>CM040246.1:19493490-20107800 GCA_022545495.1 Chrysanthemum lavandulifolium
TTGTGTAAACCATAATTGAGAAAAACATTTGTACCAGCTTGTTTTATTCTGTAGACAGAAATGGCGTTAGGGCCTTCACTGGTACTTTCTTAATGTATAATAAACACATTGGTATTCACGTCTGAATATTAAGGAATGCATCTTTGAGTTAAGATGAAATTGTGGTTCTGTTGCTTTATCAGTTGCTGCATGTTTGTAACTAATTCTCCTATCCCATGTGTTATGGTTTGCTAAAGGAGAAAACATTTATCCTCTCAGTGTATTTAGGGTATTCGTTGATGTTACTACTTTATGCAATACACTGGCTCTGTTAATGTATAGCTCTTGAAGGTTTTTCATTATGGAATTTTTGTTTTTCCAAGTGAATAACTGGTAAAACCGTTTTATTTTCTCCTTTTTTACAGCTTGATAGATGTTTCTGAAGTTAGGCTAAAGTTATCCTTGGAGACCGCACCAGCTCAAAGACCTCATGGGGTTCTAGGTGTGTGGAGTCCCATATTATCAGCAGTTGGGAATGCATTTAAACTTCAGGTCTTTATATTACTCTACAGATTTAACCACTCTATATTATAGGCTTATAGCTTTTATCTGGCAAATCTCATAAACTAGCAACCTACTCTTGTTCAATTTCCAATTTTAGAGTTACTTTCTAATTTTAAGGCAAGTTACTTTCTCTATGCAAAATAGCAGCTACATTCCAGTTTCATCTTTGTAGGAAAACGTATAGAAATAGGTCTTTATCTGGCTGAAAATATTGAGAAGTTGGTTGCTACTTTTAGTAATTGTTTTGCCAAAAATGGAAGAAAGCTTAATTAAGTTGCTATTTCCTGTTAAGATAGAAGTAAAACTGAAACAAGAGCTTGACAAAAGTAGCTTATAAAAGTTCCATTTGATGGCATGCCTATTTCAGTCCAGAGATAATACTTCGCAATGGAACAAATTTAAATGAAAAATGTTCAAACAAAATTTTTAAACATTTGTGTCTAAAGAGTTATCTTAGCATTTATAAAAAGTCTGTTCCAAAAGCAACATTCATGAAAATTACTTTATCTGCAGATCCACTTGAGGAAAGTAATGCACAAAGACAGATATATGAGGAAAAGCTCTGTTGTTCCTGCCATCAGTAACCGCATCTGGAGAGATCTTATTCATAATCCTTTGCATTTAATTTTTTCTGTGGATGTGTTGGGTATGACAAGCTCCACATTAGCTTCTCTAAGTAAGGGATTTGCTGAGCTGTCAACAGATGGACAGTTTCTTCAACTCCGCTCGAAGCAGGTTTGAATTTTTTTTTTTTTTTTTCTATATATTTCTAGCCTTTATACTGTATATTGTGTTGTAAAAATTTCTAATTTATTATGTTATTCTTAACATTTCTAGGATTCGCCTTTTAAAAATATATTTCTAGGTTCTGGTGTAAATTCTTTACTAAATATCTCTATATTCTAATCTAAAAATTTCTTGTCTTCATACTATAAATTTATATTAATAGTAAATTTTGGGGCCCAGGGATGGTCAAGAAGGATTACTGGGGTAGGTGATGGATTTTTACAAGGGACAGAAGCTCTAGCTCAAGGTGTTGCTTTTGGGGTGTCTGGTGTAGTGAGAAAGCCTGTTCAAAGTGCCAGACAGAATGGGCTTCTTGGACTTGCTCATGGGCTTGGGCAGGCCTGCTTGGGATTCGTGGTGCAACCAGTGAGCGTGCACTGGATTTCTTTTCATTGACTGTTGATGGGATTGGTGCAAGTTTTACCAGATGCATAGAGGTTATTAATAACAAGACTATTATACAAAGGGTTAGAAACCACGGTCCATTCGTGCAGACAATGTTCTTAGAGAGTATTCAGAGACAGAAGCTGTTGGACAGGTATGTTTGTTAATAGTTGGTGTTTTTGAAACCTCATAATTAAAATGTTTAATTGTTGAGCAAAACTTGCACTTCGTTATCAAATCTCTAGTAAAAGTTCCATTTATGTGTTGCATAGTAAGAAGATTGATGAATGAATAATGTGCTGTGATTATAACAAATTGATTATATTCTCGCAGAACTAGCATATATAGGAAATTTGCATAAATCTCAGGGAAAAAATTATTCCTAGGACCTCAGTAAATTGTACACTATATAAAGCTGTACTAATTTTTCCTGTTATTCTATTCAGATGATACTTTACTTATGAAGCCAGTCGTCGGTTTGGATGCACCGACATATTCAAAGAGCCGCCCAAGTATGCGTGGTCTGATCTTTACGAAGACCATTTCATTGTACCATATCACAGGATCGCTTTGGTTACTAGTAGACGAGTCATGTTGCTTCAGGTACCTGTACTTTTAATTTTGATTACTCATCTTACCAATTCCAAATGCAAATAATGTTTATAAATTTTTAATTCTTCATTAACAGTGTCTGGCTCCTGAGAAGATGGATAAGAAACCGTAAAATCATGTGGGACGTACTCATGGGATGATCTTATGGCACTTGAGCTGGCAAAGCCGGTAATCCACAACCTTCTCATTTAATCCTTCATCTCGTGAAATTCAAAAAAGCGGAGAGCTTTGTCAGAGTTATTAAGTGTAGTACCGAAGAAGAATCTGAGGCAAGAGATCCGCAAGCAGTTAGAATATGCATGGCAGTGCGTAAGATGTGGAAAGCTTATCAGTCTAGCTTGAAAAGTCTCACATTGAAGGTAAAATATTAGAAGTGCTACTGCTAATGTCAACCCGTTTAGTTATGAATGGGTTGGTTCGGGTTATGTTTTATATTTAGCTGGTGAAAGGGATGGGATGTGTATTTTTAGTATGGTTTGCTTAGAATTACATAAATTGTCCTTACTGATACTAATTGGGATATGGTCCCTAGTTACATTCTTGGCTTCCATATTTGGTCCGCTACTCCTGTAGGGCAAAAACGAAGACGAAATATGAAAGAAAACTAGCGAAGTGTGTCTAGGGACCATATCCGATATTAGTATTGCAAGGGACCAATTCTCGTGCTTTGAGGTTGCTCGCTTGACCCCGAACGCAACTCTCCAGACCATCCTATTTTTCTCCCATAGAATAAATATGCTTAGCTTGGTTCACTTTTAACTCTAGTCTGTACACTCTAGCATTCTTGGTTTAAGCATAATTTAGGGGTGACCATCAACTCAGCATGTTGGCCTTCATCTGCAGGTTCCTTCAAGCAAGAAAGAAGTATCTTTGCATGGAACGAGAATGACTCGAGAAACTCTCGTGTCGAAACAAATCCATTTTGAAGTCGAGATTTCTTGTCCCCGAGGTCTACTTCTGACAAAGGAAGTTTTGTGAAACACGTTATTGACTTTAAAAAGGTCTGGACCAGCTAACAAATTTTGAGAGGGCTGCCTCGTTGTCCAAGAAGAATGTACATATATCTACCTTAGTTTTAGTATTCATTGTCAGTATGTTTGCCAAGATATCGTGAGATCACAGTATTATGTTTTATTATTTGTCAGGTTGTAGAAGACAGTGTGATATGCAGCATCTGGCGCCCAATCTGCCCAGAAGGGTATGTTTTAAATCTTACATAAAAGTATATTTATTTAATATTTTTGAAAGACAAAACAGGGGTCTCTTATTAAATTTGATATATGTAAATTTTACTTTATAAGATTAATTTGAGTCCGGTGGTCATGATGATACACAAATTTATGTAAAGCTTTCAGTTGTCCAACAAAAAAATATGAGATTCTAGTTACTCCTTTTGGCAACAAATATGATGTTTTTTTCTCTATCTAGGGATCTCCGTACACCGGTTTTATTTGTTCAGTTTCAGCGGATCTTCATATAATATGATAGTATATATTTATTAAGTGCCAGTATATGCATCTTCCAGGTATGTATCAGTTGGCGATATAGCTCGCTGTGGGACCCATCCTCCAAATGTTGCTGCAGTATATCAGAACACAGATAGACTATTTGCACTCCCATTGGGCTACGATTTGGTAAGAACTTTCTTGACCACAACAGCTGATGCGATTCTATTTTAGATTTTGTTCTTCAATTTGTCAAGTCAAACTTTACCATTTTGTGGGTTTCATGAGTAAGAAACTCAGTTATTGTTACCTTATCCTTATAAAAAAACTCCAGTTATATAATGAAAAGCTCATAAAGGTGAAATCCTAATCTAGAAACTGAGAAAGTCTTTAAAAATGGTAAAAAGGTCTCAACAAATTCCGTTAATGTGGTGACATTGGTGGGATAATCATGGTGGAAAACCATTGAATGTTCTTATCATCTTACCTGTTACTTTCAGTTATATATAAAAATTTATTTGCCTGCAGGTTTGGAGAAACTGTGCTGAGGATTACACAACTCCAGTATCAATATGGCGACCACGTCCACCACAAGGTTATGTTTCTGCAGGTTGTGTTGCTATGTCCAGTTTCACTGAGCCAGAACCCGATCTTGTCTACTGTATGGCTGAATCAATAGCTGAGGAGACAACATTTGAAGAACAGCAAGTCTGGTCTGCACCAGATTCTTACCCGTGGACATGTTGCATTTATCAAGTACAAAGTCCAGCTTTACATTTTGTAGCTTTACGCCAGCCTAGAGATGAAGCGGCCTGGAAGCCTATGAGAGTTATTGATGACACATCTCGTCCGTCTGTATCATTGTTGTCAGAAGCTTCATCGTCAACTTCGGGTCATTGATGTGTTCCCTTAGTTTTGTAAACAGTAGTATTGTTTCATGTTGTACAGTGTGTACAAAAGCTTTTGCTCTCATTTCTGCTGCTCTGAAATATTTTCTTCCTTTTTGGTACTTGAGTTAGGCAGTCCTTATATAGAAAAGGCAATGAGTGACTTGTGCAGTTTCCAAACAGTTTTTGGCACATTTATAGAAGAAAAAAAAAATTGTTTGCATCTCTATTAAATAGCTAAATCATCGTCTTTCAAGTTCCTCGGTGCCTATAAATGTGAAATTTGAACTTATAACATGTTGACCTCTCTGTGACACGTACTTTGTGTTTATTTCATTTTTAAGGACATTCTATAATGTATGGGTTTCTACAAGGATGCCTGTTGGTATCTGGACTACATCCCGGGACACGGTCAATTGGATGAAAGGTCGAAAGAACTCACTCACGTACATTTGGCTAAAACTAGTGCACGAACCTATGTTCATGTAAAAAAATCGGAACGACTTTATCAAAATTTTAGGATGATTGCATTTCACTACCAGGTGCAATGTGATTTTAGAGCCTTATCAAGAATATTTATGGGTATGAAGCTATATATACTAAGCCTTGCCCATTTGAACGGTAACATAGTCGGCATGAAATGTTTTTAATTATAGATATGGACCCTTGTTGAGTATGATTATGCGTTTCACACCAGGAAAACTTCAGTGCGTTACACAAACATTTTCGTGCACAGTTTCAGAAAGTAAGCAGTGACGACGTATATGCCCCTTCGGTCCCGATACTCTTAACCGAAGGGCCCGATACTCTAATGCAATCACCCTGAAGAAGACGACGACACGCCATCCGTCCCGCCGACACGCTACCGACAAGATTTTTGGATTTTAATTTCGATACACTTTGTCTCATCCCGTGGATGCTCTGGACATGACCCTGTGACAAGGTCGCCCGACATCGCCGACGGCCCCATGAAGACGAGATGCACCTGGACCGATAAATGACATCGTGTAGTATATATACGCATACAATATTTGGGAATAAGGTATCATTTTACACACACATACATTTATACTATACCTTTCAGAAAGACATACTTACTCTTCACGGAGTCGGGTCCTGGATAACACCCGGCGAGACTAACGTTGTTCATCTTAGTGTATCTGGAAGACTTATTCCTTGGCGTCGAAAGATAACCGCAACAACCCACAAAAATTACTTCGACATTGGCGCCATCCGGGACCCGATTCAATCTACTAGAGCTATAGGATGACGGGTTCGACACCACCGTAAACTCGTGAGGAAGTTCCACACCATCGACGAGGAGCGCTAGTGAAGGGTACGCGATCGCTCTTAAGTCAATGATAAAAGAACATAATAGCTTGAGGGACACCGCTGAGCCACTACGATTGGACTTTCAAGACGAAACGACTTGATAAGGACGAGCCAACGAATAAGAAGAAGGAAATAGTTACGGGAACAAAGCGAAGGACTAAGACCGGCGAAACCTTTCAAAGAAGTCTCGAAATCTCCGCTCAAGAGGCTTAATCATCGAAGTTTTCCGCTCCGGAACACAAGATGCCCACCCACATCAAGTCAGACGACGGATCCACGGATCCCCAAGACCATCTCAACAGTTCACCGAGCCGCGGACATGGAGAGTGGCCAATGCCCGCGTGGTGCCGCATGTTCCAACAAACGCTGACGGAAAGGCCGTGGGATGGTTCATGGGCTAACACCGGAAGCATAGACGAACGGGCGCCAAGGATCGGGCTCGAGGCTCGCTTTCTCCTTGCACAAGGCTTGTGTCAAGGACCCTACAGAGATCGCCAAAATAGTAAGAAAGGCTAACGAATCGCTCCCGAGTTCAAAGAAAGTGGACCACCGAGAGGTGGTTCATACAGGGGCTCTAGAGATCACGAGGATCTCCTCGCTCATGAACGGATGCAAATGCCCCGAAATGGGCCAAACGGTTCGCCGACACGATCCCTAAGATCGTGGAGGAGATGATGATTGTGGTCGACGACTTTGTAAGATCGGAGAAGCTTTTGCCAAGACCGATTACCTCGAGGGGAACACTATGATACGACTGTAAGAGCCTCGACCGGCCCTTCCGAAGGACGAAAGCGGCCGAGGTCACTATGGAGGAGATAGGAAGAACGAAGGACGACATACATACTCAGGAAGAGATCGGGGAAGTTCACACCGCCACGGCGACAGGTCGGCTCCTTATGCGCCCCATCGCGGTGACCACCTTAACCGAGGCAACCCCCGCCTAACCTTAGATTCACTTATAAAACCACCAAAAGAAATCTTAGCCACTGAGCACCAGCTGCGTCTACCTCCTCCAAAGCCAATGCGTGATCCCCCACGCAAGGAGAATCAAGATAAGTACTGTGATTATCATGGTGAGAAAGGGCACTACACAAATGATCGCTATCACCAAAAGACAAGAGATAGCAGAGTCGTGAAAGTCGAATCACCGGTCAAGGATCTCGTGCGTATGGAAGGAGAGAAGCCCCAGGAATGACGCAGGGCTAAGGACAAAGTCATCAACATGATCCGAACCGCCCGAACGAAGGAAGAGGAAGTCATCGAACAAGAGGAAAGGCGGATGAATGTACCTATAACATTCCCTCCTCTCTCCCGACGGAGACGTGTCGGATGATCCTCCATAGTTGAAGCCACGATGGAAGGGTACTGTAAGGAGAGTCTTTGTAGATGAAGGAGCCTCGTGGAGGTAATGTTCGAGCACCGCTCAACAATCGCCTCATGAGATAAGGACTCGAATGAAACAGACGCAGCATGATTTGCTAGGGTTCACGGATGTGTGACTCGTCTACCGGGAAAATCGAGTTAGATGTGTCATTCGGAGATGAGGGTTGTACAGAAGGTCGTGATGAAGTTCACGGTTATTCGGCACCATCACCATATAATGTTATCTTAAGAAGGACCGGATTGAAGATCCCGCGAGCCATACCTCTACGGTCCATTCCATGATGAAGTTCCCAACCCTCAAGGAATTGCCACGCTGGTCACCGTCTCGCCATCATTTCGGAATGTAGGAGATCGAAAGGTTGCACTATCGCTCCGAGCAAGATAGGGAAGAAACAAACACGTGAGAGAGTGGGTTTAACGGAGGAAGCGGCGATCAACCCGCCTTCCCGAACAAGCAAAGGACGATAGAGGTGCACTATCCATGGAGGGCAACGACGCTCAAAGAGTCATATAAAGGAACATCGACATATTCGCATGGGAACCGCGGATATGACAGAGTCCCGAGGATCATAGAGCATACTCAATGCCAACCTTCGATAGACCCGTATGTCAAAACGCCAATGTTGGCAGCGGATCGAGTCATCACCAAGGAAGTAGAAGAATGGATCAAGGTCGCATCGCCAGCCGTGAAATATCCCACCGGATATCCAACCCCGCTCGTAAAGAAGTGTGATGGAAGTGGCGATGTATTGACTTCAAGAACATCAATTCCACCGTCTCTAAAGATTACTACCCTCCGGAGATCGACCGGAAGATCGAGTCGGTCATGGGTATAAATACAAATGCTTCTTGGATGCTTACAAAGGATATCACCAGTACAAATGGTGCGGAAGACGAAGAAAAACCGTTTCTACATCGAAGCAAGGAACCCATCATACACCAAGATGCTATTCGCTTGAAGAACGCCGAGCCATCTATCAACGGATGATAGATTCCTTTTCAATCACAAATAGGGAGGAACCTTGAAGCATATGTGGACGACATGGTCATCGAGAGTGGAATGCTAGCGGACATAGCGAGACGCTCGATAACCTCCGAAAGATCAACATGAAGTTGAATCCTAAAAATGCTCTTTCGAATGGAGGAAGGAAAATTCCTAGGTATATGGTAACTTCGTAAGGAATTCGTGCAAACCCAAAGAAGACGAAGGCAATAATGGATATGCAACACCAAAGACCCCAAGGAAATGTAGAGCCTAAGCGGCAAGTTGGCAAGACTCAATCGCTTTCTTAGCTCGTTCGGGTCGAAAGATCCTTACCGTTTTTCGAAACACTCAAAAGCATCACCAAGGAGAATAAGGAGGAGTACCGGTGGACGGAAGAAGCATAATTGGCATTCCAAGAGATGAAAAGTTGATAACAGATCTTCCTCACTAACAACACCAACGGCGAAGGAAACACTATACGCAGTATCTAGCAAAGAATGGAAGAAGCGGTCGCCGGTTCTCCTCACGTAAAGAAAGGGAAGACAACCGCCAGTCATATGTAAGTTTAACACCAACGGCCGAGAGGAACTACGCCCGATTGAAAACTAGCATTGTGTCTCATTACATTATGTCAAGAAGGCTCCGGAGATACTCAAGCACACCCTATAAAGGTAATCACGGACCAACCAATAAAGCAGATCTCAACAAGCCGAAGCGTCCGGAAAGTTAGCTAAGTATTCGGTGGAGTCAGCGCATACAACATAAACCCACGAGCCCCGAACGCAATCAAAGGTCAAGTGTTAGCGCATTTCGCCGGAAGCTCCCATCGGAGAAAAAAATGACAAGTACTTCAATCACCTGCAAGAAGAAGGAGGAGGGAAATGGCTTTTGTATACGGATGGAGCATCCAATAACAAGGGCTCCGGAGCGGTCTCGCTAATCAATCCGAGGAATGGATTCACTTACGCCATCCGCTTAAGTTCGACAAAGACTAATAACGAAGCCGAATACGAAGCACCATCAAGCGGGTTTAAGAATGGCGAGAGCATGCGGTGTTCAGAGTCTTGAGGTCCCGTGACTCTAAGTTGGTGGCTAATCGATAAATGGGGATTATGTGGCTAATCACGAAAGTATGATCAAGTACCTAGCAAAGGCAAAGGAGTACATAGCTAGTTTTGAAAGCTTCACCATCCGGAACATCCCTGGGGTCGAATCAAAGGCGATGTCCTTAGTAAACCGCCACGGCCGCTTTTGACCACTGACGAAGGAAGTGCTAGTGGAGGTGCTAAGGAAAGATCGACGGAAAGCAAGGAGGTTAATAATGTCGTTGAAGAATAAGGAGACAACCGGATGACCCTATCATTCGGTGTCTCGAGGAAGGAATTCGCCTAAGACCCTAATGAAGCCCGCAATCTAAGGATGAAAATCACTAATATGTCATAGAAAATGGTATACTCTACAAGAAAGCCTATTTGGTACCCATGATGAGTGCGCTGGTCCTCTACAAGCAAACTACGTTATAAGAGAGATCCACATGGAGCTTATGGTATGCATTCCGTCCCCGCCGGTCGCGGCGAAGGCCATGCGCAAGGATACCATCGCCTACAATGCACCGGGATGCTAGAAACGAAATAATCAAGTGCGACTCCCGCCGATCCATTCCCCGCACCGCAGCTTCCAAAACCAAGTCGACGCCCATCATGGCTCCACGGCCCTTCTACCAACCCGGTACGGACATAGTAGACCTCTACCACCGCGGCCGGAAAGGTCAAGTTCCTCTTGGTCGCCATCGACTATTTCACCAAGTGGACAAGCCAAACCACCGGCAAAGATCACAGGAAAGATGTCACGGTTCGTATGGATAACATAGCCGCCGCTTTCTCGCCGCCATCGTCGCTGCATAATGCTAAGCAATTGTAGACAACCCTTCAAAAGTCGGTGCGAAAAACTCAACATCAAGACATTGACATACCGTGGCCCATCCACAAAGCCAACGGATCGGTAGAAAGGGCCAACAAGAGCTTGATGGAGGAATCAAAACAAGGTTGGGCGTAAAGTCTGATGGGCGGATTTAGTCGAATGTCCTTTGGGCACACAGACTTCCATCAAGACTAGTAACGAGAGACACCCTTCACCTCACTTATGGAAGCGGCGGTCATACCTAAATAGGCATGCCAACGCATGCAGTAAGGCGGATAAGAAGCGGATGGAAGAGAAGATTCCCATCGAACGCAGTAACAAAACGAAGAAGATATCCGTCTCAACCTTGACTTGCTACAAGAACGGAGAGAAGAAGTCACTGATGGAGGCCCGATACAAAACGAAATTGGAAAAGTACTACAACCTAAGGCACGCCGGTTTTTTTCAAGCCGGGGAATTGTATCGAAAAACGGCCAGCAGAATCAAGATCAAGGCAAATTGGGACCCAGTGGGAAGGTCCCTATCTGATCAAAGAGGCAAATCTCAACGGCTCGCATAAATTGGAAACTTTGATGAAGTGGAAGTGCCCTTGTGTGGCACGCCATGAATCAAGAAATGTTTTCTTTAAAAAAATATGCATTGTGTTTCACGGCATGAACTACTTTATTTTCACTATAAGTAATGATAATATTCCCTACCTATGACGGAGGAGGAAAATTTTCATGACCATATCTCATGCGTAGTGGGCGGACCGCACGGAGATTAGCTACCTCCGACCGCGTGTCCAAAACCCCGCTAAAATTAATTTACCCCGCAAGTGCAACGACACTAGGAAGGCCACACACCATTCGGTAGGCGATCGTGATACCTCAATAATGCTAAGACATTATGGATGAGCCGAGGCATATGTGCCCAAACGGCACGCAGATACCTTGAGGCGTGACGACGCCAGGATGAGCCACTGTGTATATTTACCACTGTGCTAAAACAAGACTCAAAAATGCTAAGTCATTGGGAAGGCCGCAACACATTTGCTCACGGGCATAATTTAATGCCGAAAGCGTCAAGACGCTAACAAAAAACACGGCGTACACAAGCATATACATACCAAAAATGAGGGTCCGATATACGGATGACCCCGTCTGAGCATAGATAATAAAAGAAAAAACATTGTTCGACGGTGTACAACCACAAAAGTACCCAAGATTACATACTATGACAAACTAAATTGGTCAAATAAATCAGTTCTAAGGCACGCAGGCCCGATAATGACGACCTTGCCCGACACTAAGAACCCCCGGAGGTGCCGGCCCCAGGAGTAGCTCCAGTCCCCTCGGGAAGAATATTCATCAAGTCCGCCAGAGGGAGGTGATAAGAGCGCTTGATCTTTTCTATATATGGATAGCTTCGGGTGAACATCTCGTCATATGCCTTGAAAAACCCTTCACAACCTCCATGTCGAAGTCGTGCTGATCGGCAACCATCCTTTCAACCTCTTCATCGGTCCGTCTTCTCTCGACCTCGCCCAACCACCCGTAATCAATCGCAGATTGAAAATGGCCCCCACCGCTGATACTCCCACTACCTCAGAACCTACGAACCACCGTAGGGAGCAACTCCTTAACATAGTTGAAGCGTACTATCTCTTCATGACCAGCTTTGATGGCAATTTCCTGCACGTTCTTTCTCAAATCCGCGGCATCCCTCTCCGACTCCTCCAGCTCCGAAACCTTCTTCTCCAGGGATTCCTCCAACGACTTAATCCTTTCGATCTGCTCCGAATCCTTAACCTTTAGCAACGCAACCTCAGCTTCCAAGCTCTCCAGCTTCTTCTTCAAATCCCCCTCCTTCTGATCACAAACCTGATGAACCTCCCGAAGGGCTTGATGATCCGCGGCTAATTTCTCGTTAATAACAACTTGGGAATGAAGACTAGCTCGTGTCTCGGAAAGTAACGGCTCGATACCGGAGCAAACAGAATGGGCTCGATGCAGTTTCGCATACTGACTACTCAACCGCTCAAACCTTCTAAAAACCTCGCCAACGGCAAGAGACCCATGAGTTAACTCGAACCAACCCCTGTACAAAGCCCGCTCATCAGTTTGGTCCTCCTGTTCAGCGCGGAGATAGGGAGGAGCAAGATTTATCATCATGTCCCTACAGAGAGAGGCATCATTCAAGGTCGTATCAGCCATCAAACCCCAGCCGGGGATAAAAGGCTCCCCAGAACCCCTTCGTCCAAAGAGACCTACGCAAACACAAAACAAACAATCAAAAGATAAATAAATAAAAAAAAAAAAGCAAAACAAACTTAAAAATAGCAGAAAATGTAATAACAAAGATAATACCTTGACTACTGGCAGCAGTAGGTTCCTTAGCCGAACGATAAATAAAAAAAAAGCAAACTTACCATTCTTATCAATATCCTTGAACTCCACACGAACCTGTAATGCTTCCAAACCTTTGTCAACCCAACCTCATACAAGACCGAGTGCACCGCCGGAGCTCCACCACCCTTCAAGATAATCCTCCGAACATCGGCCTCCTCAAAACCACTTGCAGGAAGAGGGTCCGATACGTTTGAGTCTGGATGTCTCCAAGGCATCGCATCCGAATCGCCTCCGATCAATCAAGAAAAAACAATCCTTCCAATTCTTTAGACTATAACATGTTTCCTTAAAAATACGGGGACGGGCCTCCCCCCCTGCTCTTCACCGAAAGGAAAACCAATGCCCCGCTTATTTAAAGTATAGAAGACCAAACAAATGCACGCTAGGCTCAATTTCTGTGTTCGACAATAAATCTCAAACATAACCAACTGCTCAATCCGATAGGCACCAGCCAGAAATGTGAACTTGAAGTGCCGAATCACCCTCAAGAGAAAAGTAGAAAAGGGAACCCGACACCGGAAACGCAGCATCGTTTGTAGGCACGGCGGCATCGGAGGAAGGTTATTCATGGTAAACTCGCAGGGGCGCATAAGGATGTAGGTCGATCGGATGCCGAATCATCGATGATCTCGCTCGAGCTCCCCTGAGAGCAAATGAGAGTATACATGCATATCGCCTTTAGGGGGCTGGCCGAGGGTCCCGTGAGCTAGAAGCCATGAGATATTGACAAGATGCAACGGAAACAACGGCGAATAGCGGGATAAAACTCACCGAACTTGCCAAGGTTTGTGTCAAGCGGAGAACGAAAGAGTTGAAGGTAAAAGTAAAAATTACAAATGAAGAAAAACACCTATATAAGCGGAGAAAGTGGACACGAAACGTCCCATCATGTCGTGAAGCGACACGGACGAATCAACCACAAACGGATACCATCCGCCACGTGGCACGATCCTACTAAAAACGGTATATATTAATTTAACTCGCTTTCACCCAATGGGCTCGGGCCCAGGGCCCAAAACGAGGTCCATAAAGCCAGAACTCGCCAAGTCACTCCGAATGAAGCTAATCGACAACCATATTAAGTATCACGTCACTTGTCAAATACAAGTAACATGATACTGGGGGGACATGACGACGTATATGCCCCTTCGGTCCCGATACTCTTAACCGAAGGGCCCGATACTCTAATGCAACAGTCCAAGGCGAAAGGTACGATGACAGGTCATCCGTCCGGCGACACGCCGCCCGACAAGATTTTTGCATTTAGCCGATACACTTTGTCTCATCCCCGTGGATGTTGGACATGACCTCGTGGACAAAGGTCGTGATGTTGTCGCCCGACATCGCCGGCGGCCCCATAAAGTACTTATGCACCTGTGGACCGATATCGACATCGTAGATATATACGCATACAAGATTTGGGAATAAGGTATCATTTACACACACATACATTTATACTATACCTTTCAGAAAGCACAAACTTACTTTACGCCGGAGTCGGGTCCTGGATAACACCCAGGCAGACTAACGCTGGTTGCTCATCTTAGAAGTGTATCCGAAGACTTATTCCTGCCACCGAAAGATAATCCAACAACCCACAAAAAATTACTTCGACAAGCAGCAACAAACAATCGGTTGAAACACCATGCTTTCCAAAGGTACCCTTATCGTTCGTCAATGTTCAAGAAAACAAGAATATGTTAGGCACTGATATGTGAGTTTATTGTTGGCACGTGAGGTGCACGTTAGTCTTCTCCACGCACTCAATAACTAACTTTGGCGCCTAAATTTAGTTTAAATAGAAATTATGTTAAGTTTCGACTTGATCACTTTTTCTATCCTCGATTTTTCAAGTTAATTGAAATCCTTTAACGAATCTCTAAGTGATTCCTACTTATCGATCCAAAATATTAAGTGAAAGTGACTGTCGACGTTTTGCCATAAAATATCTTGCCAGGTTTAGTAGAGATATTTTTTCCCTTCAACTTTTGAGTTTTTTGCCTTCAAATAATTACAAGTTGCTATAGATATTTTGGCTATTTTTCTTTCTCCTGATTTGTATCTTTCTTCATCGCCACGTTAATCAATAATACATTCTTGCATCGACAAGAAAGTGTGGTGTGTATATGTGCTAACAACTACTGGGCCAAACTTGCTCGTTAAGAAAAGAAAAAAAAAAGATACCGTGTGATAACTAGCTAATAAGCATGTCGATGGTGTTTAAGAACTCTTGTCTATTAGACGCGATATATCGAATTTATGACTAATATACCGGATTTCTAAACGATCTAGCCATATTTATTATAGTGTTCACTTGTACTTCAGGTCAATGGCATTCATAGCAGAAGTTATATACAATGACAAACTAAAAGGTGTGTCATTTGTATTTCTCTTGTGAAATTTATAATTTGCGAGTATGGTTTTTAACCATTTAAAGTTATGCAATAAATTTTTGACCCTTAGGTTAAGAAGTTTCACTTTTAGTCGTCTAAAAGTAAGTAAGTGATATGGTTGCTTTTGTTTTTGGTATTTAACTAGAGTAATTACTAAGAGTTATATTTTTCCAATAATCTCAATTCCTCTAAATTTCTTTACAAATAGACCAAAATATACGGTTGGTCTCTAAACTTGTCACTGCGCTTCTCGTTGGGACAAACATGAGCATTATCATCGCAGGAGGTCCAAAACATCGGCTTTATACGCCAAACTCGTCCTCGACCAATAATGTCGTTGTCAACGTTATGTTGGTGAGGGCAAACCGCTTTTCATCAGAAGCGATTAAATAAACCGTTATACAGTGTTTGTAGCTAGTATATGTCTCTGTAACATGGTTTGGTCGACATTTATCATCCATCCCTAAACTATCCTACAAAAATGTTTTCTACAAAACGATAATCGCTTTCAAGATGGTACACATCGTGTGGTAAGCTATTATTCGACTGGACCTCTCGCCAACCTGGGCGCCGATTCTTTGGTTGTCCCGCTGAAGTAAGTGCGCCTTAATATTTATTGTGTTAGTTTGTTTTCGCAAGCAAAGAAAGTACATTGTAACAATGGTGGTTGTTTAATGACTTGTCATAATCATGAATAGGGTCTTCTTTGTCGGTGGATAAGATGGTATGATCCCCGAAATCAGGCTCGCTCAAGAATGATCATACCGCACCTTTGAGGGGAGAAATGAGCTCGAGGCAAGATTAGTAGTCGATGAAGGTGATGTATGGAAGTAGAAGATTTATCTCGTGCTAAGTTGGATGTTGTTCTTGATTGTTTATGCATTGGGATAACTTTTTTAGCCTTTATGTAATGAGGTGAGATGGTTAATGTTCAGTATCTTGAATTGTAGTAACGTTGTTATGAAGTATTCACTTTGGTTTGTTTTTTATTTTCAATGCCTTATGGGTATGCAGATGGTTAGCAATTTGTTTAGGGTTGACTTTTAAATGTCAACATTCTTATGAGGTTCCCTTTAGCTTGGTTACTTTTGATGCAAATTATTCACACATCAAGCTTAGTCAATCTATAAAAATACACAATAATGATATGGTTCCATAGTTAATGCAAATGGATGTAATTCCAAATGCATAAAATTGCATACTTTTCAAAGCATGAGAACTATAGTTAGACACACACACATATGTTTTAGAGTACATAACTTGTCCATAGGAAACAAACTAGATGAAACATTGTCTAGATAATTAGCATAATGTAATCGACCCACGGTGAGGCCATCATTCTTTCCATTGCACCGCCGCCTAGTCATTCTTCGTAGCAGTCGGGTTGAAGCGTAAACCGCTGATAATCACTGACCGCACCGAGAATCGACCGGATTGATCATGTTGTTCGATTGACACTCGGCTTGCTCATGCATGCCGATCGGCAATTGCTTCATCTTGATGTTGCCGGATTGTGACAGGATGCATCATGTATGATGGGATCTTCAGCTGTCGGATCTTGATTTTCGATTGAACACCACTTTCTTGAACTCGCACTAACTTGACTTTCAACAAACCTGCATTCTTGCCTTCTTTATCTCGCTACTACTTTGTTACCTTTAGGATGTGTCTTTTGTCAGCAGCCTTTAGTAGGCACCGCTTGACATTTCCTTATTGGCGCTCGACTACTTTCACCCACTATACCCTAGGCATGTTTTCTCGTTGTGTCCAAGAATGCCACAAATACTACACTTAACACTCTTCCAAGCCCTTGACAGCTTACCATCCTTCACAATCTCTTCACATTCAGGAGCTATCCTAACTCTTTTTCTACCTCTTGCGCTAGGCGGGTTTATTTCGGATTTCGGTGGAACAATTGTTGTTGGCACAATTGATTTTTCCCAATGTTCGCTACTAGTTATAGGTCGGATATGGTGATGGTAGTTTGCCTCCCAAGTGAGAAGATAGTAACAAGGATGAGCCCATGTTTTGCCAGCCCTACTTGTTGCCCATTTAAAATATATTTCAATTGGTAGAACAAAGATGTTTACATGGTAAACCCGTTATCTCCCATCTTCCGCAAGTACAAGACTTGTGTACAACATTAACTACACATTGGTCACCCCATGGTCCACTAACCTCGAAACTTAGTTCCCCATTTCATAAAACATTATACTTAATAAACCTCTTTTTAATACCTCTAGCATGTGTTGTGCATTGGTGTTAGTGGCCCATCACTCTTCTCAATCACCATAAGAACATGCATTATCATCTTCATACAAGATTCCTTTATGTATTCTAAGGTCAGAATAATTGGTTTGCTTAAACCTCAATTATTTTGTCATGAAACACTTGACACATGTTATTAAGTAACATATCGTAAGTAGTTTCCTAAAGATAAACAAGAATAAACATGTATTAATTATAAATGTTTATACCGCATTAACAAATACAAATTAATCAAACAGATAGATCACTTACATGAAAATGTGACCTTGACCAATGGATCGGTGGTATCTTACTTAACCAATCATGGGCTTGTTGATTAAGTTTCTTGAAATCACTATAGCTTTCAAACTGCATAACAGCTGAGGTCAGCAGTAACATTTCCACGATGCTCTTTGTAGGCCCTACCTTTCCATTGCGCTTCATTTTCATGAATGCTTCTAATACGTAACTGTGTTTCGCATCCGAAAAACTTCGCTAAAGCTCTACTTATATCCTACACAAAATCAAATATGTTTATTGTCTGCTTCAAAACAGAGACTTAAATTCATGAACAAATTAAGGGAGTACCTTTTCCATGTCAAGAATAAAAGTGATGCTTGAGATTGGCTCATGCTATATCATCGGATAAACAATGAAGAAACCAAGTCCATGATCCTATGTTTTCTCGATTCAACAAAAGCATAAGCTAAAGGGTATATACCATTGTTGCTATCGATTCCCACAACTGCCATCACTTGACCATTCAAAGGACCACGATTTGAAAAGCACCCACCCCAACAACCATCCCCACACGCTTTAAATCCTTCCTTCAGGAACCTAAACAAACATACACTCTCTTGAATTCTCTCGTTGGAAGAGCCTCATCCGAGGTCGCTCCACATTCATCACCACCGTTGTATTAGGTTTGTCTTTCGCAACTCTTGAACATAATCTCTCAACATGGTAAACTCAGAGCTTGAATTGACCCTGATGGTCAGTATTGCTAGGTTTTGGCCCTTAAAACCTTCGCAGGACACTTGAAGCTCGTATTGGCTGGTAAGTTGATTATGCATGCACTTGACAGAACGAGTGGATTGGTTTCAATTTAGCCGTAATTTTCTCGTGAGATATAGCGAAGGTCAAAAGCTTTGATCGCCTTGATTGCAAACAAGTGTGTTGCTCATTATATGTTCTCGACCGACTGTGACACTGCCTCACCATTCCCGCCGACAAACAATAGCCATGGGCGTAGTATTTCAAGGGTCCTTTTGCCGAAGCAATGCATTTATACCCCTTCCGCTTAATGGACTTCTAGATGGGCCTATATCCACCAGACCTTCACTGGGCCCGAAAGTGGAACACAACCTTACATTTGACCCTTATTCTTGTTTTGTCATTCTTCGTAAAAAACTCCTCCTAGTTTCTATTGAATGCTCTCTTACTAGGTTTTGACTCCCCGCAAAGAGCAAACCCCGACTGTAATAGAAGAATGTGGTATAGACTCCATTTGCAAAGTCCGCTGCTGGAGAAGCATAGTCACCGCAAAAGACATCATCAACCATCATGTAAATCATTTTCCAACCGCATGTCATCACTTATATTACCGGTTGTTCTCGCTCACCTAACTCATTACTCGACCTACTGGACTATAGCAAGTTGTGCATCATTCCCGACAAGTGTTCTCTCATTTTCTTGAATTGAATCATCAACTGCATTGCCTAAGTCACTAGTGTCACACACTTGTAACAGAGTAACATCAACAACAAGAACCTTTTCCATGTTATCCTGAGTCAAATGAAACAGAGTTACATCCACATCCGGCTCCTCAAACCTGTTATTGACATCAACTAGTGCTCTTCCTGCTTTGTCTAAGTGCTTCTCCTGAGTCAATTGAAACAGATTAACCTCAAAATTATGAGGCTCCTCAAACCTGTTATTGACATCAACTAGTGCTCTTCCTACTTTGTCTAAGTGCTTCCCCGAGTCACCGGAATGATTAACCTCAAAATTATCGTGCCCTTTAGCATTGTCCTCATCAATAAGTACTAAAGCACGCCACCGTTATGAACAAAGTTGGCTAGCAAATGATGTGTCTAGGTGAAAAATACAGCTCAATGTTTGGCAAATTGCTAGATTCACCAATATCATTGACGTCCATAGGCACTTGTGTAAGTTGGATAAAAGGATCTAGGGCATGTTCATTATCAAGATCATCTAACACCAATCGTCTACAACAAGATTGAATAGCCGCAGTAGCAACTTTTCTCCTTGTAGAAAACTAGAAGGGGGGTTGAATAGTTTACCACTTAAAAACTTTGTTTTGAAACTTATTGAAAGATCAATTGATATTGATCTTAGATATGTTTATGAAATATGTAAGTAATATGTAAAGAGTAAATAAGGAAAGAATTGATCAAACCACAACAAGTTGTTTATAGTGGTTCGGTCTACAAGGACTCTTTCTCCTTGCCCTACTCCACTCCCCGAGTCTCACACTCGAGAGTTTAACTTCACTAGTCAAAAAGCTCATTTCACCGGTGGAGAAACCTTTACACTTCGCTTACACTATTTCCGACACTAAGCTAAATGTCGAAGTTCTTTCCAAGGGTACAACCACTCCCACACACAATGTATTTTGAGGACTAAAATACTAACCACCACACTCACAAGATTATGATAGTCTAGTACAACAATGAAGTATGAATCAACACAAGATCATACAACACTAAACAAACAAGACTTCCAACTCTCGTTGAAGTTGAATGTGACTTGATCTTCTTTGCTACAAAAGAGATCACTAATATGATATGAAACCGAGTTAGAAAGATCGAGAGAAGATATGTATGAGAGTATGATAGAAAGGGATGAAAACTACTTGGTTTGGCTTTGCTATTTACAAATTAAAACCATCGCTAGGCACTGACGGACCGCGGACCCTTGAAAGGGTTCCGCCCATTATACATTTTGGTGCCGCCAGGTCCGACAAAGAAGATATCAAGATCTTGCCAAAGTCAACCATATCTATGCAAGATTGTGTAAGATATGAAGAGTACAAATCTACACAAAATATCTAATAAAATCTTCCAATGATTTATGATGCATCACATGATGTCATGTGTTGTTTTTCTAGTTTTAGAAATATGCAAATACATAGTAATGTTTTAGTTTTAAGAAACTAAAGCATTCTAAAACTACTATCATACATTATGCTTAGACTCATATTAGGATATGATTAGTCACAATGTAAATGCTTAAATGATGAAGATATTGTTTGAAAAGCTTGTTTTAATATCTATTAAACTTGACAAGCTTTAAGCTTTATAAAATTAAATTTACTTTTGTCGTTAACAAAACTTAGGTAAAGATCAAAAATATAAATAACGCTTAATGACGATATTTGTATTAACAATCTCCCCTTTTGTTGAGGACAAATATATATTTTATTTTATAAAAGATACAAAGATTGTGCAAGAGTTATAAAATATTAGTTTTAGAACTTGAAAAGGAAATGATAATGCAGTATGATGTTTGACTTTTTCAAAAGTCAAAGTCTTCACTAATTGAGGCATGATGTTGACTTTTCGTAAAGTCAAAGTATGCAGCTGACATTTTCGTAAAGTCAAGTATTACCAATGAAGTATCATGTTTGACTTTTCGTAAAGTCAATGTATGCGCTTGACTTTTCGTAAAAGTCAAATATAACTAAGTTCTATATATTTCTCCCTTTGTCTCAACAAAAGAAGATGCGATGCGGAATGTATAATGAGCCCGAGACATTATCTCCCTCGATCAAAGCTCCCCAAATGGGTGCCAATGGAAGATACATGGATTGTGAAAAGCTACAAAAGATTTGTTAGTAATAATCATCATTCACAAGCATTTCCAAACACTATGTAATAAGCACCAACAATATAGAAAACACCATTCATTAGTTAATTTTTTCATGATTTAAAAACCATGAAAAGAGAACACAATGAAGTATTTTGGTACAATAATAAAAGAAAATCTTAGAAAGAAAATTAAAAAAAAAAGCTTAGAAAAGCTAGTCTAGGACCATTCTAATATGATGGTGGATGAGAAAGAGCTTTGAGTCACTCAAGGATGTGATTGAGGATGAACCTCATTTCTTCTTGGAATTCATGGACCATTACCCGGGTCCGATCAATGGTTTGGGCGGTTTGCTCACAAGTTAAGCAACCATGCCTAGGTGGGTAGTATGGTTGATGAGGTGGTGGTGGTGGAATGGTAGATGTGTTGATGTTGGTGGTGGTGTTTGGGTTGGTGATTATGGAGGCTAGCAAAGCATTTTGCATTTGCATAGTCTCACTTACGAGAATCCACCATATTTTGAATTCGCGGATATGTTGGAGTTCCGCTGAACTCATCTCTTGTGGGATTATCATCCCACATGGACTCCTCAATATCCTCTATGTGAGGGACATTGATGTAGGAGTGGTTGATCCCCGCATAAAGGACCATGGATGTCTTTGTGAATGGGGTGGAAGAGAAGAGGTCTTGGCTCTAACGGGCGCTTGGATCAAACGAGGTCTAGGAGACTCATGAGCGATCCACTCAATTGTGCCAAATGATGGCAATGGTGGTGGATGATTGGGCCTAGGAGGCAAATCTTCCAAGTCCTCCAAGAAAGGATCCGAGAAGTGGAGGTGTGGAGAATAACCCAAAGGAATAAGGGTTGGAGACTTTGGTGGTGATGGTGTTTTGGATGTTTGGAGAGGTGCCGGTGGTGTGAGGTTGGTGTTTTTGTAGGTGGTATAGTGGTGATGACAATGTGTGATTGAGTAGGAGTAGCCAAGGTTAGGCTTGTGTCATCCCTTATGGGAGATGAGATGGTGAGTGGGGAGGATTCGGATGAAGAGCTCAAGTTGACGAAACAACAAGGCCTTACGCTTATCCTAGCGGTTTTCTTGCAAGGCTTGGTGGAAGGTGAAGATTTTGTCATTTTAACTTGTGTTTTTGCTAGTTGATGGTAAGAATGAAGAAGGTGTGAAGATGATCATGGTAAAACCACTTAATTTATAGAAGTGAAAAATTATAGAGAAATGTGTTTGATTTGATGTTAAACCATAGAAGTGATGAGGTTCCTAATGATTTCAAAGTAGGTTAAATGCTAGTCATATCACCCAAGTCAAGCCATACAAGAGGGATAGAGTGAAGAAGCAAAGAGATGCAATAATGTGTTCTAATGATTGTAAGATCCTAACAATCGATTACCCACGGATTTCAAGGTACCAAAATTTTGGTTCCTTCCTTTATGCAAAAGGGCTCTTAGTGAATTTTTCAAATTTTGAATTTTGGTGAAAGTGGAATTTTATATGCCTAAGTGAGTTATACTAGTTCTAATAAGGGTACAAACTAGTTAAGATTGACTTACAAGCATTATATGGTAATTTGGAATGTCGAAAGAACCAAAATTCGAAAGTTACTCGTAGGATCCACGGCACCAAAATTTTATACCGGACGGAATCCTTGTGGGGTGCCGTCGTCCGCCTGCATGTGCACGGCGGTACTATTTTTATAACAGACGGAACCAAAACGTTGGTGCCGCCCGATCCGCAAGCACCAAAAAGTTCACAGAGTGTATTTTCAAGTGTCGGGACATTTTCGAAACCCGAAATTTTGCTCAAAACATGTGACATTAAACATTTCTAGTTAGAAAAGTAAATAACACATGCACAAATATAATGGAGCATAGATTTTGAGCAAGGCAAGTGATTTTCACATTATAGTGAAAATGGGTAAATTTTGATAGCATACTTGTGCTATCCCCCGCATAAGATTGTTAGCATACATCATTGTTTCGAGTTATATTATCATCCTACAAGATAAAATAACCAAATTTGTAACGCCCGACCCGACAAGGGTAAAGGAATCACAAGTAATGGTGTCATATCAAAGCAAAACATAAATAACCAAACAAAATCTTAACATAAATGCGGAAATAATTCAAGTCAAAATGACTTCAATACATAGGTCCCAAATGAAGATAAACTTCAACAAAATATCCAAATAAATAGTCTTAAATGGCATCATAAGAATCAAAGCTAAAAATCTCTAAGGTAAGTCCACTCAAGCACTCATCCCAAAGCAAAACCCGACTTCCAATGCTTAGATACCGCTTAAATGGAAGAAAAGAAAATGCGGCCGAGCTTCAAAAGCCCAAAGGAATGATATGGAAGCAAAAGCGAAATACTAAACGATATCGAATATGAAATAAAGTGAATGAGCGATAGCAAAATCATAATCATTTTCAAAGTATAAATCAATATTTCAAATAAAGTTTATAGTTAACTACCACGAGCCCGAAACAAATATCGATCATAATCATATTCTCATAAGGCAACATTTTGTAGGGAGACCTACCAGAGTTATGAAGGACGGCATGCACGCAAAGATCAATCATCGATAACATATAATGATAACAAATAACAGATAATGATCTAGGATGCATCCATACGCCCTTCCTACATATACAAAATATGCTTCACCATCCGAGACGTGGCGTAACATCACTCTATCGCCCTAGAGTCATATCGAGGTGCATCATCGATACGGACATGGAACCCCATGACTAGTGAAATATTTGGCTCGGGTGTCAAACTATCTTAGGTCAAATCGTAATGTCATAACCGATACGCATCATATTTTATCGAAAGTTATTCATATTTCCAAAATCGAGTTTTCATATCATATAGTTCAAAATCGATGTTTCATAATTCGTAAATCGAGTTCGATAAGCAACAACAAACAAATCGAATGGGGTTCATAGCAAAGGCTTAGGAAACCCTAATAGAAAAGCTAACAAAAGAAAACTTTAAAAGGAACCTTTATCGAAAAGGTCGTAATATCTGTACCTTATTCCAAAGCAAATGATCGAAAAGCAGAAATACGGAAGACAAAGGATTACTCCTTCTTCACAGAACCTATACACATTAACGGTCGTCCATGTTATTTATGATTCCATAATCGTCGAAATGATCTTTTAATATTTGGTGTTATACTTAGTGTATTCAGTGCTCTTCATACTTTAGGGTTTTATGATTAAATGAGACTTAAATGTTTTATAATTAATATTGTAGATTAGGGTTCATTATGTCATTTATTAAAGTTTAGGGTTAAAAGTGAAAATAGTTTATATGTCATAACTCACACATGAAATAACGAATTACCATACTTAGCTCAAACCCTAATCGATTCTCATTTATGTTCTAGGGTTTTCCTTCTTTAATATCTCATTAATATGCATTTATTTTACATGTTACGCCTTTTAATGACTCGCTACTTAACCTAACGCGTAATGAAAACAACCTTTCCTTTTATGTTTCATCATGCACGCTTATGATTTTATGTGACATACAAGTTACTTATTACTCGGATTAATTACACGCTTACACATCTTTACAAGTTCACTTTAGTTATAATAACGCACGATATGAGACAAGGTTCACAAACCATTAGGGTTTCGCATACCTTATTCGGTTCACATATTAAACTAGGGTTTATGTTTACAAGACCTTTACTTATTTAATACATGTTCAAAGCTTTTTATATGGTTCGGTTCACTAGGGTTTCGCTACAATACTTTACGCAAGTCCTAGCTCATCTAAACACTTCACATATTCAAGTTATTAAGTTTTACATAGGCCGAATTGATTACAAATGGTTCGGTTCTAATACATATGGTTCGGCCCTATATATTTAGACTTAACCATGATTCGATTCAATAATACTTATTACGTTACATGTTCTTTAATATTTATCAAGTTTAATTCATTAGGGTTTGCCTTGGTTTGGTTCACACGACACAAAAAGAAACAAGAAACAAAAACATCGAGTAAACGAAACATAACACAACATATTAACGTAAGGTACATCAAAGGAAGACGAGAACATGTTATACCTTGACTTGGTTGAAGCAAAAACTCGACACCAATGGGTGCTAAGGTTCGGCCGAATAGGAGCAAAGAAAAGAAAAGAGGCAAAGACTAAACTAGGGTTTCACTTTTGAGCTTTTGAGTTATATTTATAGTTGTAGCATTTAGTTTAGGGTTTTAGGAGAGGGGTTGGGTTCGGCCTAGTCCAACCGAGCACACAAGCTCACGCCCATGTGGGCTTCGGCCCTTGAGTCCATCCGAACAAAACAAACGCCTTTGGGCTCTTGGGCTCTCGGGCAAGACAAAACAAAAGAAACGAGCCCATCCAACAAACGAACGGCCCAACATATTAGCGAAACGTTAAACTCCTTCGTCGCACTCAAAGTCGATCACGTAATATATTCGTTAAGTTTTTATTATTCGATATTAGGTTTTAAATTTCGTTAAATGATTATAAACGTGTTTTACGATTTTATACTTTTTGATTCCAAGGGTATTTTCGTCTTTATCTATGTTTTAGATTTTCAGGTTTTACAATTCTTCCCCTCTAAAAAAAATGAAACGAAACGAAAACGAGATGAGAACATACCAAATTATTCAAAGAAATGAGGATAACTAGCTCGCATCGACTCTTCGGTTTCCCAAGTAGCCTCACGCTCCGGGTGATTTTTCCAAAGAATCTTAACGAACGGAATGACTTTATTTCTCATGGCTCTTTCTTGTCTTTCTAAAATAGCTTCCGGTTCTTCAGATAAAGACATATCGGATTGAATTTGATCAAACGGATAAGAAGCAACGTAACGGATGATAATTGTATCCCTTAGAGAGATACATGGAAAACATCATGAACATGCGATAACCGAGGCGGAAGTGCTAAACGACACGAAACTTCTCCTATACGCCCGAATTTCAAACGGACCGATGAATCGAGGACCGAGCTTGCCCTTGATTCCAAAACGTTTCACACCTCTAAACGGCGAGACTTTCAAAATACACGATCTCCAACCCGAAATTCTAAATCACGACGATGCTTGTCGGCATAACTTTTCTCGACGAGACCTAGCCTCCTTCAACTTTTCTCTAGCAATGCCTACTTTCTCATTAGTGATCTCAATCATTTCCGGTCCTTCAATTAAGCTGCTCACCTACTTCATCCCAACAAATAGGTGCTCTACATTTTCTTCCATATGTAAGTTCAAACGGTGTCGCTTAATGCTAGCATGCCAACTGTTGTTGTATGCAAACTCTACTAAACACAAATATTCATCCCGCCTACCATCCATTCCAGAGCACAAGCCCTTAGCATGTCCTCTAAGGTCCGAATAGTCTCTCTCGATCGACCATCCGTTTGAGGATGAAATGCCGACTAAAATTAAGTCGAGTACCCCAAGCTTTTGCAAACCTTTCCAAAACGAGAAGTAAAACGCGGATCCCTATCGGACACAATAGATGCCGGAGTACCATGAAGTCTAACGATCTCTTGTTGAAAAATCTCCGCCAATCTACCAATACCATAATCCTTTTCGATTGGTAAGAATGAGCGATTTGGTTAGTCGATCAACAACTACCCAAATCGCATCATGCTTCTTCTTGGTAAGAGGTAGTCCACCACAAAATCCATAGATATCTTATCCCACTTCCATGTCGGAATATCCAATGGTTGTAACAAACCACTAGCTCTTTGATGTTCAATCTTAACTCGCCGACAAACCATACACTTCGACACAAACGTCGCCACATCTTGCTTCATGCCATTCCACCGTATATCTTGTTTCAAATCCCTATACATCTTGGTAGATCCAGATGGATAGTGAAAGGAGAACTATGAGCTTCACCATAACTTTCTCACGAAGTACTTGATCATTGGGAACACAAAGCCTATCTTCATACCATACGATTCCGTCATTATCAACCTTAAACTCCGCTCGCTACCTTCTTCAACATTTTGCGCCACGCCCACAACCGTCATCTTTCTCGAGCTTCTTTAATTTGCAGATAAGGTTCGACTCCACCTTCATACTAGCCCAAGATCCATCAAAACCTCAGACACACAACTCAACGTCCAAACGTTCTAAGTCACGAATAATCCTAGGTTCAATCTCAATACTTGCAAGAATACCGATTCCGGCTAAGTGCGCCAAGAACTACATTAGCCTTACCCGGATGGTATCGAATGTTGGTGTCATAATCCTTAAGAAGTTCTAACCATCTTCTTTGTCTCATGTTGAGTTCTTTTGAGTGAAAATATACTTGAGACTCTTATGATCGGTGAAAATGTCACACGCCTCCATACAAGTAATGTCTCCGGATCTTCAACGCGA
This sequence comes from Chrysanthemum lavandulifolium, assembly GCA_022545495.1. NCBI lineage: Eukaryota > Viridiplantae > Streptophyta > Magnoliopsida > Asterales > Asteraceae > Chrysanthemum > Chrysanthemum lavandulifolium. The sequence goes on from CM040246.1 coordinate 19,521,011, forward strand.
ACACCACAAAGCAGCCTAACTCGAGGTCATGAGTTGGGTAATTCTCCTCATACGGTTTCGCTTGCCTTGATGCGTAAGCTATCACTTTTCCATGTTGCATCAAAACACAGCCTAATCCTTTCTTAGATGCGTCGCTATAAATTTGAAATCCTCCAGAACCAGATGGAAGAGTCAAAATGGGAGCGGACACCAATCTCCGTTTCAACTCCTCAAAACTCTTTTCTCGTTCATCCGTCCATACGAACTTTTCACCTTTTCTCATCAGTTGGGTTAGGGGCAAAGCTAAGCGAGAGAAACCTTCTACAAAACGTCGGTAGTAACCAGCAAGTCCTAGAAAACTCCTAACCTCAGTCACTGTCGTAGGTCTTGGCCACTTAGTGATAGCCTCAACCTTAGACGGATCCATGGTGATACCATCAGCAGATACGATATGACCAAGGAACGCGACTTGTCTTAGCCAAAATTCACACTTCAAAATTTGGCGACAACTTCTTCTTCCTCAAAATCTCCAAAACTATCCGGAGATGTTCTTCATGCTCTTCTTCGACTTGGAGTAAACTAAAATGTCGCCGATGAAAACAATAACAAACTTGTCGAGGAACTCATGGAAAACACGATTCATTAGGTCCATAAATACCGCAGCGCATTTGTCAAACCGAAGGCATAACGAGAAACTCATAATGACCATATCCGTACGAAACGCGGTCTTAGGAACATCTTGCTCCCTCACACGTAGTCGATGATAACCCGATCTCGATCAATCTTAGAAAAGAACTTAGCTCCTTGCGCTTGATCAAACAAATCATCTATACGCGGAAGAGGATAACGGTTTCAATAGTAATACGGTTGAGTTCACGATAGTCGATACATAGACGATACTTCCATCCTTCTTCTTCACAAACAAGACAGTGCACCCCATGGAGAAACACTAGGTCGAATGAATCCATTATCTATCATCTCTTGCACTGCTCCTTCAACTCCTTCGCTCTACAGTGCCATACGACACGGAGCTTTCAAATCGGTTCAAGACTGTGAATTAACTCAATGCTAAACTCAACTTCTAGTCGGAGGAAGACCGTGAAGTTCATCGGAAAACGTCGGTGAATTCACAAACAATAGAAAGATTTTCAATGTTAGGACTCTCCAAAGATGTGTCCTTAACAGATGCCAGAAAACCTTGACACCCATGAGCAATCATGGTCCGTGCCTTCATAGCAGAAATGAACTTAACAGATTTGAGAGGTTGAGAACCGTAATAAACAAATTCAGGATGTTTTACGTCTCCAAAGATCACAGTTCTAGCATAGCAGTCAATGGAAGCTCTATGATAAGCCAACCAATCCATGCCTAGAATGATATCAAAGTCGACCATATCGAGAGGATACAGATTTGCAGAGCGAATACGATCATCAAAACGAAGAGGACACTTAACGTATTTATGATCAATGATCATGTGGTTTTTCATAGGCGAGATATCGATAAGTGATTTGTTAGTGGTTTGGGCTTCATATTAAGTTTCTTAGCACATGTGATGATATAATGGAGTGTGTGGCACCGTGTCAAATAAAGCGAAGATAGAATAATCATCAATGAAAAGAGTTCCGTAATGGTACCAAGTGTGCTCCTACCGATTCCGAGTAGTAGCATAAACACGCCCAAGAGTAGGTGGCGGCTTGGTGTAGTTTCCGTGAATCGCCGGGTTCCTCTTAGGGCAATCCTTGATCTTGTGAGTAGTGGAACCACAAGAGAAACATCCACCGTGGCCTTGAAACACGGTCCCGGATGAGCCTTTCCACAAGTAGTACAGATAGGTGGGGAGGCAAACTTCACCGTCCTTTGTCGACTGAAGATCCTCAAGCACGACCGATTTGATCCTCGAGCCGACCGATCCTTGTTGTAACGCCGGTTATTGTTACCTTGATTCGACGATCATTTCCATTCTTACCAGCAGCTCGCTATCCCGATTCCTCGCCTCGTGGCGCCTAGAGTCCACATTCCTTCCCGATCGACCCTTTGATCATAACCCTTATCCACTTGTCCTTCGAATCATAACTCCCGCCGAATTTCCCTTATAATCATTACTTTGAGTCCTACCTTGAATCCGATCACCATCGCGACACGCTTGTTGTAACCCGAACCTCATGAAAGATCTCAATGTTACGTGCGCCATTGCAGCCGACACATCCTCATATTCCGTGTTAAGCAATCGGTCCAACACCCACTTCTTCAATCCCCACTTGAAGTGCTTAGCTTGGCGCCTACCATCTCCAAAGAATCGCTCCCACAAAGCTTACCAGCCTCATAAACCTACTCATGTACTCATTGGAGTTCTCATGATCAAACCGGTAGATTCCCGATAATCCTCTCATACCTTTGTTGCTCAAAGATCGTGGAAGTAACGGTTATAGAAGATAGTCCAAACTCACCCAAGTACAAGTAACAAAGAAAAGCATCTCCTCCTCGTGCTTGTTTCAGCCTTCCACCAATTCAAAGCATCACCTTCCAACTTAAACGCACCAAACGAGTCTTAAACTCGCTCCACAACCCAATACTTCAAAACAACTTCTCAATATGAGTGATCCGGTCCTCGGCCTCAGCTGGGAGTAGCAAGAATGTTAAAGAAAGAGGCTTGAGCTACCAAACGCCGAGCCAAGTGTGAATGCCGTGGGTTGATTTCCTCCACCACTACCCAAGCACCATTCGACACGAATGTTGTTGATCACCGCTCCATCATCTCGTGTAGTAAGACCAGGAAAAGAGTGTTGAGAGCATTAGCAACCGCAACATCAATGTTAGTAGCATCATCGCTCCATCCGCTACCGTAGTAGTACGAGTTCGAACCATCCGAACGATATTCAAACGATTAGCAAAATGAACAAAGGTGAGATACGAAATGGAAGTTCGCAGAAGGAAACCTAAAGTCTACCCAATCCTCACGGTGTCAAAGCCTAAGCTCTAAGGAAAACCTAGGGTTCTTATGTTCATGTGTCCCGACTACAAGTCGAAACCCGGCTCGATGCCATAAATTGTAACGCCCAACCCGACAAGGGTAAAGGAATCACAAGTAATGGTGTCATATCAAAGCAAAACATAAATAACCAAACAAAATCTTAACATAAATGCGGAAATAATTCAAGTCAAAATGACTTCAATACATAGGTCCCAAATGAAGATAAACTTCAACAAAATATCCAAATAAATAGTCTTAAATGGCATCATAAGAATCAAAGCTAAATATCTCTAAGGTAAGTCCACTCATGCACTCATCCCAAAGCAAAACCCGCTTCCAATGCTTAGATACCGCCATGAAGAAAAGAAAATGCGGCCGAGCTTCAAAAGCCCAAAGGAATGATATGGAAGCAAAAGCGAAATACTAAACGATATCGAATATGAAATAAAGTGAATGAGCGATAGCAAAATCATAATCATTTTCAAAGTATAAATCAATATTTCAAATAAAGTTTATAGTTAACTACCACGAGCCCGTAAACAAATATCGATCATAATCATATTCTCATAAGGCAACATTTTGTAGGGAGACCTACCAGAGTTATGAAGGACGCATGCACGCAAAGATCAATCATCGATAACATATAATGATAACAAATAACAGATAATGATCTAGGATGCATCCATACGCCCTTCCTACATATACAAAATATGCTTCACCATCCGAGACGTGGCGTAACATCACTCATCGCCCTAGAGTCATATCGAGGTGCATCATCGATACGGACATGGAACCCCATGACTAGTGAAATATTTGGCTCGGTGTCAAACTATCTTAGGTCAAATCGTAATGTCATAACCGATACGCATCATATTTTATCGTAAAGTTATTCATATTTCCAAAATCGTAGTTTTCATATCATATAGTTCAAAATCGATGTTTCATAATTCGTAAATCGAGTTCGGATAAGCAACAACTCAAACAAATCGAATGGGGTTCATAGCAAAGGCTTAGGAAACCCTAATAGAAAAGCTAACGAAAGAAAACTTTAAAAGGAACCTTTATCGAAAAGGTCGTAATATCTCGTACCTTATTCCAAAGCAAATGATCGAAAAGCGTAAATACGGAAGACAAAGGATTACTCCTTCTTCACGTAACCTATACACATTAACGGTCGTCCATGTTATTTATGATTCCATAATCGTCGAAATGATCTTTTAATATTTGGTGTTATACTTAGTGTATTCAATGATCTTCATACTTTAGGGTTTTATGATTAAATGAGACTTAAATGTTTTATAATTAATATTGTAGATTAGGGTTCATTATGTCATTTATTAAAGTTTAGGTTAAAAGTGAAAATAGTTTATATGTCATAACTCACACATGAAATAACGAATTACTATACTTAGCTCAAACCCTAATCGATTCTCATTTATGTTCTAGGGTTTTCCTTCTTTAATATCTCATTAATATGCATTTATTTTACATGTTACGCCTTTTAATGACTCGCTACTTAACCTAACGCGTAATGAAAACAACCTTTCCTTTTATGTTTCATCATGCACGCTTATGATTTTATGTGACATACAAGTTACTTATTACTCGGATTAATTACACGCTTACACATCTTTACAAGTTCACTTTAGTTATAATAACGCACGATATGAGACAAGGTTCACAAACCATTAGGGTTTCGCATACCTTATTCGGTTCACATATTAAACTAGGGTTTATGTTTTCAAGACCTTTACTTATTTAATACATGTTCAAAACTCTTTATATGGTTCGGTTCACCTAGGGTTTCGCCACCATACTTTACGCAAGTCCTAGCTCATCTAAACACTTCACATATTCAAGTTATTAAGTTTTTACACCTTGGCCGAACATATACATGGTTCGGTTCTTATACCTATATATAGATTCATGATCCGATTCAATAATACTTATTACGTTACATGTTCTTTAATATTTATCAAGTTTAATTCATTAGGGTTTGCCTTGGTTTGGTTCACACGCCCCGCCACAAAAAAGAAACAAGAAACTCGACTAAACGAAACATAACACAACATATTAACGTAAGGTACATCAAAGGAAGACGAGAACATGTTATACCTTGACTTGGTTGAAGCAAAAACTCGACACCAATGGGTGCTAAGGTTCGCCGAATAGAGCAAAGAAAAGAAAAGAGGCAAAGACTAAACTAGGGTTTCACTTTTGAGCTTATGAGTTATATTTATAGTTGTAGCATTTAGTTTAGGGTTTTAGGAGAGGGTTGGGTTCGCCTAGTCCAACCGAGCACACAAGCTCACGCCCATGTGGGCTTCGCCCTTGAGTCCATCCGACACAAAACAAACGCCTTTGGGCTCTTGGCTCTCGGCTTGCAAGACAAAACAAAAGAAACGAGCCCATCCAACAAACGAACGCCCAAACATATTAGCGAAACGTTAAACTCCTTCGTCGCACCAAAGTCGATCACGTAATATATTCGTTAAGTTTTTATTATTCGTATATTAGGTTTTAAATTTCGTTAAACGATTATAAACGTGTTTTACGTATTTTATACTTTTTGATTCCAAGGGTATTTTCATCTTTATCTATGTTTTAGATTTTCAGGTTTTACAATGTGTTTGTGAAATCCTATATCTTACAATTGGTATCAGAGCCAGGGTTGTGTTGTTCTTGATGATTCTTACGGTTTTTGCACTCGTTGTTGTATGCGGTTTATTCGGTTCTTTGATGCGGTTTGATGTGGTCATGTTGAATGTTTGTTGTTGTCGTTGAATCTGGTCTTGCATATGCTATGTTGAGATGTTTCTTGAATCTGGTCTAAAATGTTTAATGGGTGGAAGCTTTTTGTGGTCACTTTAATTGTTTTAGCAATATTTTAACAAGTTCTCTATAACTGTTTTAAAACAAGTTTCTGAAAACTGTTTTGTGGTCTAATTAACGCTGTTCTCTGAAAACTGGTTTTTATGTGTTGTTTAAACTGTTCTTGGTCTTCAAAAAATGAATCTGCTCGTGTGGTAATTCTCATCTATGCGAGTTGATTTTATTTCTCTAAGCGAGTTGACAGTAGTCTGCAAATCCAGCCAGATACAATGTTTTCAAGTATGCGAGTTGGTCATGAATGATGCGAGTTGCAAAATCTGTCCAGATTCTATGTCTGGTAAGCGAGTTGTGCATACAAAATCTAAAGCGAGTTGTGTCAGTCTTTAACTCGCATTTTTGAATGCGAGTTGCTTACTTGCATTATTGAATGCGAGTTGTCTTTTTGGACAATGCGAGTTGCTGTCATAATGTCAAGATACAATGAACATAAAGCGAGTTGTCAAAATTTTTCAAAAGATGCGTGTTGGGTACTAGCAGAAATGATGCGGGTTGACTATTTAGTCAACTGTGAGTTGCTTACTAATGTTAGTATGCGAGTTGTGTGATCAAGAAATGATAATGCGAGTTGTGTTATATAGACATGAAGCGACTTGTGTTTAAGAATATGAAGCGACTTGTGGACATTTCATCAACCAAATACCAACTCAATCATGACCTCAGTTCAAAACCATCATCAGTCCAATATCTACTGAAAACGAAAAAACAGATCTACATCTAAACCGATCTACAATCAATGACTCATGAAAATCTCTACACGTTAAGTCAACACACTCGAAGTTATGTTGGATCTCAGATTCATTCAAGTAATCTTACAAATCTTAATAGATCTTGTATACTCGAACGCATCTCTTCATAGATCCATATTTCAAAGACTTGGTTCAACTAATATCCGAACTTTTAAAGATTAAAAACAAAACCATAACTTGGTCATTCTCCCTTTTGTTCTTTTAAACAAAAAACAAATATTGGTTTGATCTCAGAAAGACTTCTTTCGTGTTATTATGATAACAAGAAAACCTTCTTAAAGGTCTTACAAACGAAAGCAAGAAACCATCATCATCGATCTTTGAATAAAAAAAAACAATCTCAAAAGCTCAAAGTTAAAAGTACATGAATATCAATTATGCTTATATCATACATACCGAAGTCCTTAGAAGTATGTTGAAGCCATCCCTGTGGCAAATCATTCGACTACGAGCCATCCCTGTGGCAAGGTCTTGTCAATGAAATAACACCCGCGTCAAGATTGTGAGTTGTGAGATAATTGATTAATGATGTGCTAAAGGCGGACTAAGGAGGTGATTAGGGTGATAAGTGACGCGTAGGTTTGGATTTGGTAAAGCAGATTTGTGAATAAGATAGAGGGAGGCGGAGTTTTTGTAAAGTTGTGTTAGGGTTTCATTTATGAGATAAATTAGGGATTGGAAAGGGGTTATATACACCCGTGAGTTAGGGTATATCAGATATGCATCTGGTATGTGTTTTGCATTGGGCCAATATTATATTACCTTATCATGGGTCGTGTAGTATTTTATGTGGTAAGGCGTACAGGTGGAATTGATGGGCTGCATATCTTGATTAATGTTCATGGGCCGAGACTTTTGGGTAATAATACATAGATGAGCCGAAATATTTAGGTATTAAGTCTCGTGATCGTGGTCTCGTGAACTGTATCTATCATTTGTGTAAATGAGTCGTAAAGTGTGGCCGATATGTAAACCTCAAGTAATTTGGTGATTGTAATATCGTGTGTCTGGATTGGATCATGTGTTATGTCTATTTATTTGGGTGATATGATTTATTTGTACATGGCCCAAACGAATTTTATCAGGCTAATGAAAGATTATGGTGGATCGGGATGTGTCATGGAAAAAGATTATGTTAAACGTTTGTGATACATGTTTGATGAGACTTGGCACTCGAGTGGTAATGGATATTGGAGTTTTGGTGAAACATACAATGTATTGGAATTGGATTGTGGATATTGGATTTGGACGTTGGGCTTGATTGTAGGACTTTAATTGTGGATCCGAAATATTGATAGGAAGCATGAGTTGAATCCGAAATATTGTTAGGAAGCATGAGTTGAATTGGACTTGGATCGACATGGACTTAATGGATTTTGACTGGGTGATTATTAATGATAATGAGAGTTGATGATGAGTTTTGATTATTCAAAAAGACATTCAAGCTAAAACAGATATTCAAAAAGACCTGTTGTGTGTTGGGTGGATCGACACTGCATGTTCCCCTAAAACAGATACTCACCGAAACCAATGTTGTCATAACACATTCAAGCTAACATTGTTTATGGTTTTGTCTTGATTTTGTAAAATCCCGCGAAAGAATCTATTTCTCGGTTTAAATCATAGACTTGTAAAATCCCGTGATAGTGGAAACATCCTGGTAATTGTAAAGTGCATTTCCGGATCTATCTTACGGTTTATTCTTGGTTTTGTAAAATCCCGCGAAAGAAACTATTTCTCGGTTTAAACCATAGAGTTGTAAAATCCCGTAATGATGGAACCATCTTGTAGAAAGGAAAGTGTATTTCAAGATCTCTTATTTGATGCTGGTGCTACGGTTTTTTGTTTCGAAGAAGGGATAAAAGAGTGTACTTCATGAATTGGATGTGTGTTTGGATATTCGTTATGGGAGTTTGGTTATTACAAGGTTTTACGGGGTGATGTGCATTTAACCTTGGTCGGGATGAAAACCGTTATCATAGTTCACTTAAAATGTCAAAGGAGGCTAGATTTGAGCTTTTAACCAGAAGATGTGACAACGGGGTTAATTCACTATTATTTATTTGAGGTTGAAGTGAAATATCACGGGCGAGTGTACTTAGTATCTGAAGGTATCGGGGATGGTTGGATGAAGATTCTTCATGATCCTTGTTCGAGCTTTTTCAAATACGAAGACTTGGAAATCTAGTTATTGTTGGGTGACTTTTACCTTTTCTTTTACCACTTGGGGGAATTGGGCTCTTATCACCACAAAATAACTATCACTTTAAGGAGTTACGTTGTAGTGCTCAGTGTCACATTCAATTGTGGATTTTCAAGAGGTGATGTACGTCTTATACTTGATGGTTGGTTGGGTGAAGAGTATAGATTACTTAGAGAGTACTTAGAGATGCTAATGGAAATCGGCACCGCTCTTTGTTACATATGTGCAAATTTAAGTCACGAGTTCGGGTTAGTTTACTTCAGGGTCAAATTCATCATATTGGGTTATCTCCTTCAGCTGTCACGACAAAGAGCCTACTGAATGATAATGGGATTGATTACAAGTTTTGCCAAGAAATGATGAAAAGAGAGAGATTATGACGTCTGTTCACATCAGTTTAGGCCTCGTACTTCTTCTTATGACGTTTGAACAAAACAGTTCAAGCCTCGTTCTCTAAAGAAAAGAAATGTGTACGTTTCAGTGCGCATTATCTTCGAAAGAAGATAAATCTTCTTATGACGTATGAACACAACAGTTCATGCCTCGCTCTCTAAAGAAAAGAAAAGTGTACGTTTCAGTGCGCTTTATCTTTGGAAGAATAGAAATCTTCTTATTATGACCATTCTCATCAACATGCTTCATACTTTTTCCATGCGCTTCAGTCATCAAGTGAACCGGGCTATCACTGATTGTTTTCTCATTCCACTTGCTTGATTATAATGAAGATGGCGACATCATGTGCTTATTTTGCAGGAGAGAAGTGTGAATAGAACATTCGGATGATTTTCACTTATTTAATCAAGAATGGCAACTCCGTATGCAATTCTTGAGGGGGAGAAGAAGTGTGAAATTACTACATGGTTGATTGATTTACGAGAATAAATGGTCAACGGCTCCAAACTCATGTAATAACCGATCTTCTTCTTATCGGGTCATCGTTACATGGAGTTTCTTCTATGAGCCGTTGGTTGACATCTTCACACAGTCGATATGATTATCGACAAAGTGCTTCCGGTTAATGCTTCACGACACATCAACATGATGATTCCGAACAATCTCTCGTTCTTGTTTGATGTGATTGGTAGTTTGGTGTTACCATTTCGTGTGTTCCTTATGGTGATTCTTCGATTTCCTTGATGAACATCTTTTGTTCTTGTTTGATTGGGAGGATCTTAATTAAGGGATTTGCAAGATGTAAGTTAATTGGGATGCTTTTGGTGTGTTGAAGATGTTAACTATCTATTCCCAACCTGGACAATCTTGAAGAAGGTCGAGTCTACAATCGGTTCTACATTTTACGCTACATGTTAGAAGACTAAAGACGAGTTGCATCCGATTATCTAAAGACTTCTTCTTATTCAAGCATTCATCATAAAGATTATCGGTTTAGGGAGAGCACTAATCGGGGAGGTGAAATGTCCGATTTAATCCCCAATTAGACTTGCTCACATTCTTGAGAAGTTGATTCTCACAAAGACTTTCAAGTGTTCTTCTCAATGATTTCTAGTATACGGGCTTATAGTGTGTTGCTGATTATGAAGTATCAAAACCAGCAAGGGGGAAGGAGACAAGCACCTAAACGCGAGTAAACTTGATGAACTTGATACTTCTAATTAATTGAAGATATATCGGGAAGACAAATGTTATTACCGCAGAGAAACTCAAGGTTTGACTCATGGCGAGTAAACTTGATGAACTTAATTCTTCTAAGTGATTGAAGATATCCCGGGAAGACCTATGTCATGACCGCAGAGAAACACAAGGTTTTACTCATCAAGGCGTTAGTGTTATTATTCCAACTATGTGGGGAAGTGATGTTAGAAAGGTTATGAAGATATAAGAGGTACATAGTGTGTGATGATCTCGATGTTATCGCAATCATCGGGGAGAGAATTGTGTACATTGGGGCGCCACCGCCTCACTTGAGGGTTTAATCGGTGATTCGAGATATAATCACTTATTCGAGTTGATATCCGCAGAGATTGTCATCCAGAGATAATCGTGATTCGCCCGCTTCTTCAATATTATCGGTTGTTCTCTTTGGGGAATGTGTGTACTTGGTCCTCGAGCTTCATACACAATCATCGTGGAAGAAATCCATTGTTTACCACAAACATTGGGAGGTGTTTTCTCCGGGCATGATGTGTATTCGGGAGAGTTCTTGGATATTGGTGTACTTGGGTTCTTGAGCTCCATACACGCTCATCGTGGAAGAAAATGTGAACATGGGAAGGTGTTCTTCATTCCCTCATGAAGTGTATTCGGAGAGTTCTTGAGCATTATACTAAGAGACTGGACCGCATCATTTCAACTACACGGGAAGTGGTCTCTTGACAACTTTTGGAATGGATTGCTTCGCACTTGAGTGGTAATGAAATATGAGAAGAAATTTAAAGAGTGGGATGATACGTTGATGTTCTTGTTGATGATATTACCCGAATGGAGATCCTCGATTATCGTTCTTAAAATGGAGCAGCGAGATCGATGATAATGGTGTGCTTCTTTGTGCACCTGGCTATTGCAAGCTTGAAATAGAGCTTCGAATCTGCTCATCTAAAGGATTTTCGGTTTGGGGGGAAGCTGCCAAAGTCTCACATTCTTAAGGGCTCAATTTCTTCTTTTCAAGAGCCTCGGAAGCTTTGGTGGTGGACGTTTAAAAGATGACGATTTCTATCTTCTACAACGGGGCTGTTCGATATCCTTATCTCGGTACTCGTATCATCATCTTCTTAAACTATATCATCTATTCTATCTTTGTAAATATTTATCAAAAACAAAATACAAAAATATAAAACCAACAAAAAGAAAATAGAAAATATAAAATCATCAAAACCCATAAAATCGTAAAATTTGAAAACACCAAAATATGTTTTCTCAAGACATGTCTTCGGTATCGATAACATCTACGGTCTTAGAAATGTCATTCAATAATGGCATGGGACCATAGATGAAGTTTGAGCAGAGGTGTAAATATTCTTTCCAAAACATGTCTAAAACTATGGCTTACGCTATTTCGATCGTAACCTGGACGTCAAATAATGGCTTGCAGCTACTTGATCGTAACCGTGCTTAAACTATGGCTTGCTATTATTTCAGATAGCAACCCGTTCTTCTAGAAAGGAAAGTGTTGCGCTAAACCATTTTTCAAAAATCGTGCACTTATCCTAAAACAAAACAAGGAAAGCATGTCGTCAAAAAGACTGCTGTTTCTACACAAATGTTTTTCCGTCTAAAATTCTTCAGAAAAACATTTGTTGTTTTTCAAAAATGGTGGTAAATGAGTTGCTTGAAAATCAATCTTATTCAGAGTTTTCGAAATAAATTGAAAACTCAATCAATGACTTCAGCGCTTTTAAACTTTTCAAAAAAATGAGTCATTGATTGAGGGGGATAATGTTTTCAAATCTATATAATCTAACGGGCTTTCTTAATTATCCTACGTGCTTAATTAAAAATGATATTTGCCTATGTCGAAGGACTAGGAATTTAGGATATGATTGTTAGGATTAGATGATTATAGTTTGATGAAACACATTATTCCCATGCCTTATATGAACTGATTGATATGTTGGATTGACTTTTATTAGTCGATTGCTGTTTGGGTGTTGTCGACCACTATATATCTGTTTGTATGTCTACTAACACATGCAGATATCATGGTTCATAAGAATGTTCCCGATCCGGATCCCACAATTGAAGATGATTGGATGCCGAAAGGAAAGGGTAACTATATCTTGGGTTGACAAATGAAGAAACGGAGCTTAATTGGACTTCTATGGAGTGTTGGCATGAAAAATGCAACGTAAAAACTTTGTTTTGAAACTTATTGAAAGATCAATTGATATTGATATTAGATATGTTTATGAAATATGTAAAGAGTAAATAAGGAAAGAATTGATCAAACCACAACAAGTTGTTTATAGTGGTTCGGTCTACAAGGACTCTTTCTCCTTGCCCTACTCCACTCCCCGAGTCTCACACTCGAGAGTTTAACTTCACTAGTCAACAAGCTCCTTTCACCGGTGGAGAAACCTTTACCCTTCGCCACACTATTTCCGACACTAAGCTAAATGTCGAGTTCTTTCCAAGGGTACAACCACTCCCACACACAATGTATTTTGAGGACTAAAATACTAACCACTCACACTCACAAGATTATGATAGTTTAGTACAACAATGAAGTATGAATCAACACAAGATCATACAACACTAAACAAACAAGACTTCCAACTCTCGTTGAAGCTTGAATGTGACTTGATCTTCTTTGCTACAAAAGAGATCACTAATATGATATGAAACCGAGTTAGAAAGATTAGAGAGAAGATATGTATGAGAGTATGATAGAAAGGATGAAAACTACTTGGTTTCGCTTTGCTATTTATAGCTAAAACCATCGCCAGTATTCACGGACGGCGGACCCCTTGAAAGGATTCCGTCAGCTATACATTTTGGTGTTGCCCGGGTCCGACAAAGAAGATATCAAGATCTTGCCAAAGTCAACCATATCTATGCAAGATTGTGTAAGATATGAAGAGTACAAATCTACATAAAATATCTAATGAAATCTTCCAATGATTTCCATGATGCATCACATGATGTCATGTGTTGTTTTTCTATTTTAGAAATATGCAAATACATAAGTAATGTTTTAGTTTTTAAAAAACTAAAGCATTCTAAAAACTACTATCATACATTATGCTTAGACTCATATTAAGATATGATTAGTCACAATGTAAATGCTTAAATGATGAAGATATTGTTTGAAAAAGCTTGTTTTAATATCTATTAAACTTGACAAGCTTTAAGCTTTATAAACATTAAATTTACTTTTGTCGTTAACAAAACTTAGGTAAAGATCAAAAATATAAATAACGTTTAATGACGATATTTGTATTAACACTCCTATCTTCATCCATCTCCCAAAACACAGTCTTAATTGATTGTGGGGACATTTCAGAAAGTTCTAATCTTGTCTTCCCTATTTCCACATAGACATCTATCGCCTTATGCTCTATGACAACATCTTTTAACAACTCAACATTAGCGACTTCACGAAAGAAAACAAACCGTCATTCAATGTACAACCAAAGCTTAAGAAAGTAAAAATAATTGGTTTGTCCAATCTCATAACCGATTTGGGTCATGAGAGCATCCATTTCATCAACGGATCCTCTTTATTTCCACATGATCAACAAGGCATTTCTTGCCTCGATATATCCTACACTGAAAGTATTTGAATGTACATTCATAATGGAACATCATGCTAAAGGATCCTGGTTCACCCATTGTATAAAAATGTACAAAAACAATGTTAAGCTAAAGTTACCTAAAGGGAATAACTTAAACAACAGACTAACATATGATTGTAATAGTTATTACAAAAAAAAGACTTACAATATCTCCCGATTGCTTTTTCCTCAATTTCATGATCATCAAAGAAAGGATATTCTCTTATTCGCCATAGAGTAAATCCAATGTGGTTGTTTGTTATTTTCTTACTTAGATTATTTGATTGACGATCGACATCAGTTAGGGTTTTCAAGAGGCTCAAAACAAGTTTGGGGATGAATGAAGTACATAGCTTTGTTATATTCTACATAATGGCGGAAATTGGACATGACATCTCGCTATAGTACATCAAGTAAAATGACTTGTCTACCCTCAACAAGATAATACGATAACGGGGTTTTCGAGTATAACGAACATCGACATCGGCGTTATTTGGTCGAGGGCGAGTTTAGCGTATAAAGTTCTATGTTTTGGACCTCCGCGATGATAATGTAGGGTCATTCCAACGTGAGTCAGACAATGTTTTTGTAGACCAGTAGTGTATTTTAGTCTTACAAATATTAAGTGCATTACATTAAATTATGTGTGTCACAAGTCACACCATTTTGAACTTTTATCACAAAATAAAGGGTTGTGAAAAGATAGCTTGTGTGGAACTTAAAGTGTGTATTTGGTCTATGGATATCCACAAGTTAAAAGGGAAAGTCACAATTGTAGATGCCAATTTATGGGACCATTTCCAATTCAAAATATATTGGAGGCATTAACATCGACAACATTATATTATTTGGGGTGTCAAAAATTGCAAACCAAATTCGTCTAGTCACGAAAGTGTCAAAATATACTCACCATTATTTTGTCATGATTCTTGTGAAATATGCTCACCTATCATCTTTTCTATGAAATATCCCAATGTAGGAAAAGATGATATATTACGTGAAATTTGAATGATTTCCATATATCAAATATGCACGTCTAGAAGCATTATTTCCATTGCTTATAGTCAAACGTTATGAAGTAAGTTTAACGATCTATAGCTATCTATAATGCATTTAGAATGTTTATAAATAGAAATTTTAATTTTTTAAGTTTACACATCTTATTATATGTTTAAAGTTTACACTAATACACATTAAATTTTAGTATTAAAACAGATGTTGTCATTTATATTATAAATTCAAATAAGTATAATTATGGATATCTATGTTTGTATTAATATATTTTACGGATTTAAACACACATTTTCCTTTTATTATCAAACCGGTAAACCATCAAATACAGATGTCTATCGACTATCATTGCATGTCGTCTAAAAATCAAGAAACAACAAAAACTACATATTTTGTGTAGTTGTTGCTTTACGCGAGTATCATACTAGCATTTCCCAAAAGACATTTAGTCAAAACAGTTTGAAGTGAGAAATGATGCAAGTTTTTACATAGCTTTACACGGGAGAAATGATGCAAGTTTTTACATAGCTTTACACGAATGTCGAACTTGTCTCTTAAGTTTTATGGTGATTGAAAACCACACATAAAAAGTGTACACTAAAAACATGTGGGTGTGGGTGATCGATTTTGAACGAACGGACGACTGCCCACCATGTGAGAAATCATTTTATCATTTTTCAGAAAAATGTCAATGTTTTCTCAAAAGACAACAACATTTGATGTGACCAAAAAAGTGAATGAACTTTCCACGTAATATTAAAAATCTTGGCCATTCAAAATTTCAAATATGTTCGAATTGTTTGGTATTTATTTCAAACTAGTACTCTATTTTTTTAAACAACTACCGACAATTTCAAAATATACAAATAACAAACTATCTTACATATCTTAAGTTATGACTTGAGCCGCAAATTATTTTATTTTCATCATAACAACATAAAGGAATTCCCACTCGGTTAAAAAAAATATTTGGTTAGTTTTTATACGAGTATACAATGTTGTTTAAGCATGTTTTGAAAAAAATATTCCCATTTGTTTTGTTTTTTTTAACAACGATTTTATTAAAAAACTAACAAGAAGCTATAAGAGATTACAAACAAATTTGGTTAGGATTTTGCATCCAATTAACCTAAAAGTAGAATTGAAACGACTTGAACACCAAGTAAAAGTTATTTAAACTATATCATAAAAAAAGAGATCCTTTCGGGGAAGACAATTATCAAATAAGAATCGGGTTTTTGAATCTCCATATAAACCAACACATCACGTAGCAAACACCTTCGAACACAATCTTCAAACTCGAAGGCATAGGGATGCTCTTAAACCATAGAAGCCACTCATCATAAGAACTAAAGTCGGGGTCGTCAAGCTCCCACCACCGCGTCACCTTACTTCTCACTTGACGAGCCACGGGGCACGAGAAGTGAAGATGAGAAATAGATTCAACTGAAGCATTACATATAGGGCAAAGAGTAGAGGAGATTTCAACACCTTTAAGGGAAAGATTCAACCGGGTAGGCAACTTATTCAAGAACACTCTTTAAGCAAAAGCGTCGTTTATCTTCATAATGCACAAAGTTTTAAGAATTCTCATTAACTACCCTCCCCGCCAATCAAATATCATATCCGCCCACTAAAGTATTTTTTTCATTGGTTGAAATACAATGTGAATATTTAATATGGAACATCTTAAAATTGTAATGTAAACACTTAGGGCATGTTTGGTAAGAACTTTTTACATAAATGTAAGCTTTTTGTTATAAAAATAATCTCTTTAAAAATAAATTATCTTCGTTTGGATAGATCAATTTCAAGCTTTTATTTTAAACAAATAGCTCCTAAATGAAAAGTTGATTCATGAAGCTTTTAAAATATTTTGAAGTTGTTAAACTGTAAATTACTGATATACCCTCCAACAATATTACAATCTTTTTAAAATCGGATATGATTAACGAAATTTATGTGTACAAACAAAACTATTATAATAAGAACAATAATAATAAATATTGGATTTGTTGTAACACTATGTTAAAATTACAATTTATTCTTATTAGATATGATTAATGATGAGTGTCTAAATACTCATCATTTTGTACCAATTAAACCGCAAAAACATCCGAAAACACTCGAAATGCATCAAAATGATAAAAATATCACAAATAAGTGTTTTATGTGTTTTAAATGCAAAATATCAAAATCTGTGAAAACGATATCAAGTTTGCATAATTGGCGCTTTAGTCTCCAAGTTTCAAAAGTTGTCAAAACAGGTCCCGGTAAATATAAATAAAGAAAAATATCATTTTAAGTCCTTAGGGATTCATGAGTTGTCAAAATTAGTCCTTGAGATTTAAAATTGCAATTTTACAACTTAGGTCCCTAAACTTTGAAAAATGTCAAGTTTGGTCCTGAAGTTTGAAAATGTCAAAATTGGTCCTTGTACTATTGAAGTTTGTCGCTTTTGGTCCTTGTGACAACTTTGGAATATTGGCGAAATGGTCCCTCTAGTTTGGCGAAATTACATAATGGTCCTTGTATTACTAAGCTTAAACCATGACCCTTTACACCTTCGACCGCCTTTACACTTGACCGCCATTAACCCAATTGACCCTTCCTTTTTGGACCCCAAGTCAAAACCACCAAACCACTTTGCCGCCCACCCTATTCACTTTCTTCCCACTGACTAGCCCCGCAATACCTTCTCCCAACACCTTTCCCCTCACCTTATCTCTTCAACTCACCCTCCACAATCATCACACCTATCCACCCCCCTAGTTGCAAATCCAGAGCCCTACAGACAAATTATGCCTTTCCCACCAAAATGGATCCAGTGGCCAATATCATCTCTACTCATCCAATGGCTAAAATTATTGATGGGATTTGATCAGAGGACACGTGGAAACCATTTCGAGCTATAAAAGAGAGGAGTGCGAGAGATGAAGACATGAGTTAGTTTTCATTTTTAAATGTATGTCGTTTTTTTATTAATTTAGCTTAATTAGTGTTTTAAGATGTAGTCTTCTGTTCTATTGTACTCAAATCAAGTTATTTCATCAATATAATCTGTTTTTCAAGTGTAATTCAAGGTCTTACTTAAGATTCAAACTTTCACATTCACTGTTGAGAAATTGAGTTTCAAACTCTTGTCTTAAAGCTTCTATTAGCTTATTTTTAAGCTCAACCAGGTTAACTTAAGCTTGTTATAGCTTTTGAATAGCTTGGAAAACAGGTTCAATCAATTTTCAATTTTGGTCAACATAAGTCAACTGAAGCTCAAATTGCCTTGGAAATGATAATGGGTTGATGCAGAGTGATTTTGGGTTGGTTTAGACTAGTTTAGCATAGTGTGGGTTCTGGTTTTAGCCTGCAAAGAAAATTCGGACAATTGTGAGTATCATCTTATTTTCATTTTCATTTCAATTTGCAAATGGTGTTTCAGATCTGATTTGTGGTTAAGAATGGTTCAAACTTGTTTATTTAGTGGTAATTAAAGTAGTGAGACTTAGTTTGATCATTAATATTAGCCGCTTAAATGTTTAGCTCGGCTTTTGATTATAAATCATCATGACAGTGTGTTTGGATTTGATGTTTAAAGCGCATTAGAGGCTTGTTCAAGAATTGAGTCTTGTTGTTTCAGTCTTGTTTACCTCATTTGAACTCATATCTGTCTTCATTTTGCAACTGCCAACCACCAAAAGTCAAAATTATATTAAACCTGTTTTAACTTCAAATCTGTTGGAATTTTGCAAGATCAAAATCTTGTTTTGTGTTTGTAATACATAGATATAACTTGCATTAAGTTTATTTCAGTATAATACATCAATTTAATTCCTTAAATCTGTTGCAAAGTTCAAATAAGTCAACTTTTCATTTTTATTAAAAAGTCAAATGCGACAATCCGCTTTTAGCCTAACTAGGGTGATTTTCATTAAGTCATTCTTGGACCAAATCAAATGAAACTCGGGTTTTATAAGTTCTCTAGGTCTAGTTTCTTATTAGAATTTTTATTGATTTTTAGTAATTTTCAAAAGCTCCAAATGAGCTTGTCAAAAGGGCATAAGTGTTATGCAACCGAGTCACTTACACCGACTACTTGCATGTGTTTTTTGAGACCTTGTACCCAGCTCATCGAGCTCATCTTGGGCTAATCTTTGGCTTAGACATAGCTAGCCAGGTCATCTTGAGGTTCCCACTGCTTTTTCGGTTCTAGCTTATGGGGTGGCTTGCTTGCTTCAAAGAGGCACCCAAAACTGCTTTTTAAAGACATTAGCCAAATCATCCAAATCTTTGTAGATTGTATTTTGAGGATAAGAGCAGTTGTAATTTGTTGTATTAGAGTATTTATAACATATCTTAGTTTACATAGCAGTTTGGTGCTCATTTGTACCCTTGTGCTTATTCCAAGTCTTATAAATAAGCACTTATCTCTGACCTCTTATTCCTTCACACAAGCACTTGTTTTTATATTTTTCTAGATTCTAAATATTATTTTAGACTTTTCTTGAATTTTTCAGATTTTTCTCGGGTCAGTTTGGTATTTTTATTGATTTAAATTAGTTTTAAGCATTTTAATTAGCATTTAATACAATTAATTAAGAAAAGTTTCAAAAAAATAATTTTTCATTTTTCTTAGGTTTAGATAAATATAAAAAATCAAAAAAATATTTTTCAGATTTTTCTTAGTTAAATTTGTATTTTTATGTAATTTAAGTAGTTTTAAATGCTTTTTAATTCATAAAAATCCAAAATAATCGAGAAAAATAAAAAATAGTTTTGAAAACTCTCTTTTGTTATTTTAGATTTTTCCAAGTCATAATTTCATTTTTCTATCCTTATTTCATATTTTCTTGTATTTTAGGCAAGTATTAAATAGTTAAAATTAGTTTTTAATTAATAATAATTAGATAAATAGTTATAAAAATAATTTTATTTTGCTAAAAATTTTCTCATATCATTAGGTTTGTAAAAATGTCATTTTCATATTTTTAGGATTTATATTGTTTAAGTTTCACATTTTATTTTGTACGTCACGTAGTTTTTAATTTAAATTTTATACTCTCCTGATCTTCATTGCATTTGTGTCTGAACTGTTTTAAGTTTCTTACGGTTAGCCGTTCACAAGCGGCTAGCTTGCGTGAGAAAACTTGACGGTTTGGAGCAGATCAAATTTTGGCGCCGCTGCCGGGGAGCAGTGCTAATAGTCTTACGCTTAGCAGATTAGTGATTTGAATAATCACTCCTTGTTCATACCATCCATCTATATCTATATATATTTTCTTATAAAAATCAAAAACCCAAAAAGATTTTCATTCTTTGTTTTACAAAATGTTTATCCAAAACCGAAAATATTCATCTTTACCCTCTTACCCTTTTTGATTCTTTATCCTTTACCCTCATCCATTTGATTCTAACTTCTATTCTTATGGAATCTCTCGACTACAACGACTCGGGACTAAGTTGAAAAACTTCATACTTTATCACAAATGTCGAGAATTCGTGTTGTTCGTGATGATCCATTAATTTCGTAGGAAATGAAAGCGAAACCGGGTGACAAAGAACCGTGTACTTCCTCTAATAATGGGAGTGCTAACACGTCCAACCTACGGTTATCCAAAGATCTAATCCTCAATTGCTCCTAAGCCGTCGAATTGATCCTAAACTTTCACGGTTTCGGTTAAAAGCAAACATGCGAATTTAGACCGGTGACTAGCAAGAATGACTTGCTTAATCTTCACGTTTCTCAAGAACCGTAACAGGAGACCATAACTAAGTGGTGGAAATTGCTAGCTCTCGAGCACACCACTTGTCCCACCTCCGGATTTTTCAAAATGTTCTTCGAGACTTGATAGTCATTCGGATCACCATGTTGGTTTTGTCGATTCTTTGAATAAGCAGTATTCCTTCTCATAACTCTCAAATGAAATCGCTTATTCCTTGTGTCGGTTGTGGTGACCTCTTTTGGTTCACCCATCGTTGGTGTACATGTGTACAATGTGGTAATGATATTCGTAACGGAGTTGTTTGTTTTGTGGTTCGAGGAATTCATTTGATTATGATCCTAATCCGAACTCATTTAACGACCCTCAAATTTTTCCAATTACCCACCACACACCGACCTATCTTCATATAACCAACATAAACGTGTGAATTTTGTGGAGGTCCTCACCAAGGATTTGAGTGTCAATCCGTAAACACGTTTGTCTATGAGCAGTTCTCGGTGATGCTCGAACTTTGGTTATGACCAATATCCATATAATTCACGGCCCGCACTCAACAGTTTTTGTTGTGAGAACTGGAGGTTCCCATTTCGATTCGATTGTTAAACAGGAATCCATTCCTTGTAACAATTACGACTATCCATATCACGACCAACCTCCACAAAGGTGCCAAATGAATCAAACTCCTCAACAAACCCAACAAGACACTTATCTAGAGCTTTCGAGTCAAGTGAAAAGAACCGAGGAGTTGTGTAAAGCGGCATTTCATAATGTTCCCGCTTTTCTTGTATATTGTGGGGTCCTCATAATGATTATCAATGTCAACCTTCCGGTTTGACAAATCTCCATTCCCACAATGTCCTCGTCATTCAAAATTCACATGAGAAATCCATGGAAGAATTGCTAATGAAAAGCGTGTCGCTAAAATAAATTCCAAAATTGCTTTTGAAAAATCTATTAGGAATCAATTGCAAAAAAGAAAAGCAACGGATCTAGCTCTCAATTTCGTTTTATTCCCGATGACGGTGATGATGAGGATGCACTTGGTATCCTACAATTTTATAAAGATTCATCAAGTTCATCGGTTGATATCCCAATAGTTGAGATTCATTCTCATGCAAGCGCCATCACACCAAGCTCCCACTCACCTCTCGAACATGGGGACGAGCATCTTGACACTGTTCACGAAAAGGAATCGCACTAATTCATAAAGTCTAGTGTTGAGAACCTTATCCCAATCCGAGAGAGTCACGGGGAACTTCGATCATATGTGTGATTCTCTTCCTCTCGAGTGTTCAAAGATCATTTGAAACTTTCTCCGATGTTAGCGACGATTGTACTTCTTATGGAAACATCGGTATGTTGAGGCATCACTCCCACGCCCGATGTCGATCATCATCTTGAGGAGTTCACCGATGAACTCACTCACATCAATCCACTTTCATCGGAAAGTAATGATAGTCTTCCGATTTCAAAGCCGATCCGGGAGAGACCGAAAGTCTCCTTGATAATGATCATTCACTCACTTCTTATCCCAACAAATTCAATAGAGAATATTAATCACTTTGTTCTCAAGCATTCAAAACAACTCTCACTAATCCTCTATTTGAATTCGACTCAATTCACTTTAATTTCGAGAATCCACTCTTTGATACTCATATTGAGGATAGTGATGAGTCTGATGGAACAAGAATTCACGCATTTACATCTTGTGATTGATTCTTTCACGAGGAGTTCGTAGGTGAACTCACTCATATCATATCTCCGCGAGTATGATAACTCCCTATTTGATCATGACACACCCGAGATTTGTCTTGATCACGTAAGCTTAAATGATGAGATTCATAATCCCGAAATTATGGATGCTCCTATGGATGAAGATGAGTTAGTCATGATGTTTATCATGATTTTCATCTCTTCTTCACCTATCCGTAGCTTCTCCCTGTTCTTCACTCCTTCCGGAATGAAGACATTATCTTGATCCCGGCATTTCGTGACAACCCGTACTTTCAGGTCATTTCTAAACAATTCATGCTTCACTATTTCAACATTTATCGTAAACTAGGTTTACGTGTTCCAAATTCGCGTAACCTTTATGGTTTAGCGGCTAATTCATGATCATATCATCACGAACATTTCATATGGACTAAGTTTAGTCTACATTTCATTAACATCATTTGCATCATGTTAGTTCATTCATGACATTGCATTTCACATTAAACGTAGAATTTTATATTAAATAAACGTTATCGCGTAAATTATTATTTTGAACATTTAATCCAATACTTCCAAAAATGATCCCGATATATTTTTATACTTACATTTAGTTTATAAAAACTATATTTTGAGTTTACCTAGTGTTTTAAGTTTATTTTGTATATAAATTGTTAAATTCATATTATTACGACGCTTTTCTTAAAAACTATACGATAATTATTATATCACTCAAATTTTACAAGGAATGTATTGTTACAATTTTTATAACTACAATATATTTTACTTTGATCCCTTAAAACTTATTTTAGTCCATACTACTTTAACTTTACAACTATATACAAGTTATTACATATTCACTTTAACTACATTTTTCTTACAAAAATTTCACAAGTATATACAAAAAAAATATATATATATATATATTTTGTTGACACAATCCCCCCAAAACCGGCCAAGGGGGGGA
The DNA here is from genome assembly GCA_022545495.1 of Chrysanthemum lavandulifolium. NCBI lineage: Eukaryota > Viridiplantae > Streptophyta > Magnoliopsida > Asterales > Asteraceae > Chrysanthemum > Chrysanthemum lavandulifolium. The sequence continues at coordinate 19,544,435 of CM040246.1, forward strand.
TGTATCCTCAAGTTGGTAGATATTTTTTTTATGTATAGATCTATACACTACATAAAAGTCTTACTTCATTCATTTCAACTCTTTCACTCAATCATTCATTTCATTTATTCAAGATAGCAAAGCTTTTCTCTCTTTGTTCTCTCCTCCATAACCGGTTCTATAAGGTTTTGCAAAGGATCACAAAATTTTCAAGCACAAGTTATTACAATCTAGATTACACTCTCATTAAGGTTTTGAAATAAAACCTAGAGTGTTTAGGCTAACCTTTGTTCTAATCACCTCATCATATTAACTTGTAAGCATATCACTTCATTTTACATCTTTCCTTTTCATTTCATAAGTATTTTATCATTTTCATAGCAAGCATGCAAGACTTATGTTGATTTATACCATTTTTACATGATTTTTAGAGTTATATATATATAAAGGTCATCCTATAATTATTCCCTTGTTAGTTATTGGTCTTGATGATGTTTAGGAACCCATAACACCCTAAGAAGATGTATGGTAGGATTAGATTAGCTTTGGAGTTGATTTGAAGGGATTGGAATAGGTTTAGTACGAGAAAAACTATTTTCGACAAGTATATAAAGTGTTCTGTCCTTATTTTGTTTTTCTGGAAAATCCGACAGTAGGCACGAAATTTTGGCCTTGATATTTAGAAAATATACTTTAAAACGAATCCGTGGCCGCTTGAACGGAATAAAACGGAGTTATAACGAAGAAGTTATGAATTTTAAAGTTTGACGATTAAATATATATTTTTCAGAAATTTCAGAAGTTATTTTACTTTATTCGAGTAAAAACGAGCCTTAAGCTTCATAAATTATTTCGACTTGTCAAAATATATTAGTATACTTTGATACGGCTAAGGACATATAATACGAGAAAACGGATTTGAAACGACTAAGATATGCACGTTTTATAAACTTGCCGTAACTATTATTTTAGAAAAACTATATTATTTTTACGAGATAAGTGTTACAGTAACTAAAATGACCATGTTGATTTGTGTTTTTAACTATGATGTAGAACTTTTGAAACGAAATGTCTTCTAGTAAAATCAAGATCACCAAGCATATTTTTCAAAACGACCAACCGTTTGTATAGCGGAGTTTTAATAAATTATTTACGGATGCTTAAACTTGGCGAAACTCACTTTTACACAACAATTAGACAAAATCACCATCTTTAACCCTTATTATCTTTATGTTCGAGACCTTTATGTCGAAAACTCCTGAATGTAAACTTTTAGATTTTGATACAAACTTTCCAAAACCGTCGAGTTCGTTTCCTAACGATCGACGTACACCATTTTACGACTAGTCTTTCAAAGCCATTTTGTCACTTTCAAGAAATTTCCGACGACTTTATTTTACGACGAAAAGTGAAAATTTCACCATAAATCATTACGAAACCATTGTAGGATGACATTTTGACGTAAATACTTATAAAGTGATTTAAGAATGGTCAAGACGTCAAAAGAGTATTTTTCGACGATAAGTATTATTTTCAAAACTCGCAAATGGTATAAATAACATACGAAATGCATGCATAACATTACATTGCAACTCATTACATATCATATCATTCGTAATAGGTCCCGGTTAAAGCATCACGATATACCTCAGTGTACTCACTCTTGTCATTATACCAGTTTATCAAGTGAGTTTTCATAGCCCCGTTTTACAAGTTTTTACATTATTTCAAACCTACGGGGGAGAATACATTGCACAACATTTTTATTACGATACCAAGTATGTTAAATTCATTTACATTGCTTGAGTTACACGTTGCCAGTTAAAAGTCCCCACTTCATATGCATGAGCCGTTAATTTCCTAGAAGCGTGTGTGAGTGGATAGATCTATCGAGGGTGACGCCTCCATCCGGGTTGGTGAATCCCAACTAGTCATACGGATGCATTTCATTCATAAACATTATTAGAGTTGTTTGGCAAGACACTCTGTTGGGGCATACATCGATGAGACTTCGGTATCATGCGCTTAAGCAATTGTAACATTTTATGTGACATGATTGTCATACCGTAACATTTTTACGTGACATGATTGTCATGCTCGATCTATACTGCGTAGTCGTATAAAACATTTACATAAACCTATGATTTCTCACCAACATTATTGTTGACCGCTTTAGCAATGTATTTTCGTGTAACTAAGGCATTATCATCATGGCATGGTTAAGGAACCACCTTGAGTCATGGCGATCGACTTACATCATTGTACATTATGGCACTTTATTTCAAAACCATCGTTTGGACTTGTATTATATTTATATCTCCGCAAACTTTGTAAACTTTTGGGACCTATGTTGTAACTCGATTATTTTTTATTAAATCAAACGATGTATTTTCCAAACGACACTTTAGGTCGCTCAATATAACTGTGATTGTGATGCTATGACAAATAATCCCGTGAATTCCATTCCACGCAAAATGTAATTTGGGGTGTGACAATTTCCATGTACCATTTGTGAGTAAGGTCTGCATCTATCTATATCTCATCGGTGTGGAACTTTCTCGTACTTCAATGTTTATCCAAACATCTTGAATGAAAGTCCGATGGAGATTGTCTCTTCCACTTACTTCCCATGAACAAATTAATTGGGTCGAGTCAAGCTAGCGACTCGGTAATCAAAAACGAAGAGTTAAACATGGGTTTTCACCGTGTGTACCACTCTAGGGGGAGATACCCACATATTGTATATAGATCTAAAAATGAATGAAAATTGTAAATATTAAAAAAGAGAATAATTGTTGTGTTTCTACACTTAGCTAGTAATGTTATCTTTTACGTTCTAAGTTTCGACATTACTGTACAGACTTTGAATATTGAGGACAATATTTATTTCTAAGTGTGGGGAAATTCGCTAATTTGATCATAAATGTACCCTTTTAGTCCCTTTTTCCCCAAAATGGCCAAATTTTAAAAATATTTTTTAGTGGAAGTACTATGTACTAAACACAACAAATGGTAATCATCCACCATGTCTAACCCACATAAGGATTGGCTAATCCAGAGCAAACGACTCTTGGTAAAGATATCTCAAACCGTTGACGACTTGCAATTTGCCCAAAATTGTATGGTATTCATTTCACCATATCCTTAAAAGTGAAGAGTTGGCTAGCCCGCAAGTTTATGGCTTGTGGTAAAAGCGATTGAAAAACCATAATTGGTAATCGACTCACCAAAGATAATATTGATAATTTATCTAAGAGTTGGCTAGTCCGAAGCAAACGGCTTTTGGTAAAGACAAATCAAATCCGTTGAAAGTCGGTGATTTGCTCAAAATCATTTCGTTATCGGTGTACCAAGGTTCTTACTGAATGAAACATTTGGCTACTCCGAGTAATGGCTTTTGGTAAAGAGATAAAATCCATTAATTTTTTCAAAACATTGCTAGGGACTAGCAATACCTTAGTGTGGGGATTGATGAGTGTCTAAATACTCATCATTTTGTACCAATTAAACCGCAAAAACATCCGAAAACACTCGTAAATGCATCAAATGATAAAAATATCACAAATAAGTGTTTTATGTGTTTTAAATGCAAAATATCAAAATCGGTGAAAACGATCAAGTTTGCATAATTGGCGCTTTAGTCTCCCAAGTTTCAAAAGTTGTCAAAAAGTCCCCTGTAAATATAAATAAAGAAAAATATCATTTTAAGTCCTTAGGGATTCATGAGTTGTCAAAATTAGTCCTTGAGATTTAAAAATTGCAAATTTACAACTTAGGTCCCTAAACTTTGAAAAATGTCAAGTTTGGTCCCTGGAAGTTTGAAAATGTCAAAATTGGTCCTTGTACTATTGAAGTTTGTCAGTTTTGGTCCTTGTGACAACTTTGGAATATTGGCAGAAATGGTCCCTCTAGTTTGGCAGAATTACATAATGGTCCTTGTATTACTAAGCTTAAACCATGACCCTTTACACCTTTGACCCGCTTTACACTTGACCGCCATTAACCCAATTGACCCTTCCTTTTTGGACCAAGTCAAAACCATCAAACCACTTTTGCCGCCCACCCTATTCACTTTCTTCCCACTTGACTAGCCCGCAATACCTTCTCCCAACACCTTTCCCTCACCTTATCTCTTCAACTCACCTTCCACAATCATCACACCTATCCACCCCCTAGTTGCAAATCCGAGCCCTACAACAAATTATGCCTTTCCCGCCAAAATGGATCCGATGGCAATATCATCTCTACTCATCCAATGGCTAAAATTATTGATGGGATTTGATCAGAGGACACGTGGAAACCATTTGGAGCTATAAAAGAGAGAGGAGGTGCAGAGATGAAGACAGTAGTTAGTTTTCATTTTTAAATGTATGTCGTTTTTTATTAATTTAGCTTAATTAGTGTTTTAAGATGTAGTCTTCGTTCTATTGTACTCAAATCAAGTTATTTCATCAATATAACTGCTTTTCAAGTGTAATTCAAGGTCTTACTTAAGATTCAAACTTTCACATTCATCGTTGAGAAATTGAGTTTCAAACTCTTGTCTTAAAGCTTCTATTAGCTTATTTTAAGCTCAACCGTGTTAACTTAAGCTTGTTATAGCTTTTGAATAGCTTGGAAAAGCAGTTCAATCAATTTTCAATTTTGGTCAACATAAGTCAATGAAGCTCAAATTGCCTTGGAAATGATAATGGGTTGATGCAGAGTGATTTTGGGTTGGTTTAGACTAGTTTAGCATAGTGTGGTTCGGTTTTAGCCGCAAAAGTTTCGGACAATTGTGAGTATCTGTCTTATTTTCATTTTCATTTCAATTTGCAAATGGTGTTTGTATCTGTATCTGTGGTTAAGAATGGTTCAAACTTGTTTATTTAGTGGTAATTAAAGTAGTGAGACTTAGTTTGATCATTAATATTAGCCAGTTAAATGTTTAGCTCAGTTTTGATTATAAATCAGTCATGACAGGTGTGTTTGGATTTGATGTTTAAACTGCATTAGAGGCTTGTTCAGTGATTGAGTCTTGTTGTTTCAGTCTTGTTTACCTCATTTGAACTCATATCTGTCTTCATTTTGCAACTGCCAACCACCAAAAGTCAAAATTATATTAAACCTGTTTTAACTTCAAATCTGTTGGAATTTTGCAAGATCAAAATCTTGTTTTGTGTTTGTAATACATAGATATAACTTGCATTAAGTTTATTTCAGTATAATACATCAATTTAAGTCCTTAAATCTGTTGCAAAGTTCAAATAAGTCAACTTTTCATTTTTATTAAAAAAGTCAAATTGCACAATCCAGTTTTTAGCCTAACTAGGGTGATTTTTCATTAAGTCATTCTTGGACCAAATCAAATGAAACTCTGGGTTTTATAAGTTCTCTAGGTCTAGTTTCTTATTAGAATTTTTATTGATTTTAGTAATTTTCAAAAGCTCCAAATGAGCTTGTCAAAAAGGCGTAAGTGTCTCTCAGGTAACCGAGTCACCACACCGACTCTGCATGTTTTGCAGACCTTGTACCCAGCTCATCGAGCTCATCTTGGGCTAATCTTTGGCTTAGACATAGCTAGCCAGGTCATCTTGAGGTTCCCACTGCTTTTCGGTTCTAGCTTATGGGTGGCTTATGCTTAAGCTTCAAAGAGGCACCCAAAACTGTTTTTTAGCACATTAGCCAAATCATCCAAATCTTTGTAGATTGTATTTCAGAGGATAAGAGCAGTTGTAATTTGTTGTTTTAGAGTATTTATAACATATCTTAGTTTCTGTAACAGTTTGGTGCTCATTTGTACCCTTGTGCTTATTCCAAGTGCTTATAAATAAGCACTTATCTCTGCAGCCTCTTATTCCTTCACACAAGCACTTGTTTTTATATTTTTCCTAGATTCTAAATATTATTTTAGACTTTTCTTGAATTTTTCAGATTTTTCTAGGTCAGTTTGGTATTTTTATTGATTTAAATTAGTTTTTAAGCATTTTTAATTAGCATTTAATACAATTAATTAAGAAAAGTTTCAAAAACATAATTTTTCATTTTCTTAGGTTTAGATAAATATAAAAATCAAAAATATTTTTCCAGATTTTCTTAGTTAAATTTGTATTTTTAAGTAATTTAAGTAGTTTTAAAGCTTTTAATTCATAAAAATCCAAAATAATCGGAAAAATACAAAAATAGTTTTGAAAATTCTCTTTGTTATTTTAGATTTTCCAAGTCATAATTTCATTTTCTATCCTTATTTCATATTTTCTTGTATTTTAGGCTAGTATTAAATAGTTAAAATTAGTTTTAATTAATAATAATTAGATAAATAGTTATAAAATAATTTTCTTTTGCTAAAATTTTCTCATATCATTAGGTTTGTAAAATGTCATTTTCATATTTTAGGATTTATATTGTTTAAGTTTCACATTTTATTTTGTACGTCACGTAGTTTTAATTTAAATTTTATAAAAGAAAAATCAAAAACATCAGTTTAAAAATAGTGATAGCGTTTATTTAATATTTTTTATCTTTTTAATTCTCTTTAATTTGCATTTAAGCCTCTGTAATTTATATACTTTTTCCTTAGTTATAAGCAATCATATAACCCTTTTTCATTCAAATCCTCTCGATCACTATACGTTTGATTATTCTCGCACGGCTCGTTGGGACTTAACGACCTGGGGAAACACTATACTCTCCTGATCTTCATTGCATTTGTGTCTGAACTGTTTTAAGTTTCTTACGGTTAGCCGTTCACAAGCGGCTAGCTTGCGTGAGAAAATTTGACGGTTTGGAGCAGATCAATTAACCACAATGATATATATTGAGAGGACATTTGAAATTTTAAAAGAAACGGCGAAAAATACTTAGTTGAATGTTCAGTTTAGTGTGCAAACTCAAATTAATGTTATTATGGTCGCATTTGCTTTGCATAACTACGTTCGTAAAAGTGATGAAGAAAATATGAATTTACTACGATTGATCAACATCCAAATTACATAACACCTGATGGACTTTATAACAATCCGTAAATTTTCAAGTCATTAATTATCGTTAAAGACAAAGTAATTTAATTTGAAAGTTTAATTAACCCTTTTTACGAGTTATATATATATTTTTATTGCATCTACGAACTTTATTCGTCAACAACTACGAGACGTAACTCACGTATCACCTTAAATAGCTCACTTGTTTACCAACACTAAACTTAAATACCGAGACGATCAAACCCGACTCTTTTCTATTGGGCCTCGAAACTCATTGGACTCCGTACCACCCCGTGATCCAACTCAAATCGTTATTGGGCTTTGGACCGGACCTAAACTTACACCATTTCTCGTTGGGCCTTGGCTTAGCTCACGCACCACAAAGGGAGCCCAACATCCATTTTTCACTTCCTAATTAAATGGGCCTCGTCTAATGGATCAAAACCCAAGCCCAAGTTTACATTTAAGAATTAGTAATGTGTTTCATGTTTCCTTCTTCGCTTCGTTTGTCCAAAACGTGACCCAAAATATGATTAGCATTCAAAGCAAACTAACAAAACTAAATATTTCAACTAGACAAAGTACAAGTTTCTTTGGTTATCTCATGAGGTTGCGTGTGTGTGTAGAAAGGAGACAAATCTCCTCACTTAGCCAACCTAATGTAATATCAACTTAGTATCCCATGTCCCTAACTCCTAGCTAGACCAATTTAAACAATACTTAAACCATCTTTGACTCCCTTTGACTTTGTTAACTCTTGGGTAATATGTTCCCTACTCACAAACTCGACATGACCACCTATGCATGCCCCCGGATCAAGCCGAACATGGAGCATGCCAAGACAACCAAGCCTTTCCTTTTCTCTTTGCTTGAATCACATGCAAAGTATTAATAAACTAAGTGTATGACCATGCCTAACTTGGCTATATAAGCAAATCTACTTCACCACAAAATACTTACAACTCAAACTCACAAACAACTCTCACTCTAAAATTTGTCTCTTGTGGAGAATCGGTCCAAGAAAAGGAAACATAAAGAGTTTTAGCTCGTGTAGTTGGGTGTAGCGAAGGGCTAAAGCTAGGAGAACACTTGGGTAAAAATAAAGGATACGGGTAACACTTATAAGGAGAACACGGGGTAGGATTGGAAACACTATCTCATCGATCATCACCACTCTCTTGAGTGATTGTAAGTTTCGTTAGAACCTTCTCACATTTCATTTTTCGATATCTTTCTTTGTTATCACGAGTATAATGTCACACGTATAACTCAAACCCACATCGAGCCCAAAGAATCCAAGAGCTCTTTCGAGCTTATTTGTAATAAGCCGAACCTATAAGCTCATCACCTTGTGGAAGAAAGGGAAATAAAAACTAAAATGAAACCATGCATGTTCACGACACAACTCAGTAGCATGTATACAAGAATTTATAACACAGTAACATCACTTTAAATAGCATAACGTGTAGGAGTTTAACATATAAAAGCCTAGAACTATAAACTAAGACTTGCTATACTAATCTAGGTGGCGTGTCGGTACTGCGCACTAATACTAATTGAATTTACGCTATTTCGGATCTCTTCAACTAAGGTGAGTTCATAGCCCCACTTTTACTCCTTTAACTATTTTATAAACTCTTTGGGGGAGATACATGCTATAAACTAGAACACAAGTCTTTTCTTAAAATGCATGCTTGCATGCTTATTATTATTATAGCCTAAGTTGCCTGCCATAAGTCCCTTTTATCATGGACCATTAATCACTTGCAAGTGAACGCGAATATTGTGGATAGTACTATGGAATTGACGACCCGCCTCGGTTATCGGAAATAACTGGGCGCACTATATTTGGTAACTATGGAATTGGCAATTCCATCCGAGGCAATATTACTTACACCAAGAATTAAGGTGTCTGTGCATTAGTTTGGTGTCATGAGCTTAGTGCATAATAATAATCTCTTTTCTATGGTAATTGTCTTCAAGCAATTATCATCTCTTACTTGTGTTCAACTATTTACTAAACCTATGAATATCACTCAACCTTTGTGTTGATCTTTTAAGCATGTTTATCTCGGTATTAAAAGGCGATAGATAACTCGGGCGCTTGGGCATTGGCATGGCACGGTCATAGATGACTCGATTTATTTAATTGGGACCACATTTTGTTAATGAGCTATTTTTCCGCAACAATTCGACTTTTGTAAACTTTGTTTTACTACAATAAATGAAATATTTTACGAAAAAGCTATTATTTTTCATTGTGTTATGATCCAACCGAGTAGCATCCCAAAACTTTTTCTTCCACGCAAACCATTTTGAGGTGTTACAGATTGGCATCGAGCCTTGGTTATAGAGAACTAGGAAATTTTTAAACCTAGACTATAACCACTTTACAAAACTTAATCCTATGACCGCCACATGCCCTGCCGCCAAGTCGATTGCCTCACTTATGACTCGTTGAAGTCATCTTTGATAAGATATGTGTTTTATTATCGAGAACTTAGTCTCACTATTAGCTATGATTGCTTTACTTATACGTATGTCTACATTACCAGTACACGCCTTCTCCCCACATAAATGAAATACTTATTCAATCTTTCATAACAAACTTTAAAAGGATTAGGACATGTTACTAGTATAACTAGGCTAAGCATTGCAAGATTCATTGAACCTCGGGTGAATATAGCCGATCACCTATATTCGGCAGGGACGATGGGACATAGCCCTGATCACCTATGTCCGACTCGTGAGGTGAATGTTGCAATCTCGAAAGTAGTTATAATGGTGATATGTCTAGTTGACCTCCACATTGACTTCTAAAAATGGTAAATTCTTCATGTGTATTCATCATAAGAGTTATAAAGGTTTACTTCTACACATCACACACTGACGTCACGACATTTTCTCACTACGGTACTTTTCTCCTAAGTAGAACGCTTTTCTCATAACTATACTCTCTAAACTGACCATTTTACACCACTACCTTACGCCTCCGCGTCTACATCTTACTAGCAACGTGCATGGAGATTTGCCTGACAGATGATGCACACTACCACTTCGCACAAAGACACCACAGTGATCCATGTTGAAATGGACCACTCTACACCACCACTTCGCGCCCTCCGTACCTACGTTATGTATGGGATTTGCTGAGCAGATGATACATAACCAGTGAAATGTTACATGATGCGAGTTAATGATTATATTTAAGATTTTCTTAGTAGATTATGCGCGACTAACTAAGATTTTAATTAACGCGCCACATTACTCTATGTTTAGATTATATCTTTGGGTCGCTACAATACCATGTCTTATTTCTCGTCCCATCTGTTGACCAGAGCTATTATCGGGATGCAATCCCGTAATTTATGTTGTTGTTTATTATATTCCATATTTAGAGGCTCTATTTTAGGTAGTTTGTTTATTCCTTCTCCTATATATGTATTGCTGTATATTGCTTCTAAGCATATTGAGAAACACAATAAATCCCATTTCTTCCATATCGTATTCTCTGATTCTACATGGTTTCAGAGCATCACGTACCATCAAAATCGAATTACCCATAATCGAATTTCCTCACAATGACAAACACAGAAAATTCTTCTCATAACACAGAAAGTTCTTCTCATGACACTAGAGTCATTGTTCAAAACGTACAAGAGGGACCGTTTCCCACCGGAATTATCTTGGATGATTCGAACTACCCGTTATGGTCTCAACTCATGGAGATGCGTATTGGAGCAAGGAACAAGACAGGATTCATCACTGGTGACACCCCGAAACCCACAACAGACGAAAAAAAAATTGAAACATGGTTGCTCGATAATAACCGAGTCAAAAGTTGGCTCATCGATTCAATGAGTCCATCCTTGATACGGCGATTTATTCGACTCAAAACCGCAAAAGAAATCTGGGAGGTTGTCGCTAAAACCTTCTATGATGGGACTGATGAAACACAAATATTCGAATTAAACCGGAGATCTTTCACCACCCGTCAAAACGGGAGATCATTACCTACGTATTACAACGAATTGGTAAGTCTTTTTCAAGAAATTGATACTCGTCTTACTACTCAAGAAGAGACGGTTGCTCAGACCGTAGCCTTGAACAAAACCATGGCACGACTTCGTGTTCATATATTTTTGGCTGGTTTGGATCTCGAATTTAACCAGGCCAGAAGTGAGATCTTAAGAAAGGATCCACCCCTTGACTTGGAGTCATGCTACGCATATATCCGAAAGGATCAAAATCAACGGCACACTATGGAAGAATCCAAAATAGATTCTGACAGCATAGTACATCTAGCCACTCGTAACCACCGTACCACTAAAGGGAAGAGCACTAACAACAAAGGTAACACGTTTACCTGCACTCATTGTGGAGAAGAAGGCCATTCTAAACAGAGATGCTATGAAATTATCGGATATCCCGACTGGTGGGATTTCACGAAGAAACCACGAAAGAAGATAAGTCAAGCTTCCGTTGCCATATCAAATCAAGACGAACCACCCCTATCTGTCGCTGCTCACACAAAAACGGTCAACAATTCTGGTATGTATAATACTAACTATGCTCCGAATAATAGTTGGATTATTGACATTGGTGCAACAGACCATATGACAAATGATTCCTCCAAACTAAAATCTATGAACCACCCAAACAAAACTACTATTCACACTGCTAATGGAGGGATAGCATCCGTTATAGGCGAAGGTCCAGCAAGAGTGTCTAATTCTATGGATCTTGATACTGTCCTCGTTGTCCCGTCTCTTTCATCTAGCCTTTTATCTGTTAGTCAAATCACAGAAGCATTAAAATGCTATGTAATCTTTTCTCCTAATGAATGCATATTTCAGGAAATGGAGACACATCGGATTCTTGGCTATGGTACTAGACGGGGAAGGTTGTACTATCTCGAAGAACACCCTCGTGGTCAAGCTTATCATACAGGAATAAATCAAGCTAATAAAAATATGGCATGGTTATGGCATCGTCGACTCGGACATCTATCATTTAGTTATCTTAGAAGGTTAAAGCCAACATTATTTCTGAATGTAATGGATACCGATTTCAATTGTGGTACATGTGAATTGGCAAAAAACCACCGAATATCGTATGTTTCTAGCAATAATAAAGCCATGGTTCCTTTTATGACAATTCACTCCGATGTATGGGGCCCGGCCAAAATTCCCACTCCTAATGGTGCACGATACTTTGTGACGTTTATTGATGAATGTACTCGAATGATATGGGTCTCCTTACTTAAAACAAAAGGGGAAACATATTTTGCATTTAAGGAATTACATCATATTATAAAGTCACAATATCACAGTGACATTCAAGTCCTTCAATCAGATAATGGAGGGGAATATATTAATCAAGATATGAAACAATTCTGTAAGGATAACTTTATCCGGCATCAAACCTCATGTGCAGGCACACCCCAACAAAATGGGCTTGCCGAGAGAAGAAATCGACAAATCCTCGAAATTGTCCGAGCCTCCTTGTTTGATATGAATGTTTCACGTGAATATTGGGGAGAAGCGGTTCGTTCGGCAGCATACCTCATGAACAGAACCCCATCCCGGGTTATTGACTTCAAAACCCCACTTCAAAAACTACAAGAACTCATGAACACACCAATAAGCCCGGGTCTTGAACCAAGAGTGTTCGGATGTACTGCTTATGTCCATCAAAACATGGGAAAATTGGAACCAAGAGCAATCAGATGTGTTTTTTTGGGGTATGCTGATCAAAAAAAGGGGTATCGATGTCTTGACCCGCAGACTCAAAAAATGTACGTAACTCGAGATGTTTCTTTCCATGAAAACGTTTCTTTCTTCGGTCATGAGTGTTCTCTTCAGGGGGAGAAAACACACAACTCGGATGAAGAAACCACACATGAAACGCATGTAAGTCAAGATGGAAACAATCAAAATGAAAATGGCATATCGACTCATGAACCCAATAGTGGATCATTCGAGAATCTTACACCAGAAGTTACAGATTATGACTCTGAAGTCGAAGGAGAAATCAACGGGATAAATGAAGACGGAAATGAGCAGAATGACGAGCCAAATTGTGAAGACATCACAAATGAATCCCGAGATAGTACACACCCCGTCACCAACCCTGTCGAGAATCCAGAGGTAATCACTACTCCTAATGCTTCCATTTTGTAGGATGCAACACCAGGATCTATTTTGCAGGAGACTGATAACCCTCCAGAACCTAGATACCCGGCAAGACATAATAGAGGGATACCGAAGAAGCATTACCAACCCGATCTTAAAGCAAAGGCTAGATACCCCATTGGTAACTATGTTTCATCTCATCGCTTAGCAAGGTCTCATGCACTCCTAGTCAAAGAATTATCTACTGTCAAAATCCCGAAAGATGTTCAAGAAGCCTTGAAAGATGAAAAGTGGAAGAGCGCCATGAACGAAGAAATGGAAGCACTTCAAAGAAATCAAACGTGGGAGTTGGTGTATCTTCCTCCGGGGAAGAAAACCGTCGGGTGTCGATGGATATATACGGTTAAGCTCGATTCAATAGGAAACATCGATCGATACAAGGCTAGACTCGTAGCCAAAGGATACACTCAGAAGTATGGGATTGATTATGGAGACACATTTGCACATGTAGCAAAAATCAACACCATCCGTATCCTCATTTCCATAGCAGCAAATCAGGACTGGCCTCTAAGGCAGTTCGATGTAAAGAATGCCTTCTTGAATGGATATTTAGACGAAGAAGTGTATATGGATCCTCCCCCGGGTACAAGGTGCAATGGAAAGGTGTGCAAATTACGGAAAGCATTGTACTGATTAAAACAATCTCCCCGGGCATGGTTTGGTCGGTTCTCAAACTTCATGAAAAGAATTGGATACAAACAAAGTGATGCAGATCACACACTGTTTGTCAAACAATACGAAGGAAAAGTGACTGCCCTTATTGTATATGTCGATGACATGGTGGTCACAGGAGACGACCCAGAAGAAATGTCAAAGCTCCAAACAACCCTCGCAACGGAATTCGAACTAAAGGTTCTTGGTGACCTCAAATACTTCTTAGGTATTGAAGTAGCCAGATCAAAAGCTGGAATCTCCATGTGTCAACGAAAATATGTGTTGGATTTGTTAGCTGAAACAGGGATGCTCAATTGTCGGCCGGTTGATACCCCAATCGAAACCAATCACAAACTCATGATTCATCCTAATCAAGTTCCAACCAATAAAGATAGGTATCAAAGGCTGGTCGGAAAGTTAATATATTTATCGCACACACGGCCAGATATAGCATATGCTGTCAGCGTTGTAAGTCGTTTCATGCACTCCCCGAGTAAAGATCATATGCAGGCAGTGTATAGAATACTACGGTATCTGAAGGGATCACCAGGAAAAGGACTATTTTTCGAGAAAAAAATAAATCACCAAGTAAGCGGTTATACGGACGCTGATTGGGCTGGAGATCGAACGGATGGAAAGTCAACATCAGGATACTTTACGTTCATAGGTGGTAACCTGGTCACATGGAGAAGCAAGAAACAAAAGGTGGTTGCAAGGTCGAGTGCAGAAGCGGAATACCGGGGAATGGTTCATGGTGTATGTGAACTACTATGGATAAAACGAATTCTTCGAGATCTTAAAATTGATCAAACCAGCCCCATGCATCTTTACTGCGATAATAAAGCATCAATAAATATTGCCAACAACCCCGTTCAACATGACAGGACAAAGCATGTTGAGGTCGATCGCCACTTCATTAAAGACCATCTCGAAAAGAAAACTATCAAATTACCTCATGTGAACTCAAAGGACCAACTTGCAGATATGCTAACAAAAGCTGTTTGTGGAAGAGTTTTTCATAGCTCTCTTGACAAGCTGGGAATGATAGATATCCATTCTCCAGGGGGAGTGTTGACCAGAGCTATTATCGGGATGCAATCCCGTAATTTATGTTGTTGTTTATTATATTCCATATTTAGAGGCTCTATTTTAGGTAGTTTGTTTATTCCTTCTCCTATATATGTATTGCTGTATATTGCTTCTAAGCATATTGAGAAACACAATAAATCCCATTTCTTCCATATCGTATTCTCTGATTCTACACCATCGACTTATCGTCTTCATTACGGAATCATTAAACCTTTATTACTGAATCATCGCAACCCATGTCTCCATCATCCCATCCAATTATCATTCTCTTAGACGTTGAGATCGAAGTCATCTCGTCATCCATTGCGGTAACAGTGTCACCTCTATCCCAAAACTCGTACTCAATCGATGAACTGGATTACATCCCTAGCCATTCTAGGAACAACACACCTCGACATCTACAAAGGGAACCCCTCGCTAAACATAAACCATAAACGAACGACTAAATCGATCTAAAAGCATAGCAAGAAGTTAACTTGCATTTATCCCTTTGAAACACCAATTGTCTGTCCTATGATTATTAATAATAAAATGAGTTTATTAATTTTTAATTTTTACATTTATTTATAATTATAGATATGTCCTTTTATGTTATTTTACATCTTATAATTACAGTGTATAACTAATTTATCAAACATTTTTATTGAAAAAAATATAGAGCTTGTAGTTCATGTTAACAACTTTACAGTTTACAGCTTACAACTTATAATGAACATCTTACAACATACATTTTACAGTTAGTTAGTTTTGCAGACATATGAGGGAGGGAGTACAAGTTTCTTGGTCATGAAAACATTATGATGGTTAATTTCATGTTGGAAAAACTAGATACATTTACCTAGAGTCTTATAAACTAGTAGCAAAATAGTAATGTTATATTTCTAATCTAAATGGCAATGTGAATATGACTTGGATTTCACATAACGTGATTGTCATTTGACAGAACAAAATTGAAAATACAAAATATTTTGAAATTTCTTAGTGAGTATTACATGTGGTGTAGAGGATGAAACGACCAAAAAAGAAGATAAGATTTATTATCAACCAACCAAAAACAAATGCGATGACACAATTCCACGTAGGAATGAAACTACATTACCAGCAGTTATGAAATTGTGCAAAAACCATTTGACTGCACATGTTACATTTTAGATTTACAAAACATTAATATACTATATACTTTTGGTGATTGGTTTCTTAAGATGACTAATTAAGTTAGTATAATTATAATTTTCTTGTATGTTGCATGAATATGTAATATGTTGATCATGTTTGAATAGATAAGTTCTCAAAAATTTTCCATAATATCCTACAGATGGCATTCGAGTTACCATTTCATGCACGTGGAATATTCCATAATTGCACAAAAATATCTAAACAAGTTTATGATTTTTTGAATAAAATATAAATATTTTTCATTATTCGCCAAATTATAATAAAACTTGGCTAATACCTTTTGTCAAATGCGTAATATAGTTTGGAAAAAAACTAGATAAATGTTTTCTTAGCTTGGCATCTAATTCACTGAAATAAGTTTTTTTTTTTTTTTTATTATTATTATTATTTTTTTGAAATAATTTCATTTGTATCTACGACTAAAAAAAGTCACATTTTTTTGGTCAATAAACATCTTTCTGACAAACAACAGTTTTTTACAAATTGAGAATTGCAAGAGAGGAAAGATGGCAAGAAAAATAAAATGATTAAAAAAATTATAAAAATGATTTCCTAATATTACAAAAAAATTCAAATGTTAATATTAGGGTAAATTTTTTTTTTTAAAACTGTCTTGAGAACATAATCTCAAAGCTTTTAAAGTGTTTCTTGAGTGTCGATTCCTTTGAAGTATCACTTACGCGTTTCTTGAAAATACAAGCCAACTATTTTTGATATTTTATTTCACTTTTTCCTACTAAAAGGACCCACAATATTGTCTTTTATCAAAATATCATTTTATAAAACACCTTCATTCATGATTCATCCCACATTCATAATCTCTTCATTTAAAAAAAACACACACACACACAAAAAATGGCTTTAACTCTTCGTTCTTCTACACCTTTTCTAAACACAAAAGAAACCAAAACTCTAAAAACCCTAGACGAATTCACAGGCACCCTTTGTTTCTCACAAATCAAACCTACAACAAAAACACTTCGTTTTAGAACCAAAAACTCTATACAACAAGATCATGCACATGCACGTGAAAAAATCATATCACCTTTTGATGGTATATATTGTGTACAAAAAGAAAAGTTTCATGCATTATCAAGCAGCCACCAAGCCCATGATGAGTCAAAGGTGCCAGTTTACGTGATGTTGCCTCTTGATACGGTGACGATAGGTGGACATGTAAACAAACCAAAGGCGATGAACGCGAGTTTAATGGCGTTGAAAAGCGCGGGAGTGGAAGGTGTGATGGTTGATGTGTGGTGGGGTTTGGTTGAGAAAGATGGACCAATGATGTATAATTGGGATGGATATGTTGAGCTTGTGAATATGGTTCAAAGAAATGGATTGAAGCTTCAAGCTGTTATGTCTTTTCATCAGTGTGGTGGCAATGTTGGAGACTCTTGCAGGTACTAATTAATTCTCATTTATGATTCAGTTTCATTCACATATGACATATTGTTGGAAAATGACTGAGAGACCTAAAATATGTGACTAATTTTGTGCCTAATAGATGTGTCAATTAATTATTGGTTTGTAAAAAAGTGGGTCCCTGTTGTCTCTAATAAGATGCTGACACATATGTTTAGGCATGTTATTAGGCATACGAGTTAGTCATCCCAATCAATTCTCCATATTGTTAATAGTCATTGTGTATGAATGGGCTATAAACATGATGTTAGAGATGGTAGTTTCAACCATAATATAGAAACATATACCTAAAACACTACTAGTAGTAAATTGTTGGTTACACAGGTTCCATAATTCCATGTAATATATAATTGCTGTTAAATTATGTTAATTATATGGAGTACTCATAATTTATGTTAAATTACTACTAATAAATTAAATTGGGACAAAAAATTAGGCATATAAAGAAGAAAAAGAAAGTGATTCAAACAAATTGTATTGATCTTATTAATCTAATTAGTCATGTATGAACCATTGCAAGAAGTAAAGAAGAAAAAAAAAAGTGATTTTGAAAAATTCTATCATATTTTGCTAAAGATTTATGCAATATTTGTTTTTAGTTTTGAACCATTGCATATTTCGATAAGAAAAAAATGGTAAAATTCATGTATATATGGCATTTAATTGAGCCTCTTAGATAATAAGCCAAGTTATTGTAACCATAATATAGTGCTAGCATATAATCTAACATTAGAAATTTGGTTTTAAATATTATAGCATCCCATTACCCCCATGGGTTCTTGAAGAAATCAGCCGAAACCCCGATATAGTCTACACCGATAGATCCGGCCGAAGAAACCCCGAGTACATCTCTTTAGGCTGCGACTCGGTGCCAGTTCTCCGTGGAAGAACACCCATTCAAGTCTATTCAGATTACATGAGAAGTTTCCAACAAAAATTCCAGAATTACTTAGGAAGTGTTATTGTGGTAAGCTACTTAGCTATTTCAAAATAATAGTAATTATTATTTTTATTTTTAAGAATACAAATTAATAATTTTGTTTTGTAAATTTCTCAGGAAATACAAGTGGGCATGGGACCTTGTGGGGAGCTTAGGTATCCATCTTATCCAGAAAGTAATGGGACATGGAGGTTTCCTGGAATTGGTGAATTCCAGTGTTATGATAAGGTAATTGTGGTCATTCAAAACGACAGTGTATAACAGCAAATAATTATACTTGTGACCAATTACACAGCTTTAAGACCATTTATGTAATTTACTCTACAAAATGTCTGTTTACTAATGTATGTTTCCATGTTGCTCTAACAGTATATGAAAGCATCACTAGAAGCAGCAGCTGATGCAAACGGAAACAAAGCTTGGGGTAATAGTGGGCCCCACGATTCCGGCCAATACAACCAGTTCCCGGAAGACACTGGCTTCTTCAAGCGTGGCGGTACATGGGACACAGACTACGGCCATTTCTTCATGGAATGGTATTCAGGAAAACTAATTGAACACGGGGACAAGTTACTAGGAGCAGCTGACAGCATATTCCGAGGATCTGGAGCAATACTTTCAGGCAAAATAGCAGGAATCCACTGGCATTACAAAACTAGATCACACGCAGCTGAACTGACCGCAGGATATTACAACACAAGAAATTCGGACGGTACTTACCAATAGCTCGAATGTTGGCTAAATACGACGTTGTTTTTAATTTCACGTGCATGGAAATGAGGGACAGCGAGCAGCCACAACATGCAAACTGTTCTCCTGAAGGGTTAGTAAAACAAGTTAAGCGGGCTGTTAAAGCTGCAGGTATTGAGTTAGCTGGAGAAAATGCATTGGAAAGATACGATGGAGGTGCTTATGGACAAGTTCTTGCCACGAGTAGATCAGATTCTGGAAACGGGTTGTGTGCTTTTACGTTTTTGAGACTGAATAAGAGGCTATTCGAGGCAGAGAACTGGAGACAATTGGTTAATTTTGTTAGAAGTATGTCAGAAGGTGGTCGGGTGAAGTTACCAGAGATTGATTCGAGTAGTACTGATCTTTATGTTCGGTTTGTCGATATTGATATGAAGAAGTTGAAGGAGGATAAAGAGATTGTTTTGGTGTAGATATGTTCCATGATTAATTGTTGGAGTATATAAATTGTAAGACATAGTAAATTAGAGTAAGAAAACGAACAAGTATGTTTAAGACAGATGAAATGTTATTTTGTATACATTATCATGTAATAAAACTTGTATATTGTTCGATATCTTGGTTTATATTGAATCCCGGTAAATTTTGATTCCGAGATTGCTGTTAAATTTGAGAATTAGAAACCTAAAGGATGATGAATGTGTGGTTGTTTAGATAAGTTCTAATTTTCTATAGCGATTAAACGACTAATTAAGATACGTAGAAAACTGTGTGTTTCTGGTCATATTTCAACTCTTATGTGTTTATGATAGATTTTCGACAGTTTTCACATATTTGGGACCAACCTTTGAGTGTGGATTGTTTTCAAACAAGATTAATGTAATTTAAGATCAGGTCGTAAAACTTGCACATGTTTCAAACAGCTGGTTATAGCTGTTTGACCCGTTTCTATTTTATCTAATCTTTCAGCAGAAGTTTGCAAAATTGTTCAGTCGTTACTCAACCAAAAGCTACCTGACTTGAAAACTTGCGTCATGTATTCTAATGCGTGTTTCCATATATTGACTGCAAAATGTATATGGTGATCAAATTTATAGAAAAACTTTTGACAAATAGGCCAATTCTGCTGACTGGAATGGGGAATGCCACTCTTGACAATCAAGTTAAAAGCGTTTCAGATAACGAATGAAACCATGTGCTTCATATTTCACTAAAGCAGTATAGGTTAATTAGCTGTATATTCCAAACGGCTTGTTAGGCTGATAAGTGGATAAGCAGTTTTGAATCGGTAATTCCAGACGATAAAAGCAATAACAGGAATGATATATATAGTATGCACAGCTATTACAAAAAAGTCATTATTCATATATATGTATTATCATTGCGTATATCTAATCCACGATTTATTTTCTACTACAGAACTTATAAAGAAAAAGAAAAAGAAAAAAAGGTTTCGCTTATGCACATGTTTACTCTAAATCCTTCTAAATCCAACCCTGTCATATATAGGTGACCTACATGAGCTGATGAGCCTTTTTCTAAGATACAAGTCCGCTTTCAGACACCTTGATCGCGTCTCTCAACCCCTCCACAACCTGGCTCATTGTTGGTCGGTCACCAGGGTTCTTGCAAAGGCAGCTATCAGCCAATTTTGCAATGTTTCGGGCAGCATCAAGAGAATATTCCTTTTTTAAACGCCGGTCCATCATCATCCAAAAGTTCCTGCTATCAGCAGGAAATTGTTTCACCCATTGTATAAGTTTTTGTTCGGTTTTGGGTAGGGTTCTATCTAGTGCCCGCTTGCCTGTTAGAATCTCAAAGACCACAACTCCAAAACTCCATACATCACTCTTTGATCTAAGATGGCCTGTTTCAGTGTATTCTGGTGCGGCATATCCATATGTCCCAACAGGCTGTGAGCAAGAACCAATATGTTATACTTGATTCTTTTACACTTGTCATAATAGTATGTTTCACGAGCACATAAATTTAGTTACCTTTGTAGATACATGAGTCCGGTCCCCTTCTGGACCTTCTCTAGCAAGACCAAAGTCCGAAAGCTTTGGGTTGAATTTTTCATCCAATAACACGTTTGATGATTTAAAATCACGAAATATCACCTTTCAAAATCCAACATTAAACACAATGTCAACAAATAGTTATCAAAAACATTCACTAGAAATCATTGAAAATATTTATCTCAATGATACCTGGACTTCCAACCCCTCGTGAAGATAAGCCAAACCCTCAGCTGCACCAAGAAGGATACGTAGCCTTGTTTTCCAAGGAATCGGTGGCAAAGATGTGCTAAATAGATGAACTGCTAAGCTCTTGTTCGCCATGTATTCATACACTAATAATCTTTGCATCCGTTCACCATCAACAGAGCAATATCCCAAAAGTTTTACAAGGTTAGGGTGATCAACCACTCCAAGAAACTGAACTTCTGTTAGCCATTCTTTATGCCCCTATGTAAACAAAAACACCATAAAGTACTCGAATCCGCAACAAAAATGGTGTTTGTACTAATATAAGCTAATCGGTATCAAGATTATAAATTTCTGATAAAGCTCTTGATGGTCTTGTCGTAAATAATCTTGATTGTATAACTAGTATTATCTTCTTAACCCTTTCAAACATTGATAATTAAATATTGGGCAATGTTGACTCTGATTTCAAGTTCTTTTTAGTACTCAAGTTCTACATTCTATAGTAACAACTTTTCTTGAGGGTCAAACTTATCCATTTGATTATATTAGTCATAGTGAATTAGTGATGTATGTAGTACTAGTGTGAACTGCCTAACCCAATATACAAAACTATTAAACAAATCAAATCTTCATAACATTATATATAAATAAATAACCATCACTCTCTACCGCGAACATACAGTTAACCGGTCTAAGAGGGCTTTGAGGAAATAGGATGGGTTCAATCTCAACTTCCGACTAAATGTCACTCTAACCAGTGGCGGAGATAAAGGGGGGTCAAAGGGGGCATGTGCCCCTCTTGCGAAAAAAAATGTAGTGTTTTCTAAATATTTGGCTTTTTTTTTTAATTTGCCCCCTCTAATAGTGTAGTTTCTAAAATTTATCAAAATTTGCCCCCACAGGAAAAACTTTCTAGCTCTACCCCTGACTGTAACAAGTGCTCATTCCCTAGGCTAGGTCATTTGTGAAGGGTCGGTCACAACAACAACAAACCCAATCCCGTCAAAACAGGGTAAGGGGAGGTGAAATGTAGACAGTTCGTACCCTACCACCAGGATAAACCGACACTAGAGAGATTGTTTCCAGGATAACGGGAAGTGAGCAAACAAGCCATAAAAAATGCACGGGGTCCGGGTTTCTCTTGATCTAAACCTTTTGTGTATATATATATAGAAAAAAAGAAAAATCAAGAATCCCACAATTCAAAAAAATTAAACTACCTGCATGCCATTCTTGTTCAGCCTCTTAATAGCAATTACAATAGGATCACTTTGAGTTTCACAAAGTCTAACCCTTGCTTTATAAACACTACCAAAGCCACCTTCACCAATCTTCAAAAGCTTATTAAAATTACTAGTAGCATTCCTAAGCTCTAGAAATGAAAACTTAATCAAATTATGTTGTTTCTCTTTGTATATTTCTTGTATCCTTCTTGGTGAAGAAACTGGCCCTGCACTTGACTTGACTACCCTTTGTGTTGACTTCACCACCCTTGGGGACTTTCTTGGAGACTTTTGATCTTTTGGTTTAGTTGGTTTAGAATGAAACATGCTAAAACATTTCATCATTTGTGCTAGCAAGAAAAGACCAATAAAGTTTGTGAAATTTTATAAAAGGATGCAAGTGGTGAGAGTTTATGAGGATTTAAGTGCATATATGGATTATGGGTGTGAAGGTGTGGTGGTTGATTGTTGACAAGAGTGTCAATAAAGGTGATGATTATTATTATTATGGGACAAGAAAATCTTTAGAAAGGAGGGAAAACGTTTAACTGACTTTGACGTGTGTGAATATTTTAGTCAACATGAATCACACGCTTCCTTCTATTGGTCATTTTTCTTTTTATCAAATATCAACAATAGTGTGTTTTGAAAGACTAAGACATTACATGTTAGGGGGCGTTTGGTTGGAGTAAATTGGAGTATATTGGCAATTTCGATTTCAATTCTTCAAATCCACAAGTGTTTAGTAACTTAAATGGGGCTCAAGTAATTTAATTTCACGAATCAGAAATGTAGAATTATAACGCTCCAAAAGTGAGGAATTTAATTTCTTGAAAAAAAATTATAAACTTTTTTCTTATTGTTTTTATAAACTTTTAAATAGAATATATATGAAAAAAAATTATAAACTTTTTATAATTTTTATAAATTTTATTTATAAACTTTTTATAAATTTTTATAAACTTCTATTATCAATTTTTTATAAACTATTTTTTTTATAAATTTTTATAAATTTCTTATAAAATATTATAAAACTTTTATAAACCTTTTTATAAACTTTTTTATAATTTTTTATAAACTTTTTTCTAAATTTTTATAAACTTCTTTTATCAATTTTTATAAACATTTTTAGAAACTATTTTTATAAACTTTTTTTTTATAAATTTTTATAAATTTCTTATAAAATTTTATAAACCTTTTTATAAACCTTTTTATAAACTGTTTTATAAATTTTTATAAACTTTTTTTTTTTTATAATTTTATTATAAACTTTTTTTATAAATTTTTATAAACTTCTTTTATCATTTTTTTATAAACTTTTTTTATAAACTATTTTTTATTAACTTTTTTTTTTATAAATTTCTTATAAAACTTTTTATAAACTTTTTATAATTTTTTATAAACTTTTTTATAAATTTTTATATAAACTTTTATATAAATTTTTATAAACCTTTTTATAACTTTTTTATAAACTTTACAAATATTTATGAAATTTATATTAAAAGGTAAAAATATATTTATAAATTTCATCAACCAAACATGCGAAGGTATTTTAAATTCTAATTTTAAATTCTCAAAATTTAAATTTTCTAAATTTCAAATTAGGAATTTCAAATTACTCCAACCAAACGCCCCCTTAGAGTATTTGGAGTTGCCCAAAAGGCTTGCAACTTGCTCTAAAAATCTATGGGTTATTCACAACTGGTGGCAACTTGTTGATGACCGAAAAGACTTGCAAAGTCTAAGATGGGAATGAAACTGTGACTATGAAAGTGATTTAAGGTGTTTGTTTAAGATGACGGGGCCCACTACTATGGTAATGAATGATAGATATAATTCATCTCATATACATCAATAAAAGCTAGGTTTGGATCTTTCATAAGTGAGGACCCACCTCACTATCAAACTCATCTCATCATCATTCGTGACGTAAGATATCAACGCACCTAATTTTTTGGAGTGACTCAACTTTTCTTTCCTGAATGATGAAGTCTTGTTTTGATGTAATTATTCAATCAACCACTTGGATTATTTGATGTTATATGAATAGACTGTTTTTCGACATTTTCCCTTCACGGAAAGACACTTTTGGAGACGAAATCAAAACTTTGATTAGTCATAGGAAAAAGGATTTTCGTCCAAATTGAAACATTTAGATCCTTGATCCAATAAAATGCTTATAGTACTCTATTATAGCATTTCAAATTTCTAGCTTCTCGCTAGTATTTAAATAATTCCGCCTTTCAAAAAAATGTTATAAAGAAGTAAACCGATAAGGATTCTTGTTTGTACTATCCGAGTAAAGTCGAACTTTTCTTTTTATTCCAATATGTCCACTCAGCAAGATTTGAACCTCGGTCTCATTGTGAGACCTTCGGATCGTCTTTACCGCTAGGCCATCTTTAAGATGGTTAGACATTACATATTATCAAATGAATCATAAGAGTTATTTCAAGTACGGAGTAACAAATAACGTAAATGTATTGGATCTTAAGAATAACTTTTTCTTATAGCACTAGGTGCAGTGGCACCAACTCACTCAAGTCGGTTCACCCTCGGTATACATCACTAAATCACTCAACTCACTCACATACCAAAATATTCTTTCCCTCGTAACATGCCAAAAGTGTCCAACCATTATTGTGTTTTTTTTTTTTTTTTTTTTTTTTCATTTTTTCATACAAACTAAATTTCATTCATTAGATACAAATAACATTTTTATAAAAAGTTACATTAAATTTTAAAAAAGTTATATTATATTTTCAAATAAAGTTACATTAAAATTTTGACACAAACCAATAGCCCATTTCAGTAAACCCAATAACAACTCATTCACTTCACACGCACACTACACCTTTGTTTTAATAGCCCATAAAAATTAAAAAAAAAAAAAAAAAATCATATTCTTCTAGATTTTTGTACACACACACAAACCCATTATAAAATACATTAAAACATCAAAACACAATACAAACACACAACTCACGCACGGAGGAACTCGCACAAGGGGGCAACATGCTTGCTTGGGACTGACGGCGCCAGTTAGGGTGTCACATCGGACTGGCACGGGTTGGTTGCCACCATACCCTGCCCTCTTAGACTAATAGTAATAAGACCACACCAAGACTACAAACAACAATGTCACATCAGAGTCACCTCAGTGTTTTCTCTCCTACACCATGCCAAGACCAAATGCCCGTAGCAAGAGGACCGCACATGTGACGAACACTTTTTTTTAATTAAAAATTCATTAATTGTTAAAGAACATTACAATACTAATTAAAACATTACAATAAAAATTAAGAACATTATGACGCTCCATGATCTTTTGCTTCAGGGACAACACCGTCGCTAGTCGTTTTCCAGTTAAATGGTTATGCAGTTCATTGTAGTACATGATGTCTTTCTTGAATTTCTCTTGTTGTTGAAATTTAATATTTGACGTTGCAGCTCTAATTCTTTTTCCTTTTGTGCAAGCCTCTGTCGTTCCAATTTTTTCTCTTGTGCAAGATTTAATCTCTCCAATTAATCTTGTTCCCAACGCCTCTTATCGTCCATTTCCAGTTCCCGCTCCTTTATTCTTAAATACTCAGAGGAGGATTCCTTCCTCGATGAAAATAACGGTGTTGAGACCGATGTGAATTTACTGAGCAACGCATCAACAAGACCAGGATCAGCAGCAACTGAAGATTCCGAACGGGAAGCGGGGATGATCCTTTCTTCTTAGACATGTCTCGACCCATTGGTCGAACCTCTTGAACCTACGCATCCTCTAAATCCTCCGCTTCGTCGTTCAGATCCTAACCAATATGTGTTGAGTCCGAAGTGTTGTGTGAGGTGGTTTTCGATGTTCACGATTTTTTGGAACCAACATTTTTGGCTTTGAAAAACTTTGGGATTTCTACATATTTCCATTTTCTATGGTCCTTCAAAATCTCTCAGCATGCATTCATTGTGAAATTTGAACCATCAATAGCACGATACTCGTTTACCGCTTCTTGATAGATAGTATTGTCACGTGCTCCACTCTTGTGCCTCACTTTGACGCTATTGTAAACCTCACAAAATTGACTAACTTTAGGATGAATCCTATTTTCCATTTGCAGTTGACGGAATCGTAGCTTCTTTTCGCTTTCCCCATTTCCTTTTCAAAGAATGTTACTACTTCCATCTAAAACCCGTTCGCATTTTTAGCATTTCCTTCAATGTTATTCTCAGACACGTCTACTCAAGCTTTACACAAAGCTTTCTCTTCCTCAGGAATCCATATATCATTTGAATCTTTTTTATTCTTCTATGTAAGTTAAAAATTTATGCCTCATATATGGTTGAAAAGCTAATGATTTGTATTTTAAAATGCAAAAAGCGATGAATCATTTGGAGTTCTACACAAATACTTACACCCACTTTACGACAACACGTTGAGTTTTCAAACTTACAGGTAGTGTTATATTGTATGTGATATATCATGCAAACTCTTGTACCGAGAAAACCTAAAAAAACAAAGAAAAAAAAGTTTGTCGAAAGTATATGAAATTCCCCCTCTTTTGAAAAATAATTAAATGTTTGTTGTAATCGTGTAATTTGTTTCGCCTAACAATTAATGGTTTTTTAGATATATTTTTTTCAAAAAAGAATGGTAAGAATGTATTTTAATTGAAAAAAAAAGTGGTGGTAGGTGCGGAGCTAAAAAGTTATTATCGAGAGAGCAAATTTTGATAATTTTTAGATGATACACTACACATCGGTTAGATATAGAGGCAAATTATAAAAATAGCCAGATATTTGAAAAAAATTACACTAAATTTTTTTTGCTAAAAGGCACGTGCCCACCCTGCTCCCCTCCTGTCTCTGCTTCTAAGTGGTAAGGTGGAAGTTGATGTTTTATTTTACTAAAAATTAAGTGGTCATGATTAGTCTCTTAAGGCCCGTTTGTTATGATGGGGATAGGATTAGGTTTTAGGATCAAAAGAAAAAATAAACATTTTGTTTAAGTTTTAGGATTAAAGTTTGGATTATAATCCAAATATGTGGGTTTTGTTAAAGTAACGTAAGTGGCTAGGTTTTAATAATTTTGTGGGGCCATGTTTTTATTCATTATATTTTTTCATCTTCATTATTAATAAAATAAAATAAAATCATTATTTTTTTCACTAACTATTCAATTAATCATTTTAAATTAATTATAATATTTTTCTCACCTCAAATCCAAATTAAATCAAATTTAAATTTAAATCATAATTATAAACTCATCTACAAATCAAACAAACCCTTAGTTTTTATGCTTTTTATGTTATTAAAATAACCCACCTCTTTTGCTCATTATAGTTGAGAGAATTTGTAAACACAAAAATTTAAGAACAAACATCACTCAATAATCTTTTTTATATTAGAGTGCTCAACTAGATAAACTATTACGGAGTATGTTTTATCATGATTCTTAGTTAAGGAAATAGAATGTATTGAATAATTGTTTTAAGGTTGCTTTTTGCAGTTTTACATATTTGGACTTGCAACTCGTGAAGGCAACATATAGCCCCACGTCCAAAAAAGTTACTAACACAACAAAACAAACTAAAAAGAGTTGTAACCCACCTATGCAAAAGTGTTTCACTCGTGAACCTTTTTATGTGTGTTTCACTAGTTACTTTTTTAAGTGTTAATGGTCTAGGATTGCAATATTATTTAATTTGTTGTTGTAAAAAAAGTAATAATCTTTATTAATCATTATTATTTGTCATGAATATCGATTCGATGTAATGACCCAAAAATAAACTTTTAGGCGTTAAACGCGTTTTATGCTTTCCTTAAGTATTATGACCAAATTATAACCATTTTACCCTTCGAAAATATTTCAAAAAAAGAAATTGGAAAAAATTCAGAAATTTCGAAAAAAAAAGTATTCGAAAAGAAAATCAAAAAATTTTGAAACAAAATTTGAAAAAAAATATTTGAAAAAAATTTAAAAGGGTAAAATAGATATAATTTGGTGTAATCTTAAAGGACAAAACAAGTTTTAATGCCTAAAAGAAGTTATTTTTTAGTTCGCTAAATCAGCGATATTCGTAACAAGATAATTTAAAGGTTATTAACCCTAAAAAAAATGTGTTGCAAAAATGATTATTTGCCAACTTTGGACACTATTTGATAAATATATATCTTATATATATTTGTGTTTGTTAGTTGATTTGCGTTCTCCTTAAAGTGAGCTCCGCAATGAACTAAATAGTGTCCAAATAGAATTTAATATGAACGAGTTATTGTGTCTCAAAGTGAGTCACTTGAAACACAAAATCTGTTGCAAAAATGATTATTTGCAAACTTTGAACAATATTTAAAGAGAAATGATAGAGGGACATAAAGTTAGGCCTAAACTTAGACCTAAAAACAAGTGGCATCATCCTGATGGGTTGTAATATAAGTGGGTCCCTGTCTGTAGCCATCAGGATGATGTCACTTAGTTTTAGGTCTAAGTTTAGGCCTAAGTTTATCTCTCTATCATTTCCATATTGAAAAGAGTAAAATGCATAAATCGTCCTTGTGGTTTGCCAAGATTGCATGAATCGTCCCTGACATTCCATAAGTGCAGGCGGCCTCCTTATGGGGAAACCTTTTGATCATTTTAGTCCCTGGCACTAACGTTGGTTAGTCCCTCATCGTTAAGTGGTACTATCCCAAGGGCAATTTAGTTCGGGTGTTCAAAAAAACCGTGAAACCGACTAACCAAGCCGAACCGCTCAATCCGAAACCGTTTATTTATATTTTACGATCTTCTAATATTTTGTCGATAACAAATATAAAATCATTTTAACGAAACAAATAAAGTACGTAAATAGTTTGAGTTAATAGTTTTCTAAACACACTTACGTTTTCACATAAAACACTAAAACAAGTATAAGTGATTTTATTATTTAGATTCATATGTACAACAACTAGTGTTTACATATTGGGTTAAACATATACTTAAACTAAGTATACTAAAATGGGTAAAAACTAAGTGTATGCTAAATTGGGTAAATACAAGTATATACTAAAAGGGTAAATACTTGCAAATGGTTTTGACCCATAACCCATGGTTTTATATATACCACTTAACCAAGTACATTGTATCTAGAAAAGAAAACCATGGATCAACCCATAACCCATGACCCACGACCCTTAACCAAAAATACCCATGGGCAAAGAGGCGGACCACGGATCCCTAGCTTTGTGCTAGCGGATCCTGTGGTAGGATCCGTGGGATCCGGGTAAGCGTAAGAGAATTTCTTCTATAAATAGAGAGCCATTTCTTCCTCTCTCATGTGTGCTTCTCATATAAACTTCCCAAAGTATTCTAACCTCTAACCTCGGATCTAAGTGATCTATGTAGTTTGTCTTTTGTTTTTGTGTGATCTACTAGGTTCCTCCTAAAGGAAAGATCACCACCTTGAAGTCGAGCAAGCTCGAGTCCATGAGTTGCCAAGCTTCCTCATCATCAAGGCTATTGAAGTCCTCTTGTGATGATCCCTTTCTTTCTTCAAAGAAGCGTAGTGTTAAAGACATTAGTGAAAGATGTCTCAGTGTCAAGGCGAAGATATTAGTGAAGGGTATCTATCGTCTATAGGATAAGCACTTGTGGTAGGTGCTTAGAAGTCAAGACAAGAAGCATTAGTGAAAGGTGCTTGAAGTGAAGACACAAGACATTAGCGAAAGGTGTCTTGTAGATCTAGTCAAAGGCATTAGTGAAAGATGCTTTAGATGTACATTCGATATGGTGTGTTTCGATGTACTAGATAGACTAGTATTAGATCCAAGGATATTGATGTCCTTGATGATGTTGTAAAGGAGTAGATCTCCTTTGGGATTAGTCGTTGGTGTAGTGTGGTAGTAGTTCCTCCATTGCAATGGAACTAGGTGCTTAGCCTAGTACCTAATAAAGGGTAGGCGGCGTTGTGAAGGTGTAGTTCACCTAAGGTGTGAAAGAACTGGTGGTTAGCCTAGCACAGTATAAAGGGTAGGTGACGTTGTGTAGGTGTGGTTCGCCTTGGTGTGAAAGAACTCGGTATTTAGCTTAGTCTGGAAAAAGGTTAAGCGACGTTGTGAAGGCTTCTCCGCCATAAGGAGTTGGTGTAGTGTTTATGAACTCTCGGTAGGTGACTCGGGGGGTGGAGTAGGGCAAGGAAGGTGTTCTTGTAGCGAACCACTATAAATACTTGTGTCGTGGTGATGTGCTTCTTACTCTTTATCTTTCATTATCGCTTATATATCTATCTATGAACGTCCAACATAAACAATCAAATAGATTGACATAAGTCGATCTAAATATTTAAAAGGAAGTTTTAAATTGGTAAAACTATTCAACCCCCTTCTAGTTTTCCACAATTGGCATCAGAGCTTCGTTACCAAGTTTCTTAGAGTATATTGTACTTTAAAAACTTGATACGATCCATGTATGTTTGAAAACTACAAAGAAGGATTATTTTTGTCATATTTTAAAAATCACCATTTTGTTTATTGTTGGACAATGATAGAATGCTCTAACTTTTTTTAAAAGCATTATCCATACTTGGATTTGGAACTACCATGATGATCATGAAGAATTCATCTAAATAGTTCTTCTCGCAAAAAGAATGTTTAAGTTTCCTTACAACATTAATCTGGAGATTCCAAGAAACATCTAAATATTTCTTTTCTTTAAAAGAATATTTGGCAAAGGTATGATCTCTAATTACTTACCTTTATTTGTTATTATTAGTATCTTGACTGCATGACTTAGTAGTAATGTTTCTAGTAATTATTCTCTTATAGTTATTTTCTATTTAGTGCTCTCCGTTTTTTTTTTTCTTTATTACCAACACATAATAATATCTAGTTATATGTTAACATCAATCATTATTCATCACAAAGGATTTATTGACATCTCATACTTATCAATAAATATCCATGTGAAACTTCTTACGTTATAATAAAATGGGATTTTATTATAATGTTTGAAAAGCTTCCCAAGAATTACGACTAATTCTTAAAAAAGGAACCTTGTCTAATAGGAATAGCATTAAATCATCAAAACCCCAAACCACAAGTTTTAGAACATTAACACCAAAACACTAGGTATCTTAGAACTCCCAAACCAAAGTTATCAAAGAATTTCTTGGTGACTTTTCTTGTCATGCCGGATCCCTAAGTTTATACTAGACGGATCCCAAATGAGAGGATCCGCGGGATCCGTGCAATGAAGACAAGATAAGCTAAAATGATCATTGTGGATGTTCCACCATTACTCATTTCACGGACTCACGAACAAAGACTCGCCATTGCTCATAGGAGCTAATTGATCATTTTCTCAAGCCTAACAATCACGTGTGTAAGTTTAATCTTCACTACATTGTTAATCTAATTCCTTGATTCTTAGAATTACAATTACTTCATCTTTAAGAATTGGGTTCAAATGGGTTTCCATAATTTGTCAATCACATTGTTTTCTAAGATAATCTAAATCAAAGATTTAACATTGTTAATACAAATTAAACACATTTCTTGAACCCAACAAAGATGATGAGAGCAAAATTGTGATGAAACCCTCTAGGTTACTATTCACCATTAACACCACATTGTGGTTACATTGTTTAGGAACATCATGCTAGCAACAAGCAACAAGATTACCAAGACCGCCCACTAAATACCCATGTATCATAGGAAAATGGCTTAAGTCCGGACGATAGGAAAGTCTTTAAGTTGCTTGAAAGGAGACTCTTTCATGAAGGTAGAGTGGTTGATCCATCATTCCTTGCAAATACCGACATAAGGGAAGTATTTGAAACTATTGGGCTTGATTGTTTATTGGATATAAACGAGCAAATTTCCCGGTCTTTATGCTTGAGTTCTACAAGACTATGGGTATAATTAGAAATGATGATGGATCCATCTCAATTGAATTCACCATAAATGGACATGAGTACACTCTTTCACTTGAGGAGTTTGGAAGAATAATAGGGTTCCATCCGGTGGTGTTTGTATGTATTCAAATGAATGGTCGTTGCGGGAGCTACACTCTATGGTTGATCATCACGACATTTATCACACAATAATCCGGAAGTAACCACGGTAAGGGACACCGTGTTTATGCCAAGAGCTTCTCCTTGAGGGTAACTAGAAAGTAGAAAGTGATCTATAGGATCCTTTTCAAATGGAGCTTTCGGAGATGTTTGCATTATATAGAAAATGGGAAAATGTGATAAGGGAGAATGTGGTGTGTCTTGTGGGAAACAAGGATCACCCTAACGCATGTCTAAGCTTCATGATCTATTATCTTGTGACCGAGACCCGCTTCAACATTGCCTACTACATGATCAAAAGAATGGCAAGTGTAAGAAGCATGGACAAGATGGTACTTCCATATGCAATGCTTCTAACCCGTCTTGCAAAATTCATCTTTGCATTAGATCCCTCTCCACAATCCACGGATCATAGCTTACGCAATAAGGTTATGGTACCATTAACCGAGGGTAGAACAACAAGGTTTATGGTAGAAGGCAAGAGGCCACACCCACCCACGGATTCCTCGGACGAAAGGGAAAAGCAAGGAGAAGGTGGAGGTGAAGGGAGTAGTAACAACCCACTTGATAACATCGATCTTGACCCCTTGGACTACATTAACCAATTGCCAAACATCCCTAATGAATCACCCGAATGGCAACAAACCAAGGGAGTCTTCAAATGCTTCGCCAATTTCTTAAGGAAGAAGAAATGAAGATAGTTCGATAAAGAGTGGAGGACGGGTGAAGAAGTGAAGGAGGAAAAGAAAGGTAAGACCTTAGGAATCTAGTGTATGTTAAACAATCTCAAACAATGGTTTGTAAAAACTTTAAAACTACTTGTAGTATGTAGGTATTGCCATACATTGGCACTAAACATCCTAACTTGGGTGTTTGGAAAATGAGATTTTACGACCTCTTGGAGTGGTCGTCGTCACTCATTTTAGTAATTTTAGCTCTTCCTACTTTGATTATTAATTATATTAGTTGTATTCTTGCATTTAGTTCCCACGAAACAACTAGAGAAGCATTACTAAGAAGTGCAAAATTGCACATTTTGAAAGCCTTCGATCTGCGATGGCGGATCCCAAGATTCGTACTAGACGGATCCTCCCGAAGGGAACCGTGGGATCCGTGGTATCTCGATATACAATGCGGTTTAGGTACTTCAAAATAGTCTACTAGATCACCTCAAACAAGTCTAACACAAGATACTAGATCCAACTAAGTCTTTCTCTTATAGTTGAAAACCTCACTCTCATCCATGGCTTGTCTAGGATACATCTTTGAAATATCCTTGATTTTTTCAACTAGTCAAAACTCACCATATTTCCGCTCCAACACTCACACATTATCAATCACGATTGATAGCACTTATTTAGATATATTTTTCAATTTTAGCAAATTAATCTCAATCATTTTTAATCAAAATTAGGGTCAAAAATTAGCTTTTTCTTCTTATTTTTTTTTAAAAACCTATTAGGACTTCATCTGACTTCTAGGACTTGTTATCACCATTTCCCCTCATCGAATTAAATAGAATCATTATCTAACATATAGTTAGATTACCCAAAGTCAATTTTTCTTGGCCAAAACCATCATTAAGCACCATTACTTGTTATGGTTAAGGATTTGAGACATCCAACGACTAAAGACTTCAAAATTAAGTCAAACCCTCGAAATCCATTAATAACAAACCTTACAAAAGCATAATAATTTCACCTAGACTGTCGATAGCGGATCCACGGTCTTAACCAGCGGATCCTCTTGAGAGGATCCGCGGGATCCGTAGATGCAGAGAGCATAAATTAGCTTCTATATTCAAACTCATGTCACCTTTTGGTTCTCTAACCACTCTTAGCATACATTAATTGTTCACTAGAGCTGATCAAAACCTCAAGAGCATGCTTAGTCTTCTAAGTGGTCAAGAATTTAATTTCCAAATTCAAATTATTCTTTATAAACTAAACAATCTTAGGTTTATGGCACCATCCTCAATTAGCATTCAAAAGTCAAAAATTAGAAGCTCACATTAGCACCTTCAGCACCATGACTAAAGCTCTTAGCAACAACTCCTCAAACATAGGATCATCCAAAAGAAAGGGCCAAATGATTCATGAAATTTCATCCACCGAAACATCTCCCATTAGAGATAATGACTCTAGAATCCCACCTCATCAAACCCATCCAACAAAAGCTAAGAGAACCGCAAGGATTAGCATCAAATCCTTCCAACTAGAAAAGGGATCATCTAGTTCCAAACCTAACATGGATAGTTCTAACAAGACATCACAACCTTCATTCATTGAGGATGGACTACACTCATTGAATGAGCCTCTTCCGCATCCAAACATATATTCATTGTTTCATTCATCACCAAGAACCTCCCATTCTCTAACCTTTTCATTGAATCGGGAACCACCTACAACACCAACTAGCCCATCATGGGAGACAAGGAACAACCTTGATCATACGGAAGAAGCTCCATTACCACCCTCATTTTTAGAACCCCTACCTACTTCTCAAAATGAAGACCCTCAAACACACATTGAGTCTCCTCAAAACATCCTTTTTCCTTCGGGGCCAAACCAAGACAATATTTGCCCAAATTGTCTAAAAACTCAAGGACTTGTTCAAGAAGTACGAAATGAGATACATTTCATGTTCAATCATCTTCTTGCAAAGTTAGATCAATTCAACAAGTCCACCCATCCCTAGACTTAAGCACATTGTCGCATTCTATATCCCTATATAATATTAGTATTAGTAGTACTTATATGGCTATAGTTCATTCTCTTAGTTTTAGAGATTTGGTTGTGTATCTCTTGTTTTATTGAATGAATACTTATATGCCATGATTATTATGTGTGTTGTGCTTGTTATATTGTACATTTATCTCATTCCTCAAATAGCACTCCTTGACATTTCTTCACTTTGAAGAAGCTGTAAGCAGATATGGGATCCCTTTCAGATAACTATACGGATCCTCCTTGAAGGGAACCGTGGGATCCGTGGTGCAGAGCACAAATTTCTACTAACTTGAGTCTCTTTTGCGGAAATTATGCACTTTACTCTTGTTTCTCTAACCTTTGTTTTGTAGTTATTCAAAATACACATGAAGATATTGACACCATAAAGCTAGGGGGAGCTTTGTGTCAAATGACATTGCAAAATTAATTGCAAACTTAATCCTATTTTGGGTTACACTTCATGACACCCCATTGCAATATTGCAATATTTAAGGGAGCACGTTCGCCACTTAGGCGAACCATTTGCAAACTTGATTGCAAACACAATTAGTCTATTTTACGTTATGTCCTTGGCGCCTTTCAAAGGGATGGACTCGTCAAGGGGAGTTAAGACGAGTACCATTCCGTCACTTGCTCTCTTTACATTTTTTCTCTTATAAAAATTGTGTTAGTTTCTTTTAACACTTTTGTTTCGACAAAAGATGGAGAAGAAAGTAAAACTACAAATTCAAACTTTTACAATTTTAGATTTTTCCTTAAAATAATTTTATGTTGTGTCATCAACAAAAGGGGAGATTGTTAATACAAATAAGCCGTGAAAGCGTGTATTTATATTTTACGATCTTCTAATATTTTGTCGATAACAAATATAAAATCATTTTAACGAAACAAATAAAGTAACTAAAATGTTTGAAGTTAATAGTTTTCTAAACACAATTCGTTTTCACATAAAACACTAAAACAAGTATAAGTGATTTTATGATTTAGATTCATATGTACAACAACTAGTGTTTACATATTGGGTTAAACATATACTTAAACTAATTATACTAAAATGGGTAAAAACTAAGTGTATGCTAAATTGGGTAAATACAAGTATATACTAAAAGGGTAAATACTTGCAAATGGTTTTGACCCATAACCCATGGTTTTATATATACCACTTAACCAAGTACATTGTATCTAGAAAAGAAAACCATGGATCAACCCATAACCCATGACCCATGACCCTTAACCAAAAATACCCATGGGCAAAGAGGCGGACCACGGATCCCTAGCTTTGTGCTAGCGGATCCCTTGTGGTAGGGATCCGTGGGATCCGGAAAGTAAGAGAATTTCTTCTATAAATGAGAGCCATTTCTTCCTCTATGTGTGCTTCTCATATAAACTTCCCCAAAGTATTCTAACCCTCTAACCTCAGATCTAAGTGATCTATGTAGTTTGTCTTTTGTTTTTGTGTGATCTACTAGGTTCCTCCTAAAGGAAAGATCACCACCTTTGAAGTCGAGCAAGCTCAAGTCCATGAGTTGCCAAGCTTCCTCATCATCAAGGCTATTGAAGTCCTCTTGTTGATGATCCCTTTCTTTCTTCAAAGAAGCGTAGTGTTAAAGACATTAGTGAAAGATGTCTCAAGTGTCAAGACGAAGATATTAGTGAAGGGTATCTATCGTCTATAGGATAAGCACTTGTGGTAGGTTCTTAGAAGTCAAGACAAGAAGCATTAGTGAAAGGTGCTTGAAAGTGAAGACACAAGACATTAGCGAAAGGTGTCTTGTAGATCTAGTCAAAGGCATTAGTGAAAGATGCTTTAGATGTACATTCGATATGGTGTGTTTCGATGTACTAGATAGACTAGTATTAGATCCAATGATATTGATGTCCTTGATGATGTTGTAAAGGAGTAGATCTCCTTTGGGATTAGTCGTTGGCGTAGTGTGGTAGTAGTTCCTCCATTGCAATGGAACTAGGTGCTTAGCCTAGTACCTAATAAAGGGTAGGCGACGTTGTGAAGGTGTAGTTCACCTAAGGTGTGAAAGAACTCGGTGGTTATCCTAGCACCGTATAAAGGGTAGGCGACGTTGTGTAGGTGTGGTTCGCCTTGGTGTGAAAGAACTCGGTATTTAGCTTAGTACCGGAAAAAGGTTAAGCGACGTTGTGAAGGCTTCTCCGCCATAAGGAGTTGGTGTAGTGTTTACGAACTCTCGAGTAGGTGACTCGGGGAGTGGAGTAGGGCAAGGAAGGTGTCCTTGTAGCCGAACCACTATAAATACTTGTGTCGTGGTGATGTGCTTCTTACTCTTTATCTTTCATTATACGTTTATATATCTATCTATCAACGTCCAACATAAACAATCAAATAGATTGACATAAGTCGATCTAAATATTTAAAAGGAAGTTTTAAATTGGTAAAACTATTCAACCCCCCCCCCATCTAGTTTTCCACACACTACTCTTATTGTATAACGGCTTTTTTGCTCCTAATGTACACATTTACTAAACATCTATGTGTGAAAATAGATTAATGTGTTTGTAACATATAAACGTTGAACAAATATTTTTTTGTTAATGTGTCATGTATGTTTATTTGAGCGTAATTATTGTGACGGAATAATTTTAATATGACTTTAGTCTATTCAATATTATTTAATATACTAAAATTGCGTTTTACCTTTTAAATCATGTTATTATTCATACGGTTAAACTCGTTTAAACGTCTAAAATGGTTAACCGTGAACCGAACCGCGGATAATCGCTCATTTCGGTAACCGCATGTCAGTTACCCGCTTTAACACTGTTCGGTTTCGGGTAGTAAATTGAATTACCCGCCCGTGATGGATAGTTAAAATATCACAACTAACCGAATCGAACCGCCCCATGAACACCCCTACAATTTAGTGTTTCTTCTTTGTAAACCATAGCTACCAGCAGCCTTTTTAATTTTCTAAGTCCTTTTCTCCTAGCACTTTCTTTGTCATCTTCTACATCACTTTCAAAAGAATCAAAATCTAGGACCTCCAAATCTGTTTCAGTCATGGTCACCTTACGGCCAGGGTTTGTGTGAGTCCATGAAGTGCGAATAACTGCTGGAATTTGACAAAACAATTCACCATTTCCCTTAATTTGTTGGCTTTGATGTGTTTAAGAAATTAGGGTTTTATGTGTTTAAAGAATTGGGGAAAAATATTCCAACAACTTATTTATATACCCATATAAAGTAAGAAGGGACCATGTTTGTGTCGGGTTGGATTTGCTTATAAAAATGGGACCACACAAAAACACAAAATTTCCTTCAAATAATACCACTTAACAATGAGGGACTAACCAGCGTTAGTGCCAGGGACTAAAATGATCAAAAGGTTTCCCCACAGGGAGGCGCACTTATGGAATGTCAGGGACGATTCATGCAATCTTGGCAAACCACATGGACGATTTCTGCATTTTACTCTATTTAAAAATATCTATATGTTGTAAATATGTGTGTTGGTTAGTGGATTTGAGTTCTCTTTGAATAGAGCTTCACAACGAAATAAAGAGTGTCTAAAATGGAGTTAATATAAATAATATATCGTGTCTCAAAGTGAGTCACTTGAAACACAAAATGAGTTTTAATTTAGAGGTTAGGGTTTATTTTTTTATTGTTTTTGAAACACTAAAGCATACGAATTACCTTACAGATCGATAAATGTTTAGAGGTTGGTTAAAAAAATGTGTCTTTGTTTTGAATATGCTTGCTCTGACATACCATTTAGGTAATTTTCGCTTCAAAGAATCTTTGGCTTAGGCTCACCACCTTTGGTGCGGCCACCCGAGAAACAACACGTATTTGGTTTTAGTGATTATATGATACAGTGAGCATGGACGGACCTATGTGAGGCGGGGAGGTCGTGCCCCAAAATGTCGGTAGTTGGCATCAAATTTTAGTTTCATGTTATATTGTGATAGAAACAAAATATGAAGAAGTAAAGTAGATATAGCTTTTTACTAAAAATGGTGGAAGACGAAGATGATCTATTGAAAAGAGAAAATAGAAAAGAAAAAAATGTATATTTTATACATTTATTGTGTAAAAAACTGAAAAAGGTGTTGTGTAGGGGACTCATATGCGTAAGTAGCTTGAATTGACCAATAAAATCGCTATTGATATCAATTTTTAATTTCATATGTCTGTTTTTTTACACGTAAAAAATAGTCCTGAAAATCGTATATTATGTATGTCCTCTTTGTACATATAAAACTACAGGCTTAATTTCCCACGATTTCGCCCCCGCCCCTCCCCCCAAGAGATTTGTTAAAGGTCTGTCCCTGAGAGTGAGTGACGCAATGTCACCCATTGTACCAAATGATGTAATATAAATACAAATGAGCGAAATTGTTATTCCATGTACGAACTTTGGTTTATTCGGTGAGTCGTTCATGTTAGTCTTCTTGAGAAGAGTTGTAAATATTGTTCTAACTTTTAAATTTGATCGGACAATCAACTAGTATTACCATTTAGATCGATTGATTTTATAAATATTGCTTTAAATTGATACACTTTCCAATTCTCTTGACAAATCAAATGTAAAAAATGTGTCTCCAAGAATATTGAGAACTCTATGTTTGATGTTAAAGTATTTGGGACACTAGTTTCTTATCATTACAAATTATCTAATAATTTATTTAATGCTTTGTCTATTAGCCCGTCTCTTTTGCATGGGCTTCAAGCCCACTCACCTAGAAGTTGAATCAATCTAAGTTTTATGTATTTATATTCGGATGTATCTCGGCAGTTGCAATCAATCAAAGCACAAGTTCATTATTCAATATCATTCAATATTATTAATAACTAACATGGTATCAGATGCCATCTTAGAAGTCCAAACATAATCCTCTTGTTTCCTGTATCAGCGATCCAATGACAGGATCAACATCACCTCCCACCACTCCTCTATCAGAAAAGCTATCCACCGTTACTCACCACCATCTCCTCACGAGAGTTCCCGTTAAACTTGATCTCGATAACTGGAACTATGGCTCGTGGGAGTTCTTTCGAATGACTATGTTCTGACTATGAAGTTGATAAATTCATCCATGGGACTTCGACATCCACAGGCCCTATTACTCCTTTCACGCAAGATGAAATCAAGGTGGATAAAATTGTCCTATTATGGATCTTTACAACAGTTTCTGATTCTTTACAACGTCGGTTAGTGGTTGCACGCCCAAAGACAGCTAGGTCCATGCTCATAACCGAAGAGATGAGATTGAAGTCCAAATCTCTATCTCTTCCCATTGAATCATCTTCCTCGTCTCTAACAATTCTCATGGTCGACAACGGTATCCCTCGAAACCCTTCTAATCCTCAAGTTAAATCATGAAAACCTTGCATTCACTTTGCAAAAGGCTCGTGTCGTTTTGGGGTGGGATGTAAATTTGTCCATGACCCGAACAATAAACCACATGCTCGTGATAGTGTGACTAATGAACGTACCACTGAGGAAGTGTTCGTGAAACTTTTGGGCAAACTTGGTCTCATGAAAAACCTTCCTGATGTCCCTTCATTTCGTAGTAACATGCATGATAACAGGTCTGGTCCTTCAGCCTACTATACATAAGCCCATGCAATACCAAGCCCAACTATACCCTTGTACTATACACCCCTGTTAGAAACAAAGACCTTGATAGATCTTAAGCACTCGGAGATCGTTAGTGTTGCCTATGTAATCACAAGCAAACTAATAGAAGATCTCTACAACTTGGTATTGTAGCGGAAAATAAATACAAGTTATAATAACTAAGAACTCTTTTGATCCTCTATGGATCTTTTATTATAGAAACTCTATGTTTCGGATAGAATACAAGACTTGAGAAACTTGAGAAAAACTTATCTATTACAAACTAATATGGTTTCTTATATAGGCGAGAAACCCTAATGAGCGTTGACAATTTACGCTTACGCTACTAAACTAGACTAAGTATGCAACTAGACAAGCATGCAACTAATCATATTGTTTTGTTAATCATTTTGTTTATTACGATAAGCTCTACATGTCTGGCGCCAACCTATACATACAGTGACTTTTACTCTAGCGAGCTTATCTCTACGTGGTTCCCACTTTCGTGACAACACCTGCATGCGCTTTATCACTCTCTTGAAGTATAACCCGGCGACATCAATTCTTGGCGAGAATCTCTTGTTGAAGCTTGGTGAGAATCGATGGTTTGTGCTTGGCGAGAATCAATAGATTACCTTAATTCCCAACAATCCTCCCTAGCTGGAATTTGACTAGGTTAAGTTCCAGTTTCCTTGATAGATCGATAATGCTGTCGAGGATTGTAACATTTTCCTTGAGGATTGTACCATAATGTTGTTTGAGCAATGAGTGGACAAGATCTTGAGGATCAGCAACCAAAAGTCAGAATGAGAACATCTGTATGATGACTGAACTGTGAAATACCACATCTTTGCAGCAACATATGACATTTTGTACATCAATACATATAAGTTCAATACTATTCTCATCACTTCCAGGTGTGTTAACTCATGAGAGGTGAATCATCGAAATTAATGGATTTGATGTCTCTTTACCAATAGCCATTACTCTTTGGGTAGCCACATGTTTGAGTTCGAAAACTATGGTACATTGATAACCATCGATTTATTGGCAAACCGGCAACCATATAAGCGGTTTGGCTTGTCTTTACGTAGCCGTTTGCTCGGGACTAGTCAATTCTTAGAATTGGTGAATTGAGAACCAAATATGGATTCGGATTGCCTTTACCACATG
Organism: Chrysanthemum lavandulifolium; assembly: GCA_022545495.1. NCBI lineage: Eukaryota > Viridiplantae > Streptophyta > Magnoliopsida > Asterales > Asteraceae > Chrysanthemum > Chrysanthemum lavandulifolium. Next base: position 19,586,504 of record CM040246.1, read on the forward strand.
CCATATTCATGTGGGCTAGTCAATTCTTGGATTCCAAAAGGAATAGACCATGGTGAATTGATGACCATACAACCCTCGTGATTAAGCATGGGTGGTTGCAAACCCTATGATTTTGAGCAAACCATTACATTATCAAAGATTTGATGTGTCTTTACCAAAGCTGTACCCTTTGGACTAGCCAACTCTTTGACATACAAAAGGTACATCGGGTGAGTTAAAGACCATCAGAAAAAAAATCTGCATAAAACTAAGAAGTAACACAAAGTTTATTATACTGAAAAGGCTTAATAATCAGTTGAGAAGTAAAATTAAAGACCTAATTTTTATTAAATAAATGCTATCATTATTTTTAAAATGATGTTTTTGTGAGTTTTCTTTTCATGAAAGACTTTTTAAAAAAATTGACAAATAAAGCAGACAAAGAGTAATGCAAACTAGTATAATCAAAACAAGATAGTGCGAGAGAGTACCAAGTGTCACGATATGGATGAAGAAGAGGCCTATTGCGGTTGTTGGAGTTGAGTTTGATCAATCCCACGGTGCTAAGGCGAGTGCCTTTCATTTCCCACTTGGATCCGGAGGAATTTCAATTTACGGCTCGACATCTTTCCATAAGTCTTTTTTGGAGGGTACTTTCTTTCGGACAACATGCGCAGTGATTCCACCTTAGTCTCGAGGACATGCACAGGAGAGGATATAATCTCCGGGATATGAGCTTCCACCGATGTGAGTTTTCCCAAATGGAAGATGCTTTCTTTGTTGGGAATGTGGGAGTTCATGAGAACTTGAAGATCTCTGGTAAAAACATCCCGAACCTTGAGGTTCTTTGTTGCAATAATGGGTGGTAACTTGAGTAAGCGGAGAAATTATATCCTTTTGTCTATCAAGTGTAGAATTTCCTTTAGAAAGGTGAATTCCATTGAAGTGGAGTCCGCCGATGAAGAACATTCATCTCATCATCCTTTAATTTCCACTCTATCACCCCATCGAGTTTCCATCGGAAAATCGTTAGCGATTCTCTCTACAATGAAAGGTGAGTCATCGACTTCAAGATCAAAGGAGATATTTTGGCCATTCTCTTACTTCTTCTCGGTGATAGATATCCCTTGAGGAGCATTTTCATCTTGCATTGATAGTAGGACTTGTATCGATAGATGGGCGGGTTGAAGCACGAAGTGCTTTCATCTGTGGGATATCCTTATAGCCTTTTCTGTTTTGGTTCTGCGAGATCGACTTCCTTAACTTTAGAATCTCGGTGTGCCATCGGTATGGTGAGGGAGGGAGGCGATGCTTGTGTGCTTTGGGAGGAATGGAAGATGGTTGATGGATTGACCCTTGGCGATGAGAGGCAACTTGAAGTTGCTTATGAGGAACAATTGGAGAGGATTCCTTGGTTGGAGCATCATCGACCTTGAGTCTTTTGGCCCGGAGCGACTTCATTCTCTGAAGTCCTCTTTAGGTTGAGAGATTTTGCTAAAGATAATGATCTTTCCTCCATGATTTGGTTATATTTGCGATACAGGACATGATCAGGAAAAGCCTTGACTTGCTTCATTGTTAGTCCAGAGTTGGACTGTGAGTATTGGTTTTTCACCACCCTTCTTATTTCATCTTTAGTGGGAGGTTTGTTTTTGGCCTTCTGAGCTTGGATGGCCCTCTTTTGTTCAATTGCTTCTTGCCTCCTTTGTCTTCCCTGAGCCATCATTCGCTCCACATAATTGTCACTGAGGAAATCTTCACCCAATATACTTTGAGCTAGAAGGTCTTGAAATGACTTCTTGAGTTAGAATATCCCATTGTGCGGTGAGGGCATCCGAACCCTCGGTTCATCTAGTTCTTTTCTTCTCTCGGGAGTTAGAGATGAAAATTCCTCTGTTCAAGTTGTTTAGCCAATGCTACACTTTCCTTTGTCTTCTCAAACTCGCCAATCTACTTGCTTGACCAAGTCTTTCCTCCTCGGTCACGAGTTAGGACCAAGCTCATCTTGATGATGACATTTTCCCTTTATCATCGGTGCTTAGCACACTCTTCTTTAGTTAGATCAACTATAGGAATTTCTTACGGAGTACCTAGATCAACATGTTGATGTAGATTATCAAGCTGGAGTGGTCAAGACAAACAACATCGGGAAGATCTGCTTGAAGGTGAAGGGCACGATGGTTCTTGAGCAGATGAAGATTGTCCAAGATGCGGAGATGCATCCTCCATTTGTATATCGGCGGATGCGCCTTATCGACCTCGAGGTTCCTCTGAAGCTTGAAGAAACCTTATGAAGATCGGATCTCTTTCTTACGGTGTACGAACATGTTTCTTCTTCTTTGATGAAGTGGCGACTACCGATGAAGGGTCATTGAGAGACACTTGACCAACATTCTAGAGATCCAAGGGAGGAACTTCTTGCTCTTCATCGGATGAAACCACCGGTTTCCTTTTGGAAGACCACTTTTAGTTTGTGTTCTAAGACCTTAACTTTGATTCTGCGGTTCTTCAATTTTACTTCAAGAGAAGACTTGGTCTCTGCAAGCTCCTTTTGATTCTTAACCTCTGCAGCATACACATTGACAAGAGCATACACAGATGAGAGTGTAATGGGTCCTCGGCTCCACAGATTGCTTTCTGTGGTAAGGGAGCCTCATTGGACCTTTCGAGTAACTTGGTCATGTTCAATGTGGGAAGATCTTCATCAAGAGGATCCTCACGGGGACTTGGTGTGGGAGGTCTATTAGCTCGACTCAACATGAGTATCAAGTGTGGGTGGAGGGTGGGACATGGTGGATGATGCGAAACAACATGAGTTGCTTCAACGAGTTGAAGATGGGCCTCATCAATGTTAACCAATGGATTACCATCGGTAGCCATAGGTGAGGTAGGAGGATTATGAGACATATTCTCCTCATCGTGACCTCATTACCTTGGGGCAACATGGCGCTAGCAAGGATGATGTTCCCCCGAAGTGAGTTCTCATTGTTGCAAACAATTTAGCGATCAAAGAGCCTATAGGATAAAAAGCTTGAGCTTGGGTAGAGGTGTCTAATATAATTTGTAAAACCTTGGGTACATTAAAAATTTTCCTTTGTCTTTTGAATATTTTCAACCATGTTTTCGAAAATATACTTAGAAAAATTGAAAGTTACCCTCGAGAAAGACACACAATACCATATCCCGATCTAGTAGAAGGCGGTCCCATCCTCCGGTTTTGTTGCTCATGCATTGGGCGGTGTGTGAACCGGGAACCTCCATTTGGGGCGAGTTCCTTCTTTAGCCACATATCGGTTCTAGTACCACGATAGCCAATAGCCCTTAGCCCATTCGGACATCTTCACGATTAGAGTAAAATGCTCCATCGGCATCTTCGGTGAAGCTTCCTTACGATTAGGTCCTCGGTAACAATGTACTCTGTTTCATCAATCACACCTAATCTCTGTCTCACTTCTCTTCCGTGAGTTGCCCAAAATTGAGTGTCGGTGATTCATATATCTCATTTGGAGAGTGAGTTAGAGCATAACAATTTTGGACCTTTTGAAATTCCACCATTGGTTCATACAATTCATATCCTTTGCCATTACCGAAATGCAACTTTGTTGTGATCATATTTAAATTCAAGAGCCATGAGGAAAATGAGTGTTTAGAGTTAAGATTCTTGAAATGGTGAGTGTTTGTGAAAGTGGAATGAGAGAATTTGTTTGTTACAGGCGGTGATGGTGGATGAAGTGTTTTGCCCAAATTATGGTCAAAGAAAAATGGACCGTTTGGTTGACCATTCTTGGCGTGTATGACAACTTTGATTGACCCAAAATAACACTTGGCGAAACACAAGATCAATCTGCTTGAAGTTATGGCATCGAGAATGCATCAAAGATAAGAATATCTTCGGTAAGTTTCTAGAATTACTGTGCCACCTACTTGCATTAAACTCGTTGAATCTTGAATCCGTCTATAAAATGATCCCAATGTAACTCATCTTTTCACCAAGATCCCCAAATATTTACCACAAACCCTAGAAGCCAAATAACCTCAATTAACCCATTTGCACCATGAATACCAAACCTGAGATCATAGATCTCACTTCCTCATCTTCCTCATCCTCTTCATCATCATCATGTGGTGAATCAAACCCATGGTTCCATTACTTTCCTCGACCCTATCCAAGACCAAATAAATCGCCCTTTCTTCCTTCTTGAGAAGATGACGATTGTAGTGAATCCAAGTGAATCTGCGATGATTACGATGACTCCTATAAGGAGGAACTTACTCCCAACCTCCGGCACCTCGGTCTCAACAAAGACCTCGTGCAGAATCCGCCACTCCCAAAGATAGAGGTGGTTCTTGGTCTCATCTGCGCCATCTTTTGGTGCATGAACACACATCGTATAGAAGAAGGGCTTAAGGAGGGTGGATCGATTGCATTTTGGTTGAAATGAATAGATGAAGCACAAAGGACACGATAGTTCTCTTCGTCATCCTACGTGGTCATCGTCATCATCAATCGTTTTCATCAATCCATCCCTCCATTTTGGTCCTTAGCATCTTCGTCGTGCTGGTCATGCATATCTAACCAGCCAGTTAGACTGAATGGGTGGTTATGCAAGACCTTACAAAAGCAAAGCCAGCATTTAACGCATATCCAGCATTCCAATTTTCTAACACTAACTTCGGTTGCTAGTTTGTTTTGTTGTTGTGTATGTTTTAGTATACATTTTGCGGTTATGCATCTGACATTTTATGCATTCCTTATACGGATTGCGGTATATACATCTCATGATCAAGATCAAATTCATCAGTGGCTTTTTAGTACATGGTCGAGATAATTTGAAAGAGTGGTGCTTGTTTCTTGATTACAAATCTTGAAGCATACAATTTGATTCTCATCGAAGATAATCTTGAAAGAAAAGAAATTGAAGTCAAATTGTTCATTCATTCATTCAAAGCAGGTTCTGACTACGACACATAAAGTCAACTTTATTTGCATCCTCAAGATCTGATGTTGTACACTTAAGCAAAGCCGACATTTAACGCATATCCGACATTCCATTAGATTTGGAATGAAAGATATACATTAGATTAGGCTTAGCTTAAGTGTGCACTCGTATCTTGAGGATGCAAAATAGAAGTTGACTTTATGTGTATGAAGTCGTAAACTGTTTCTTGAATGAATGAATGAACAATTTGACTTCAATTTCTTTTCTTTCAATATTATCTTGATGAGAATCAAATTGTATGCTTGATATTTGTAATCGAAGAAACAAGCATCACTCTTTCGACTATCGACCATGTACTAAAAAGCCACTCTTGATGAATTTGATCTTGATCATGAGATGTATATCGCAATCCGGATAAGGAATAGACAAAATCGATGCATAAGCGCAAAAATGCAGACACTAAAACATACACAACAACAAAACAAACTATGGCTGGAAGTTAGTGTTGAAAACAAACTAAAATATAAAACAAGCAAAAATATGCGAGTAAATATAAAAAAACAAAAATGCGAGTTTGCACAAATCCTCCACGAGGCATATGCCTCCCACGAGGCCTATGCCTCCCTTAAACTATGCGGTCAAGGGTTTAGCATTCCAATATCGACCACGAGGTGTTGAAACCTTGGTCCATCAAGCGCTTTTGTTAATAAGTGCGCCACATTATCATCGGTATGGATTTTAGCCACTTTTATCAAATGTTTTCATAAGCATCTCGTATAAAGTGGTGCACGATTTCAATGTGTTTCGTTCATTGTGAAAAGCGGATTTTTGACTATGCAGATGGTACTTTGATTATCTATATGAATTGTAGTGTTCATAAAGTTGTACCCATAGTCCAAAGAATTGGTTACGAATCCAAAGGACTTGTCCACGCAGGTTTCGCGACAACGTACTACTGCTTGATGGTTGAGGTGGCCACAATAGTTTGTTTCTTGCATTGCCAAGAAATCAACCTTTGCCTAGAAATTGGCGACCTCGGTTGTGGATCTTCTATCCGGTTGCACCGGCATAATCACTTGTCACTATATGCTTCTAACTTGAAAGGAGATTCTTTTGGGTACCAAAGGCCTAAAGAGGTTGGCCTTTGAGGTACTTAAAGATCTTCTTGGTGACATTGAGATGGGAAGCAAGTGGGTGACTTGATGTCGAGAACAAACACTCACGACAAGCGTAATATCGGGCCTTGAAGGCATCGGATACATCAATGAACCAATCATGGACTGTCTGGATGCACATTCACGAGTAGATCGGTTCATTATTTGCTTTAGTCTTTGGAGCTTCATAAGGTGTGGTGGCGATCCTAACACTTTCCATACCAAACTTCTTGAGAATGTCCTTCACATATTTATCTTGGTGATAAAGATGCCATCTTGTTCTGCGAACTTGGAGACCCAAAAGAAAGTAAGTTCTCCCATAGCACTCATTTGAAATTCACCCTTCATAAGTTCCTCGAATTCCACGCACCAAGCTTCGTTTGTGGAGCCAAATATAATGTCGTCCACATACACTTGCACTAGAATGATGTCGAGTAATTCTTCTTGAGGAGCGAGTTTTATCAATAGCACCTCTCCTATAGCCATGCTTGGTGAGGAATGATGAAAGCAAGAGCATACCAAGCTCTTGGAGCCTGATGTAAGCCATAGAGAGCTTTAACAACTTTGTAAACATGATTTGGGTGATCGGGTCTTCAAATCCCTTTGGTTGAGAGACATAAACCTCTTCTTCAATCTCACCATCTGAAAAGCATCTTTGACATCCATTTGATACACCATGAAGCCCATATAAGAAGCATAAGCCAAGAAAATACGAATTGCTTCAACTCTAGCAGCAGTGCAAACACTTCATCATAGTCAATTCCTTCCTCATGCGAAGCCTTGTGCTACTAACCTTGCTTTGTTTTTATCACAACACCCCGAGCATCTCTCTTATTCTTGAGAACCCGCTTTGTCCCAATGGCATATTTGCCATCGGTAGTGGAACCAAGATCCACACTGCTTGATTGTGAAAGTGTTGCATCTCTTCTTGCATTGCTTCTAGCCAACTTGAATCATTAAGAGCTTGAGATACCTTTGGTTGGTTCCACGAGAGAGAAAACAAGCAAGCAGACAATGTTTGAAGTGCGTGTGATTGTCTCTTTGTTGGTTGGAGACATAAGAGAAAAGCAATCTGTCCAAATTGAGGACTTGTGATAGCCCTTGAGTTCTAACGGTGCGAAGATCACCTATGATGTTGGATTGAGGATGAGCAATATTGATCCTCACGAGTAGCGATGGGGTTGACTTCAATGGATGAATCAAGATTAGTGATGGTTGGTTCAAATTGACATCATAAGAGGGTGAGGTGAAGATGCCGACTTTGGGTTGATGATTTCCAAGATCGAAGGTTTTGGAAGCGTGTATAGGGTTCACCAAAGTGCGAAGATACTTGAGAAGGAGCAAAGATAGCCTTGATTTGGGGATGGAGGGTGTGGCAGAGTCAACTTCGGCGAGACACGTTGTTCTGCTGACTCCTTCATTAGCTACCCTTCTTTCGGTTTCCGCTTGCGTGGCGGCAAATTCTTGAGTCGAAGCCTAGCAAGGTCCTCGGCATAATGAGAGTCATCTTCATCGCTCGAATCGGTATCCTTGGAGGTGGTACTGCAATATTGTTAGGAGAGAAAGAAGGCACAAGTATGGGTTGCTCATCATCTTGAACTCATTTCGAGTCATCATTTAAGAGACCTGCATTGTCGATGGGAGAAGCTTGAGAACACGCATTTTGATTAGCCAGTGTCTAGTGTAACCCAAAGAGTCGGTTAAGTAGTCAAGGTCAAATGACCACGAATGACCCTGTCCTTGAACATTATGCTTGTCTTCCAAAATCTCGGGTTCAACGTCTCCTCTATCTTCTTGGCTTGCAAATTATACACCCTGAGGCCTTACTATGAAATTTGAATAACCCACAATATAACCATCATCGCCTTCTCATCAAACTTTCCCAACGGATCACTTGTGTTCGAGAATGGTCACTTGACAACCAAAAGGTTTAGGTAGTGAATGGCGGGAACCTTTCAAAGAAGTTCATATGGGGTTTTGAGTTGTGGTATGGTAATGGACACCTGTTTAGCACATAGTAGGCGGTGCAATGACTTGATCCGAACATAGTGGGCGGTTTAGAGTCTGCAAGCATGGATCTAGCGACCTCTATTAAGGTCCTATTCTTTCTTCGGCCACCCCATTTTGTTGTGGGGTTCTTGGATTACTATAGTCCCTTTTATGCCTTTTGACCCACGAGTTCTATAAGAATAGCATTTTGAACTACGTCCCATTATCACAAGAATACCCATAACCTTTTGTTCAAGTGATTTTCAACAAGAGTGATGAATTGATCGACGACTTGAGATGTTTCATCTTTGGTTACGAGAAAGAAAACCCAACAAAATCTGCTATAGCCATCGGTGATTACCAAGCGAAGAACTTATGATCAATGCTTGACTTGAGTTGGACCAAACAGATCCATGTGAAGCAGCGAAGAGGTTCGATAATGATGCTCATAGCATTGATAGCTTTATAAAGCTACGTGTTGTTTTCCTTTGTTGCAAGCGACACAATTGTGATCATTTGTGAAAACTTTGGTGGGAAGACCTTCAACAAGACCCATTTAGAGAGTTTGTTAATGGTCTTGAAATTCACATCGCCATTCTTCTATGCCATTTAGTGGACTCATCAAGAGATGCTTTAGCCACCAAGCAAGTGAGGTTACCACTGGTTGCACTTCATTAAGGTTGAATGTGTATAAGTTGTGAGTCAGGAACCTTGACAGAATTGAAGTTTCTTACGGGAGTTTGAAGTCTTTAGGCGACAAGACATTCATTCTCGATGAAGAGAACTTTGTTCTTAGTGTCACGATTTGTGAAGCAGAGAACAAGTTGAAATGTTGAAGTTCCTTAACAAAGTACACATTTTCAAAATCTAGATGAGGTGTCTTTATGGTGCCTTTCCTGTGATACTACCATCACTTCCTCCAAAAGTCACATTGCCTCCTCCTTCTATAGGGACAAAATTGTGCATCATATCCTGTTTCGAGACATGCTTGGAACAACCACTATCAACAATACCAATATTCTTATGCTTAAGGGATGATCCTAAAACAACAACAAAAATATATACAAGCAGTTAGTATTCGGTGGAGGTTCAAGTCATTCTCGGCTTGAACACATATATGGATCACGGGTTTAGGGCATGAAGTTTTAGAGGATCCACCATTGTTCTTGGTCCTCCATTGATAATTTGGTCCCTTTTGGTCCAAGAACAACTCTTTGAGGGCTTCGCGGCGGTGTTCCCATATCCCATCCCGGCATACATGGAGTCAACATATGTAGGCCAATAGCCATGTTTAAAGTGTGGGCTCGTTGGTTGGCCATAAGGTCTAATGCGAACTTCTCCAATGAGAGTCGGTTTAGGCGCTGATGGGACATAAGGTGGAATATTAGCAACATTGGTCTAGTTAGGTTTGTGTTTACGGAGAGTAGCACATGCACCCAATCTTTGTTCATAAAATCACAATCCTTAATCAAGTGAAATTCTTGCCACATACAAAACATGTCTTCTTCTTAGAAGTTTTATTCAAGTAGGAAGATGTTGGATTACATGCGAAGTACTCAAAGCAGATACATTCAAGGAATTGTTTTCAACAGATGATTATTCAAACATTTACAAGATAAGTCTTGAGAGGCTGTCTTGGAAGTTGATTCTCGTGACTTCCTAGAGGGCTCACAAGTAGGCGGGGTGCGAGGCTTGGGTGTTGGTTCGAGGCTTGGGAAGGTCGGACTTCTCATTTGAATCACGACTTTCATAGAAAGTAGACCCTTGATCCGATGAATTGTCCTTTGTCGAGCAAGAGACAAAATCATTAGATGAGGTATCGAGTGCAGCAAGTCTTTGACTTTTGCCATATAAGTGATGTGATCCATCAAAGTCAACGATGATGGATAGGTGCATGGGCATGAACTCACCTCTAATGGGACCGAGGGGACATGCATTTTACCTTCTTTAACATAATTAGCTAACCTGGCGATGTAGGTTTCGCCCATCATACTTAGCTTACGGACCTACATATTTTTGAAAACCTAAACCTATAGGACATATGCGAGATTGACTAGTATAGATGATTCTATTTAAGCTTTTACGGACATTTGCCATTCATTATTCCTATTAATTTCCTCATTAGTTTTGCCTTAAGTTCTAGGTTCTCGAACTGACTTCATCCTTTGCTTTCTCGACGGTTTAAGTAATTATTTGCAACTTCTAGATCAAGCTGTAACACTTTTATCTTTTCTTCATAAGCTATTTGATTCTTACGAAACCATACTTTTGTCTTTCTCGAGTTTTTAATGCAAGTTTATGAGCTTCATTATCAATATAACATGCATCAAACTTAGGTTTCATAGCATCAAATTCTTCCTTAAGTTCATTGTATCTAAGACTACTGACCAAATATACAATTGTGTACACGAGATAGTCCCATTAAGGCAAGCGATCATGCCTTTCATCCAAAGTGCACCTTGCAAGCGGTCAAGCTTGTCGGTATCATGAGCTTCCTCATTAACGAGGTTCATGTGTAGTCAGTTGACTGTTCATCCATGGTGAGGAGGCTGCTGAAGCTCGACTTTCCTTTTTTTCTTGATAGGAAAGATATTTGGCTCCATCTCATGCTTTACGTCCTTGCATTCTCTTGAGAAATGCCCCATCGATGACAAGTGTAGCACTTGACTTCCCTATCAAAGCGGTGGTTCCTTTCCTTGAAAACAAACTTCCTTCCGCCTCTCTTCAAACCTTTTGATGTCCAGCGATAGCAATGCCACCGCATTTTCGACTTCATTTCCTCCATTTCAAGAGGGTCCACGATCAAAGTCTTCATATGCAAGATCTTGCTGAGTATCATAGTCGACAACAAGCGAATGAAGAACATCCTCCATCACACTACTAGACCTAGCTTGAGAACTTGGTGGAGTGGGACGAGGGTTATGTGGTGAAGGGAGTTGAAGATGATGATGGAAAGTAGTTGGAACTAGGAGATGATGGAAAATAGTTGGAGCTAGGAGCTTGTACCATCATGTTGGAATGAGATGTCCCAACAAAAGCTACATGGTTAGAAGAAGATGTACGGTAGGAGTCACGACATACGGTTCAAGAGTTACGAGTCATTGTATAGCTCATCAAGGTGAGCATGTCCAACCCTCCTTTAGCCTTGAGTGCAATACTAACATGCAACCATGATGGCGGCAAGGACCGCAAGAACTTTGAGTTGCAATCTTCATTATCTGGTTTAGCATTGGTGACTCAAGATCCTATGGAACTGTCGTATCCCTTGTGGATACCTTCTTCTTCCGATATGTTGAAGTCACGAAATTGTTGTCTTAGCATGGACTTCCTCATTCTCTTTGATTCTTCATTTCCACGAACCTTGCTTTGAGAGCCATCCATATGTCTTTAGCATCATCCATATGGTGAAAATCACATAGATGATCTTGGTATGGCTTGAAGCGAGAATAGTTTTACTTTATGCTCTCTGCATGGCGGCCTTCTTGAGTTTTGGTGGAGCCATGATAAACTTCCATCTCATCGGGAATCATCTTCTTTAGACTATTTCCTTTCTTCACTACTTCCTGATTCCAATCAATATTGGAAATCAGTTTTCCATCTTCATGGTCCAAAGTTCATATTCTTCCTCTTTAAATAAGGAATTTACCATTCTTGTTTGTGAGGCGGTTGTTGCATGGAAGTGGTGTTGGTGTTGTTTGTGTTGGTGACTTCATTTTCATTATCGGATCCGAGCACGGTGAATGAATGTTTGATTGTATGGGGTGAGAGCGGTTCTTAGTATCGTAGAGACTTTCCGAGGCTCGATACCACTTGTTAGAAACAAAGACCTTGATAGATCTTAAGCACTCGGAGATCGTTAGTGTTGCCTATGTAATCACAAGCAAACTAATAGAAGATCTCTACAACTTGGTATTGTAGCGGAAAATAAATACAAGTTATAATAACTAAGAACTCTTTTGATCCTCTATGGATCTTTTATTATAGAAACTCTATGTTTCGGATAGAATACAAGACTTGAGAAACTTGAGAAAAACTTATCTATTACAAACTAATATGGTTTCTTATATAGGCAAGAAACCCTAATGAGCGTTGACAATTTACGCTCGCTACTAAACTAGACTAAGCATGCAACTAGACAAGCATGCAACTAATCATATTGTTTTGTTAATCATTTTGTTTATTACGATAAGCTCTACATGTCTGGGCGCCAACCTATACATCAGTGACTTTTACTCTAAGCGAGCTTATCTCTCTACGTGGTTCCCACTTTCGTGACAACACACTTATGCCTTTATCACCTATTTGAAGTATAACTTCGGCGACATCAATTCTTCTTGAGAATCTCTTGTTGAAGCTTTGGCGAATCGATGGTTGTGCTTGGCGAGAATCGATGGATTACCTTAATTCCCAACAACCCCAAACCAGCCCATCCATCAACTACCACCACCGAATTTGTTAGCCCATCCCGCATAATCGGTACTTTTCATCAAGACGCAACTACTCCAACAACCCCCCTCTGTTACTATTCATCGGTGCAACATACCCCGTGGGACCAATTTCTCAACCTATAGGCAACCGGTCATTTCAAGTCGAAACTACATTGCCTCGTGCTTTCATTGCTTACTCTACCGACCCCAAGCAGGTTCACGGAACATGGATACAGTCTGACTTACATCTCGATGCATCTGTCAATAGTCTTAGTAATGTTTTTAATACGTGTATGTATCCGTCTGTCTCGGTTGGTGATGGGTACTCTATTCACATCATCAATACGGTTCATAGCAATTTGCCAACTCCATCTTGACCTCTTCACCTAAATAATGTGCTTATTACCCCATATTGTCAAAACTTAATATCATTCGTAATTTGTTCGCGATAATAATTATCTGATTGAGTTTGATCCTTTTAGTTTTTCATTAAGGATTTCATGACGCGTCGGGTTCTTCTCCAATGTGATAGCTCGGGTGATCTCAACCCTGTCACAGCTCCATCTCCCATTCCCCAAGCTCTTCTTGTTAGTCAGCATACGTGGCATCAGTGCCTTGGACATCCAGGAAGCGAAATGCTACGCCGTCTTGTTTCCAACAATTTCATTTCATGTAATAAAGAGAAGCCTCCCGTGCTTTGCGTTGCTTGCCAGCTTGGAAAACACGTGAGACTTCCATTCACTAGTTCTGTTTGACAACTGGCAATTTAGAGAGTCTATTTTAGGTAACCGCATTACGTTAAACTAAACTGAGTTTTGCCTTTATCACTATTTTTATAAACCATGACTTGATTGTATATCATCTATTGGTTTTTATGATTTATTTCATTATTAAATGAGTTATCGTATGAGTTTTAACTCTATTTGGTAGACACTATTCGATTCGGCACTAGAAAAGCCTAAAACAAGAATTATTGTAACTTGTAGACCGTAACTCGAAAATTGACAAATAAATAGTCAAAACTCGTGGAAAAACGTAAATAATAATGTTGGAAAGTTAAATAAATGTTGTGAGACACTCGGGGGACAATATATGAGCTCGGGAATGGGTAAACGGGATAGTTACGAAAAATTACAACTCCGACCCCTCCCCTTTCTCTTGAAGCCAGCCCCCTCTCCTCCCAAAATATTTTTTGAGGTCCCTAGTGGCCTAGTATATATACCCCATCCAATCCCCATTTCACCTATTTCATTCTCTCACTAAAAACACACACAACTTATCTTTCTCTCTCTAACTCTCTCTCGCTTCAAAATAAAAACCCTAACCCTAATATTTAACCACCACCGTCGGCCACTATTCCGGCCACCACGGCCAGCCGGCGGCGCGTGACCCCTCACCTCCACCACCATATTGAAGCTCTCTTTCTCCTCTTTCCAACCATATATTACACACTCTATTTGGACTTCAATAACACCCTCAAATTCAAGGATTAAGATTCGTACTTTTAGGGTTTCAAGTGGGTTTTGCAATTGGTGATTGAATAAGGTAAATGGAACATGTTTTGAGCTTGTTTGGGCAATAAAAAGCCATGAATTGAAAATTAGGGTTTCGACCCTATGACCAAATTTGGGGCTTTTGGGTGGAACATGAAATTAAGTCTAATTAGTGACTAAATAAACAAGTAATTAGTGTTTGGTAAGTGTGTGGTGTATTAATTTGATGGGTTTATGCATTTTAGGTTTAGGTTCATATTTTTGGTTAAGATAGATGATGGGTTTTGTGTTTGGTTAGTGATTGAAGCTTGAATGATTGGATTTGGGTGTTGTGGAATTGATTTGGTTGTGTTTGGTTGTGACATATAGGACGTACGAACCACCATGGCCACGTACGTGGCTCATGGGTTAGTGTACGTGACCCACTTGGGCCACGGGTCTGGGTCGGGTCGAGTTGGTAGCTTGTTGGTTGATGTAGTTGAGGTTTGGGTAAGACGCGTGGAGCCGAGAAGCTTCTAGAGGTTGTTTGTTTCACGTGGTCTCGACCGCGACCGTGTCATGACCATTAGGGTCATAACATTGGTTTCGAGTTCATTTGGCTGATTGATTGGTTGGCGAGATTGTTTTGAGTTGGTTTGGGAGTGAATTGCGATATTGTGACTTTTACATTGGACTTGATATATATATTGTTGACTTTGAGCTACGTCGGTGTCACTTTGACTTTTTAGTCAATAGTTGACTCCGACAAAGCCGTAACATGGACTTTAGTGTAATTTGGACTATTGATTGATTAAAAGCCGAGACGTTATGACTCGTGCTTGTGGACTCGAAACGAATAACGATATGAGATTAATATTGGAATTTGACGAAATATACATATATAAATATATATGGAAAATGCTAATAAACTATGAAATAGAAATAATAAATGGGCTTTTGTACCAAAAATATCGATAACAAGTCTTATCTTGTTATTTACTATTTTTAAACGGAAACTAACGCCTAAATTGAAAATGTTTTGTAATAAATAAGTAATTAATGTTTCGACTACACGTTTATCAATAAATGTCAATTGTAGACATTTAATATTAGTTTAAGTATTTAATTGCTTACGTTGTGTGCATGGGTTACGGATAACCTAACATTAATAGTGTTGATCCACGTGGGTAGCGGACTTATTAGGTTGACGAATCTAATAAGAGCCTGCTAGGTACGTTGGGTAACCTTATTAATGGGTGACTTATCCTTATGACTCTTTAAGGATAAGATTGATTTATGGGATAATAAGCGACACGAATAAATAAATGAGATTATCGAGTTGACGAATTCGATAAGGTCTACTATTTATTCGAAACTTATTGAACTATGGAGCTTTTAGTTTAGAGGTCTCATTGTGTCGCATTGAGTTATATATTGGTTGTTTGAGTGCATTCATGGCATCATATTGAGTCGATACACCCCACGAGGAATACGAACACTAGGGTTAAATGGTGAAACGAGGCGTTTTGGAAATAAAGAAGTGGAATATATTGGGGTAGATAACGTTGATTTTGAGGAATATACATATTAAAGTTGGTCTACATCAATAGGTTGTGCAGTCGATAGTTCTTTGTGTTGTGATACCATTATCTTCTGCTAGTGTTTATTTGTGCGTTCATTGCTTGCGTTGATTGCTTGAGGTGAGTTTCATAGCCCCACTTTTATGTACGTTTTAACTACGTTTTGAACTATTTTGGGGTGAGAATCATGCTGTTGTTTTTGAACCGTTAAAACTATTTGGATTTGCTTATATGTTGACTGTTTAGATAGATGTGTGGTAGTTGTTGCCTTAGTTTAGGTTTAACCGTGCCTAACTAAGAATAGACTTCTACCTCGACCTAGTCCGGGGTTGGCAATTGTTCTAGATTTTGCCACGGCGGTCTTGGACTAGAGTCGCGGGGACAAGTAATCCACGGATGCGGGATATGATTGGAGATCCGGGAGGATCGGTGTGAAGCGGTATTTATCTATCTTAGGTCTTGCATAGCAAATCAACTCTTCTGAGTCCACTATGATTTTGTTGAACTTAAACCTATGAACTCACCGTGGTGACCTTTTAGCATGATTTCTCGGTATTTGAGAGATGTTTGGAATACTTGATTCGGTGGAAGCTTGGCAAGAAGGCGAGGTTCAAGGATCATTTCTGACTCTTATAAAATATGGGGACCTATTTTATTAAACTATGTTTGGGACTAATAATTACTCTTTTGGATTAAATGTTTGGATTAACTAAATTGGGATTGGTTTTGAATGTTAAATGACTATCTTTTGCTATACTTGTGTGCGATACCAATCCAATAATGCTTGAAAACTTGATTAAGTCTTCCGCTATACGAGATTTGGGGTGTTACAGATTAATATCGAGCTCAAGGTTATAGAATTAGGTATTTTATAAACCCTAAACTATAACCACTTTTAAGAAAATTGATCCTCGACCGACGCACTCCCGCTTGCCAAGCCGAAGCTTCTTATTTGATTATGGTATGAACTGCGAATTGAATTATGAGATGATATGTTAAAGGATATTGTGAACTGATTATGGAAACGTTATTATTGGGAGTTATGATTATTGATTTTGGAAACGAGATATGATTATGGATTTTGGAAATGAGATATGATTATTGGTTTTGGAAAATGAGATGTGATTATCGAGATATTACGGAATTTGATTTGAGTAAACGATATATTGTGATTTTGGAATTTTGAACTCGATTGATTTGATATGGGATTATGTGATGGAACGGAACTTATGTGTTTTATTAAAGGCATGTTTTGAGTAATGCGGTACCTCTACTTTTTAAAAGCTTTCATTATGTGATATGTGTTTTGGTTAAGTTGATGCGCTTATTAAAACTAGTTGTTTCGAACACTTATACCTACCTATGCCGTTGTCACGGACTATGCCTTCACTAGCTTTTGATGTATGCGAGGAGATCCTTCTTTGTTGCTAGTTCGCGCGGCATTGACTCTCATGCGGTTCTTGCGAGGTGATCCTTATGAGATTGCCGTCGCACTAGTTCATCATCATCGATCGTCCTAGCTCATCTAGGCAACTCACTTTACACGGGTTTTAAGCGCAAGCCTGAGACTCCTAGGCTTGCTTATAGCTTTGCCTGCATGTCCGTGAGACCACCAGCATCACCATGTCTTGGGAGGCCTAGATCTCTAGTGTACCACCTCGGGATTTACTGACAGAGACTCGACTCATGGACTCTCCCCTATGGATGAGGCGAGGAGGAACATGAGGTCGAGGAGGAGCACGAGATTGAGGAGTATGTTGATGAGGATGAGGATCCTCGGGAGGAGAATGATGAGGATATCCCATAAGGGGTACTCCTCCATTGTAGAGTCTGCACATTCTCGGGACCGGGTTCTCCTTTGCACGAGCACAGTCCCTTGACGATTTTTAGACATCGACTCACCACCTTACTCACCTTATAGGTAGCCCGTTGGGATCGAGATACCATCGGATATTGTTTACGAGCAGGAGTATTGTGAGGCAGGTGCGATGTGGGAGAGGATTACATCGCAGGTACTAGGCTTAGTCGGTTGGCGGATCGATTGGTTGGAGTATCTAGGGCTAGTATTGAGGATCTAAGAGTTGATATGGATCTTGTAGTCGGGAGGACTAGGGTTTTGCTATGTCAGAGCTCCGGGAGCGGGTTGGGGACTGCTTGAGAGGGTTCATGACGACTCGTGATCTTGATAAAGCGATTTGGCGTAGGATTGGTGAGTTGGAGAGAGGTCGTGAGCTTAAGAGTGATCGCGACGCTCGGCGTGTTGAGCTAGCATCATTGTGGAGAGGTTGGCGATGTTGGGAGGTCGGTGGTGGTATTCGTAGGCGTGGCTAGATAGTATTAGATTTATGGTTTTGTACCATCTTGAAACTAAGTAGTACTTGGTTCGAGATGTAGGATTATCCTAGTTGTTTACTAGTATCCTTATTAGGATCATTTTTTATTTCTTCGTATCCTTCCATGTATTTCCACTTTTGAAACCTATGATTTATGGTTATCAGAAAATGCATCCTTAGTTATGATGCGGTATCTGATTGTTTCGCTTTGGTGTAGCGTTCTCCCTGTTGGCCTTGATTATGTATTCAGGAATTATTGGGTGACCCTTGGAACCCAACTCTATTTTAGAAAGTGAATTGTGAACTTATGAAGCGTTCTTCTTGCCTCGAATGGTGGCAACAAGGCGAAACGATTAGGAACAACCGAGCGACTCTATTTGTTGTTGTTGCCGTGGTCGTCGAGGTCGTCGTCCGACCGACCACACCACATGTTGAGAACCCGAACAACGATAACCCGGTGTAGAAATCCCGAATGTGAGCAGTTGTCTTGAGAATGGTCTGTTTCACAAACCCTCCACTTGTGAACCTAACCCGCATTGACCGGCTAGTGTCATGTGTGTCCATTGAGCGCTAGGCGAGGCTAATCTTTCTAACACCTCTAGTGGAACCCCAATCTTGAATCGAACTCGAGGTTGTACCTACAAAGAGTTTCGATTATGTGGTACCATTGATTTTGGAGGCCCGATGGAGTAGTTTACGACTAGGTGGTTGGAGAAAAGCGAATCTGTGTTTCTTTGTGAGTAGCTGTGATGAGAATTGTAAGGTTAAGTATGCAACATTCACCTTGAAGGACGGGCGTTGACACGGTGGAACAACTATCACGGATCGGTAAATTGATGTAGCTTATAGTATGACTTGGACTCGATTTAAGACTCTCTGATTAAGACTTACTATCCTAGGAATGAAGTTAAGAAGTTAGAGAGTGAGTTACGGAACCATAAGGTTAAAGTCTTGACATGGCGACTTATACTGCGTCGTTTCCAAGAGTTATCATTGCTTTGCCACGAAATGGTTCGCACCGAAGAACTTAAGATTGAAAGGTATCTTGATGGATTGCCTTTGGCTACTCGAAATGATGTCATCATTTGCCAAGCCGTTAATTTGCAATAGGCAATTGCTGTAGCTCAGAGTTTGATGGACTCTTGTGTGCTAGAATTAGGAGACAATGGTAAGAATGATAGGAGTGATAAGAGGAAGAGGCGAAGTTGCAAAGGGAATGGCAACAAAATGCAAGAGACGGCGAGTGTTAGCCATAAGAAATGGAGATAGGAAAGATTATGAAGGTATTAAACACGTGTGTGTGGTGGTTATGGCGAAACCACCATGGACTATGCACGAATGTGTGTAGGAAGTGCTCTAGGTAGGACACTTGGCCAAAGGCATGGGTCCCGACCACTGCTGCGACTCAAGCTGCACAAGGAGGCGGACTGGAAGGCCCTTGTCACTGTTTTGGATGTGGAAAGAAGGGACGCTTTAAGAATGAGTGTCGAGAGTCGTGGATGAGAGGAAATCCGATAATGTAGGAGGATTTGTTAACCGGGTGTAGGAGGTAATGGCTTAAACCACGTGAGCGTGAGGTTATGGAAAACCGGAAACCATGGTGCTAGGAATCGCAGAGAGACATGGGAACATCGCGTGTTTACGCTATTGGGAAGGAAGTGGCGAGGACCTAACGTGATTCTGGTACATTCCTTCTCAATAATCGCTATGCTTCTATCTTGTTTGATCTTGAGTGCGGATATGAGTTTTGTATCCACCAATTTTATGCCATTACTAGGAATCTCCCAAACACCTCTAGGGTTTAGTTACGATGTGGAATTAGCCAATGGGAATAGAGGAGAATATAGACACCGTAGTTCGAGGTTGTACCTTAAGTTTCCTAGACCGCCCGTTTAGTATAGACTTCTTGCCGGTTACCTTAGGAAGTTTTGACGTCATTATCGGAATGGATTGGTTGTCGAAGAGCGGTGCACACATCATACGTGATGAGAAGATTGTGCGTTCTTGTATGGAGGAAAAGTTCTAAGCATACAAGAAGATCGGAGCGATTGTGGAAGTCCTTCCGGTTGAGCATCATCTCTGTATTAAGGCCCGAAGTACATCGATAGAGGAAGTTGTCTTTTCTTGGCTCGAATTTACGAAAAGAAAAGTGAGGAGAAGAGTGAAAGACATAACGATGTACCGTTGTTAGAAAATTCAGGACGTATTTCCGACGATCCGCGGGGATTCCATATGTCCGACAAGTGGAATTCAAATAGAGTTGATACCGGTGCGGCTTTTGGCCGAGCACCTTATCGACTTGCTCAAGAGAATTGGAGGGCTGTCTAAGCAGTTAGCGAAATTGTCGAGAGAAGGATTCATTCGACCAAGTTCGTCACGTGGGGAGCACCGGTGTTGTTTGTGAAGAAGAAGGATGGATCGTTTGGATGTGTATTCATTATAGGGAATTGAATAAGTTAACGGTGAAGAAGCGATATCCGTTACCTAGAATAGATGATCTATTCGACCAACTCCAAGGAGCTAGTGTCTTTTCTAAGATCGATTCTGATCTGGTTATCACTGACTTAGAGTTCGAGAATAGGATATCCCTAAGGCTGCGTTTAGAACTCGTTATGGACACTATGAATTCCAAGTGATGTAGTTTGGTTTCACCAAGCGCCAATGATTTTCATGGATCTCATGAACCGAGTGTGTAAGCCATACGGATAAGTTTGTGATAGTATTCATAGGCGACATCTTGATATACTCTAAGAGTAGTGAGGAGCACTAAGAGCATTTGAGGCTCATTTTAGGATTCTTTGAGAGAGAAGTTGTATGCCAAATTCTCTAAGTGTGAATTTTGGATTCCGTTAGTGCAATTCTTAGGTCATGTGATAGATAGTCGAGGTGTTCATGTTGACCCGGCTAAGATTAAGGCCATTAAGGAATGGGCAGCTCTAAGAACCCATCAATCAAGCGGTTTCTAGGGTTAGCGAGGCTACTATAGGAGATTCATTGAGGGATTTTCTAAGATAGCTAAGTCGTGACCAAATTAACACGAAGGATGTTAAGTATGAATGGGGAAAAAGGAAGAAGAAGCATTCCAACTTGAAGGAGAAGTTGTGTAGTCGCCCATCCTATCTTTGCTGAAGAGCGAAGACTTTGTGGTGTCGCGACGCTCGCATAAAGGCTTAGGTCTTGTTTGATGCAACGAGAGAAGGTGATTGCTTATGCATCCGACAACTTAAAGCATGAGAAAAACTACACCAGCGATGAGTGTGTAAATACTCATCATTTTGATTAATCTGAAGCTGCAAAATGTTTAAAATGCTCGATAATGCATCAAAATCTCGAAAATATCTCAAAATTGCATTTTATATGTTTGGATGCAAAATGTTTAAAATCGGATGAAAAATGAGCTAAGTTTGCATAATTGGCGGTTTAGGTCCCCAGTTTCAAAGTTGTCGAAATAGTCCACGAGCACTTATTTCAAAAGTAAAATCACCAAAGGTCCTTTTAAAATCATAAGTTGTCAAAATTATTCCTTTGGTGAAAAATATCAAAAGTTTTGAGAAATTACGAGTTTGGTCCTCCAAGTTTCAAATTTGGCAAAAATAGTCCTTGGAATTTTGAAAATGTCTATTTTGGTCCTTGTACTATTGAAGCTTGTCAGTTTTGGTCCCTTAAAACAACTTTTCAAAATTGGCAGCATTGGTCCTTGTTTTTTCAGAAATTACAAAAGAGGTCCTTGTTTATTAAAGCCCCTAAGCCTTTGGGCCTTGTCAAACCCTTGTGACCCCCTGGCAAGCCATTTGGACCCTGCCATTTGGACCCCTTCAATATATTATGCGGTCAAACCCCAAGTCAAACAAAGCGCGCCGCTTTTTCTTCTTCCTTACCAACCGCTTCTGCAACACTCGAGCTCCATTCCCCAGCTCATCCTCCATTCTCCTTGTTCCCCACCTCACCAAACTCCAAGAAGCATTAAATGCATCCTCCCCTAACACTCAAACCCCACTGGCAATTATACATTTTGGCGCCAAAATCAATCAAGCGGCGAGATCAGCTTCAACTCGTCCAATGGTCTGAATTAAGGTGGGAAACACTCGGAGATGTGAGAGAAGATATTTGCTATAAAAGGAAGCAAGAGAAGAAAGAAAAAGTAGTAGTTTTAGTTTTGAATTTCATAAATGTCGTTTTAATATAAAAGTTTTAGTTAAGTTGAAAAGTTGTAATCTTTTGTTATTATGTACTCACTTTAAGTTGTTTTATCAATATAAACCATTTTCAAGTATCAATTCTAGTTGCATTACCATTTCATATTTTGTGCCCTTGTTGTATAATTCGGTTTCAAATTCTCATATGCAAGTTTTAAAGTTTAAATTCGGTTCAAACAAGCTTATATAAACTTAACATAGCTTTGTGAGCTTATATATCAATTTCAAGCAATTTTGGATTTTGGTCAACAAAAGTCAACTGAGTCATCAAATGGACTTGGGTATGGAATTTGGGTGATGCGAGCTTGGATGGGTTGGAATAGACTAGGTTAGTGTAGGATTGGTTACGGTTTTGCTGCAAAATAAAATTTGGACATCTGTGAGTGAGTATCTCATTTCATTTTCAATCCGGTTTGCATATTGTGTTTGTACTTGTATACGTGGTTATTAATAGTTTAAATCTGTTTATCTAGTGGTAATTAGGATAAATACATCCGATTCGATGTTAGCATTAGCTAGTTAAGTGTTTAGTTAGGTTTAAATTTGCAAAGCGGTGTGTTAAGGTGTGTTTGGATCGGTTGGATTAATTGAGCTTGAGCTTTTGTTGATGCTTGAAACACTGTCTACTTAGTCTCTATAAAGGTCACTTAAATCATTTGGGTCATTCATTTGTGCATCAAGGCAGGTAAAGTCAAAATTCATTTGAATCTATCTTAAATTCTTAAGCTGTTGGAATTTTGTCAAAGCAAAAACTTGTTTTGTGTTTAGAAATCATAAGTATAGCTTTCATTAGCTTCATTTCATCATTTAACATCATAATCGGTCCACAAATTGAGTTCAAATCTCACAAAAGTCAAATTATCAAAGCTTGTCAAAAGTCAAAGTTAAAAATCGGTTTCGACCTAACTAGGGTGATTTTCATTGACTCATTTAAGGCCAAATCAAATGAAATTGTGGTTTTAAAACTTGATTGGTCTATTTTCTTATTACCATTTTTTAGATTTTGTAAATTTTTATAAGCTCCAAATTGGCTTGTGAATTTGGTCTTATTTCCCATGCACAAACTCGGTGAATCTTGGGTGTGCATGTATCTTGAGCTTGCGAGCTCGGCTTAGCTCACTTTAGTGCGGTCTTTGGTTTAGAAGTAGCTAGCCGGGTCTAGTGTAGGATCCTACTACATTTTTGAGTCTCGACTTATTAAGTAGCTTATTCTTTAGCTTAAAAGTAGTAGTCGATAACTGTTTTAGACTTGAACTCAAATCATCATACCTTAGCAGTTTGCAATTGAGGTGTAGGATAGTTGTATTTGGTTTCTTTTGAGTCATTATAGCTTATTATAGCTTACATGTTAGATTGGTGCTCGGTTTGTACCTTTTGGCTTATTTGAGTGCTTATTTATAAGCACTTGCATTCTGATTTCAATTTTCTTCACATAAGCCACTTTGTTTTATATTTTCTTAGATTCATAATATTATTTTAGACTTTTCACGAATTTTCATATTTTTCTAGGTCGGTTTGCTATTTTTCTTCATTTAAACGGTTTTAAGCCATTTTAATTAGCTTTTAATACAATTAAATCGGAAAAACTTCAAAAAATAAGTTTTCATTTTCCTAGGTTAAGATAAATATAAAAAGCCATTTAAGTAGTTTTAAATATTTTTAATTCATAGAAAATACAAAATTAATCGAAAAATATAAAATTAGTTTTGAAAATTCTCTTTAGTTATTTTAGATTTTTCTAAGTCATAATTTCATTTTTCTAGCTTTATTTCATATTTTCTTGTATTTTAGGTTATTATTAAACAAGTAAAAATAGTTTTAATTAATAATAATTAGATAAATAGTTTTAAAATAATTTTCTTTTTCTAAAAATTTTCTCTTATCATTAGGTTTGTAAAAATGTCATTTTATATTTTTAGGATTAATATTGTTTAAGTTTCACATTTTCTTTTTGCGTCGCGTAGTTTTTAATTTAAATTTTGTAAAGAAAAATCAAAACATCATTTTGCAAATAGTGATAGCGTTTATTTAATATATTTTATCTTTTAATTTTCTTTAATTTGCATTTAAGCCCTTTAATTTATAAACTTTTCTTTAGTTATAATAAATCACAACCTCTTTTCCGTTCAAATCCTCCCGATCACTATTCGTTTGGTGATTCTTCGACACTCGTTGGGACATAACGACAGGAAACACTATACTCCACGATCTTCATTGCATTGGTGTATCGAGTTGTTTTAAGTTTCTTCTGGTTAGCCATTCACAAGTGGCTAGCTTGTGTGAGAAAACTTGACGGTTTGGCACCGATCAACCACCCATGACCTTGAGTTAGGTCTTTGTAGTGTTTGCTCTTGGGATTTGGAGACATTACTGTATGGAACCAAGTGTGTAGTATTTACCGACCACAAGAGTTTGAAGCATATCTTAGATTAGAAGGCGAACATGAGACAACATCGTTGGTTGGAATTGCTTAGTGATTATGATTGTGAGATTCGTTATCATCTGGTAAGGCTAATGTTGTGGGCGATGCACTTAGTCGTAAGGAGGACATTCCACCCTACTTGTTATATCATTAGGAATGACCATTGTTTACGCACTTACCGTCTCAAATTTTAGCCGCCCAAGCATGGGCATTGACGGAAGAGAACCGTCCTTATGAGAATCTTCATGGAATGGTAGAAAGTGAAAGCGGCTTCTGAAGCGTTCGATGGAGCAGTATGCTTCAAAGCGAGTGGATACCATTTTATGGTGGAATCCGTGAGTTGATTATGCACAGTCGCATAAATCAAAATACTCTATTCATCCCGGTCGATAAGGCGTATCAAGATCTTAAGAAACTTTATTGGTGGCCCAATATGAAAGCCGATATAGCTCGGTATGTCGGTGGGTGCGACTTGCTCTAAAGTTAAGGCGAACATCGAAACCATCGGGACTTTTAGTTCAACCCGAACTCCGGAATGGAAATGGGGCGAATAACCATGGACTTTATCACTAAATTACGAGAAGCGGTTAAGCGTAAATAACGCTATCACGGGTAATAGTTGATCGTTTAACTAGGTGCGCTCAACTTAGCTATTAGTGAAACCGATGGTCTTGATAAGCTTGCTCGATTGTATCTTAAGGAGATAGTATCGCGTCATGGATACCGATATCTATCATTTCCAATAGGGATAGTCGTTTACATCCCACTTTTGGAAGTCGTTCTGAACAACATTAGGAGCAATTTGGATATGAGTCTTGCTTACCATCCACGGACCGATGGTCGGGGCGAAGAACCATTCGGACTTTAGAGGACATGCTTAGAGCATGCGTTATTGATTCGGGAAATTTGGGAGACACCTCTCTTTGGCGAATTCTCTTACAACAATAGTTATCACTCTAGCATTAAGGCCGCTCCATTTGAGGTAATTGTATGGCGAAAATGTCGTTCTCTGTTTGTTGGGCTGAAGTTGGCGAGTCAACTTACATGTCCCGAACTTGTCTTAGAGACCACTAAGAAGATAGTTGATTCATAATCGGTTGCAAACCGCTCGAGATAGACAAAAGAATTATCTTAGATAAGAGGCGTAAACCTTTAGTTTCGGGTTGGAGATCGTGTTATGTTGAAAGTTTCTCCTTGGAAAGGAGTGGTTCGTTTGGGAAGCGTGGAAAACTCGATCCCGATATATTGGTCCCTTTCCAATCACGAAAATAATCGGACGGTAGCATACCGCTGGAGCTACCATCGGGCCGAGTTGTGTACACAATGTCTTTCATGTTAGTAATCTTAAGAAATGTCTTTCGGAGGAAAACATTGTGGTGCCTTTAAGAGATATTCGTATTGATGAGAAATTAAATTTCATTGAGGAACCGATTGAGATTATGGACCGTGAGATCAAAAGGTGAAGAATAGCCGTATTCGATTATTAAGGTTCGTTGGAACTCCGGCATGGACGGAGTTCACTTGGGAACGTGAGGGCGTTTTCCGTGGGATGTATCCTAAACTTTTCATGACATCAAGCAACTCGGAGTAAAACCCGGACGGGTTTCTTCCGAGGTGGGAGGTTGTGACAAGCGGCAATTTAGGAGTCTATTTTAGGTAACCGCATTCGTTAAACTAAACCAAGTTTTGCCTTTATCACTATTTTTATAAACCATGACTTGATTTTATATCGTCTATTGGTTTTATGATTTATTTCATTATTAAATGAGTTATCGTATGAGTTTTAACTCTATTTGGTAGGCACTATTCGATTCGGCACTAGAAAAGCCTAAAACAAAATTATTGTAACTTGTAGACCGTAACTCGAAAATTGACAAATAAATAGTCAAAACTCGTGGAAGCGTAAATAATAATGTTGGAAAGTTAAATAAATGTTGTGAGACACTCGGGGACAATATGAGCTCGGGAATGGGTGAGCAGGATAGATTCGAAAATTACAACTCAGGCCCTCCCTTTCTCTTGAAGCCGGCGCCCCCCTCCTCCCAAAATATTTATTTTGAGGTCCCTAGTGGCCTAGTATATATACCCCATCCAATCCCCATTTCACCTCTTTCATTCTCTCACTAAAAACACACACAACTTATCTTTCTCTCTCTAACTCTCTCTCTCTTCAAAATAAAAACCCAAACCCTAATATTTAACCACCACCGCCGGCCACTATTCCGGCCACCACGGCCTACCGGCAGCGCGTCACCCCTCACCTCCACCACCATATTGAAGCTCTCTTTCTCCTTTCCAACCATATATTACACGCTCCATTTGGACTTCAATAACACCTTCAAATTCAAGGATTAAGATTCGTACTTTTAGGGTTTCAAGTGGGTTTTGCAATTGGTGATTGAATAAGGTAAATGGAACAAGTTTTGAGCTTGTTTGGGCAATAAAAAGCCACAATTGAAAATTAGGGTTTCGACCCTATGAACAAATTTGGGGCTTTTGTGTGGAACATGAAATTAAATCTAATTAGTGACTAAATAAACAAGTAATTAGTGTTTGGTAAGTGTTTGGTGTATTAATTTGATGGGTTTATGCATTTTAGGTTTAGGTTCATATTTTGGTTAAGATAGATGATGGGATTTGTGTTTGGTTAGTGATTGAAGCTTGGATGATTGGATTTGGGTGTTATGGAATTGATTTGGTTGTGTTTGGTTGTGACATATGGGACGTACGAACCACCATGGCCACGTACGTGGCTCATGGGTTGGTGTACGTGACCCACTTGGGCCACGGGCCCAGGTCGGGTCGAGTTGGTAGCTTGTTGTTTGATGTAGTTGAGGTTTGGGTGAGACGCGTGGAGCCGAAAAGCTTCTAGAGCTTGTTTGGTTCACGTGGTCTCGACCGCGACCGTGTCATGACCATTAGGGTCATAACATTGGTTTCGAGTGCATTTGGTTGATTGATTGGTTGGTGAGATTGTTTTGAGTTGGTTTGGGATTGAATTGCAATATTATGACTTTTACATTGGACTTGATATATATATTGTTGACTTTGAGCTACGTCAGCGTCACTTTGACTTTTTAGTCAATAGTTGACTCCGACAAAGCCGTAACATGGACTTTAGTGTAATTTGGACTATTGATTGATTAAAAGCCGAGAAGTTATGACTCGTGCTTGTGGACTCGAAACGAATAACGATATGAGATTAATATTGGAATTTGTGAAATATATATATATATATATATATATATATATATATATATATATATATATATATATATATATATATATATATATATATATATATATATATATATATATATATATATATATATATATATAAATGTTAATAAACTAGGAAATAGAAATAATAAATGGGCTTTTGTACCAAAAATGTCGATAACAAGTCTTATCTTGTTATTTACTATTTTAAGCGAAACTAACGACTAAATTGGAAATGTTTTGTAATAAATAAGTAATTAATGTTTCGAAAGTACACGTTTATCAATAAATCTCAGTTGTGGACATTTAATATTGGTTTAAGTATTTAATTGCTTACGTTATGTGCATGGGTTACGGATAACCTAGCATTAATAGTGTTGATCACGTGGGTAGCGGACTTATTAGGTTGTGAATCTAATAAGAGCCCGCTAAATACGTTGAGTAACCTTATTAATGGGTGACTTATCCTTGACTCTTTAAGGATAAGATTGATTTATGGGATAATAGTTTACACGAATAAATAAATGAGTTTATCGAGTTGAGGAATTCGATAAGGTCTACTATTTATTCGAAACTTATTGAAGTATGGAGCTTATCATTTAGAGGTCTCATTGTGTCGCATTGAGTTATATATTGGTTTTTGAGTGCATTCATGGCATCATATTGAGTCGATACACCCACACGAGGAATACCAAACACTAGGATTAAATGGTGAAAGCAGACGTTTTGGAAATAAAGAAGTGGAATATATTGGGGTAGATAACGTTGATTTTGAGGAATATACATATTAAAGTTGGTCTACATTAATAGGTTGTGCCGAGTTGATAGTTGTTGTGTTGTGATACCATTATCTTACGCTAGTGTTTATTTGTGCGTTGATTGCTTGCGTTGATTGCTTGAGGTGAGTTTCATAGCCCCACTTTTATATCGTTTAACTACGTTTTGAACTATTTTGAGGTGAGAATCATCTTTGTTGTTTTGGACCGTTAAAACTATTTGGATTTGCTTATATGCTTGTTGTTTAGATAGATGTCACGGTATTTGTTGCCTTAGTTTAGGTTTAAGCGTGCCCTAGCGATGTGCCCGGTTGGTGCAAGTTTTAAATTTATAAAGGTGAATTACCAATATTACCAATAACACATACGAGCAAGTATACTCGTCCGTTATAGCAAGATTATGAAGGTAAGTCGAATCGTTCGCGAGAATTTGAGCGAATCTAAGCACAAGTTTGAATTAACGAGTCTATCAAAACATATAACAAAGCAAATAGATATAATGAAATTGGATGATTAAAAACTACGCTTGCTTAAACTAGTTTCATATCATAGATTAATGTGATTGTGTTAACTACTTAACATGTTGGTTGTGATAATTAGTTGAAAACTAATCTATTGTTCTTACAAGTTAAACCTTCGTCAAGATTTTAGTTTATGAAAACAAGCATTAAGTTTAACCAATCAATTCAAGATCAATTCAAGTTTCATAAGTCTACATCCATAAACTTAAACACAAAACATCCACTTGTTCATCAAATTGCTTAAGAAATGGTCAATACAAAGGTAACCGATCATAGACAAAAGGCTACAATTGATTCTCAACAACTAATCTTACGACCATTTAGATGTTTCCAACCAATCCAATTTGATAATCAAAAGCGTTTCTATTACAACCACACCTTAGTTCCTTTGTATAATCAAGAATAATGGGTAAAAACAATCATCCATAGACAAAATGATTATGACTAGTTGAAGAACACGAAGTTCTTTCGACCCCAACGATTACTATCAATTAGCCAAACTTGATTAACAAATGTCACTATGAACTTTAGCACAATTGTATCTTAGAATTAACTTGAAATTGAATTAAAACATGTTAACACAATCACTAACTAATCATATGATAATCAACATCATTTAAGCAAGCGTATAAAGAAACTAGCCACTCATAGCAAACATGAACATAAACTTATAACTTTGATCATTAGAAAACATGATTAAAAGTCTTACAATGCTTGGAATAAGATTACAAATGATGAAGTAATGATTCCCAAAGGATCGTGGTGGACTTCTTGGTGTTTTGGCCTCAAAGGTGGAACACGGAACTCCAAACTTCTCGGATTTCTAAGGACGAATTTTAAGAGTTTAAGGCTTGGTTTGATGAGTAGAGATTTGTAATTGAGGTGTGTCTCATAAGCTCACAATTAGCCTCTATTTATACTAATTCCAAGGCCTAGGGTGTTAAATGCTTAACTTGGCCTCCAAGGAGTAAGGAAGGACTAGAATACACCAAGAGAAAGACCTAGAATCGTTTGGATGCAAAGGGAAGCTTAGTGATGAAGATTTGACAAGCTGCGGCTTCTCCAACCGGATCGGTCATATGACCAACCGATCCGGTTGGTCTTCAATAATAACAAACCGACCGATCGGGTTGCGGGTTCGACCGATCGAGTTGGCTATGGTAAAACACTAATTCCGACCAACTTCCGGCCGATCCGTGAAGGTGTAACCGGATCGATTGGATCTTCGAGATACAAAACTTGATCTTTTCTCTTCACTATGTCTTGTAGAACTTGGTTCTTCAATCACTAAGGTCTTCAAAGGTCCTTGAGATTTAGCTTTCTTGAAGCGGGAATCTTCGATTATTTGCATATTTCCACATTTTCCTCCATTTCCCTGCACTTGGTTATAAACACTAGACAAACATCTCTAGATACGATTAAGTACTAAAATCACGCAAATATAACCAAATAACATATATAAAAGTACACATAATGCTACTAAAAACATGCACAATCTAAGTGTTATCAAATTCCCCCACACTTAAACTTTGCTTGCCCTCAAGCAAATCTAGGAAAAACATCCACTGGTACAAGATCGTGATTATGAAAAATGTGATGCAAATCAACCAAGTATAAATACGAGAGAGGATTCATCAATTATGCTTTATAAAGGTGAAACATCAAGATGTTTGACAATATCCAATGATTTTCTTGCATGATTAACATTTGAGAACACCTCACGAAAAATAACGGAATATAATTCACTCGATCACTCATTTTTAGTGGAGTAACAAGATAAATCACACTCATTGCTCGATCGTGATTAGATTATTACCATAAGCTTGTACAGAAACAAAACTCCACCGGCGTGGCGTGAGCACCAAGTAAAAACATCTAAAGAGGACTTTTATTTGGGTTATAATGATAGGCTAAGGGTTAAGGGTATGGATAAGACATGGAATGTTAATGAAAATGGTGTTAAAATAAAAATGAAATCAAGTCTAATACCCAGTTGCTAGCTACTAAACATTCCACGAACCAAATAAATGATTATAACTTTGCTTTCTTCTTTTCCACTTTCCGACTTTTTGCTTTGCCATGACAATTGTTCTTGATCATAGCACATTGGCTATTATTTCCATACTTTCAACACAATTTTTTTTTTTTTTTAAACTTATACCATAACGCATGGCTCAATCAATCACATAGGATGTGGTACTCATAATCATTTGAACAATCTTCACTTTCCATGAGACTAGCAACCAACCGTTAGACATTGATATGGGATAGGCTAAGGTTTAAAGTGTAGAATCTTTTGTATTTTGGGTGAATCAAAAATGAAAGGGATGGCTCGGAAGGTGTAACTAGGGTATCTAGTGCTAAAATGAGCACTACAAATGGGTCCATGTGGGTGGTTAACTAACCAATGAGGTGGCTAATATATCATTAGATGTAAAATGGAAGGCCATTTGGGTTAAATCTTAAGGTGCCTCTTTATCACACTAATTCACTTATATCGCACGAATGCAATCTCACCTTGCTGATGCAGTAATGATTTACAAGCACAAGTTCTAGAATAAATAAAATCACCGGCACACTCATAGCAAAAGATCTAAGCATAAAAGATGTATGCTAATACGAAATAGGCTCCAATCCTCAAAATTTTAGTGGAAAAGGGTATAATATGTGTTAGCAAATGTTATCGATCCCGGATGGATTGCAATAGTAATCGGAACACATCTTGAAATTTCAAATATTACCAATTTTACGGTGGAATGATCCAGTTATTCTAATAGATAATCCTAGAAGTGTGAAAACAACTAGATCACAAGGCAAACAAAATTTTAAATTTAAGCATGAAAACTCTAATTTTCCTATTCACCCCCACACTTAAGTTAGACATTGTCCTCAATGATAAGCGAACTTCAAAGTATAGAAATAGGAAAATAGAGATGAAACCGAGATATGTCAGCGAGTTTATCGACTTAAAATTTCTTCTTCATTCACAGCGTCCCTTTGGAGAAATCATTACACACACAATCTTATAAACAAACAAAATGTTTTATTAAAGGATGGCACCCCGCATACTTAAGTTCAACCAAAGGTTTAAAACTTTGGGAGTGACCATGAAAATCAAATCTGAAACACGGGTTGCCTCCCAAGAGGCGCTTGTTTTATTATCAGTCATCGGCTGACTCGAGTCTTCCGAATTATTTAGTTGCCAGGCGACTTTGAACATTGTAAAGTTCGGGGATGTACATGAATTCTTCACCAGTAGCTTCAATATTGTAAAACCCTAAAATCTAAAACACATGAAAAGACTATTTTGCCCTCTAATTTAAAACTGATAAGATGCGTAAAATGCGTGAAGTCCATTAAATGTAATTACAATCTATCTTATTAGTAAATATAAGACCTAGTGTACAAGATTTTCTTTTGAAATTAAAACACTTACGTCTAAATATTTCGTCGCACGTTTTCTTTAGCTAATGCATGAACCGAAAACTTCCTAAGAAGATAACTACATTATAACATGAATTGTGGCCCATCTAGTTGGGCTAGGCCTTGTGTTTTACCTCCTTTGAACCGACAATCAGGAAACTATAACCCTTCCCATTCTTTTTTTTACGTTACCCTATATCCCAGAAAAACTACATCACGCATAAAACCCTAAACTCAGAAAAGTGACGGCTGAAGGTTTTATTTCTCTCATCCATTCGACCAACACAAGGTACAAGAAGTCTCGAAGGGTTCACGAGATCGTGGGTTGATCTAAGTCATAGGCGCAAGGTTTGCTCGTCGAATCGTTGTTGTCGTGGGGTTCTACTTTAAATAGGAGGTGTTTTGGTTTGGCACAGTCGCGGGTTTAGGTTGAATAGGCTTCGATCGTGGTGTTGGTTGGGCGATCATGGTGTTGGTTTCGGACTAGTCGTGGGTTGTTTCGTCTTGGGTTTTGTCCTTCTTCCACTCGCACGCACAAAAGGTATCATCTAAAATCTTGTTTCAATGTCCTTCTTTATATGTTTCCTTTACATTTGTGTCGTGAGATCTCCATTCGAATGCGGGCATGCTAGTATCGAGAAAACCTTTTCATAAAATGTTAACACATGTCACATGAAATCATAATAGACACGCCTAGATGATTTTTAGTGTCGAGAGTTTGGGTCGTTAGTGTTGTGTGGGTAACGGTTTGCATTGTATCTCATGATCGCTTCGAGGTCGTGTTTAGCATCCTTTGGCCATGTAAATGTTGTCATTCAAACTGTTTAAGCGAGAATATGTAATTTAGTATGCATGTTTGCCAAGATTGTGTCGTGTATATTTGTGAGAGAGTCCAATATGGTGTCGCATGCATGCGTAATGGGTTAGTTCGAATATGGTTTATGGACTTGTTGTGTCTCGTTAAGTTTGATGTCAAGTGATCTTGTGGGATTCAAGATTATGCGTCCGAGTTGGTCTATTCGAATCGTTGGGTCGTAAAACTTCTTTTACATTGCGACTTGGCTGGATTTTAATTTGAGAAGATGAGAGGATATTGTCGAGAAAGATATGTGTACAACTATAAAATTATTTTGGCATAGTAAAGCGATGCGCAAGCATGATAATGATTAGAACTAATTCAAAATATTAAAGTAGTATATGCATGATATACAATAAACAATGGAGAAATGCATGCATGATAGGGCCGTGTGATGAGTTTTTAAAAGAATCAAGGGACCATGTCTCGCTTTTCTTTTAAAAGTATAGATATTACCTAAAAAGCAATGAAGAGCAAGTGCTATTTTTATATACATATTATTTTATTTCAGTAAGCATGAGATAGAACGTGCATGCATATGATTTGAGTTGTGCTTGTAGTGTTCGTTATGTAAATTCCGAAAGTGGTCCGTGCTTGTCATTTGTCATAACATTATTTAAATATCGTCTAAAAAGCATGTTATTATTTTATAACATAAAACACTAAAATATGTTAAGTATGTAACCCGAATATTAATAGACCGTTTCGACATTTGGGAAATTATAAATAATATGTATAATTATAATTCGTGTAGATTCGTTGAAGAAGATACGACATTGCTTTCCGGTGTTACCTTTCCGTTTGTTTTCGTTTCGTTGCTAAAGTATGCAGATATTACGACCTTGTGCATTAAGGTTTCTCATGATTCGTTTACATCCTTTGATATTACCTTTGAACTGTTATACTTTGCTCGAGCCTTCTTATTAAGGCTTCCCATGACTTTGCTATGCTCCTTTGATTGGATCTCCGTGTGTCTTGTTTGATTTTGAACTCTTATGACATTTCATTGCTATGTTTTCCTTTGCTATTGACCTCCGATATGAACCATTGCTATTGACCCTCTATTATTGAACCTCGGTTATTGAACTACATTCTTGAACCTTTGTTTTTGACCTCAGAATCGAACCTTTGATATTGAACCTCTATTCTCGCACCCTTAATATTGGACTTGATATTGGACTATTGTTATGAACCTACGAATTGTGACCCATCGATAATTGAACCTCGATTATGATGGTGATATATATTGCTACACTATGGATATTGTTTGACCCTTGATTTATGCGAGCCAAATCGTAACTAGTCATGGGGTTCCATGTCCGTGTCATTGATGCACCAATGGCATGACTTTAGTGTGGTTGAGTGATGTTCCACACGTCCCTATCTTGTATTGATTATGCGCGCTTCATTGTTATTGTTATGGCCACTAATATTTACTGCAGGGTATGGATGCATCCTAGATCCATCTTGTCTTATTCTTGATATATATCTTATTACGGTGATGTGGTGCGTGTGTGCAATACACCCCTCACATCTTGGGAGCTAGCTACTCCTTTGGTTCTTGAGGTCTCCCTCTTGTTATGCGGTATTCCGAGGTCGCCCCTCCGAATCGATGGTTACTATTGATTCTTGGTTTGCTATTGCCACTCTACCGATATTCTTGTCTTGTCTTGTTGGCTCGGGATAGATTTCGACAACCCTTACTTTGTTGATATATATTATATTGTACCATCTGTTTACCCCAACACACCATATTCGTATTGTTGCCCGTTACTCGCACTTATGTGACTTATTCTTCTACCATTCCATTCACGTCTCGGGTTATTATATGATTATTGAATTTGATTGTGCTATTGCATGCCTTATGTGACTCTGTTTACCCGCTGCGATATGATTAGTATCGATGATTCACTGTTGTGTCGATTACATGTTATCCTCTTGTTATGTGGCCCTTTGATTTGTCTAGTGACCATGATAGTGTGAAATCGATTGTTGATCTGTTTATCTTGTATACTTCGTTCGGTTAATCTAAGTGAACTATGACTATCCGTTAGTATCGTTATCTCGCTTATTGTTGATCCGCCATGTTTACATTTACATTTTATGCTCTTTGTTTGATTGAGTAAATGGTCCAACTTGTGACGTCGGCTCGTTAATTTATTTAGTTGCTCGCTATGTCTTTAATTCATTCAATTATAATGTTCATCTTGAATTTCCTACTTGTTACGTGTGATCGCCATGCTTTGACTATTGTTAGTACTTACATTGATATGATACTAATTATGTTATTAATCGTAGTTACTTGACTTGTGTGATTGTCATGCTCACTTTGTAATTAGTTGCTTCCGCTAGCCTTTGGACTTGATTTGGTTTATATGTACCACGATTTCTGATTTATTGTATGCACAGTTAATTATATGTGCTTCCGTATATGTCATCAATGTGTTATGTACCTTGTCCTCCTCATTATTTGTTCCTTACGGATATCTCAGTATAATTGTGTTTCGCAGGAATCCTCATCGACTCATTGTTTCCTTTACATTGCGACATTGTTATTGTTTCCTCTGTTTCATTTCATATTTCGATTACATTTAGCTTTCGTTTTGTTATATCATTCTTTGGGCTTTTAAGCTCACCGCATTTCTTTTCCTGCGGCAGGTTTTAGGTTTGAAGATGGGCTTTGATGGGCTGAGAGTTGGATTATCTGAGTGGGCCAACCCTAGTTACCATATTATTTTGGATTTACTTTGAAGAGATTTTGTTTGGAGATTTCATTTTATTTTGATATGTTATTTTTAAGTCTTCAGCTTGTAAAGATTTTAAATTTTATGTTCTGATATGACACCAGAATGTGACACTTCTGCCCTTGTCGGGTTGGGGTGTTACAATTATGGTATCAGAGCTAAGGTTTCGTCTTGTTGACCTTAGGATTGACCTGTGAGGATTGGGTAGACATTAGGCTTCCGCTTGTTCCGATATCTTTCGATTCCTTTTGACTGTCGTTCAGATTTGACTTTGATATTCGTTTGTCTTCACTGATTTCGCCTTCCTCTTTTCGCATCGAATTTTGTTATTTTATCTTCGCACATTCGTTTGTCGATCATTAGATGGAGACTAACCGTGGAGTCGAAGACGATGGTCTTGACCTCGTTGTCGCTTTGATCCACGAAGTGGAGAGGTTCGTGAAGCGAAGCCGCACACCCGATTGCCGTCTTCTTTGGAGACATCGGGATCTTCTTTGGAGGGAGCTGGACGGATCAACCAAAGGTGCAAAGACGGAGACAAGATTCAACTAGTGGCTGAGAAGGTTCGTCTACTTCATATGATTGGGCGCGACTTGTGTTACTCCAATTTGTTTGTCACGCGTTTTGAGGCGGTCTGATATTTTGCTAAGTGATTTTGATCGGTATTGCTTTTCTATTGTTCAGAACTCGGTTTGAATCGTGAAGTGTTATCGTTTAGCATTTTTGTGATATCTCAGCTTTTCCTTTGAATCGTCGGTAATGAGTCATGAGGAACCGTTTCGAGCTAGTTGGTGGCCTTCTCTCTTTTGTGGTATGGTAAGTTGGTTTGATGTGTTATATGATGTATGTATGTGGACCTGATCTATTTTGGTATGTTACTTGATATCTGTATGTGATATGTTTTGTGTGATATTAGTTATGTGGTTTGTCATGACCCGGGACAAAATATGATGACAATAAGAACTTGTTATGTGATGCAAGTATTATGACGCCTGATCAACGTGATAATACCGAGATCATATAATTCGAACTTATTGAAATCATACGACATCTTGGGAAATGCCTGGGATTGGTACGTGAATGGAATATGACTTGTATTCGTTATTTGTCAATCCTCATTTTCGTTTGGAATTATGTACCTCTGTGCGAGATTTTCACCGACATCTGTTATGTATGAGTTTGGTACGTTTTGGAAACCGAGATTGGTATGATCTGTGTGGAGCTATGGATTGCTATGTCTGACTTAGACTCGTATGTCTATGTGTACTTCTGCGACTCCAATTTTCGAGGACGAAAATTTTTCTTTTAGAGGGGAAGAATTGTAAAACCCTAAAATCTAAAACACATGAAAAGACTATTTTGCCCTCTAATTTAAAACTGATAAGATGCGTAAAATGCGTGAAGTCCATTAAATGTAATTACAATCTATCTTATTAGTAAATATAAGACCTAGTGTACAAGATTTTCTTTTGAAATTAAAACACTTACGTCTAAATATTTCGTCATGGCGTTTTCTTTAGCTAATGCATGAACCGAAAACTTCCTAAGAAGATAACTACATTATAACATGAATTGTGGCCCATCTAGTTGGGCTAGGCCTTGTGTTTTACCTCCTTTGAACCGACAATCAGGAAACTATAACCCTTCCCATTCTTTTTTTTTACGTTACCCTATATCCCAGAAAAACTACATCACGCATAAAACCCTAAACTCAGAAAAGTGACGGCTGAAGGTTTTATTTCTCTCATCCATTCGACCAACACAAGGTACAAGAAGTCTCGAAGGGTTGGCTGAGATCGTGGGTTGATCTAAGTCATAGGCGCAAGGTTTGCTCGTCGTAACTGTTGTTGTCGTGGGGTTCTACTTTAAATAGGAGGCTGTTTTGGTTTGGCCTGGTCGCGGGTTTAGGTTCGAATAGGCTTCTGATCGTGGTGTTGGTTCAGGGCTGATCATGGTGTTGGTTTCGGACTAGTCGTGGGTTGTTTCGTCTTGGGTTTTGTCCTTCTTCCACTCGCACGCAGCAAAGGGTATCATCTAAAATCTTGTTTCAATGTCCTTCTTTTATATGTTTCCTTTCTGTTTGTGTCGTGAGATCTCCATTCGAATGCAGGCATGCTAGTATCGAGAAAACCTTTTCATAAAATGTTAACACATGTCACATGAAATCATAATAGACACGCCTAGATGATTTTTAGTGTCGAGAGTTTGGGTCGTTAGTGTTGTGTGGGTAACCGGTTTGCATTGTATCTATGAATCGCTCGAGGTCGTGTTTAGCATCCTTTGGCCATGTAAATGTTGTCATTCAAACTGTTTAAGCGAGAATATGTAATTTAGTATGCATGTTTGCCAAGATTGTGTCGTGTATATTTGTGAGAGAGTCCAATATGGTGTCGCATGCATGCGTAATGGGTTAGTTCGAATATGGTTTATGGACTTGTTGTGTCTCGTTAAGTTTGATGTCGGTGATCTTGTGGGATTCAAGATTGTACGCGTCCGAGTTGGTCTATTCGAATCGTTGGGTCGTAAAACTTCTTTTTACATTGCGACTTGAACTGGATTTTAATTTGAGAAGATGAGAGGATATTGTCGAAAGAGATATGTACAACTATAAAATTATTTTGGCATAGTAAAGCGATGCATGAAGCATGATGTGATTAGAACTAATTCAAAATATTAAAGTAGTATATGCATGATATACAATAAACAATGGGAGAAATGCATGCATGATAGGGCCGTGTGATGAGTTTTTAAAAAGAATCAAGGGACCATGTACTGTTTTCTTTTTAAAAGTATAGATATTACCTAAAAAGCAATGAAGAGCAAGTGCTATTTTTATATACATATTATTTTATTTCAGTAAGCATGAGATAGAACGTGCATGCATATGATTTGAGTTGTGCTTGTAGTGTTCGTTATGTAAATTCCGAAAGTGGTCCGTGCTTGTCATTTGTCATAACATTATTTAAATATCGTCTAAAAAGCATGTTATTATTTTATAACATAAAACACTAAAATATGTTAAGTATGTAACCGAATATTAATAGACCGTTTGACATTTGGGAAATTATAAATAATATGTATAATTATAATTCGTGTAGATTCGTTGAAGAAGATACGACATTGCTTTCCGGTGTTACCTTTCCGTTTGTTTTCGTTTCGTTGCTAAGGTACAGATATTCTGACCTTGTCTGTTAAGGTTTCTCATGATTCGTTTACATCCTTTGATATTACCTTTGAACTGTTATACTTTGCTCTGAGCCTTCTTATTAAGGCTTCCCATGACTTTGCTATGCTCCCTTTGATTGGATCTCCTGTGTGTACTGTTTGATTTTGAACTCTTATGACATTTCATTGCTATGTTTTCCTTTGCTATTGACCTACGATATGAACCATTGCTATTGACCCTACATTCTTGAACCTCGGTTATTGAACTCACATTCTTGAACCTTTGTTTTTGACCTCAGAATCGAACCTTTGATATTGAACCTCTATTCGCACCTTAATATTGGACTTGATATTGGACTATTGTTATGAACCTCGAATTGTGACCCACCGATAATTAAACCTCGATTATGATGATATATATTGCTACACTATGGATATTGTTTGACCCTTGATTTATACCCGAGCCAACATCGTAACTAGTCATGGGGTTCCATGTCCGTGTCATTGATGCACCAATGGCATGACTTTAGTGTGGTTGAGTGATGTTCCACAATCGCCCCTATCTTTGTATTGATTATGCGCGCTTCATCGTTATTGTTATGGCCACTAATATTTACTGCGGTATGGATGCATCCTAGATGCATCTTGTCTTATTCTTGATATATATCTTTATTACGGTGATGTGGTGCGTGTGTGCAATACACCCTCACATCTTTGGAGCTAGCTACTCCATCGTTCTTGAGGTCTCCTCTTATTATGCGGTATTCGAGGTCACCCTCCGAATCGATGGTTACTATTGATTCTTGGTTGCTATTGCCACTACCGATATTCTTGTCTTTGTCTTGTTGGCTCGGGATAGATTTCTGACAACCCTTACACTGTTGATATATATTATATTGTACCATCTGTTTACCCCAACACACCATATTCTGTATTGACTGCCCGTTACTCTGTACCCTTATGTGACTTATTCTTCTACCATTCCATTCACGTACCGGGTTATTATATGATTATTGAATTTGATTGTGCTATTGCATGCCTTATGTGACTACTGTTTACCCTGCTGCGATATGATTAGTATGCGATGATTCACCTGTTGTAATCTGATTACATGTTATCCTACTGTTATGTGGCCCCTTTGATTTGTCTAGTGACCATGATAGTGTGAAATCGATTGTTGATACATTTATCTTGTATACCGTTCGGTTAATCTCGTGAACTATGACTATCCGTTAGTATCGTTATCGCTTATTGTTGATACGCCATGTTTACATTTCTGTTTATGCTACTGTTTGATTGAGTAAATGGTCCAACTTGTGACGTCTGGCTCGTTAATTTATTTAGTTGCTCTGCTATGTCTTTAATTCATTCAATTATAATGTTCATACTGAATTTCCTACTTGTTACGTGTGACTGCCATGCTTTGACTATTGTTAGTACTTCTGTTGATATGATACTAATTATGTTATTAACTGTAGTTACTTGACTTGTGTGATTGTCATGCTCACTTTGTAATTAGTTGCTTCCGCTAGCCTTTGGACTTCAGTTTGGTTTATATGTACCCTGATTTCCTGATTTATTGTATGCCTGGTTAATTATATGTGCTTCCGTATATGTCATCAATGTGTTATGTACCTTGTCCTCCTCTATTATTTGT
The DNA here is from genome assembly GCA_022545495.1 of Chrysanthemum lavandulifolium. NCBI lineage: Eukaryota > Viridiplantae > Streptophyta > Magnoliopsida > Asterales > Asteraceae > Chrysanthemum > Chrysanthemum lavandulifolium. Next base: position 19,627,357 of record CM040246.1, read on the forward strand.
TCCTTCTGGATATCTGTATAATTGTGTTTCTGCAGGAATCCTCATCGACTCATTGTTTCCTTTACATTGCGACATTGTTATTGTTTCCTCTGTTTCATTTCATATTTCGATTACATTTAGCTTTCGTTTTGTTATATCATTCCTTTGGGCTTTTTAAGCTCATAGCATTTCTTTTCTGCGGCGGGTTTTAGGTTTGAAGATGGGCTTTGATGGGTGAGAGTTGGATTATCTGGTGGGCCAACCCTAGTTACCATATTATTTTGGATTTACTTTGAAGAGATTTTGTTTGGAGATTTCATTTTATTTTGATATGTTATTTTTAAGTCTTGACTTGTAAAGATTTTAAATTTTATGTTACGATATGACACGAATGTGACACGCCGCCTTGTCGGGTTGGGGTGTTACAAATATAAATCCCAGACGAACTTCGGTGATGGGTTTCCATGGAGCAGTTTGTGGGATTCTTCCGAGGAAATGGTGCTACAAAGGTGATAGTTTGAATTCATTCTCATGGTGTCTCGGGACAACGTCATATTGAAACTTCATTCATTTGCTCCTTGTCATAATATAACTTGATTCGGTGTCCATTAACAATGAAACTTCCACCTTGTTTGTCATAGAGTTCGACATACCCGGATAGATATCCATGTTTAACGACATATGGTCCAAACCATTTGGTTGTAACTTAGGAGCTTTGAATTTGAATTTCATGTTAAAAAGCGAGAACTTTATCTCGGCTTTGAATTCTTTTGAATTTGTAGCTTTTTATCATGATAAGCTTTTGTTACGGCTTTATCTGGTTTGGAGTTTTCATAAGCTTGGAGTCTTAATTCATCGAGTTCGTGCAATTGCGTAAATCTTTTCTCTCCACTATTTTGAGATCGGTGTTACAATGTCGGCGTGATAAGCACGATGTTCAACTTGAGCGGCAAATGACAAGTCTTCCCATACAAAAGTCAGCAGGAGTTGTACCAATTGGTGTTTTATAAGCCGTGCGAAATGCCCACGAGCATCGTCAAGTTTTCTTGCCCATAATGACGGATTGTCTTTTCTTGTTTTTTCGGTATTCTTTTGAGAGCTCTGTTGGTATTTTCGACTTGACCACTAGTTTGTGGATGATAAGCGATCGCAAATCGATGATGAACTCCATACCTTTTCATGGTTTTTCCATTTCTTGATTGCGAGTGAGTTCCTCGATCGCTTATGAGTGCTTTGGGAATTCCATAGCTTTAAAAGCTTTTGAGAAAATTAATGACGACACGAGCATCGTTTGTCGGTAAAGCTTGACACGCCCATTTGGACACGTAATCTATAGCAGCGAGAATGTATTGAATTTGTGGGATTTAGGGAAAGGTCCATGAAATCTATTCCCAAATATCGAATATTTCACACACTTGAATGCTTGTTAATGGCATTTCATCCCTTGAGAGATTGGTGGTTCTTTGACAAGCGTCACGAGTTTTGAACAAGTGTATGTGCTTCTTTGAATATTGTTGGCCAATAGAATCCGACATCAAAACTTTCTTAGGCTGTGGTGGAAGGACCATAATGTCCCCAGTTGGGCCATGGTGACATTCGTCAAAATTTTCTGAGTTTGAACCAAAACACATCTTGGATCATCCCATCGGAACACATTTGAAAAGATATGGCTCTTCCCAAAGTAGTATTTGAGTTCGAAAAGAATTTGCTTCTTTGCGCATGAGTTAGTCCTTTTTCGAGAATTCCTCCGTGAGGTAGTTTGCAAAGTCGACAAACCAAGGATCGTCATTTCCGTCGATGGCCATGAGAGTTTCATCGGAAAATAATCATCGATTTCTTCTTCTTCAACTCCTCAAGACTAGGATTTTCGAGGCGGGATAAGTGATCGTGACAAGATTCTGCTCCTTTCTTATCTTTGATTTCGATGTCAAATTATTGGAGTAGCAAAATCCATCGAATAAGACATGGTTTAGCGTCTTGATTGGTGAACAGATACTTGAGTCTTTGAATGATCGGTGAAAACGACTATTTTTAGAGCACAAGATATGATCTGAATTTGTCAAATGCAAAAACGACGACCCGGTAATTCTTTTCGGTGACGGTATAATTTTTAGGGCACTATTCGATGTCTTCTTGGCAAAATATATAGGCGAAAGTGTTTTCCTTAGCGTTGTCCTAAGCAGCTCCAACAAAAAAATCGCTTGCGTCGCACATAAGTTGAAGGGTAGTGACCAATTAGGTGAAACCATGATCGGGCGCTAGTAAGTTGAGATTTGATGATTCAAAGCTTTTATGCAATCGACATCGAAGTCAAAGATAGATTCTTTCTCAAGAAGTTTTGTCATCGGACGAGATATTTTGGAAAATCTTTGATGAATCGGTAAAACTAGCATGTCTAAAAACTCCTAACGGCTTTGGCGTTGGTTGGTGGTGGAAGTTTTGAGATGACATCGACCTTTGCTTTGTCGACTTCCATTCCGGCACTAGAGATTTTGTGGCCAAGCACAATTCCTTCGGTTACCATAAAGTGGCATTTCTCCCGATTGAGAACAAGATGTGCGACTTCGCATCTTTCGAGCATTTTATCGAGATTAGAAAGACAAGCTTGAATGAATCTCCAAAGGCGAAAAATCATCCATGTAAACTTCCATGGAGGTTTCTAGCATGTCTTGGAATATGGCGATCATACACTACGAAAAGTCGCGGTGCATTACAAAGACCAAAAGGCATACGCCCGATATCGTAGGTTCAAAAGGACAAGTAAAGGTGGTCTTTTCTTGATCGTTAGGATCGATGGGAATTTGGAAATATCACGAAAATCGATCGAGAAACAAAAGAATTTATTTCTGCTAGTCTTTCAAGCATTTGATCCATGAGCAGGAGCGGAAAGTGATCCTTTACGGTGGCTTTGTTTAACTTACGATAGTCAATACAAACACGCCTAACCGGTGGCGAGTTCTAGTTGGAACTAGTTCATTTCGCTCATTAGTTACAACCGTCATTCCTCCTTTCTTGGGAACACGATGAGCAGGGCTTACCCAAGGCTATCCTCAATTGGGTAAATGATTCCGCATCAAGAAGTTTAATGATTTCCTTTTAACAACTTCTTTCATGTTGGGATTGAGTCTACGTTGACGTTACACCACGGGTTTAATCCGCTTCTTCAAAATTTATTTTGTGTTTGCAAAATTGGGACTAATTCACGGGATATCGGATGTTTTCCAAGCAAAAGCTTGTTTGTGATTTTGAGCACGGAAACTAAACTTTCTTTCTCATTATCCTCGAGCAATGAAGATATGACTCTTGTAAGAAGTGAGTTCTCCTCGGATAAGCATATTCAAGATGATTTGGGAGAGGTTTGAGTTCGAGATCCGTGGGTGGTTCTTCGATAGAGGATTTTATTCGCATCTTGTCATTGAAAGTGATTTCCTCAAAATTTTCTTCCTCTTCCTCCATTTCTTCTTCTTACGAGTTATCTTCTTGAATTCTACTTTCATGAAATCATCAAATTCTTTGTCGAAATCTGTTTCATTGATTTTTTTTGAGTAGTCATGAATGGATCGGATTAGATTCGAAGAATGCATCTAATTCCTCATCGGTGACTTCATCAATAACATCGGCGTTAAAACAAGTGTCATCACTGGAATGTGGGTAGCGCATTGCTTTATCGATAAGAAAAGTGATTCGATCTTCCCAACTCCAAGGTTGAGTTCTTTTCATTTTACTTTGATGATTGCTTGACGGTATTTAGGAAAGGTCTTCCTAGAATGAGTGGGACTTTACTATCTTCTTCCATTTCAAGATTACAAAGTCCACGGGAAAAATGAATTTTCCGACTTGAACAAGCATATTCTCGTGATCCCCAGGATATTGATAGGAATGATTTGCCAATCGGATGCTCATTTTGTTGGTTTCAGTTGTTGTTGCACAACTTGGAATAGAGTGAATAAGGCATCAAATTGATACTTGCGCCAAGATCGACTAAAGCATCACATTTAACGTTATTCCGAAAGTACATGGAATAAGAAAGCTCCCGGATCTCCGAGCTTTGGTGGAATTTTGTTTTGAACTATAGGTGAGCATTCTTCGTTAAGAAAAGTTCGATATTTGCTCGACCTTGCTTTTGTTATTAGAAGTTCTTTCAAAAATTTCCGTAATTGGGCATTAGGCTATAACATCAATGAGAGGAACATTGAGTCTAACCTCTTTGATTATTTCGATAAACTTCTTATAACGCTCTTCCATGTTCTCTTTCTTTAGGCGTTGAGGATAAAGAATTTTTGGTGTATACGCCTTGGCGGATGGAATGTCTTTCTTTTGATGGTTTGAGTTGTGTTTGGTTCTTCGTTTTCATCCTCACTATCAATGGTGACGGGAGTATTAGGATTAGGTGGTGGATCGTACGAGACCACTTCTTGTAACAAACATTGATATGTTCATTTCTAGTTTGGGGTGGACTGATGCGTGATAAGGTTTTAAAGGTACCATTTTGAGGGTCGTTTAAGTCCTTATTTGATCACTTTGTATCCGTTATTGCTTAATATCGTTCCTTTTCACTTTTTAGGTCTCGTGAAGGCAAAATCTTTGGAATGGCACTTATTTGGACGAAAAGGCGAATATATGAAGAAAATGGCCAAAGTCAAAATCGAGACACTCACGATTCTTTGAAAGTATAAGGCGGCGGCGTCAAGTGCTATTGGCGGCCGTCCCAAAATTATTGTGACGGGCGGAACCAAAACTCGTATTTTCAAGAGGCGGCGTCTAGTTGTGAAAGAGTAGGCCGTCGCTACTCGAGGCGGCCTAGATGCAATCCGGGCGGCGTCGGAAATTTGAAGGGCGGCGTCACGGACATAAGGTGGCGCCGTCGCAAGGTTAACGTGGCCAAGGCGAAACCACAATGGCGGCGACACGGCGTCACTAAACATAAGGTGGCGCCGTCGCAATTGTAATCTTATATATAGAATCCGAATTTTTCGGTCTTTGGGTGGAGAGTCTTTGGAGTAAAAACCTAAATCGAACCTAAGGTGTCTTATACGATATTTTAGGGTTTTAAACCCTATCTTACATCAAGATAAGTCTTTACTTCATTAATTCAATTATGTCTTTGATTATTTTGTGTATGCTTGCATGTTCTCCATGTCCAAGCTAATTTATTTGTGTGTTTTGCTTAGGAAGTATGAAACTTAATTATTGAATATTGATTGGTTGTTTCTTATCTTAGTTGATTAATGATCTAGTAATGCGATAGGTCATTCGTTGTGTATAATGCTTGATTCATCTTTGTGAACCTTAAAGTATAATTATCGAGTAATTGTAGGCTAAACCATCAAAGAGCGCCTTAGAGTAGGAGTTTATAATCTCTAGTGGGGTTTGTAGACAAGACCCTTTGGTAAGTTCAAAGAGTTGGGAGAAAGCATGCCACAACTTTAGACACACAAGCATGACTAGGAATAAGGCGTGACACTCAACCATCAATATGAGATAATTAAGGAGTAATACAAACTAAGTAAACACATTTTTAAACTATCATACGAACACACATTAATTAGACATAGACTCCCACAACCTTAGTTTAGATAATTAGATAATAGTAGAGTAATTGGTAGAAATACTAACCCCCAAATCCAATACCCGAGATTAGTACCTTTCCATTTTCATAAAACATAAAAGATAAAAATAATCTTCCTCAACCTTAACCTTAGCGTAGTAACTCCTACTAGCATTCCTATTCCCCAGAGAGCGATATCAATACCGTGGCACCACTAATTACTACACTACAACGATTAGGTTCTTTGCCTAGGGTGTTATAAAACTTGCTCGAAGAAAAGGAAGTTCCTTTGACCCCGAGCAGCAGCGTGTGGCGTTATCGATCGTCTTATCATTTGATGGTTTTGGATTGGATTGAGTGTTACTTGGCAATGAACGGATGGTCTAGAGGAATGTTGGTCGAAAGTACATGAGCTTGTTTTCAAGATCTTGGATAGATGCTTGATGATTTTTACATCTTGCTCAACTTTGGCTTTGAGATTGAAAATTGATTTTGATAAAATCATTTGCGGATTTTGACCGACCACGAATTCTCTCATGGTTTTGAATTCGGTTTCTTCCGTCTTTTATCGGAATTTTGGTGTGGTGGATCGTCGGTTAGTGGTTGAGAATCACGGTTGTCATCCTTGGTCGGCGATCTTGCCAATTTCGAATTTCGACCGTAATAATTACTACGATATCCTCCTCCTCGGTATCCTCCTTGGCGTAATTTGCTTCTCCTTCTTTGGTCCACCCATAGGTTTATCGTCGCTTTTCGGACGATGGGTGATTTCCTCCACAATTGTTGCATCCATCTCGCATTTCCTTTATTTCATCTTTGATATCTTTGTCTTTGCGAGTCGATTTTTGAGGTTAACGCCCATCTTCTCCATGAGTTTTGAGGTATCGGTGTTTTCGACAAAAGCAAGCTTTTTTTGGAGAGGTTTGGTTTTGGAATCTTTGGACCAATCAAGTTTGAGAAGTACTCGATCTTGAGCGATTGATGTGCATCATTGGGGGTTTTATAGAAAAATTCCTCCGACATCAAGGATGCCTTGAGAGATTTCATCTAGTCCACGGTAAAGATTTGGATAATGGTTCCTTTTGATAATCCATGTCCATGACAACCACGGCAAATCTTTCATTCGGCCAAGCTTCGACAAGTGATCGTTTGGGTTTTGGTTGAAAGCGAATTTCTCCATTAATCGATCAAACATGGCGGTGGAAAGAATTGGCTTACAAAAGCTTGCCTCATCTCCTCCCAAGTATTGATGATTCACGGGTTAATTCATTGTACCATACTTTAGCATCTCCGCGAGTGATGATGGGAAAAGTTTGAGTTTAATGGCATTGACATCGGTGTCGCCATAACGAAACATGCCGCAAATTTCGATGAATTCGCAATGTGCTTATGCGGATCGGCCCGCGCACGACCATCGAATTGTCGGTCTTTGATCATAGAAAGGTGATGTCCCTTCACGGTGAAGTTGTCACCAAGGTTAATAGCAACAATAGCACTTTCGGGGTTGGTGCTACGGTTCGGTTGGTTCCCCGCATGGGTTGATCGTCCGCCATGGGAAAAGGTAAATTGGTGAAAGGATTGTAAACAACTTTGGCTTCAATGAGTTTATCAAATGGTGGGTTTGGTACTCTTGGTACGATTTTCCAATGGTATGAAACGTGTTCTCCTTCTTCTCGAATCAAGCGTTCGGGGTTGGTAAGAGGTGTAATTGGTTATATTCATTTGCTCAGTGTTCATACAATGTCCTAGAGAATCCGAGGCAATATCTAAACACACGGACAAACAACGAAAACAGTTTTTATGGGACGAGCGAGTAACCGGATCGGTTGCGGGTTGCGACCGATCGGTTAGACCAGTTAGTGAGGGTTAAGATTATAACCGATTCGGTTAAGTGGCAACCGGATCCGGTTAAGGTTTACGAAATTTTTTTTTTTTTTTTGTTGAATCGGTGAGGGAAATTCAAAAACTTGTTGAAACACAATCAAATCCCGGCGGCGCCTAAAACTTGATGTGCCGGTTGGTGCAAGTTTTAAATTTATAAAAGGTGAATTACCAATATTACCAATAACACATACGAGCAAGTATACTCGTCCATTATAGCAAGATTATGAAGGTAAGTCGGAATGGTTCGCGAGGATTTGAGTGAATCTAAGCACAAGTTTGAATTAACGAGTCTATCAAAACATATAACAAAGCAAATAGATATAATGAAATTGAGATGATTAAAACTACGCTTGCTTAAACTAGTTTCATATCATAGATTAATGTGATTGTGTTAACTACTTAACATGTTGGTTGTGATAATTAGTTGAAAACTAATCTATTGTTCTTACAAGTTAAACCTTCGTCAAGATTTTAGTTTATGAAAACAAGCATTAAGTTTAACCAATCAATTCAAGATCAATTCAAGTTTCATAAGTATACATCCATAAACTTAAACACAAAAACATCCACTTGTTCATCAAATTGCTTAAGAAATGGTCAATACAAAAGGTAACCGATCATAGACAAAAGGCTACAATTGATTCTCAACAACTAATCTTACGACCATTTAGATGTTTCCAACCAATCCAATTTGATAATCAAAAGCGTTTCTATTACAACCACACCTTAGTTCCTTTGTATAATCAAGAATAATGGGTAAAACAATCATCCATAGACAAAATGATTATGACTAGTTGAAGAACACGAAGTTCTTTCGACCCAACGATTACTATCAATTAGCCAAACTTGATTAACAAATGTCACTATGAAACTTTAGCACAATTGGATCTTAGAATTAACTTGAAATTGAATTAAAACATGTTAACACAATCACTAACTAATCATATGATAATCAACATCATTTAAGCAAGCGTATAAAGAAACTAGCCACTCATAGCAAACATGAACATAAACTTATAACTTTGATCATTAGAAAACATGATTAAAAGTCTTACAATGCTTGGAATAAGATTACAAATGATGAAGTAATTATTCCCAAAGGATCGTGGTGGACTTCTTGGTGTTTTGGCCTCGAAGGTGGAACCACGGAACTCAAACTTCTGCGGATTTCTAAGGACGAATTTTAAGAGTTTAAGGCTTGGTTTGATGAGTAGAGATTTGTAATTGAGGTGTGTCTCATAAGCTCACAATTAGCCTCTATTTATACTAATTCCAAGGCCTAGGGTGTTAAATGCTTAACTTGGCCTCCAAGGAGTAAGGAAGGGACTAGAATACACCAAGCGAAAGACCTAGAATCGTTTGGATGCAAAGGGAAGCTTAGTGATGAAGATTTGACAATGCAGCTTCTCCAACCGGATCGGTCATATGACCAACCGATCCGGTTGGTCTTCAATAATAACAAACCGACCGATCCGGTTGCGGGTTGCGACCGATCGGTTGGCTATGGTAAAACACTAATTGACCAACTTGGCCGATCCGGTGAAGGTATAACCGGATCGGTTGGATCTTCGAGATACAAAACTTGATCTTTTCTCTTCACTATGTCTTGTAGAACTTGGTTCTTCAATCACTAAGGTCTTCAAAGGTCCTTGAGATTTAGCTTTATGAAGCGGGAATCTTGATTAGGCGCATATTTCCACATTTTCCTCCATTTCCACGCACTTGGTTATAAACACTAGACAAACATCTCTAGATACGATTAAGTACTAAAATCACGCAAATATAACCAAATAATGATATAAAAGTACACATAATGCTACTAAAACATGCACAATCTAAGTGTTATCACTAACTAAGAATAGACTTCTACCTCGACCTAATCCGGGTTGGCAATTGTTCTAGATTTTGCCACGGCAGTCTTTGGACTAAGTCATGGGACCAAGTAATCCACGGATGCGGGATATGATTGGAGATCCGGGTAGGATCAGTGTGTGAAACGGTATTTATCTATCTTAGGTCTTGCATAGCAAATCAACTCTTACAGGTCCACTATGATTTTGTTGAACTTAAACCTATGAACTCACGATGTGGTGACCTTTTAGCATGATTTCTCGGTATTTGAGAGATGTTTGGAATACTTGATTCGGTGGAAGGTTGGCAAGAAGGTGAGGTTCAAGGATCATTCGACTCTCATAAACTATGGGACCTATTTTATTAAACTATATTTGGGCCTAATAATTACTCTTTTGGATTAAATGTTTGGATTAACTAAATTGGGATTGGTTTTGAATGTTAAATGACTATCTTTTGCTATACTTGTGTGCGATACCAATCCAATAGTAACTGCAAAACTTGATTAAGTCTTCCATTTGTCACCGAGATTTTGGGGTGTTACATTCTGATCTTGTCGTTATTGCATGTTTTGATATTATTCATTCGATGTTTGGACTTCACTATTCCCGACCTTCGGTTTTAAGTATTATGTATTGTTCTTGGACCATTATTCGCATTTTGTTTGGGTTTATCCGTTAATTAAAAATCGATGTGTTGTCTAAGTTCTCATTATTTCAGTAACTATGTTCACACTCAATTTAAGTGTGAAATTCGATCGTTCGATGTGATCATGGAGGAGAGTTTGACAACCAAACCTACACTGTTGTTTGCCGATAATGGCATACGGTTTGTTTTCGCCCCAAAACATCACAGCGAGAATGGCAAGTCCGAGCAGATGCTTCGCACCATCAATAACCTCATTCGAACCACGCTTTTCAAGCCAACCTCCCACCAATATTTTGGGTTGAAGCGCTTAATATGGCCGTCCATTCTTGAATCTCTTATCATCAACCTCCGTCAAGAGGCGAAATCCGTATACTCGATTATTTGGCCAAAACCAGTTCTGACTGTTACGCACTTTTGGTCGTTTATGTTACCACACCTATACCCAAATCATAAACTTGAACCCGTGCTACACCTTCCATTTACTTGGGCCAAGCATCAAACCACATGCTATCGGCGCCTTGACTTACACACCAACAAAATCATAATCTCGCCACGTAACTTTTGATGAGACGGTCTTTCCATATGGTACCCTACACCTTCCTCGGCACCTACATACACTTTCCTTGATGACTCACTTTGACATAAACCCCCCGTGACTCCACCCAATATCAATCCCATTATACCTACACCCACCGACACTCTACAACCCGAACGACTCACAATCGCCTCCCTCACCAACCACTCCACAAAACACACCTACTCCAACTCATCCCATGGTCACACGGTATCGTGTCGGGACTAACCGTCCCAATGAGCGTATCAACTTGCATGTCTCATCGGTGTCTCCGTTACCCAAATCATATCGTGATGCATCTCGTGATCAAAATTGGCAAAATGCTATGATTGATGAGTATTCGCATTTATTAAAACAAAACTTAGACTCTTGTACCGCATGAAAAGCAGTAACATTATCCGTTCCATGTGGCTTTTTCGCCATAAGTATTTAATGATGGTACTCTTAGTCGCCACAAGGCTCACCTTGTGGCGAATGGCGACAATCAAGTCGAAGGATTGATGTTGATGAGACCTTTAGTCCGGTTGTAAAGCCGGCACCATCCGGACCAAATCCACGAGTTTAGCCGCTTCTAGACATTGGCGATTCATCGACTGATGTCAAGAATGCATTTTTGCACGGAGATTTATCTGAGACTGTTTATGTGCACGACCTCCGGGGTTTCGGGATCCTGAGCATCCTGACTATGTGTGTTTACTACAGCGGTATCTCTATGGGCTTAAGCAGGCCCCTAGAGCATGGTTTCAACAGTTTGCCTCTTATATCACTCGGGTTGGGTTTGGTCATAGTCGTTGTGATTCATCACTTTATATATCTGCACGAGGCGGACATCGCATATACATTACTATATGTTGATGATATCATTCTTACTACTTCTTGAGACACTATTACAATGGATTATTCATTCCTTGCATCAAGAATTCTCCATGGCGGACTTAGGGCCACTTAATTATTTTTGGGCATTTTGGTTTACACGGATTCTCTTGGGTTGTTTTATCGCGGAAGAAATATGCGAGTGGGGTTTTGAGAGAGCCCATATGCTTACTTGTAACCCCGCCGGACTCCTGTGGATCTTGAGTCTAAACTAGAAATGAGGAGATCCGGTTTACGATCAGACTTTATCTGAGAGCCTTCTTTGGCTCTCTACATGACTTACCTTCACCGGACGAGATATATCTTATGTTGTTCACAGATTTGTCTCTTCATGCATGATCCTAGGGAACGCATTTCTGCTCTCGAGAGGATATTGAGATATATTCGAGTGCACGCTTGATTATGGCTGCGGTTGTATTCTTCATCTCTCTTGAGTTGCTTGCTTACTACGATCTTGATTAAATTTGGTTGTCCCATTACCCGTCGGTCCACTTCCTGGTTCTTGTGTATTTCTTGGCAACAATCTCATCTCTTGGTCCTCTAGCGTCAACCAACGCTTTCGTTCAGCGTGTTGAGTATCGTGGCGTGGCAAATGCCATTCTTGAGACATGTTGGTTGCGAATTTACTTGAGCTTCATACTCCCTTGTCTTGGCTACACTTGTCTCATTGTGATAATGTCGGTCTTGCATACTTATCATGTAATCGATTCAACATCGCGTACCAAACACATTGAGATAGACATTCATTTTGTCGAGACTTGGTTGCTACCGGTCGAGTTCGGGTTCTTCATGTTCGTCGCTATCGGTGTCGAGATATCTTCACGAAGGGTTTACCATCGACTACATTCAAGGAGTTTCGTTCAGTCTTAGTGTCCGGTGTCCTCCGCTAAGGCTGGGAGAATTAGCTTCGTCTCTTTTGCATGGGCTTGAGCCCACTTCCTTTAAGTTGAATCAATCTAAGTTTTCTGTATTTATATTCGGATGTATCTCAGCAGTTGCAATCAATCAAAGCACAAGTTCATTATTCAATATCATTCAATATTATTAATAACTAACATTGTCAATGTACAAGAGCAATCCCAGTAATCAACGCCGGATCCGGCGTTAGTGCCGTTAACCGGCGTTATCCGGTGTTATTGTTGGAGTCCCGGCGTTAAATGGGCGTTAGAATGCCGGCGTTAAAGCCCCAACGGGCGTTATCAACATAAAAAAAAATCAAAAAATTTACAAAACACCCCCCCCCCAACGGCTAGTTACCGTTGGGGTTTAAAAAATTACGTTTTAGCCCCTAAACAGCTAGTTAAAAAAATCTTACCACTATAAATACCCAACTAAAACAACATTTTTTCACACTTTCACTACTCAATCCTCTCAATCTTTCATTCACTAAAAAAAAAATGTCGGGAGGCAACGATGATACATTCTTCAATCTTCTCGGTGGTGGGTGGAATACCTCAAACCCGGGTTCATCATCAAACCCGAACGTGGGTTCATCTTCAAACCCCAACTTGTCTTTTCCCAACCCACTAGGATTTTTACAAACGTGCGCAACGGGAATAGCGAAGCGGGGAAAGTGAGATGGATGTCATGAAACGGGCGAAGCAATGGTATCGTGAGGAGCACAAAGCAGCACCGTTTGCTCTCGATGAAGCTTGGGAGGTTTTGCGTCATTCTAAGAAATGGGACACGCCGAACCGGTTGATTTAACAGGGGTTGTCCTAAGCCAAACAAATGAGGCTTTGTTTGGTTATGATGAACAACCACGCCCGTGGGAAAAGCGTGCTTCAAGAAAGCAAGATCCGATAGCACGACAAGTATTGGGGAGCGAGCAGGAGAACGAGCTCGTCAATTTATTTCACTGAAACTATGGCAACGCAGTATCGTATCAAGCGTGAAACCGCCGCGGTGGCGATCGGACCCGGCAAGAAAAAGATGAAACAATAACAAGGTTGGAGGAGATGAAGTTTTGATGGTTGATACTGAAGGCAAAGATTCAAATGTCGTGACTTGGATCAATGACGAAAAAGACCGAATCATCAAAAATATAACTTGCAACCTCGCCAGTAGATTGTATTCTCGTCATTTCCTTTATGTTGTAACGTTTAATTTTCAGTGTCTTTTTTTATTTCGTTGTAACTTTTTTTTTTTTAATTTCGTATTGCAATATGTTTTCAAATTAATGATATGTTTTTTAATAAATGAAGTGTTTGTTTTAGTTTAGGGGTTGAAATTGAAAATATGAAATGTTAAAGTTTTTGTTGTGGGTGTTTTTTGGGATGTTAAGGTGAAATGTTAAAGCCGATGTGGCGCTGACGTGGCAGATGTTAAAGTTTAACTTATGTTATTAATGGAGATGCTCTAATGGCATGATCGTTGCCAGTTGGATTATGACCAGAATTGTTTGGTTTGAGGTTCTGGTGGGTTACGTTTCATGTGTCATGGCCGGTGATCGATGCCGGTTTGTAACCCGTTTCCATGAATCTACGGTGTGAAGCGCCTTAGTGATGATGTGTTGAGTTGGTTTGAAAGTCGGAATTGTAACTTAGGCCGGATGGCAAGGTAAGCCCTCACTCACCTTACACCTCATCGTCACGTCAGCTTTCTCTCTCCTCTCACTTTCACTCACTCACACTCACCTTTTGTGGACAAGTTACTCACTTCCACTCACCTTAACTTTTATTTTTCTTTTTAAAGCTTCCAACAGATACTTTTCAAATAGGCCAAATACTTTTGACAAAATCAAGAAGATGAGTCGGTCACCTTATTTACTCTTGGAATGTGTGAGTCGCGCGTGACTCGAGGGAGAAGGCAAGGTGAGTAACGCGTGAAATGGCTCTTAAGGTGAGTCGGTCACCTTACATTTGATGCCTTGCCGACTAGCCTTTTTGTTTGATTTCGCTACTGCTATGTCTTTAGCAATTCACTTGTAAGGGCATGGGAGTGTATCACTTTCCCATCCTGCAAAAACAGCTTTACATGCTACCCTTTTCATAGCGGGAGCACCACTATCCCAGAAAGTTCCTCCCCGGTTTGTGAATATTTCCGGACTCCCGAGCTTTTCCCCATTCTCTGTGTTTCATTTTGGCCTTTTTGAATTAGAAACCTCAGGATACAGGAAACCACTACTTAACATTAAAAAAAGACGCAAAAAGAGAAAAAAGAACAAAAAAAAATGAGGCACTAGATATGCAATTCCTTATATGTAATCTGTTTATACATCACAACAAAACCGCTCAGAGCAAGAGTATGAATGACAAACATAAAGCGTAAACCGCGGTACCAACTGGGTTTTCACTCGTGTACTCAAATAACAATATTACAGAACCAGAAATACACTTATACAATGTCTCAGTATAACCACATCGAATGGCAAAGTGTGAATGTTGTATACAGTCTCCCTCGTTCCAAGCCGATAACCTTTCTCAAACAAAAATCTGCTAACAGAAACCAGATAACAACCACAAATACGAGACCCATAGTAATTGAATCATATCATTTGTTTTTGCAGTCTGTTTTCTTGTAACCATATAGAGTTTCACTAACAACAAGGCACACGTCCAGGTGGTGCAAAAAACAAGCACACGATGCATCTGCAACTTTAACTTTATGCTTCTGATTCCCTCAATCGGGGATCCATAAAAGTCTTCGATTAGGAACAGGAGGAGCTAATCCAGGAATATCCCGAATGTCTTTGTTGTTTGGATTCACAAGCTGAAGTATAAGAAACAACATTTATTGAGATATAAGTTACAAAACAAGTTATTATATCAACGATGACAAAAATTTATTTCTTCCTATGGTTATTAGTTTTCTTTTTGCTCGGTAAACATTAAATTAACTAATTGGGTAGATCTAAAAGTACATGGGATGAAGAAAATTAAAAGAGAAATTGATTTGAATGTAGTGAGTTTACAAGCTAAGAATTGCCTGTCTTCTTGTTTGATTAGCTTTAAGTTTTTTACGCAATACTAAAAGGTAATGGTTATGGGTTGATTGCTATTCAGTCTGTATATCCTGCCAACTTTCTTATATGCTCTACGATAGATACAGCTATACAAGTCGTTTCTGCACCACAAAAGTGGCAATTTTGATATACTGATCTATGACTGGGTCAATTACTCAATTTGGGTTAAATTTTCTCTCTCACGGGTCACATGGGCAGAAAAAAAAATAGTTGAAAAGAAAAACAGGCCGAAGGCCTCCCAAAGTGTATTTTCAAAGTCATAAACATCCTAATCCAATATATTAAGAACATTCTATTACTATTCCAATAATAAAATTTGTGTACCTTAACAATAATGATCGCTATGACACCAACCACGATAAGGAAGAGCAAGGCCATAATACATCGATCAGTTGCAACCTGTATAGGCCATAGGGAGCGAAAGTGAGCTACAAGAAAGTAAAATTCACAGATGGAATTTAAAGAAAGAGGTTTACGAATAGTTCAGAGATTGACCTGCCTACCGATTTCCTTCACCAATTGAGAAGCTTTCTTGATTGAAAAATGGATTGAATCAAGTTCATTAACAATTCTACTCATTTGTTCTGTCTGAAAAATTGTTGGTACACAAGGATAATGATTAGTTTCAAGGCGATTCAAAAAGTTTTACTGTTTGAAACTACTTCAGAGAGGTAAGATCCCTTACCTGCGCTTTGAGTGCCGCTGCAGTTTCAGTTCCAACATTTACTGTCTCATGGACAACCTATTACAACATGTAAGATAGCATAACTAACAAAACTATAGACCAAAAATAGATATTGTTCCTATAAATTCTTAAACAATACGCAGAGTAGTATTGTTTAATAAAAAAAATACCAACCTTTTTTGAACGCTCAATAGCTTGGTCAGTTTCATCCATCATTTGATGACCATTGTCCATTAATTGCTGGTTTGTCATAGCTGAAATATACATATAATCACTTAAATTTTTACTCATAAGAAGCGAGTTAAAATACAGCCGTGGAAAAGTTCCATAGAATAGAATACTAGTTATTATAACTTATAAGCATACAGAGTTACATAGTTCTTAAGACCTCGCGTAATCCTCTGTTTCTTAAGAACTCGTGGAGAAGTTCCAAACTATAGAACGATACTGCAACATTGTTATTATGAACTCGTGTAATCCTCTGTTTCTATATAATGCAATAAGTATACAGAGTTACATAGTTCTTAGGTTATATACACGCGCAAATTTATATATTAAGTTTCTGTGTATCTAAGATAATCATGACACCTTATTTTTCAGACAATATCTAAGAAAACCAAAAAAACTAATTAGGTAGTCATGCATATTGCAAAAGAAACACAAGAATTAAGTCAACAAATTATTGGAAGACGTTCTTACATGACGCTAGCAAGCCATTATCTTCCTCAAATCCTTCAGTCGGCCCTCCAAACAGATCAACTCGTTTATTTTCAATGTTGCTTGCGTATCTAGATCATCCAACAAAAATACAGAAGAATCAAATACATGGTTGGACACACGTAATACTTTTAAAACATTAAGCCCAAGCAAAAAAGAAAAAAAATTTGTGGGTTTTTTTTAAGTGCCAAACACATGTTAAGAATTATAGAACTTACTGCTTTTTCAGTGCAACGTAAGAATTTAACTCCTTGACCTGGATAGAAGTGGCATAAGTTCATCAGATTATAAACATTGCAATCACGCGTATAGTAGAATAACAAAATTTGAGATGAGACTGTACCATTGATTGCTTTTTCTCATTCAGTGTCTTGATGGTACCTGCATCAACTGTATATTCTAATTCCTTGACTTCTCTATCATACTCTTTGATAAGCCTGTCAATAAGAATGGCGTGTATAGCATTAAATTATCAACGAATATAAGCAACAGAGATGCAAAATATACCACCTTACAGAACACATATTGGGTGACCTACAGATACGGTTCTACTGGCAAATTTATTTCTTTATCAAAATCATTATCCATTTATCGTATAAGATCTTTGCAGCTTAACTAATAGAGTTCTGTACCAGATGAATAAAGATATTCTAAGAAGCAGAATTAACCACCAGGGTAGAAGATCACATGTTGAAACTCATACCCACGACTAGAAGGAATTTTCAAGTTCATATGACATATATTGCTACGTGTATCCTTGATTATGTATGGAACATGTACTATATTCTAAGCATTTGAAAATCCATGTCCTGTACGAAAACTAACTTCATGCTGAATAGAGTAAAACGAACAAGACAAGCTATTGGTTGGTAAACACAAGAAATGCAAAGGCTTTGAAAATGCCAGTCCTGATTTAAACATATTCAGCTGTAGTAGTAGATTGGCGGATATCTGATGGCACAGCTGATTTTTTTTGTACAGATGCAATTACACAAGTAATGTTAAGGACTTGACGTTAAGTAGAGCATAATAATATGATTCAATTGCTCTGTGGACATTGAGGAGGCTTCTATCATTAAATCATCATATTGGTACACAGAGATTAAGATTTTAAAAAGTAAGCACAAAGTGGCCGGTTTCAAGAATTCTTCAGGATCCAAACACGATAACTTCTTTTTTTTGATGAAAAAGATTGTATAATTAAAATGTTACCTCTTACATTCGCGCATCTTTCCGGTAAGCTCCTCCAACTGCCTACTCTGTCTATTTGCGTCTTTGATCTTCTCAAACTTTTGAAATCCATTTCTGCACCAATTATCCAATCACAACATTTTCGTCAACCTCAAACATTACATATACCGTAACTTTTTAGGTTTCTATTCAACATATATATAAATCTTAAAAAACACACTAGTTAACATTATCATCTAATATAAATAACAATACATATTAAGTTTTTGTGAAGCAAGTTTTCTACAACCAAAATTCCTCAAATGGTTTAAATCGGCGCGTAAACCCTGACCCCGTGCACCCCTTTTAGGTCCCTTCCCGAGGACCTAGCCCCTGGCAATGAGCACATGTTCCAACGACCTTTAGTCGGGAGTTGGGATTAAACCGAGGACCTATTTCTACAACCTAACTTACTTACTAATCAAATGAATCTACATTACACATGAACAAAAGCGCGAAAAAAGCTTACGAAAGAGCTCGAAAAATATCAGCAATCTGTCCATCAATCTCATCAAGCTCCTCACTAACAGCAGCATTATTCGATGACGTCATATTTCAAATATCTCAATTCTAATTATATAAAAAACATTATCAAACACACACAAATCAGATCCAAATAATGTCACAAGTTCAAATTAGTCAACTGATCAGATCAAAGCAATGTAGGTTAATGCTGGTTAGATCATAGATCTGATGAGAATGTTAATGTTAATGTTAATGATGTTGTTGTTGTTTGAGATAGAGACAGGGAACTATGAGCTGTTGTTGTGTTGTGTTGTTTGAATGAATCTATGATTTTGTTTTTTGTTTGTTTGAGGTGTTTGTTTTGTTGTACTTTGTGTTTTGAGATATGTACTTTGGTGATGTTTTAAATAAGGTTTTTACCCGAAGTTTCGGCCGTTTAAACCGATGTGTGGGTCCCGTATGTCATGTCGCGGACACGATTTCGAATAATTTTAGATGGTGTAAGATCGGGGGTGCAAGAGCGGTGGGCATCGTCGTGTCAAAAATGTGTTACCGTTTTTTAAAAGTATAGTCATGTCAGCAAAACACTTAATGGCATTAGAAATTTTTGACATCACATTTTGTGTCGTTATTGTTGATATCAGAAAATGTGATGTCGTTCTTTAATCATTTTTTTTTTTAATTTTTTTTTTCATTTACATAAAATAAATAGTAAAATCGTGGTTAGTCGTAAACTTTGTCTTACGCGATCGCGTTAGGACAAATCTTGCTTTTTCATCGTTGGGAGTCCAAGCGGTGTTTTATAGTCTAAATCGGTCAACTGACCCATTTTCAGTTAGTCGGCGTCATTATCTTCTCCCATTTCGTTGCACGTGAGGGTAAAATGGTCATTTTATCGTTTTGGTTGATTATTTTGGTGGTCTGGGGCAGAGCAGTGCAGACTTAATAAAAAGTTATATCATCACTACCACCACCCCTCACGTTATCTCTTTTCATGCTCTCTGCAAACCGCAACCTGCTAAAATTAACAACAAAACAATTCTCAAATCTCCTCAACCTTAACTTTGGCGTAGTAACTCCTTACTAGCATTCCTTAGCGTAGTAACTCCTTAACCTTAACATAAAACATAAAAGATAAAAATAATCTTCCTCAACCTTAACCTTAGCGTAGTAAGCTCCTTACTAGATTCCTATTCCCTGTAGAAGCGATATCAATGCCGGCGCCACCCAATTACTACACTACAACGATTGGGTTCACCGCTGGGGTGTTATAAAACTTCTCGAAGAAAGGAAGTTTCTTTGACCCGACGACGGCGTGTGGCGTTATCGAGTTTTGGCGCGGCGTGGGAATAGAATAGCTAGTTAGTAGTCCACCTCGTTTAGGTTTCTTTGCTTTATTCTATCAAGTAAATTTTTCTCATTTTAGCTTCCTCTTAGTCTATCCCCTCTTCGTGACCTTTGTTCAGTAACCCCATCACTTTTCATCATGAAGGTGATAACCAACCACCACTTGATAACCCAACAAAAAAATTTCAATGTCACCAAACCCAACCCAATAACCAACATAACCGTCGAGCCGCTATGTGAGTAGAAACACCGACCTTCGTGGATTTGCGAAAATATTCGATAGTACAATTAGGGAAGTCGTTGAGAAAGTAGTCGGTACGCTATAGTTGGCTCTATGATTAGCGAATTCGGAAAATGGCATGATAAACAACAACGGATGTGGAAAATAGTGCTTACTTCAATCTTTACCCCACTAAGGAAGAGATTGCGTACCATCGATACATAATCGATAATCACGATCACTATCATTAGGATATGCCCAAAGATTAGGAAGGAAATCACGGAACCTAAAAATCCCTTGTATGATCGGATATAGGAGTGTCGACCACGCTTACATAGATACGAAATCCCCATCAATGTAATGTCATCCGCATCTACAATGACATTATGAATGAGCGACTAAATATTAGGAGAGACCTTAAGTATCGGGAGAGTTTGCAACTTTGTGGGAAGAGTCGAGGCGTGCGTGTCTTTATAGGAAATTTCACTACCTAGTTGATTTTATGGTCCTAGAAGATGTAGGGTGCGTCATTGACTATAGTTTATCCCAGTAGTGCTAGGAAACCATTTGTTGAAACATCTAGAATGAGCCATAACAAGCATGATGGAGCAGTTGGGTTCAGGAAGGAACCGATGAGATCACCTATAGGATGCCTTGGAAAACAAATGAGTATGGCCACTTGTCCATTTATGATCGAGACAACATCAAAGCTTTTGAGGACAAAAGCAAGGAAGATGTTGAGAAAGGTTATAAATTCATGTGGGAAAGAAGGAGGCATTATTATAAGGATTGCTTAACTTTGGGGCCTAAGTATAGAGTCGATGAAGATTTTGTCAACATGATAGAATTCTCATTGAGGATGCGTGAGGAAGCGAGGAACACGACTATGAGTCTAGCTACAAGACTACGAAATAAAGAAAAGCGCTTCGTGGGAGGCAACCCGTGCTTAATTGTTTGCTTGTTAGTGTCATATATCTTTTATTAATTGTTTATCCTCGTGTTTAAATTTGTAAAATGCTTTATTTTGTTTTAACCTCGTCTTAATTGCATGTAAAGGTATTTTATATAAGGGATAAGTGTAGGGAGGATTACACACGTTTTCAAAAGAAGCGTAAACATGAGAATAACAATTAACTAAAAGATATTTATATTTGTTTGTTGAGTCAAATGCTTGTATCGAGTCATAATGGATGTTTTGCAAAATGTTTCGATTCTAAAGATGTAAATTTTCGAATTTTTCTAGAAAATCATGAGACCGATTTTATCGGGGATAACTGACGCGTCAGATTGCAACTGACGGCGTCGGGAAGGAGTAAAACATCGATTACTTTTTCTCGTTTACGAGCTACTTATAAATTTTTGGAATTTTCCGGTCTTAATTTTCTTAGAAATTCAGTAAACATCCATTCCACAAGCATTATATCCTAGTTTAAATCGTGTCTTATATATATTATTATCACGATTTTCGTGAAGGTTTCGCTTATTTTCTTCAAGTGTGCGGGGTTTAGTTTGTCAAGAAGAAGTTACATAAGATTGGAAGGAGTTTTCACTTAATAATTCTTCTTGGAAAGGATTTAACCACCACTTTACGGATCTACCGAGCTAATCGGGGGGTATTAGTTTCTTTCGTTTTAATTACCTTCCATTATCATAACTTTGATACTTTCGGGAACATTGGGGACAATGTTCGGTTTAAGTGTAGGAGGAAAATAAAGCAGGAACTTTGAAACTATGCTTATCCTTGACTATTTGCTTTGTCAATTGTGATTGTGTAATAAACCATGAGAAAATGTCGGTTAGGGTAATTTTGGCACCAAATTTAAAATTTTTATGACATATAGGAGTGGGCCATTAGTCTTAACAAAGCGTCTCATGGATAGGAAGTTGCATGACTAGCACAAAAAAACCCTTTATCACCCAAATTCCACCAAAATGTGAGGATCGCCTTAGATTAGTAGGAATTAAAGCATTCATCTTCAATGCTTAGAGTGTGAACCTAGTAGTATATTAGATTCTAGAACTTGTTTTGTGATGCATTCCGAGATGTAGTGAGGCTACACTTGTGTAGTTAGGAATAACTAAATAATAAGAGGCATTAGGATAACCCTTGTTTGATACATGTAATATAATTACTTCTTCCATATCGGTTGAGTAATTCCCCACACCCTTTGCGTTGTACTCATCTTGAGTACACGATACCCTAGTTAACCCCTCGAGCCTATCCTTTTCGCGGTTCTCGTGATGTTTCGGTTTTCGAATATCAATGAAGAGCATTGTTTACACCCCACCCCAAATATACACCCAAATCGCCTTAGCCTACCTCTTATGCACTCACTTTTAGTGCAAATGTTTATTATCACCCTAAACCCTTAGTTCAATTATCTAGTTGCTTGCATAAGTTGCTAAGTCGAGTCATATCCTTTGTATAACGAGTTTTGGGACGATTGGGATTCATGGGAAAAGTTAAAGTTTATGAAATGACGGGAAGGGCGTTAAATTCAAATTCCTTTGTTTGCATAATAATGTACCCCAAGTGTTTTGATCTTTTCAAATCGGGTCAAATTAGTGTTAGAGTAATAAAAACTCAAGTGTAGGGATGTGCCAATAAATCCCTAGTATTTTGATGTTATCGTATAGGATGGTAGAGTAAAAGTGTATGGAAAAAAAATCGAAAAAAAAAGAGAAAAAGAAGAAAAAAAAGAAAAAAAAAAAAAAAAAAAAAAAAAAAAAAAAAAACATACGGGCTACCATCCTACATCTATCTTTGAATTTATGTTTATTTATTTCAGGTTATCTAGAGTTTAGAGTGTCGAGTCTTGGCTTAGCAACGCCATTCTTCATATCGATTAACATAAAGATTTTGACTTGCCACCACTAAATAGTGTTGGATCGATATACTTTAATCAAACTAACTTAACTAGCTTGTTAAGGTTTAATAACCTCGGATAAATCCTAAGTTATTAACAAAGAAACACCGAGCAATCTTTATTAAGTGCGCGAATTTACTTAACAAAGCTAAGAAGAAAAACTTTATTAACAAACTCTAAATCGCTTATTATGCAAATACTCTAATACAACTCTAAGATAATCGAACTTTTCTCTAAACTCTTAATTAGTAAACTCTAAAACTCTTTTACGAAATCGTACATCTAATGCCAATCTAGGAGTCCTTTTATAGGCTCAAGGATATCCTAGTCGGTTTACAATTGATAACCTTGTACGACAAGTAATCTAAACATGGAATACAATACTTTCCATAAGCGAATATAACAGTTTGTTTGTTCTAGCGATGCTTTGACTTCACCTTGCGGTACTTTGACTTTGTCTTTAGCAATACTTTGACTCTTTGACTTCTTCGGTGCTTTGCGACTACAAGTGCTTTCATATCTTGATGCTTTGATATCTTGAGACTTTCATATCCCAACAATCCTCCCTAACTTGAATTCTACTTGCTTGACTTCAAGTTCCTTTATGAATATATCTTTATGACTTCATCTTTAAAATGGATTGTTCTTTAGTCTTTAGATTATATCTCTGTAGAATCGTGCTTTGTCAAAGTATCTCTTAGAATTGTTTTCTTCACGTGACATCCAAACAATCTTCATCTTTTCAAACAACACGACAACATATGACAATGTGTACAATAATTCAATTTAAGTTGCATACTATTCTCATCACATCTAAGTGAATCATTGAAAATTCAATGGATTTAAAACTCTTTACCAAAGCCATTATCTTTGGAGTAGCCAAATGTTTTGGTGTGTAAGACCATGGTACATTGATAACCATATGATTTTAGCAAACCACCACTATCAACAGATTTGTTTTGTCTTTACCAAAAGTTGTACCTTACGGACTAGTTAGTTCTTTTATCTAATGGTGAACTAATTACCAAAAATGGTTTTTCCTTGCCTTTACCACAAGCCATTTCTTGTGGGCTAGCCAACTCTTCACATTCTTGATATGGTGAGTTGATAACCATCCAACTTATTAGCAAGTTGTCAACTAAAAGCGGTTTGATATATCTTTACGAGCCGTTTGCTCATGGATTAGTCAATCCTTTTGTAAACATGGTGGATTGATAACCTATTGATGTTATCATCACAAAACCATTTATTCAACCTTTATTTCAAAAATATTTATTGCTTAGCAAAAGGTTTCTTCTAAAATTTACTTAGCGGTTTAATCTGACAAGCGAGTACTTTGATGAAATCTTGTCGATAAGCGATACTTTGAATAAATGCGATATATCAAAAAGTATTTATTAAATAAAATTCATACCGGTTAAAGATCATTCTCGACAATGGTAGTCCGGTCTATAAACAAATTGATCACCATACAAGCGGTTTCATCGACCTCTTCTACTTCCAATCCATGCTCTAACATTCTTCTCATGAGCTCAAGCTGTAAGAGGATATCTTCTTTACGCAAACATGTGAATCATTGTTCCATTTTCTAGCTCCAAGACATGAACTCCAGATTCTTCAAAGAATCTCCAACAAACTATTTCCCGTTTTCTTGATCCTTCCAAATATCATCGATTGCTCTCTTCATCGGTTTCCACATGGTTATGAGATCCCATGTAAAACCAATCCAATCCCTTCTAATGGATTATCTTCAAAATAAGTCTTCACAACATGATATAAGTAGAATAGATCTACTACATCTATTATATGCAACAAATCCCATAGCCTCTTAAAAACTTTGAAACTTTCATCTTGTTTGTGAAAACCATGTAATCTCCATTCTTAGATTTTTCAACTTTGAAAACACTAATCCTTGATCATTCATCTTCATGTCATTATCTTCCTTGGTATAATCAAAATCTACCACTCGAGATAATTCTTCAATTCATCACTAGTCTCGGATCTTAATTCAACCTTTTCTTTCTTTGGCCGACCATCTGTAGCATCAGTTCTTCTTTTCTCTTTAAGCTCTTCTTCCTTTCGACTTGGTCCAATAAGCTTCTTCTCTAAAGTCTTTAATGCTGCAACATCTTTCATATAAGCTTCTCTCGACATCATATAATCTTTTCATATCCACATAATTTAGCTTTTGCAATCCTTTAAATCCTCGACTTTTAAATATGCCATCATTGCATTCCTTTCTTTAGCTAAATTAGGTCTTCTTGACATAATCGAGCAGTGTTGGAGGCGTAAAGGTTCAACAGTTTGACATCAATTCATCTTGCACCTTTTGTTTCTTCTCTATCCAAAGCTTCTTGAGCTTCTTGTTCTTCTCTATCTTTAGCATTTATTTCTTCTTGAACTTTTCTAGCTGCAGCTTCATTCCTTGCAACTTCAAATGCTCTAAGTTCTGCCAAAGTGAGTTTCTTTTTCTTAACTTCAACCAGAATACCTTTTCCCTTGTCTTTTGGATCAATTGCAGGTTGATCAGTTCTTGGTTGTTCTTCTTCTTGTACATCTCTAATAGTAACTCCTCCTCTTGGTTGTGACAAATCTAACATTGTAGCAATTACTTCATCATCACTTCTTTGAATGAATAGGTTTGAATGTAGCTTCCTCCTCTTCCTCTATACTTGATAGTAGAAGGACCAACTTCTTCTTCAAAATTCAAAACCCTTGGAGTTATTGGTGTTATAACCCGACCTAGATGTATCATGAAACTCGGTACTTTGATGTTCGATACTTTGATCATCGATACTTTGAACATCGATACCTTGATTATCGATACCTTGAACTTGTACTTCTTCTTCTTTTCCTCGGAAAAATCTTATTTCTTCTTCAAAACATCTTCTTTAGATTCTTTTGTCTTCATAACATCTTCTTTCAAATTTTCTTTTTCTAAATTCCTCCCCAAGTTGACAGAAGATGATTTAGGAACCTTCTTTCTTTTCAATTCCTTACGAAGTGCTTTACGACGTTTGTTTTCCTCCTTAACCCATAAGTTGAAACCTTGAATATAGGGTTTAACAAAATTTCTCAACCAGAAATAGTTACGCTTCAACTTCCTAATCGTTTTAGCTTGACGCTCAACAGTTTTGTTCAACCTAGCTAGCGCCTTGGTCAAAGCATAGTTATCCATAGTTAAACCTTCACGAGGAATTGTAGGAGCAGCACCTTGAAGTGGTGAATGTTCCTCTGAAACAGAACGCTGTGGAGATGGAGTAGGTGTTCTCTCAATTTCTACTTGAACCTCAGGACCTGAAGAAACATCACCTTGTAACGATGCAGTACCTTCACGAGAAGCGGTGCTTGCGGATGCGATATTTTGTGAGCGGATTGCAGATGCGATGCTATATGAAGCGGTACCTTGCTGTGAATCGGTACCTTGGTTTCTTCATCCTCTCCAGCTGCATCACGTACAGCTTGCACAACTTCCATCATAGTTGTTGTTAATGGAATATCTCCACCTCTAAACAAATTACTTCTCTTAGCCATGAAAGTATAGATTTTGGCTTGTTGCACAATAACAGGTAGTAAAGTAGCAGGTTTTGGAACATCAGCCAATTGCTTGTTCAAGAAAACCTGTATAAACCTTGGATACATCAACCAAGTTGCCCCAGATGATATATGTGATAGCATCCCATCCAAAATAAGCCGTGAAAAGTTAAACACTCTGTCCGTAGCTAAGCCAACCACTGCAGATGCTATATTTGACCCAAACTGCTCCCAAGAAGTGCTTTTAGAACTTATGCAATGGAGCAAGACATGAATCAAAACTTCCATTGAGGATGAATAAGGCCTTCTTAAAAGTTTGTTCGATCAAAGAACCTTCATAACCCAGATTGCTAAAAGTATCCCAAATCGGTTGCTTGTCAAATCTAATAGCCCCATCTTCATCTTCAAATAATAAATCGCTCGAATAGAGGCTTACGTAATCTTAATAGTCTTTCCAAAGAATCGAGGATCTAATATAATATTCTTCCTCCTCCATATTCTCTCTAGCATTAGCCCAAAATTCTTGAATCCATGGTTCAATTATATCGGCTCAACTAAAGAGCATAACTAATAAGCGACCCAATTAGATAATCAATGATATCATAGAAAGCCACGTTCGCCTCAGTCTTGTCCAAATTAGCCACCATATTGTGCTTCGAAACAGTTAAACGATTCACCATTGTTGAAAGAATGAGCACAATAGAAAGATTGTATCGAATAATAAAGAGATGGTAATTGGAAGATAAGTATGGAAAAGATGTGAAGTAATAATATGAGAGGAAAATCGGAAAGAAGTTATTTATAGGTGAGATTTGAAAATCATAGCCTAAATAACAAAGTTACCGTTATTACCAATTACCCTTCAATATTACCGTTGGAGCAAGTACTTTTAATACGACAAACGGTACTTTCCACATAAGCGATACTTTCCCAAGCGGTACTTTCCCAAGCGGTACTTTCGAAATCGATGCTTTGCCAAAACCTTCATATAAACTAAGTATAAACTAACATCCTCCCTCAAGCAATACGGGACTATACCTAACATCTTATAGTCCTCCCTTAAACATAGCTTAGTAGTTAATCATTCCAATGCTCACGACCAAGTGATTGAATCGTGACACATCAAAACCTTTGGTGAGTAAATCGACTACATTGTCATCCGTGTGAACTTTAACCACATTAATGAGCCTATGCTCATGTGATCTCGATAAAGTGATGCCTAATCTGAATATGTTTTGTCTTGGAATGATACAGGATTCTTCACAATACAAATAGTACTCTCATTATCAATATTGATAGGAGTATTCTTAAAGTTGAACCCATAATCCAAGAGTTGATTACGCATCCACAAAACTTGACCATAACAACACTTGACTACATATTGACTTGGTAGATGATGTTCTTTGCAATTGTCTGCTTCTTGCATTGCCGGAGACTAACCTTCTTCCAAGATATTGGCATCCACCGGTTGTGGATCTTTATCATAATTATCACTGCATAGTCACTATCGAAAAAGCTTCTAAGTGAAAAGGTGACTCTTTAGGATACCACAACCCCAACTTAGGTTGTTGTTTCAAATAACGAGAAAATTCTCTTGACATTCGGTGAGAAATCTTTGGTGAAACTTGATATCTTGCACATAAACAAGCGCAAACATGATATCGGGCCTTGATGCGATAAGATACATAAGAGAGCCAATCATAGATCTGTATAACTTGACTTCAACAGTGTCCATCTTCATCTTTTCCCAATGAATTGATAGATTTAATAGTGTGTAATGTGACCTTCATATCATCAAAATTAAACTTCTTAAGTATATACGTAACATACTTGTCTTGGCTAATAAAAATCCCTTCCTTGGACCGCTTAACACAAGTCCTAAAAGAATGTTAACTCTCCCATTGAACTCATTTGAAATTCCATACGCATCATTTGCTCAAACTCCTTAACCATGGATTGTTTGGTAGCCCCAAAGATAATGTCATCAACATACACTTGAACTAACATGATATCCTTCTTGTCTCTCTTGATAAACAAAGTCTTGTCTATAGCTCCCTCACGTATCCATGTTGTAATAAGAATGTGAGAGCCTCTCATACCAAGCTCTAGGTGCACGATGAAGACCATATAGAGCCTTAACCACCTTATAGACTTTGTTAGGATGCTTAGGATCTTGAAACACGGAGGTTGTTTCACATACACCTCTTACGTAATAGTGCCATAAAGAAATGCACTCTTGACATCCATCGATAGACTTGAAAACCCATATAAGAAGCAAAAGCAAGAAAGATTCTAATAGCTTCAATCCTTGCCACGAGAGCAAATACCTCATCATAATCTACCCCTTCCTCCCATCTATAACCACGAGCAACTAATCTTGCCTTGTTTTTGATAACATTGCCTCTTTCATCTCTTTTGACTCTAAAACCCATCGGTTCCAATAACTCTCTTCCCATCGGAAGATCACATAAAACCAAACCTCTTGAAGTTTAAATTGAAGAAGTTCTTCTGCATAGCTTCAACCCGACTTTCTTTAGTCAAAGCTTGAGCAATATTCTTGGGTTCCTCTTGAGAGATGAAACAAGTAAATAAGCGAGTTTGATGATCCTTATGATTTAGCTTTGTTTTGTTTATACACAAAGCTAAGTAAAGCATTGTGAGGTTTTGTGAAACCCTTAGCTTTGTGTCTTGTTATAACTCCAGTAGAAGGACCAATGATTTGATCGGTTGGATGATTCTTATGAATTCGTAAGATTGGAGCTGTGGGCGCATATGCATAATCCAAGTTAGTATAATCGGCACCTTCATTGGAATGCGTGAAAATACCTTCATCTTCAAGCTCATCATCGGTTTCTTCTAGCCCGGGCATGGTAGGATCATCCAAATCATCTAAAATCTTGTCAGCAGTGCGGCGGTACTTTGGTTGAAAATCTTGTCAAAATCTTGTAAGAGTACTCTGCGAGTCTTGGTCTTTTCTTTGCCTCTTCATAAGCTCTCCTTTGTTCATCGGTGTAAGAATGTGCTAATACATCTTGAAGAAGCATCGATTAAGTTCCTCTTGAATAGATTGATCCTCGTGAGATAATGAGGATTGTGGTGCAATGATACTTTGTTTTGGAGAATCGATACTTTGCTTAGGAACATCGATGCTGTTTTGGACTCATAGGATCTTTATCGAGAACGACATCGGTCTAAGATGAATATCATGAACAACATATTGAATATCTTCTTCATTTTGCAAAGGTTGATTTTCTTCTCTAACGGTACATAATTCATTGAAGGAGATAAAATCTCAAGGTCGAACATCCAATCGGGACCCTTCCTTTCTCATTGTCTTGATCCTCTAAAACTCAACATGAAGATGGTCTTGAATCTTCTTAGTAACTCTGTTGTAGACTCTAAATCCTTTCATTGTTAGTGCAATATCCCAATAAGTAACCTTCTTCGACTTGCCATCAAACTTCCCAGTTATCAATGGTGTTCAAAATAGTAAGAGGGCATCAAAAGGCTTCATAAAGCGAATGTTGGGTTTATTGCCCATCGACAATTCATAAGGTGTCTTCATACGTGGTTTTGTGGCGGGAACCTGTTAAGTACATAGCATGCGATGCTTACGACACGCCTAAAATTGAATAGGAGATGAGAATCGCTAACATGGTCCTTCTTGCTTCAATCAAGGTCCTATTCTTCCTCTGCAACACCATTTCTTTGTGGTGTTCTAGCAATACTAAACTCCTTTTATGCCTTTATTTGCACAAAAGTCATCCATAGGCTTGTTCTTGAATTCGTTCCATTGTCACATCTAATACCTCAACCTTGAGTCTTAATTGGTTTCAAGCGCTATTATAAGAGTTTGAATAGCATCAAAGGTATCATCCTTAAAGCCCAAAAGAAAAACCAGTGAATCTACTACAATCATCGGTAACAACCAAACAATTACTTCTTCTTATTTAAACTTGCCACGAGACGGTCCAAATAAATCCATGTGTAATAGCTCAATGGTTCTCTAATATTTCTTTCATCAAGCTTCTTGCAGGAAGCTTTGTCTTTGTTACCCTTCTTGCATGCCAAACATGATTGATCATTCTGTAAGTCTTTGAAGGTAAACCTCTAACTAAATTGCCTTTGACCGGTTTGTTGATGTTCTTGAAATTCACATGGCCCAATCTTCTATGCCATTGATGTGCCTCTTCAGATGTTGCTTTAGCCACCAAACATGTGGCTCTACCATAAGAATGTAGACTCTTCATGTCTAAACTATACACATCATTTGTCCTTGGTACCCTTAGTACTACCAAGTCATCATCAACGAGGTTTGAAGTCG
This sequence comes from Chrysanthemum lavandulifolium, assembly GCA_022545495.1. Classification (NCBI taxonomy): domain Eukaryota; kingdom Viridiplantae; phylum Streptophyta; class Magnoliopsida; order Asterales; family Asteraceae; genus Chrysanthemum; species Chrysanthemum lavandulifolium. Next base: position 19,658,067 of record CM040246.1, read on the forward strand.
AAGAAAGGATAAGACATTACGTGTCGGTGAATAACACGGGATGCTTTTATCACAAATTTGAGAGGCGATAACAAGTTGAACTTTAGCTCCTTCACATATCGACATTCTCAAAATCAATTCTCCCGGCTTTAATTGTTCCTTTCCACCTAATCCTTCCTCCATTGGGATCATTCCCAAATGCAACTTTTCCTCCACTAATACTTTTAAAATCGACGGGGATCTCTTTATCGCTTTGTCATACTTCGAGCAACCACTATCCACAATAAGATGATCTTTAAGCTCCTCTTACGGGTTGCCCCGCACACAAAGAAAAGAGTTAGAAACTTTTAGGAACCCAAGCCATTCTTGACTTGTGTTCCCGAGAAGTTACAAACTCAAATTCTTTGAGTATGTAATTCTCACTATCTTTCGATTATGATCCAAAATTATCTTTTGATGTTTAGCATGTGGATTTTCAAAACTCTTTGGTTTTCAACATAAATTTCTTTCACTAGATTATGAGCGGTTTCTTTTGACACAAAAACATCGATTCACTTTTGTTGAGCGTCTTGTATGTCTCTCGATAGTACTTTCCTTTTAACCCATTCGGTTTTAACGGAGGTTCACGTGATCTAGATCCCTATATGAACTGTGATACCTTCTAGGTTGATAGTGAGATCTCCTAGAATATCTATCCCAGTATGGTTTCGGTACCTTGTCTGCGAAAGCGGTGCTGGAAAATCTTGTGAGATCTTGAAGGTCTTCTCGATGTGGGTATCTATGATGCGGTGTGAAGTTTCGTGATTAACCCTATTTGAATTAGTCCACGCTTGGTTTGTGCTCTCTAGGTCTCGATTGTTAGACTTATTCCTTGGAAACTTGCTTAGATATTACGAGTGTTTGTCACAATCTTTGATTAAGTGAGTAGGACTATAACACACAAAACACAGTTTTGACCCATATGACCAAAGTGATTTATTCTATGTCTATGCCCAAAATTATTTTGCCTTCTTGATGGTGATAAAATCTGTTTTGACCAAAATTATTCCAAAAGGTTTAGCGATCTTGTTTTGAAAAGGTTTTGAAGAAGTATTGCTTGTTGAGCGATGCTTTGATTTAAAGTCTTCTGGATTTTGAACATTGTTTTCAACGGTTTCTTTGGGTTTCTCGGACTTAGATTGAGCAACAAGCTTCTTCCTAAACTCTAGGCATCAACACCATAACGAGAAACATCGGGCCTAGAGGGTGATGACTAATGGGATGAGGAACGATGATAACCATTGTCTTTCTTATATTCGGGAGGAGGTTCACTTATTGAGCCCTCATTACTAGATGAATCTACATAGTTAATGAGCTCATCATCACTAGTGTTTATGTCCTCAAAACACCATCATCCCGATCACTAGATTGGTTTTCATCTACATTACTAAAGTCCATTCCAAATCCTAAGCTTTGTTCTAATGTAAGCCGCCTGCTTTTTCAACATAAGCAACATGGGACAAGCGAGACTCTCCCAGCGACAAACTTAGCTAACAAATCATCTCTTTCCTTAGTTAATTTTTCAATTTCGGCAATTTTACGGTTTAGTTTCCATTCTTCGAGTTTTAGCGGTAATCTGTTGTTCATACTTTTCATTGAGCCATTTCATTATTTTCATGTGTTATGATTTTAGCTTATAGACTCTAAAGTGATTTGGTAACTTGCTACCTCGGACCTAGCCCTAATACAATTATCTCTTTCAATCACATAGCTGTTAAGTAATTTTGATAAAACTCATAATGGTTTGAGCATACCTCGAGAGATAGGAGGCGAGTTGGTGAAGTAGCCACCATAGCAAGAAGAAACAGGATCATCTTCACTTTCTTTGCTCCAATCAAATCCTCCAAAGCCATCATCGATTCCAAAGCGGCATGTTGATTCGTCATCAAAGCGATGCTCACCAATGCTTCCTTTGTGTCTTCAATCGCATCTTCCATTGCTACCATACATGAAGTCACGGTTCATCATCAAACTCTTCACTCGGTCAACTTCGATAACTTCTCTTGAGCAACCAAAGCCTTTGTTTGATTATTGGAATTTCCTTGAGCTCAAGTTTAGGCTTCTCGGATGTTACATTTGCTTGATACTTAGCAAACCCGCACTCCTTGCAAAGTGACCGATCTTTTGACAATTGAAGCATTCAATTTTAGATTTGTCAAAGTTATTCCTTGTTTTGGTTTGAAATCAATATTTTTGCTGTCTTGTTCATGTACTTTTTGATTCTTACATTGATCAAAGCAACTTGCCACGATATCAATTTCTTCAAGTGCATCTTCTTCAATCATGCTAGATCCTCTTCATAAGTGACGGGTAAGCTTGCTTGTTGTGCAAAGAAGGAACACACAACTTCATCCGAGTTCAAAGTGGTAGATGGTGGGGTCTGTGAACATATGATGGGGATTGTAAAGCAGTGATGCTGAGAAGCAGTACTTTGAGGAGAAGCGAGACTTTTGAAATCTTGCTCTTCTTTTCGAGATGATAGAAAAGCAATACTATGAGATTTGGAATTGGGTTGTCCACTCATCTCATGTTCATACACCTTGATTGATGATAGAGATCATCAAAGTCCATAACATCCGATCCTTGTTGTCCTACGATCATAGTAGCAATCACATGCCATAAAGATGGCAAACTCCTTAGAAACTTCAAATTAGCATCCTCAGCGGATACTTGAGCCTTGTATAATTCCAACATGTTGAGGAGATCGAAACCTATCATATGCGACATCAAGACTCTCTCTTCTCCCTCATGAAAGTTTCAAACTGTTGTTTGACAAGTTTCGTGCATCTTCTTAGAGGCTTCATTCCTCCAAATCTTGTCTTGAGAGCGACCCGGAGATGCTTGGCATCTTTAGCATCATGAAACTTGAGAAGATGTCCATCGGAATGGCGATAAGAGAATGTTTAGTGCCTTCTCTTGATTCCTTATAGTTGCTTGTGGTAAGGCGCCTTTGGTGCTATAGGTTGTCCGGAAACTTGAGCAGGGTTCTTGAACAACTTCATTCCCATTCACAATTACATTCCACAGAGCATGGTGCGTAATGGCAATATCTTGCCTCATCTTCATGCACCGAGATCATATTCTCCTTCGCGATAATTGGAATTACGGTGAGGTGATTGAGGGTTGTGGAACGACTTGATCGACATCTTGGATATTGTAGGGTTTCTTCCTAGTCGAGTTTCCACACAAGCTCGGTCCTTGTTGCTTATGTGGAAAGTCTTGTTTGTCGTATTAAAAGTCTTGTTCCAACGGTAATATTGAAGGGTAATTGGTAATAACGGTAACTTTGTTATTTAGGCTATGATTTTTCAAATCTCACCTATAAATAACTTCTTTCCGATTTTCCCTCTCATATTCTTTCTGATTTTGGCTACGGACATAGTGTTTAACTTTTCACGGCTTATTTTGGATGGGATGCTATCACATATATCATCCGGGGCAACTTGGTTGATGTATCCAAGGTTTATCTGAGGTTTTCTTGAACAAGCAATTGGTGATGTTCCAAAACCCGCCGCTTTACTACACATTATATGTGCAACAAGCCAAAATCTATACTTTCATGGCTAAGAGAAGTAATTTGTTTAGAGGTGGAGATATTCCATTAACAACAACTATGATGGAAGTTGTGCAAGTCAGACGTGATGCTGTTGAGAGGATGAAGAAAGCGAAGGTCTTGATTCTGCTGAGTACCGCTTCACAAAATCTTGCATCGCAATCTTGCTCACAAGTCTTGCATCGCAATCTTGCTTCTCGTGAAAGTCTTGCATCGTTACAAGGTGATGTTTCTTGGTCCCGAGGTTCAAGTAGAAATTGAGAACACCTACTCCATCTCCACAGCTGTTACATTTCAGAGGAACATTCACCACTTCAAGGTCTTGCTCCTACATTCCTCGTGAAGGTTTAACTATGGATAACTATGCTTTGACCAAGGCGCTAGCTAGGTTGAACAAAAGCTGAGCGTCGAGCTAAAGCGATTAGGAAGTTGAAGCGTAACTATTTACGGTTGAGAAATTTTGTTAAACCCTATATTCAAGGTTTCAACTTATGGGTTAAGGAGGAAAACAAGCGTCGTAAGGCACTTCGTAAGGAATTGAAAAGAAAGAAGGTTCCTAAATCATCTTACATCAACTTGGGAGGAATTTAGAAAAAGAAAATTTGAAAGAAGATGTTATGAAGACAAAAGAATCTAAAGAAGATGTTTTGAAGAAGAAAGAAGATTTTTCCGAGGAACAAGAAGAAGAAGTACAAGTTCAAGGTGCGATAATCAAGGTATGATGTTCAAAGTATCGATGATCAAAGCACCGAACATCAAGCACCGAGTTTCATGATACATCTAGGTCGGAAGTTATAACACCAATAACTCCAAGGGTTTTGAATTTTGAAGAAGAAGTCGGTCCTTCTACTCTTGTTATAGAGGAAAGAGGAAGCTACATTCAAACCTATTCATTCAAAGAAGTGATGATGAAGTAATTGCTACAATGTTAGATTTGTCACAACCAAGAGGAGGAGTTACTATTAGAGATGTACAAGAAGAAGAACAACAATAACCCGATCAACTCGCAATTGATCCAAAAGACAAGGAAAAGGTATTCGGTTGAAGTTAAGAAAAGAAACTCACTTTGGCGTAACTTAGAGCATTTGAAGTTGCAAGGAATGAAGCTGCGACTAGAAAAGTTCAAGAAGAAATAAATGCTAAAGATAGAGAAGAACAAGAAGCTCTAGAAGCTTTGGATAGAAGCGACTCAAAGGTGCAAGATGAATTGGATCTTTGAAACTCTTGAACCTTCTGATCTCCAACACATGTTCGATTATGTCAAGAAGACCTAATTTAGCTAAAGAAAGGAATGCAATGATGGCATATTTAAAAGTCGAGGATTTAAAGGATTGCAAAAGCTAAATTATGTGGATATGAAAAGATTATATGATCTTTGAGAGAGAAGCTTATATGAAAGATGTTGCGGGCATTAAAGACTTTAGAAGAAGCTTATTGAATGAAGTCGAAAGGAAGAAGAGCTTAAAGAGAAAAAGAAGAGCGATGCTACTGATGGTCGGTTTTCAAAGAAAGAAAAGGTTGAATTAAGATCTCGAGACTAGTGATGAATGAAGAATTATCTCGAGTGGTAGATTTTGATTATACCAAGGAAGATAATGACATGAAGATGAGCAGATCAAGGATTAGTGTTTTCAAAGTTGAAAAATCTAAGAATGGAGATTACATGGTTTTTCACAAACAAGATGAAAGTTTCAAAGTTTTAAGAGGCTATGGGATTTGTTGCATATAATAGCGAGTAGATCTATTCTACTTATATCATGTTGTGAAGACTTATTTTGAAGATAATCCATTAGAAGGATTGGATTGGTTTACATGGGATCTCATAACCATGTGGGAAGCGAAGAGAGACGCGATGATATTTGGAAGGATCAAGAAAGCGGGAAATAGTTTCTTTGGAGATTCTTTGAAGAATCGGAGTTCATGTCTTGGAGCTAGAAAATGGAACAATGATTCACATGTTTGCGTAGAAGAAGATATCCTCTTACGATTGAGCTCATGAGAAGAATGTTAGAGCATGGATTGGAAGTAGAAGAGGTGATGAAACCGCTTGTATGGTGATCAATTTGTTTATAGTGGACTACCATTCTTGAGAATGATCTTTAAGCGGTATGAATTTTATTTAATAAATACTTTTTGATATATCGATGCTTTTATTCAAAGTCTTGCTTATCGACAAGACTTTCATCAAAGTCTTGTTCTTTGTATTAAACCGATTAAGTAAATTTTAGAAGAAACCTTTTGCTAAGCAATAAATATTTTTGAAATAAAGGTTGAATAAATGGTTTTGTGATGATAACATCAATAGGTTATCAATCCACCATGTTTACAAAAGGATTGACTAATCCATGAGCAAACGGCTCTGGTAAAGATATATCAAATCCTTTTAGTTGACAACTTGCTAATAAGTTGGATGGTTATCAACTCACCATATCATAAATGTGAAGAGTTGGCTAGCCCACAAGAAATGGCTTGTGGTAAAGGCGATGGAAAAACCATTTTGGTAATTAGTTCACCATTAGATAAAAGAACTAACTAGTCCGAGGTGGTGCGACTTTTGGTAAAGACAAAACAAATCATTGATAGTCGGTGGTTTGCTAAAAATCATATGGTTATCAATGTACCATGGTCTTACACACCAAAACATTTGGCTACTCCAAAGATAATGGCTTTGGTAAAGAGTTTTAAATCCATTGAATTTTCAATGATTCACTCGATGTGATGAGAATAGTATGCAACTTAAATTGAATTATTGTACACATTGTCATATGTTCTTTGTGTTGTTGAAAAGATGGAGATTCACGGATGTCTTTGTGAAGAAAACAATTCTAAGAGATACTTTGACAAAGCACGATTCTCGAGATATAATCTAAAGACTAAAGAACAATCCATTTTTAAAGATGAAGTCGTTAAAGATATATTCACAAAGGAACTTGAAGTCAAGCAAGTAGAATTCAAGTTAGGGAGGATTGTTGGGATATGAAATCTTGAAGATATCAAATCGAAGATATGAAAATCTTGCAGCAGAAATCTTGGAAGAAGTCAGTCAATCTTGCTAAAGACAAAGTCAGTCAGTATTGCAAGGTGAAGTCAATCTTGCTAGAACAAACAAGCGTTATATTCGTTTATGGAAAGTATTGTATTCCATGTTTAGATTACTTGTCGTACAAGGTTATCAATTGTAAGCGACTAGGATATCCTTGAGCCTATAAAGGACTCTAGATTGGCATTAGATGTGCGATTTGAGAAAAAGAGTTTTAGAGTTCACAATTAAGTTTAGAAAAGTTCGATTATCTTAGAGTTGTATTAGAGTATCGCATAATAAGCATATTTAGGTTTGTTAATAAAGTTTTTCTTCTTAGCTTTGTTAAGTAAATTCCGCGTGCTTAATAAAGATTGCTCGGTGTTTCTTTGTTAATAACTTGATTTATCCGAGGTTATTAAACCTTAATAAGCTAGTTAAGTTGGTTTGATTGGATCGATATACTTTAATCAAACTAACTTAACTAGCTTGTTAAGGTTTAATAACCTCTGATAAATCCTAAGTTATTAACAAAGAAACACCGAGCAATCTTTATTAAGTCTGGAATTTACTTAACAAAGCCAAGAAGAAAAACTTTATTAACAAACTCTAAACCGCTTATTATGCAAATACTCTAATACAACTCTAAGATAATCAAACTTTCTCTAAACTCTTAATTGAAACCTAAAACTCTTTTCCAAATCGCACATCTAATGCCAATCTAGGAGTCCTTTATAGGCTCAAGGATATCCTAGTCGGTTTACAATTGATAACCTTGTACGACAAGTAATCTAAACATGGAATACAATACTTTCCATAAGCGAATATAACGTTTGTTTGTTCTAGCAATGCTTTGACTTCACTTGCAAGATTTTTGACTTTGTCTTTAGCAAGATTTGACTCTTTGACTTCTTCCAAGATTTCTGTACTACAAGATACTTTCATATCTTCATGATTTTGATATCTTCAAGACTTTCATATCCCAACAAATAGCCTATCCCACCAAACCCTTATTTCCCTACCGTAAGCCTAACATTACAACCCTTTAAAAGACCTATTTGATAGTCTTTCCTAGGTGCTTACGCCAAAGCGATGGAGGTTTGATCTATTCTCAAGCATATGGTAATCTATGTACTAGGACCGGTTAATGAGTGTTCATCTTCCATTTCCTATTTGTTATATTTCATATATACACCCGAGAGAGATGTTAGTATTCAAACACCCCATGTGAGGTGCTAGTATGTAATTTTCGTGCTTGTTATGACTTTTATGGGCTTATATGTGTTGTGGACCATTTTGAATTAATGCCTCATGACCCCAACTTATAAATTAATTGGCTAAAGCACATTTGCTTGAGGACAAGCAAATAACAAGTGTAGGGATATTTGATAAGGTTTTAAAGGTACCATTTTGAGGGTCGTTTAGTCCTTATTTGATCACTTTTGTATCCGTTATTGCTTAATATCGTTCCTTTTCACTTTTTAGGTCTCTTGAAGGCAAAATCTTGGAATGGCACTTATTTGGACGAAAAGCGCGAATATATGAAGAAAATGGCCAAAGTCAAAATCGAGACACTCACATTGCTTTGAAAATAGAAAGCGGCGTCGGGGTGCAAAATGCGGCGCCGTCCCAAGATTTTTGTGATTCGAGAACTCAAGCTTCGTATTTTCAAGTGACGGCGTCTAGTTGTGAAAGAGTAGGCCGTCGCTACTCGACGGCCTAGATGCAATCCGAACGACGTTAGAAGGCGAAGAGACGGCGTCACGGACATAAGGTGATTCCGTCGCAAGGTTAACGTGGCCAAGACGAAACCCTAACGACGGCGACACGACGGCGCCACGAAACATAAGGTGGCGCCGTCGCATATGTAATCTTATATATAGAATCCGAATTTTTCGGTTTGAGAGAGTCTTTTGGGTGAAAACCTAAAACCGAACCTAAGGTGTCTTGTCACAAGATTTTAGGGTTTTAAACCCTATCTTACATCAAGATAAGTCTTTACTTCATTAATTCAATTATGTCTTTGATTATTTGTGTGTATGCTTGCATGTTTTCCATGTCCCAGCTAATTTATTTGTGTGTTTGCTTAGGAAGTATGAAACTTAATTATTGAATATTGATTGGTTGTTTCTTATCTTAGTTGATTAATGATCTAGTAATGCGATAGGTCATTCGTTGTGTACTTAATGCTTGATTCATCTTTGTGAACCTTAGAATATAATTACACGAGTAGTTGTAGGCTAAACCATCCAAAGAGCGCCTTAGAGTAGGGTTTATCATCCCTAGTGGGTTTGTAGGCGAGACCACTTTGGTAAGTTCAAAGAGTTGGGAGAAACGATACCCTACAACTTTAGACACACAACGCAACTAAGAATAAGGCGTGACAACTCAACCATCAATAGGAGATAATTAAGGAGTAATACAACCTAAGTAAACACATCTTTAAACTATCATACGAGCACACATTAATTAGACATAGACTCCCACAACCTTAGTTTAGATAATTAGATAATAGTAGAGTAATCGGTGAAATACCAACCCCCAAATCCAATACCCGAGATTCGTACTTTTCCATTTCATAAAACATAAAAGATAAAAATAATCTTCCTCAACCTTAACCTTAGCGTAGTAACTCCTTACTAGCATTCCTATTCCCAGAGAACGATATCAATACCCGTGGCTTACCACAATTACTACACTACAGCGATTAGGTTCACCGCCCAGGTGTTATAAAACTTGCTCGAAGAAAAGGAAGTTTCCTTGACCCCGAGCCACGCGTGTGGCGTTATCAAACCTACTCGTAGTGGACCACAAAACGCGTTGTGTCTATTAAGGCGAATGTTATTCTTATATACCAGCATCTCTCCAGGCCTCTGTCGATGTGGGATTTGCCTGAGGTGTTACAATCACCCTCATTGCCTAGGGTGTTACAGTATGACACTAAAATTTAGGGAAATGATAGAGAGACCTAAACTTAGGCGTAAACTTAAACTAAAAATCAAGTGGCATCATCCTGATGGTTGTAATATAAGTGGGTCCCTGTCTGTAGCTATCAAGATGACGCCACTTTGTTTTAGGTCTAAGTTTAGGCCTAAGTTTAGGTCTCTCTATCATTTCCCTAAAATTTAACACTAAACATTTTTAACTAATTTAAATTATATTTCAACATAATGAACGGAAAAAAATAGTCTAAAAACATATATCAATATTGGACCATTTTAATTGTATTTGTTAGACAATTATAAGAATATAATTTAGATAGACTACTTTTTATGTTTTTAGTCAGATATCAAAGATTTAACAAATATATTGAGTTTAAATAAAGAGAATAATGTTTAGTGCCATGAATAACAAGTTTAAGAGAATAAAGAGAATAATGTTGCTTTACTATTTATTGCACTAAATTAATAACAAGTTTAATGCTAACATCGGAAAAGAATTTATGTAGCTATTTGTATTTTTTTCACTAAATTAGTGCAAAAAGTACTTTTAATGATAACATTTGAGATGCTATTAGACAATGCCTTTCGTTCACGTGTTATCAAGAATTTGGGAGCCTAGAACTGGATCCTAGTAAAGATTCTTCACATAGTTCAAGTAGTTACGAAGTACTGTAACTTTTTACAAAATTACATTTCCTTCGCAACAAGAATCTGGAGAGGGGTAAAGCTGTACAAAATATGATGAGATATAGAAAAAGGTATCTCAGGTTTAAACACCATCAAATTGGGATGTAAACATCATCTTACACACCACTGCGGTTTGACTTTCACTATTTACCTTGAAAAATGTATTCTTTTTTCTTTCTATCTTACACACCAGACATCAATTCACTTTAACAACATAAATGTAACATCTTGGTTTTCACAATCACATCATAATCATAATATGAGGCGTATGGTTTATAGTTTTAGAGAGTGAAAGTGGGAGAGAATAGGGAACTTTAGTGAGACAAAGAAAAATGAATTATGAAAGCTCCAACCCTTTGCCTTGAAAGGCAAAGGGTATTTATAGGTAAAAACATGAAACGCCTCCTATAGGCTGTGGATAAGGTATACAGTGGGTAAAGACACGTCCGTCCTCCATGGTGTTACTTAACGAACTACTTACAAACACTAAATGACCACGACTACAAGCTTTCTAACGAATACATATACTTGAGGTAACCGACACTTTAACTACTGGATTTTCCAAATCCTAACAATCTCCCCCTAAGGGAGGTCACCTCAGTTTACATTGATTACAAACAGATATTACCTTTTGGATGTTCTTGGATTCTTGTTTGAGTTCTTTGCTCTGTAGCTCGTAGTCTTTGATTCTTCATGTTCCGCATGTTTTGTTATTTCAAGTGGAGGTCTTTAACTGATCCACGTGATGGTGAGTTTTGAATCGAGTTTCGAGATTATCAGTCACAGCAAGTCTCTGACTCATCCTTAGTTGTTGTATTGCCATAATGTGAAGTTGTGACTTTCGGACCGACATGCTCACATTTTGGATCATGATATCTTCTCATCAGAGTAGCGGAAGCTTTTCTTGATTCGTGATATTTGTACCAGAGTAGCTGAAGCATAGATTAAAAATATCAGAGCTAGTTGATGAAGATATGCACTTATCATTATTTATTTAGGAATGAATGTGATGTGTGAGCATGCGGTTATGGATTGACTCCTCAATTCTGATCAGCTGCAACCGTCTGGTGTTCCTGCATACAACAGTTAGCAATAAAGCGCACGAAAGTGTCTTTGATCACTTTCGTTGAATTGAGGTACACGGTGCACGGCCCACGGTTCCCGTTGATCGATACAAATACCGCTGTGATCGACTCTAGTTCCGAAGAATCTCTTTGACAGGGTTTTGCAGCTGCTTTAGCTGTTCTCAAACCGGAATGTCTCAAAGAAGAAAACACGTAGTGAGTGAACCAGTGAATTGAGATTCATTGATTGATGAAAATGATTTGAAAACAATCGTGTATTTCTTAATAGAAAGTGTTTTGCAATACAACGAAAGTTTTATGAAAAATCAATTATCAATCATAAATACCCTTTAATATTGAAACATTAACACACAGTCGAAGTGCTAGATAAAAGAATTTTTAAGCACAACAACCGGTTTTTCAAAGATATCTGTCAAGCCATTTCCTGGACCAAGGTTGATTCAAGATTGAATCGCCCCATCGTTTCTATCCAGTTGTCACAAGCTTGATCTTATGAAAAGATCTCACATGTCACCCACCAAGAGCTTGTTTGATGTTGGCTCTAGAAGGATTTCCATCTTCATTGTGAGTACTTTTACATATCACTCGGATGCTCTGGCAATACCACAGGGATAATGCGTAGGACTCTTATAATATATTCTTACTTTTCACATTGTGTGAAATAGCAAGTCTTCAAGAATAGTTTGTCCTAACAAGATTTATTGATGATCTCATGGCTCTAGACTCAATAGTGCACTTTGGTTTCCTATGCCGGAGACTAGGGAGAGGGTCTCTTTCTTCAATATCAACAATCTCTAAGAGAAAGTCAATAGATAATGTAGGTTCCCTGTGAGAATGAAACAAGCCCTTTTAAGAGGAACTTGAGTAGCTTAGGAAGTTTAATGCAGTGCGTCACTGGGTCCATGACGTCTTGTCTTCAATATCGGCGTTACCTTAGTAACCATCAGTAGCATATGAATTGAACCCGGTTTCTGCCCTAAGGTTGAATAAATGGAGGGCTATTTATTTTCACTCTTTTCTCATTCAGTTCTTTTTAATTCATCAATCCCTTCAGTGCTTACCGAGACTTCATTACTAGAACCTTGTTGGGTTAATTCTAGTACTAGCTCTGTCTCAGTCGGCACTCTTCCCATATTCACATTTTTATCCTTTTTTCAATATACATAAGGACTCTACGCTATCTAGTGAATTGTCCCTGGGTAGATCCCTCCGGCACTGGCGGGATCGTGGGAATGAATACCTAACCTAACCATCCTTATAACACCATGCATAAAGTAAAATTGGTCGGTCTTTTGATATTGTTCTTCTGCCTCGAAACCAATTGAAAACCATTTAAAAATCAATCAAGGTACTTGTGATATAAAATCAACGTATTTTGTACCTTAATTGTTTTTTATATTTTAGAAATGCTCCCCCTCAACATGTGCTTCAAGTGTTAGAAATTATTTTAGCACATGGAGGCAAGAGGACTTTTGAAATCTTATATTGAGAATGAAAGATCCAATATTTTGATTAACATTTTCTAAAATGATCATCATCACTTCCCGATCAAATCTAGTATTTAGATACTTTGGATAAAATACTTTGGGAAGGATGAGGTTTTCTTTAATTCGCTCCCCCTTAATATGTGCATCGAGATTCGAAAGAGTTTTACACATATCAGAGGGAATCTGCACTTTGAGACAAGTCAATCACGTTTCAATTCCTTTTGGTTTAAGATAGATGCTCCCCCTTAACATGTGCATGGATAATTTGAAATCGTTTGGCACATGTAGGGAGGAGAGCTTGTTATAATGTTTCTAAACCACTTATCGAATTGTCAGTTTATATCCAATTTAAATCACAAATTCTCCCCCGATCACAATTTTCACATTCTTTGAGATTTGTGATCTCTATTGATTTAAATTGTTTTTGAAAACTTTTGAGGAGAATTGTGACTTGCATTTGAAAAACATTTTAACTGATACGGATCAGATTTTGAGACTTAAAACTCCATTGTTCAAACATGCTAAAGTATCTTATGAAAACATAACATTAGCCAAGGTCTTGAACCAATTGTATAAAACATTGTAAAACATTGTTATGCTTGATTATCCAAAAGTAGACCGTGCTCTTTAACTTGTCAATTGTTTGAAAAACAACCTTTTTGATTTGATTGAAAGCATTCTCCCCCCTCAATCAATGACAGAAGTTGTTGATTGAGAGATAGAGATTTTGACAACTGAGAAATCCAGATGATTTTCAAAAAAATAGAGTCCAAGTTATTTTCAAAGCAATTTTGTTTTCATTAGATGACAAATATTTTTCAGAAGAATATTTAGAAGGAAAAATATTTGGAGGGAGACATTTGTCTTTTTAGCGGCAAGTGTTCCGTATTAACGTTAGTTTTAGAATCAAAGCATGAGGTTTTTAAAATCAGAAAAAACATGGCTATGTTCTTTCTTTTGAAATACGGGTTACTGCCTGAAATGACAATAAACCATCATTTTTCTCCATCTCATTTTTTACTATTATTTTTTTATTATTATTATTATTTTTTTTTTAAGTTTTATTACTTCCGTTCGAACTTTATCTAAGGACCCGTGTCAATCTTTTAGTGACAGTTCAAAGTCCGTAGATGTTATCGAACTTAGAAAAACATGATGAAAATAACAATATTTTTTGAAATTTTTCAAGATTTTCTAATTTTTTATGGATTTTGAACTATTTTCTTTTTGATGGTTTTACGATTTTATATTTTGATTTTTTGAAAAGATATATACAAAGAATAGATAGAGACAAACACCTTTACTACTCGTCTTCCTCCTGAAGACGTTTGAGTGTTTCCGGTTGAAGACTCTTCAAGCCAAGTCGTGGTAGGATGAACTCAAACCGTTCTCTAGGAAGAGTTTTAGTGAAGATGTCTGCTAACTGATATTCAGACCTTACGAAGTATAGTTCAACCACACCTTTTTCAACTTGTTCCCTGATAAAGTGATGTCGAATGTCAATGTGCTTTGCTCTTGAATGTTGAACATTGTTGCAGCAGAGAGCAATGGCACTTTTGTTATCTGTCTGGAGGAACTTTGTTGAATACAAAGCCATAGTCGAGGATGACATGGCTATGTATTCAACCTTTGTAGAGGATATGGAAGTACTTATTTGTTTCTTTGAAGACCATTCACAAGCTTATCACCTAGAAATTGAGCACCTCTGGCGTGCTTGACGGGTATCTTGACATCCCGCTTGGTCAAGATCCGCATAGGGTGTTAGTGACATAGCGGTGTCCTTCGGTACCAAAGTCCCATGTTAATGGTTCCTTGGAGATCTTGAAAGACCCGTTTAATCGCTTCAGGTGCCTTTTGGTGAGCTTAGCACGGTATCTAGCATACATGCATACAACGAACATAATATCAGGTCTATTGGCGATGAAGGTACACGAGGATCTAATCATACTACAATATTTCGTTTGATCAACCATGATCCACGAGAGGTCCTCATCCGGTTTGTCGCTCCACCATGGGAGTGTCAGCGGTCACAAGAATCAAATCCATATTTCTTTAAAATTTCATTAGCATATTTAGATTGATTAATAAAAATGCCTCCGGGACTTTGAGAAATTTGTAATCACAAGAAAAATGAAATTTGTCCCATCATTGACATTTGAAATTTGGAGCCCATCTCCTTTGAAAAACGGTCACATTCATTCGGGTCAGTCGAGGCAAAAATAATATCATCAACATAGGTTTGAACATGAATTAAGTGTTTTCCTGACTTTCTGGTGAACAATGTCGGATCAACTACTCCTTTGCTGAATCCATTTGATAGAAGAAACTTAGATAGCGTATCGTACCATGCCCTGGGAGCTTGCTTCAAACCATAAAGGGCCTTCTTCAAGCGATAGACATGAGTAGGATGCTCTGGATTCACAAAACCCTCTGGCTGACTGACGTATACAACCTCTTTCAGATCTCCATTAAGAAACACTGTCTTAACATCCATCTGATAGACCACCATGTTCTTACTAGAAGCATTAGCCAAGAAGATTCTGATTGCCTCGATACGTGCAACTGGAGCAAATGATTCTTCAAAGTCAATACCCTCCTCTTGACGGTATCCTTTTGCAACTAGTCGAGCCTTGTTCTTTAGTACATCACCATGCTCATCAAGTTTTACTTTGAAGATCCATTTTAGAGAAATAATCATAGCACAATCTGGAGCGGGTACTAATTCCCAAACATCAAGTCGATCGAACTCATGAATTTCTTCTTGCATTGCATTGAACCAGCTGTCCTCAGACATTGCTGTTTTAACATCTTTAGGCTCGATCTTTGATATTACGGAATTGAAGAAGCACCATAAGGCATCAGTTGCAAGTTGTTTACGAGGGGATACCGGACGAGAAGGATTCCCAATGATATTGTCCAACGGATGGTCATGTGTCCATTTTCTAAGGTGTTTTCTTGTGGTTGTTGTTGAGGAACTGAATTAGAAGAGTTTGGATCCCCTGATGAAGATGGTTCAGGTGTTGTTTCAGGGGCAAATATGTTTTCAAATGGAGTATCTTCGGGAGTAGCAAAAGGGTTATCTCCATCAGAATTAGCAGTACCATTTCCATGATGTACAACCGAGGATTGAGGATATGAAGATGATAATGAGTGATAGGCACCTGGCGCTTCTTGAGATAGAGACATTGAGACATATATATTCTCTGTGAAGATTGGTTCAGAAGCCGCCAATGATGATGGTGAAGAAGTATAATTATCATGAGGTTCATAGTATTCATCAAACATCGGATCAAACAATTTCTTCAAATCTTCTTCAGATGGAGGTACATATGGAACTGCTGGGGAGTGATTATGTACAAGCGAAGAACTGATAGGACTACTTGATGGAAATTGTGGTGCGGGTCCGGAACTGGATTGTCCAGGAGCCGTATGCTCAGTCAGCTCATCGAACGTGACGTGAATAGATTCCAAGATATCTCGGGTTCTTTTATTGTAGATTCGGTAACCCTTCCGGTTTGGTTCATAACCAACGAAAACCCCAATGTATGCCTTGGCTTTTAATTTGCCCAAATCTTTGCCTTCATTGTTAGGATAGCATAAGGCACCGAACACTAGTAGAAACGAGAGATCCGGTTTCCGGTTATAAATAAGTTCGTAGGGGGGTTTCCAATGAGATGTATGAATTAGGGAACAGTTTTGGGTATAGCATGCAGTGGCAATAGCTTCCGCCCAGAGAAACATTGGAACCTTTGAGAATATAAGCATAGTTCTTGCAGCTTCTACAAGAGTTCGATTTCGTCTTTCAACTACACCGTTCTGTTGAGGAGTGTGAGGAACACTTCTTCGATGGATGATCCCAATACTTTCATAGAACTGACTTAGTTCTTTGTTGACGAACTCAGTTCCATTATCTGTTCGGATGATTCTAACTATTTTATTAAGCCGGACCTGCAACTGTTTAACAAGTTTGATGATGACGTCGGGAGTTTCATATTTTGACCTAAAAAACTTAACCCAAGTAAACCTAGAGTAGTCATCAACCACGACTAGCACATATTTCTTCTTATTTATGGTTTGAACTCTCATTGGTCAGCACAAATCCATATGAAGAGTATGTAGAACTTCCATGATAGAGTTAACAAGTTTGGGTTTGTGGGCATATTTCTTACTTTTTCCCAATTGGCATGCTGAACAAAGATGATCATTTTCATACTTTAGTCTGGGCAAGCCTCTTACGAGGTCCTTTCTAGAAAGATCGTTATGGATCTGAAGTTCAAGTGATTGAGACGACGATGCCATAACCATGACTTTTTTTTAGAAGCCTTTGACAACAAGCAGATTGGAGAAGACTTCATCATATCTTATATAGATATGGTGTATAGATTAGTTCCACGTGTTCCCTTTAAGAGTTCAACACCATCAGCTCTCTAACGAAGCAAGAATGTTTTCTAAAAGCCACTTCCAGATCGAAATCGCAGAATTGACCAACAGAAAACAAATTGTGACCGAGACCTTCAACGTAATAAACCCTGGAGATTACTGATAAGGATTTAAAATGTACACTTTTGAGGGGTCATTTAAGCCCTTAATTGATCAATTTTGTATCCGTTACTACTTAATTTCGTTCATTTTCACTTTTTAGGTCTCTTGAAGGCAAATTGCTGGAATGACACTTATTCGGACGAAAAGGCACGAATATACGAAGAAAATTGCCAAAGTCAAGAATCGAGACACTCAAACTGCTGGAAGTGATGGGGACGGCGTCACTGCTTAACTGCGACGCCGTCGCGACACATCTTGAGACGAATCAGTAGCCAAATTGCTTATTTACAAGTGACGGCATCAGGTTTAAAAGAGTAGGGCGTCACAACTCAGACGACCTAGATTTGGATCCAGACGGCGTCACGAGCATATGGTGACGCCGTCACAGAGTTGACGTGGCCAAGACGAAACCCTAATGGCGGCGACCGGCGGCGTCGCAATTAAAGAGTGGCGTCGTGCGCACTTTGTAACACTATATATAGAATTGAATTTTTAGTTTTAGAGAGGTAGTTTTGTGGAGTAAAACCTAAACCGAACCAAGGCTGTCTTAGGCGTTATCTTGGGGTTCCATACCTATTTTACAACAAGATAAGTGTTTTACTTCATTGATTCAATCATGTCTTCAATTGTTTGTGTGTATGCTTGCATGTTCTCCATGTCAAGCTAATTTACTTGTGTTTTGCTTAGATAATATGAAACCTAGTTATTGATTATTGATTGGTTGTCTCTTATCTTAATTGTGATTGACCTAGTATTGCGATGGGTCATTCGTTGTGTTATTAATGCTTGATTAGTCTTTGTTGAACCTTAGCTTATAGTTACTAGTGGAATTGTAGGCTATATATCCAAAGATAACCTTAGTGTTAAGTTTATGAATCCTAGGATTTCGTAGTCATTAACCTTAGGTAGCTTCAAAGAGTTAGGGATAACGCATACCTACGACCTTAGAAACACAACGCGTTAAGAATAAGGGCGTGACAATTCAACCATCAATAGGAGATAACTAGGAATAATAACATCTAAGTAAACACATTTTTATCATCATAAGAGCACACAACAATAGACATAGACTACACTCACATTAGTTTAGATAATTAGATAATAGTAGAGTAATCGGTGAAATACCAACCCCAAATCAAACCAAAGATTTGTACATTTCCATTTTCTAAAAACATAAAAAGATAAAAAGTAATCTTCTTCAACCCTGACCTTAGCGTAGTAATTTCTCACTAGCATTCCTATTCCCCAGAGAACGATATCAATACGGTGGCTTACCCTAATACTACACTACAACGATTAGGTTCCTTGCCTGGGGTGTTGAAAACTTGCTCGATTTAAAAGGAAGTTCCTTTGACCCCGAGAACGCGTTGTATGCGGCGTATCAAGTTTTTAGCGTCGCTGCCGGGGAATAGAATAGCTAGTTAGGAGCTCACCTCTTTTAGGTTTCCTTGCTTGATTCCTATCAAGTAAGCTTTTTTCCATATTTTTAGCTTCCTCGTAGTCTATCCCCCTTCTTTGTGACCTTTGTTAGCAACCCCATCACTTTTCATCATGGAAGGTGATAATCAACCACTACTCATCAACCCACCAAGAGGTTGTACTATTGGTGAATACTCGAGACCAAGCCACTTAGGCTATAGGAACACCATTGAGCTTCCCGGCTAAGCCCAAAATACGGCTCTGCGATCCGACACCATCCGGTTGGTGCAAAACGGATGTGCATTCCATGGACTTTGTTCCGAAGATCCTAATCAGCATCTTAAGGATTTCCTTAAAATTGTCGATTCCATCGACATCGATGCGTCTGCGTCTCTTCCAATTCTCTCTACGGGACCAAGCTAGTAATTGGCTTGAGCGACTTCCCGCCGGCTCCATCTCAAGTTGGGATGATCTCACCTCTCGTTTCCTTGCTCAATTTTTCCCACCGGGGAGAACTACTAATCTTAGGAATGAAATCTTGATGTTCCAACAACATCAAGGTGAATCTCTCTACGAAGCATGGACTCGATTCAAGGACTTACTCCATAGAGTCCCTCATCATGGCATTGATCTTTGGCTTCAAGTCCAACTCTTCTCGATCATGTCAACTTCCCACTAAGCGATCCATTGACCAAGCGGCGGTGGAAAACTTAGTGATCTCACCGCGGAAGAATCATGGGGTATAATAGAGGACCTTGCTCTCTATGACAACGAAGTTGGAATGACCCCGTGAGTTGCCCAAACCGTAAAGGCAATATCCTTGCCTCCCATTGACTTACAATCTTACGGTAGTAGGATGCTCGAGCTTGAAGATCAAGTTAAGTTCTAATGAGCTCCTACAAAATCCTAAGTCTTACAACAAGTGAACAAAATCACTCTACCTTGTGAATTGTGTAGTGGTTCCCACAACACTCGAGATTGCACAAGACTCCCGAACAAGCTTTTGCGGACTACGCCTCACAGCGTATCGGCGGAGTGGGAGAGAGGGTACACTTTCAAGCCCGAACAAAACAACTTAGGAAACTCCTATAACCCCTCATAGAGGAATCACCCTAACCTTAAGTGGAACCAAAATTCAAACCCACCCCAAAGCTCATCTTGTCCACCTAATAGGTTCGACCCTCCAAACACCGGGAACCCCACTAGTCTTGAGGCAATTACGTCTAGATTCATGTCATTTCAAGATACTCGATTGACTAAGCTTGAAGCCGATTTCAAGCAACGACAAAACGAGATGACAAACAAGCTTGACACCCTCTTAAAAGCCTTAAACGACCGGGAAATTGGATCACTCCCAAGTGATACTATAAAGAACCCAAAAGTGAGTTCGATTTCATTGACTTCATGTTCTTGTTCACCATGGAGAGTGCACATCCACGCCCATCACACCCAACGATTCACTCGATGCGCTATCAACAAGGGTTCAAGCAATCAAAATGAGGTACGAGGCCCCGCACCATTGGTAAAACCTACTCTTGAGAAACCCGTCATCCAGAACCCCCCTAATCTAGAGGAGGAGTACAAGGAACTCCATCGAGAAAAACCGGTTCTTGAAGTCTTAGCTCATGCACCTTATTATAATGCTTTAAAAGAAAAATATGAGCTAGAACTTAAACTTGGAAAACATGGGTCGCATTTGTGCAAAATAATTTACCTAAGAAGTTAGATGATCTGGGCTATTCACTCTTACGTATGCGCTTGGAACTTCCAAACCTCTCGATGCTCTAGTCGAGCTTAGGATCGAGCATCAATCTTGTTCGTTGTCCTCCATGAAGCCTTAACTTAGGTAGATAGAACCAACATAAACCATCTTAGGTCTAGCGACGGTAGTATTGCATATCCGGTAGGGGTAATAAAAGATTTGGTAGTGCATGTAGGAGAATTGACTCTTTTGGCGGTTCCATGTGCTAGACATGAATAAGGACCCGACATGCCCATTGCTTGTAGGAAGAGGATTCTTAGCTACAGCTAGTGCCATCATTGATTGTAAGATGTCCAAAATAGTGGTAGGAGAAGGAGTGCTAGGTCAATTTACGATGTCAAAAGCATACTTACTACAAAGAAGAGAAATCCACATGAGATTAGGTTGGATAGAGCACGATCTAGATATGGACCTTGGATTAAAGACTTTATAGGTCCCCAACGACCTTTCTATCTAGATGAAGCCTTTGCTAGTCAAGCAACTTTCCATGAAAATGAATTGGCTAGGGACATGAAAGTGAACCCGTTCGAGGACGCCTTAGTATTTAGGAGGATGACCGAGTTCCTAGGAAGCTTGCCCGTCAACCTTATCATGAATAAGTGGAAAGTTGAGAGCGATAAGCCTAAGCATAAGTGGAATTGGGATAGACCGCCTAGTGATGGTAATGGAGAGTGGCACATTAGGATAACGATCTATGACCCCGATGGAGAAGTTTGAAAAGGCATACCAGACCAAGCGTACTACTAGGAACTTAAATGATAAGTTTGATCCTTATAACATTCTAGAGGATAGGCTTACTTATATCGATGCGTAGGGGCACGACTTTGAGTCTAGCTACAAGACTCATAAATAAAGAAAAGCGCTTCGTGGGAGGCAACTCATGCTTAATTGTTTGCTTGTTTGTGTCGTATATCTTTTATTGATTGTTTATTCTCATGTTTAAATTTGTAAAAATGCTTTATTTTGTCTTTAACCTCGTCTTAATTACATATAAAGGTATTTTACATAAGGGATAAGTGTAGGGAGGATTACACACGTTTTCAAAAAGAAAGTTAACATGAGAATTACAATTATTTAAAAGATATATATGTGTGTGTGTTTGTTCGAGTCAAATGCTTGTATCGAGTCATAATTGATGTTTTGCGAAATTTTCCATATTCTAAAGATAAAGATTTTCTATAATTTTTCCGAAAATCGCAAACCGGTTCTGTCGGGATAACTGACGTCGAAAGTCGCATGACTGGCGTCGTCGGGAGGAGTAAGCGCTACTAATTTTTCTCGTTTTACGAGCTCTTGATAAATTTTGGAATTTTCCGGTCTTAATTTTCGTAAAATCGTAAACATCCATTCCATGAGCATTATATCCTAGTTTAGTAGAGTTATATATATATTGTTACCGCCGATTTTACGCGATGGTTTCGTTTGTTTTCTTCAAGTGTGCAGGTTTAATTTACCAAGAAGAAGATACATAAGATTGGAAGGAGCTTTTATTGCAAACACTCTTTTTGAAGAAATATTTAACCACTACTTCACACGGATCCTACTGAGCTAATCAGGGGAGTACTAGTTTCTTTCGTTTTTAATTACTTCCATTATCATAACTTTGATACTCTCGGAGAACGTTGGGGACAATGTTCAGTTTAAGTGTAGGGAGGGAAAATAAAATGGGAGCTTTGAAACTATGCCATGTCCTTGATTATTTGCCTTGTCCAATTTCATTTGTGTAATAAACCATGAGAAATATCGGTTAGGGTAATTTTGGCACAAAATTTAAAATTTTCATGACATGTAGGAATGGGCCATTAGTCTTAATAAAGCGTCTCATGGATAGGAAGTTATATGACTAGCACAAAAACCCTTTACCATTTAAAAGGTACACTTTTGAGGGGTCATTTAAGCCCTTAATTAATCACTTTTGTATCCGTTACTACTTAATTTCGTTCCTTTTCACTTTTTAGGTCTCTTAAAGGCAAATTGTTGGAATGACACTTATTCGGACAAAAAGGCGCGAATATACGAAGAAAATGGCAAAAGTGTCGAGACACTCAAACTGCTGGAAGTGATGGGGACGGCGTCACTGCTTAACTGCAACGCCGTCGCGACACATCTTGAGATGACTCAAGAGCAATTGCTTATTTACAAGTGGCGGCATCGGGTTTAAAGAGTAGGCGTCCTGACTCAGACAGCCTAGATTTGGATCGAGGCAGTCGAGAGGTTGAAGCCGGCGTCACGAGCATAAGATGACGTCGTCGCGAGTTGGCGTGGCCAGGCGAAACCACAATGGCGGCGACAAGCGGCGTCACAATTAAAAAGTGGCGTCGTCACATTTTGTAACACTATATATAGAATCCGAATTTTTTGTTTTAGAGAGGTAGTTTTGTGGAGTAAAACCTAAACCGAACCAAGGTTGTCTTAGGCGGTATCTTAGGGTTCCATACCTATTTACAACAAGATAAGTGTTTTACTTCATTGATTCAATCATGTCTTCAATTGTTTGTGTGTATGCTTGCATGTTCTCCATGTCAGGCTAATTTACTTGTGTGTTTGCTTAGATAATATGAAACCTAGTTATTGAATATTGATTGGTTGTCTCTTATCTTAATTGTGATTGACCTAGTATTGCGATAGGTCATTTGTTGTGTTATTAATGCTTGATTAGTCTTTGTTGAACCTTAGCTTATAGTTACTAGTGGAACTATAGGCTATATATCCAAAGATAACCTTAGTATTAAGTTTATGAATCCTAGAGATTTCGTAGTCATTAACCTTAGGT
Organism: Chrysanthemum lavandulifolium; assembly: GCA_022545495.1. Lineage (NCBI taxonomy): Eukaryota > Viridiplantae > Streptophyta > Magnoliopsida > Asterales > Asteraceae > Chrysanthemum > Chrysanthemum lavandulifolium. Next base: position 19,681,354 of record CM040246.1, read on the forward strand.
AGCTTCAAAGAGTTAGGGATAAACGCATACCCTACGACCTTAGAAACACAACACGTTAAGAATAAGGACGTGACAATTCAACCATCAATAGGAGATAACTAGGGAGTAATAACATCTAAGTAAACACATTTTTTATCATCATAAGTAAACACATTTTTTATCTAATTATCTACACTCACCTTAGTTTAGATAATTAGATAATAGTAGAGTAATCGATAGAAATACCAACCCCCCAAATCAAACCCGAGATTCGTACCTTTCCATTTCTAAAGACATAAAAAGATAAAAATAATCTTCCTCAACCCCAACCTTAGCGTAGTAATTTCTCACTAGCATTCCTATTCCCTGAGAACAATATCAATACCGTGGCTTACCCTAATACTACACTACAGCGATTAGGTTCCTTTGCTAGGGTGTTGAAAAACTTGCTTTCGACGAAAGGAAGTTCCTTTGACCCGAGCAGCGTTGAGCGCGTATCAATTACACTATCTCCAAAAACATAGTCTCCATAACCCATGATAGCTCCAAAATGGTCATTCCCAGATCTAACTGTTCCGATGAATCTATTCACAAAGTTCTTGAGCCTTGAGCGATCTCCGGTCATATGTTTTGAACAACATGAGTCCAAATACCACAGAACGATTTGTACGACATGCAGTTGAACACAGATAAGTATGGATGACTGGATAATTTGGATCCCCATGAGAGAATGGGTTCCGTTTGGTTAGTACAATATATTGGAGCACCCACATCAGCAATAAAAGATATGACCTCATTAGTAGTGGATGTAAAACTAGTAGTGGCAGTGGACCTATTTGAAGTGTGGGAACTTCTTAAAGGTATGATTCTACCAGTAGGCTTCCATTTCTTAGAGGGCATAGATCTAGACATCTTAGGACACAATTCATTCAATTTGAATTTCCGGCCAGTAGGTTTCCATTGATAACCCACATTTCTAAATTTTCTTCCTGTAGGCTTCCAATAACTACTAACCCTTTTCCTTGTAGGCTTCCAGACCTCCTTAATCTGTTTAGCATTTTTTATAATTTTGACTGAAGAATTGGCAGTAATTTTTTACCTCATTCACAACACATTCATGATTAAGACCAACCAAACATTTCTTACATATTTTGCAAACGATGGCGAATCGAATTAATTACGATGCGCTTATAGCTAATACTAGAATCAACACGATTCGTTTTATTAATTCAAACTTATTCTTCCTAGGGTGTTCTTCTCTTTCTTCTCTTGACACTCTTGGCTCGCATGGTCCTATCTCGCATTGTATTGCACGAAGGCTTTGACCGTAACCTTAGTGTTGTTGATTACTCCGTAGAAGGAATGGCGGAATATTAGTTGGTGATACTACTCTTTGCATTAGTGGTCTAGAAGTACTGGGATCTGAAGCTTTGTGAGGCACATCAAAAGTCACATTCTTAACCTTAGGCATAGAACTTGGTGCAACTATTCTATCTCGCCTATTACTAGATTTCGGACTTGTGACAATTACATATTATAAGAGTTCCTAAGATCGTTTGGCATCCATGCAGGCATAGGCGATTGCACTATCAAAAGGTTTTTCTATTCTTTCATCATCAACAATCTCACGGAGACCCGTTAAGCTATCCTTAAGGTATGAGAGATATGCTTTATGTGCAAGTTCATTATTCCTAATAGGAGGGGGAATATATAACATATCAATAGCATACTTATCACAAGCAGAAACCTTTGGAATAGAATATTTGCAATTAGGGATTGGCAATTTTCCTTTCACCTCACGCTTTAGATTCTCAATATCGTTAATCAAAGAAGTTGTCTTTTCAATGTGTTTATCATGATTAACTTTGAATGAATCACATAACTCTATGTTTTGATCATTGACCTTTGAAATTTCAGTTTTAAAACAATCATTTTCCTTTTGCAAGTTATCAATAATGTTTTGAAGTTGGAAATTCTGAGAATCTAAGGGTGGAGGCATACGGGAGCGTGTCACTTCATTCTTTTCACCTTTAAGTTGTGAAATTTGGGCTTTCAATCTTTTGATCGTGTTACAGTGAGCTCGAATCTGTTCATCTCGTTTGTTGATTTCAAAAACTGCATCAAACTCAGGAGCATCCAAAGATGTCTTGGTATTTGAGGTTTTAACATTTTATTTCAGATGTTGATATTTTAATTGTAAACCAAGAAGTTCAACTTCCAATTTAGAAAAATGCTGGACCATGTTATCATGATCGTCCTTTTTGATTTTATCATGCAATTCTGAATTTTTGGTCTCAAGCTCAATGACACGATCCTGTGAGACTTTCATTTCAATTGACATTTCATGAAATTGAGAAGCAGTAATGGAGTAATGCGTAACAGTGTAAAACACATCTTGAGCAATACATCTAGAAATCAAATTATCATTTAGATTATGAAGATTCTTTCTTTCAATCTCATTGCTCTTAAGCTCACGTTCATTAATACTGACCACGTTTTCCATTTCGTTAAACGTCCTTTTCATTTCTGTAATCTCTGTATCTATGCCCTTTTGAAGACTTTCAAATTGTCCTTTTAATTGTTTAAAGAAAGGCATGACCTCATTTAAGTAACATTCTTTAGTTTGCTTAAAACCCCTTTCCCCTTAAGTTATTCCTGTAGGTGTGATTCTCTTCTTACACGTTTTCTCAAAATCAACGAATAGTTGGTAAACTACATATAGGCTGATTAAGGTTTTGCTTTGAGTGGGAAGAGTTCTAGGCACTAGATGCATCGGTGTATTGGGTAGATACACTGTGGCTGGAGGCAATTTCCTACAAGGGGGATTCTTTTCAACAAGATCATCTGCTTTTTGCTTATCCATATCTTTCTTCCAGAAAACTTGTTCAGGGGTTAATTGAGTTTGAGGTCTAAACTTGTTCAAGGCAATCCAAATTTCCTTAGTGTAATCATGGGATTTAAACATTATATTATAATTTACACACCAAGGATCCTTTGATTTCTTTTCCATCTTCTCTCTAGAGGAATTTTCTAATTCTCTATCCTCTTCAGTGCACTCTATGCATGATGGTGTTTGTCTAGGCTTAAGAATCTCATTACCATTATAGACCACCTTTTGAGCAGCTCTAGCAATTTTACCATACTCAGGATTGGGTTCCTCTACAAGGGGAATACTATGCTTATCGCTTAAGACTCTATGCTTAGTGATCATGTGAAGCGATCGAAGGTGTTTCCTTGTCGTACAACTTGTTTTCAAGTTTGTTTTTCAAAGTTTTTAGGTTGGAAAATTCATTTAAAGTTTTGATTCCTTAGCATTGAATTTCTGCTAAGCACTTTCACATTTCTTGAAGTTCTTGTTTTGCTTAGCAGTTTTATTAAGCTTTTCTTGTAAGGAATTTAACTCTTGTTTTAATACTTCTTCCCTAAAATTACTTTTTATGATAAGTGTACGCATTTGGATATCCATCTCCTGCTCATGAGTGGTCAGTTCAAACTTAGCACACTGTTCATATATGGCAACTTGATCCTTATAGGTATTAAGTTCAGTGGTCAAGGAATCATCAGGCACATATGCAGTGTATTCATCAGATATGCATTCATTGTTAACTGTAGAAGATTCATTACTTGGTACAATAAGACTTTCATCTTGCTTCACATATTGATCATATGGGACAACATTGCTATTTCCCATATTTTCAATATCTGATTCAATGACTTCAGTAGATTGTACTTTATGGTGAATCTTTTGCGCATCAACCACATCATATAGTTTCAGTACCTCTGATATGATAGATTCCTTGGAGGGACTGGCCTGCTGAGGTGAATAGATCATTTAAGAGATATTAGCCATAAAGATAGTTTGTGCATATGGTTCATCATCAACATCCGAGTCAAATGCATCACAGTCTGCAACTTGAAAGGCGTTGGGATTGTTCTAAGCAGCACCATGCACAGGTTGTTCGTCAACATCAGCATCATAAGTTTTGGCATTCCCTTCAACCAAAAACAATAGCTCTTCTTCATTCAATATAGCTCCACTGTCTTGTGCTTGCACAAGTAACATCTTGTCCCTGAAGTATTCTGCATTCTGAGGACGTTTTGGTTGAGTTCAGTTCCTAGCTATGTGTCCTTCTCCACCACAGTTGTAGCACATGATTGACTTACCTTGACCCTGATCCATGTTCCTTCCACGATTCTGATTACCCACATATCCTCCACCAACACCAGCATTCCCATAAGCAGCACCTACATTCCCCTGTTCATAATGTGGGAGGAATGCATTATGTCTTCCTTGCACGTTTTGCACCACTATCTTTCCTTCTTTAACTGAGCATGATTGTGAAGATTTGATGCAGTTCTGAGGTGATTGTTGGTGTGTGGGGTGAAGTTCAAGTTTTACTTAACCATTAGAGCCAGTTGATTGACAAGGTGTTCCATGAATGCGTGCGAATGGAGGCTTATACCTGGATCGAAATGAGTTTGTGGTTACCATTTCCGGGGGTATGACTTGTGATGCTTTGGTAGTAATTCCCATCATGTAGAATGCGGTTGAATCATTTGAAGAGCTTGCATCTCGGCATTGGTCTTGAACTTTTCCATGATCATTCGCTCAAATGCAGCATGTTTCTCATTTTGAAGCAAATAAGCATATAGTTGCTCATAATTGGTGTTCCTCAATCCTTTGTTTAGTTTGAATGCAATGACAAATTTGTGCCATTCGGGATTCATGTTGTTCACAAACTTTGAATTGAGCTGGATATTAGGCATAGTCATTTTGATATTCCTCATGTCATTCACAAGCTTGTGAAATCTGACATAATATTCAGTCACACTTTCCCCTGGTGTCATCTTAAAGTTCTCGAAGTCATCATACAACTGAGACTCCCTATCTTCCTTAGTCAGTTCTGAACCAGATAGAAGCATCTTAACATTATCCCAAACTGCTTTAGCTTCTGTGTTGTGATTGATTAGCTTGTAAATGTCCTTAGGTAAACCTTGGAGTATAATATTTGAAGCCTTGATGTCTGCATCGTATCTCTTCTTCTCTTTATCATCAAGCTCATCATACATCTTTGGTCTATCCAATCCCAATACAACAGAACAATCAGCTGCGGTTTCAAGGATATCTCTAGTAGTTTCAATTTGATATGGTCCTTCATCAATTGACTTAAGGATGTTGACCCCATTCTCTTTTCCCAAACAATACAATCTGATTCTTTAAGCCCATGAATCATAATCTGTTCTATCAATCATGGGAGGACGAGTACCGGATCCTGCAGCTTGAACGTCATCAGCAATGTAAGAAATGATTGTAGACATGATTTCCAATTCTACGGGATTTTACTCTTCTTTGATTTAACCGGGAAATAAATTCTTTCACGGGATTTTACTAGATCAAAAGAAAAAACCGTAAAACGTATCACGAAGGAATGACAAGTCTCAAAAGATAAGTAGCACAAGTACTTAGTCATAGACAGAAATCTTACGCGTAACTTCCTTTACGCGTAGACAATAGCTTAGGAGTAAATATGGCTTAAGCGTAGATTGATATCTTACGCGTAGACTTTAGGTGAAACTTAAGCTTAGGCGTAGACTAAAGGCTTAGTAGTATGAACCTTATGTGTAATGTTACCTTAGGCGTAAGATGATCTTATGCGTAAGAATAGCTTAGGCGTAAAGTTTTTTTTACTCGTAAGCTTTTAAGCTTATGCGTAAAACTAGGCTTTTACCCGAAAATCCTTTACACTTATCAAGTGTAAAAGATATCCATTAGTCGAGAAGTGTTTTCGAGGCTTATCTAAGCAAGAAAACATTGAGTACACCAACATCTTCAAAGATCAATGAACAAAAACCTTAGGCGTAGAAGACTGCTTAAGCGTAGAAAGGCTTAGTCGTAGATTCTTACGCGTAAAACTAGGGTTTTACTAGGCGTAGGAAAAACCAAATTCAGCAAAACTGATTTTTATGATTAAAAGTGTTTTGTAAACCTGATTTAAATGATGAAACAACTTCAAAATCACCAAAATAACACAAAAGTATGAAACTTGATGATCCAAACAACTTTTTACACTTACGCGTAGGATAGTACACCCAAAACTAACCAAGCATAAAAATCAATCTACACACGTAAAGTTTGAAACCTTTTGCTAATAACTGAAACTTTAACACTTAATAAACCTTAACCCATAAGAATCTTGAGTTTTCAAGTGTAAAAACTAAAGCTTTAAGCTTATGAAAAGTGTATGCGCAAACCTACGCGTATAGCATAAAAACATGAAAAAAACAAAAGTTATATCTCAACTAGAACTATAAAACCAAGAACATGAAAGATGGATGATCAAACCATGGCTCTTGATACCAATTGTAACATCTTGGTTTTCACAATCACATCATAATCACAATATGAGGCTTATGGTTTATAGTTTTAGAGAGAGAAAGTGGGAGAGAATAGGGAACTTGGTGAGACAAAGAAAAAGCAATTATAAGCTCGACCATTTGCCTTGAAAGCGAAAGGGTATTTATAAATACAAACATGACACGCCTCCTATGGGTTGTGGATTAGATATACAGTGGGTAAAGACCCGTCCGTCCTCCACGGTGTTACTTAACGAACTACTTACAAACACTAAATGACCACGACTACAAGCTTTCTAACGAATACATATACTTGAGGTGACCGACACTTTAACTACTGGATTTTCCAAATCCTAACAATAAAAAACTAAAAAAATCATAACTTTCTCTTCTATGTTTTCTCCATCTTAAAGCTATCTTTTCTTTACCTCACCATACCTCTTCTTCTACTACTTAAACTAGAACCACCTGATCCTTCTTCTCTCTCTACCACCAATGCAACTAACCAAGTCTAGTGGATTATGACATTAGGTAAACCAAAAAAAACACATAGAAACCCCTAAAAAAACATTCACAAAAACCCAAATGTCTGATGACGGTGGCCAGAAAACTGATGACGTGCTGGAACAACTTCGGCCAGAAAATGAACCACAACATAATTGAATTTGTCTTTACCGCATCCAAAATCTGACACGCCGGAAAATGAACGGAGGAGAGGAAAAGACCGGAATTAAAAAGAACACAATTGTTTCTTACTTAGACCCATCTAAAAGTACAAAGGCAACTTTGAAACATAGTGGTGTTGTTAATGCGATTGTTGTTCGGTGGTGTTTGAATTTTAATTTTAAGGGTTAATATTATAAAGAGAAAGGATTGGCTTATGGGAGAGACAACATAGTGAAACTTGTGATTGTGTGTGAGAGAAAATTAAGAATACGTGTAAGAGAAAAATAAAATAAAAAACTATTTATTCAAAGTATCTTATTTTTTCTTTTAATAAATCTGTCAACAAGTCTTGACATTAATAGGGTGATATTGTGTTTTTATTTTCCAAAGTCATTTTAGTAAATTTAAAAATAAAAAGCTTTTCACAGTGGTGTTTAGGGGTGTGCACGGTCCAAAAACCGGACCGGACCGAGACCCGATTTCGGCAAAATCTTAGACCGAGACCGGACCGAATGTGGTCGGTCCGGCCGGTCTGGTCAAACAAGGCCAAATTAGTCCAATTTTGTCTGTTTTGGTCCGGACCGGACCGGACCGAGGACCGAATTAGCCCAAAAGCCGAGACCGCGGACTGAACCGAATGTGGTCGGTCCGGTCCGGTCTAGGTTGGTCCGACGGTCGGTCCGGTCTGTTCGGGTCGTATGCTCACCCCTAGTGGTGTTATACCACATGAACCTAATCTATCATTTTTAGAAGTAGAATCTAGATAAAAAAACTACTCAAAGAAAAAATATTACGGTTTTGACTCATATGTTTTTACTCTGACACAAAATTAGCACTAAATTATTTTTCATTATTAAAATAAATATATTTTTTAATAATCATGATTTTTGATCTTTTGTGTGATTACAGGTTTTAAACCACAACTATACAGACTTAAACCGGGTAAAGCACTTATTTTTCAGAAGGTTGTGTGGCCACTTGAGAATTGTTTGCACATAGCAAAAATTGAACTTGAGATCTCACACATCTTATAGTGATAGTCATAAATACTTTTGTCACTAGGCACCCGTGAGTGATTTCATTAAAAAAATATGGGTCTGCAATAAATAGAAAATATATATTATATTATATAACATTCATTGGAGTAGAAATGTGAGATGGCATTGTTCCGAACCCGCCGATTGGGAGGTCGGCTTGAGGGAGTGGGATAAATTGGGTGTATTGTGGAGCCACGGCTCGAGTCGGTATTGTTCACACGCCGAGTCGAGTCGTCGGCATAGAAGGATTTCAATAAAGTTTATTGGGTTTGTTAGTGGCTTTTCCACTTAATTGTCACTTGATTTTGTGTTTTGTTGCATGTTGTACACCTATTTTACATTATCATTTTTCATTATCATATGTTTTTGTGGTTCGTTGCATGTTGTACACATGTTTTCCGTTCTTAATTCTAGACCATTTACATAAGGAATCGGTGCTTCATTTGTTTGTTTTTTAAACACATGCTCGCACACACACGATAGACGTCACTGGTGTCCAAAAAAACCGAGGAACCAAAAGAACCGAAGAACCGTGCAGTACCGATCGGGAGCGGGACCATATATTAGAACTATAGTGCGGTTCTTGGTTCCTAAAATTCAAAATTTCGGTTCTCGGGACGGTTCGGGTCGGGCAGGTCGGTTCGATACTTTCGAAAAAGAACCGACTTTTATGAAAGTATGTAATTTTATAGGCTTTGTTTGGGACATTGTGTACATGCAAGTATTTAGCCTTTTAAAAAAATAGAAAACCTACCTAAACCTAAAAACCCATAAACCTTAATCTTTAATCCATTGACTCCATTCAAATATTCAAACATCATTTATCAATATGAAAGTAAGTTTTTTCTAATCTGGAATATCGAGTACGCGCATAGCCGCACATTGAACAATTTTATGCTACTCAGTAACAACTAACAAGAAGTTGTAGTTAACTGTTGGTATTTATTGTTCATTAAATGTAATGATAAAAGTCGAGAAACAATTAACGATTATGGCATCACTGCATGTATATTGTCACCATGTAAGTTATTGTAAGCTAGTCACCATGATTGATATATAATATTTTCAATGAGTTTACAATTATTTTCATGGATAATAAGTTTGCTATTATCGGATATATGTTTTTTGTTTGTTTGTAAGTCAAGTTGTGAAATATTATTAAGGTTGTCAACCTCTTTCGAAGTTCTACGAACCGAGTACCGTAATTTCACATCCATCCAAACATATTTTTTTTACATTTCGGTACTCATGGGAATTACCGAAAATTCCCGTACCGGAACCGAACCGAAAAACTTGGGACGGTTCTTGGTTCCACTTTTTCCTTATTTTCGGTTCTGGTTCCGGTTCGGGACGGTTCCAGTACCATGGACACCCCTAGACGTCAGTAATAAAAACTGAGCCAAATTTTTTTATGCAAAAAAAACGAAATTGTTTTAAGGGTTTTGGTGGGAACGATGAGTGGAATGCTTGATTAAGTAACGGCATATTAATCGATATGACGTTTTGTATGATGCTTAAAGGATCAGGTAAGGACATATTAATAGGATAGATGCATCGGAAGTAGAAGAGGAGATGAGAGATGAGTCTAAAAATGATGTGTATTCTTTCACATATGTAGGTGAAAGTAACACTGACAGGATACTTGAGACGATACTTACATACTCGTTGAGCAAAACTTTTCTTTTCTAATAAATATTTGAGTTAAACAACTTATTTTCTGATTTTACTACCCATCTATTTTTGTGGTTATTTAGGTGATGGATTAATGCACACACTGTTATCTGATGTTGTGGTGTCAAAAGGTAAGGTCGGTGTGAAAAGACAATACACATATCTTATAATCTATTGCAGTTAATGTTTTTGAATGTTGTTTTTCGATTGTCTTTAGAGTTCCAAAGCTCGTTAGGGGTATGTTCTTATATCTTGATTCATGTTTTCAGCTTGCCGCTGATGTTGTTATTATGGGTGTTATGTTCCTGGAGCTACCAAAACTTTCCGACATACATATTGGATGCAGGACATGTACATGTTTTATTTTTAACGGTGATATTTTACACTATCGAAGGTGATATGGTTGCAAGTAAATGTTTTTAAGTAATTTGGTTGTGGGCCACATTGTTTTGAGTCTTTTTTTTTCTCATTTTTTTTGGTTTCACACATCGTTTTTGTAGTGCATTAAGTAGGCAATATATGTGCGTTTCTGTTTGTTTATGGTTTTGGTATCTTTTACAGGCTGAGAGGTGGTCATGGGTGGTGGTGAGAGGTGGTCATGGGTGGTGGTTTTATACGATGTTTGCAATCTCTTGTTGTAGTTTTTCGTGATCTCCTCTATAGTTTTGTATGTGGTCATAAATGTTGATTTTATATGTTGTATATAAGTTTTAGTGATACCCGCTACTTTATAAGTGGTACAAGCTGTTTTGGACTTTGTAAAATAAGTGTTTTTTTATGTAAAGAATTTCGTAACTTCATTTGGAGTTGTTTTAAGTTATACGAATGTTTAAACAGTTTTTCTTTATTTTTTTTCTTCTTCAATGTGGTTTTAGTTGGGAAGGTATAATCATGTAATGCATTTCCACGGTTTGATTTTTGTTTGTATTTGTAAGTAGGAGTTAGAGAAGTTGAGTGTCATTTGGAAGGTGTAGGTATGTAATTTACTTTAACTGTTCAATGTTTTGTTTGTTGCGGCTTTTTAGTTTGTTGGTTCATTTGGTGTGTATGTTGTGTAATTTGTATGCGTTTTGTAAATCTAATTTAGGCGATAGATGCTTTGCTGAACTGATTTGGATTTCCTTTTGCATTTAATTTTTGCGTCACAAAAAACTGTAAGACATTGCTCTAATTAGCACACGTATGAAATCGATTATCTCTTGGTCTAAGATAGATTTTGATGATGAAGTCACAGAATGTGCAAGCAAGCGGCGCCTAACGAGGCTAAGAAAGTTAGGCGGTGAAGAAGTGCACAAGATATAATGGCTGGCGCGTGGCGGTATTTAATAAAGTAGTTGTGAATGTGCGAATTTGAGTCTGTCCTCGGTCTTGTGTTTTAATAAATCGATTTTCAATCTTGTTTGAAAGCCCCGTATGAGAAAATTAGTGATTAATAAAAACTAGCATTAGTGTTTAAATTATGAAAAATGTTATATCAACAAAAGATTTACTATTTTTTTGTACACAATTACGTGTCATATAGCATTGATCTTAAACTATAACGAGTACTAGAATACTTATTTGAAGTAAAATTTCCGTAAGACTGATGCTATTGGAAAGGTGAATACCTACGAATCGAACATGTGACCGTATTTCCTCACTTAGCTCAGTGGCGTGACCAAGATTGTCTTCTAACCTTTTAATTTATGGTTGTCTGCATGTATGTTTCATTTGTTTATGTGTGTAGTTTTTTTGTTTAATTATTTTTGTGGGGTATATTTTTTCTTGTGGTTGCGGTCGCCTTATTAGCAAATTATGGTTGGGTGTAGTTTTGAAGAGAGAAAACTGAAGTGATAATGAGGTGGCGGTAAATGACCACAAAACTTATGGTTACCATTAGCATTAGCCTAAGAAACACCATTTGGAGCAAATGCACAAACACATTTCGGTTAGAGAAAAGTAAAAAAAAAGGCCAAAATCTTTCTTGGAGTCTCTATTGTGGTCATTTTTAAACACAATCTACAAAATAATTAAATGTATTTATTATTATTTCCATGATTTCAGTCAAAATTAGCCGTATGTCCAATTTGCAGTACACTATTTTACTTTTCATTTTACCAATATAACTATCCATATTGCTTGTGAACGGCTAGTCGGCGGCGACTTAACGCATCGAAGCTTATGATTTGACATAAAGGTAAGTAAATTTAAAAAGATTTACTTACCTTTATGTTCATCGAAACTTCGATTCTTATTATCGGCGCAAGCCGCCGATTGAGTAGTTTGCGGTTGCGCAATATATGTAGTTACTTTGGTATAATGAAAAGTAAAAAATGTACTGCGAATGGATGTATGACTACATTTTGAGTGAGATAACGGTCGAGTAATTCTACATGGCGTAATTAATTTTAAGATTAAATTTAAAATGACCATAACGTGAACTCAAAAAAATTTGTCATCTTTTGTACTTTCATCTTTCGTTTAAATACAAAAGGGTGAGTTATTCCGGCGGTGGTATATTTTTATTCCAACGGGGCTATGTAATAGGTATGACAAATAGTACAAATAATCTTATTGCTTTACAATCTTCTTGTCTTTTTTTTTTTTTTTTTTTTTTTTTTTTTTTTAATAGAAATAAGTGTGTGTATAATATGTGAGTGTATAATAATGTATATAATAAGTGTGTGTATAATAATGAGTGTGTGTATAATAATGTATTGTACATGTATAATTATTTAGTTTGTATAATAGCACGCTAAATATTACCACATTAAATAACGCAACAACAACTTTTATTATTAAATTAAGCGTCGATTAACATATTATTTAAATACACCAACATCTACTACGTATGAAGATTATTCATCTCGTTTAAAGATCATGGAGCCTTGCACCCGGTAGACAAGCGTGATCCTCGAGTTCCTTGCCAATTCTAACTCCATCTCCGGCGTCTTTATTTTTGTCTTTAACGACTTGATCTCATTATCTTTAGCCTTGATTTGAGCCTTGCGTTGAAGATGAGGCTCGACTTAAATACCGTCTTTCAAATTCATCTTTCCAAGCTGAGTATCGACACCCATAGTCATTTGTACTGGTTGTTACATGTTAAGAAAATAATAAGAAGCGTATTTTAACAAACAAATTATTTACATAAAACCCTAAGCAAGCGTATGATTATTTACCTTTGAAAGAGGACATGCATGTCTGGTCGGCCGGGAAAGGATTTCGTGGATTTCCGTTCTATAATAAATCCTCTATTACATCGACACGAGAAAGGATTTCCTTGGCCCTTTGACAAAGAATTTGCATGAATCGATAATCAATCATTTACAACATAAAACATGTATCATTTACAATGTTATTATTAATTTAAATATAAGCGATAATCAATCATTTACAACATAAATCGATAATCAATCATTATGTTTACAACATAAATCATTAATCAATTATTTTCAACATAAATCGATGTCGGTCACTATGTTTATAATTATTTACAACATGAGTCATTCACTATGTTTATAATTATTTACAACATGAATCATTAATCATTTACAATGTTTTGTATGTATATATTATTTACTAATTTGGTAGTCGATGCCTATATAATAATTCCCTTTGGGATGCGACATCGGATCATGCCTCTCCATTGTGGGTGGAGATGCGGAAGTGGAGAATGTTAGTCTCAGCGTCGAACAATGTAATGACCTGCCGTTCCCCACGCGGGCTATCACAAGGGTGGTTCTTTGTGAGAAATGCGGACCATTGATAGCGGAAAACACATATTCCAACCCACATGAGATATAAATGCAGCGGGTCGTCTAATCGATTCTGCAATAACCAACCCGTGTTTGGCATGTCCATATAGCGATCGATCGGTGCATTTCTTCTCCGGACCGATCTATTATGCAATGTGAAGTTCGTTAAAACCATCTTCCCCGAAACCCATGTAAACACGCCAATTTAGGTCCATCTGTTGCAATAACATACGCTAACTTGGCGCCACCAATCTTGTTGTTCCCAAACACCATGGGCAGCGCAAAACCCGCAATTTCCGTCACCCACATTATATACGATTATGTATGGATGCCAAAGGGTGGAAGCATACCCGTCAACATTTAAACTACGCATCTCCATTGTACAACTGTGTCTTGTCGACAAAGGACTAGGACCGTGAAAGAACTATGTCGGGCGGGCTCTTTGTTGAAGTTCGGGACTTGTCTTGATCTTGTAGCGGTGCTTCTTGGTGATTTTCGGTTGGAACTTCATTCAAGTCGGGTCTTCATTCAAGTGCGGGACTTGTGTAGCCTGCCATTTGTCCTTTGCGCTCGGACGTCCACGGGTATTTTTACGAATAACGGGTTCCGTGTGTCATCGGATGCGAGTTGGTATATCGATCTCAACCGTTAGCATATTATTCTTGACAAGCGGCGCGCTTTGGTAAAACATTCTGAATTGTCGAATGTCATCTCTAAGCAGTATCATCATCATCATCATCATCATCATTCTTGGAAGAGCCATCTTGATGGTGGCCTATTGATATTAGGCCACGGAACATGTAGGGTTCTCAAAAATATTAAGTTCTTAGTGGAATGGGAGTCACGAAATCATTAAAAGTGGTATATTACAATGGCCTTAGTAAATCACTAATATTAATGGGAAAACAACGATAGTTATAAATGTACTTACCATGAATCACATAGTATTGCATCTCGTGAAAGCATGGCGGTCCAGTAAATTATACGCAACTTATGGCTACAATCTTCTACGGTGATAGACCGATGGAGTTCTTTGTGCATGAGTTGGAAAGCATGGTGAGAAACTTTATACCACAATTCTTGAAATAGTGGAAAATTACAATCATTTATTTTCTGGATGCTTATTTAAACTCTCTTTATCGAATTTTCTTGCGCAAAGATAATCTTATCATTGCCTCAACAACTGTCTAAATTGGATTGTGTCTTTGCCCGAATATAATTTCAACAGCGCGTGGTGAGCCTCGACTCTACACGTTGTTGTGCAGCGCGAAGAAGCGATATTCATCGGTGATATACGAGACAAACATGTATACGTAATCTCGCGACCCGGTTATCCGGATACTCGGCGATGTTGAAAAAAACGATGAATTAATCAAAGGTCATTCGGTGCTTATTAATTGAATAATAAAAAAATATATAATTAACAATTTATTACGCTCAAGGTTGACCAAGCGTTGTCGTGGCGCTCATCATTGCTCGAACAAAGGCGTGTCGGAGCTTTAACCAACCGATCCCATCTCTTTTTAATGGAGTCATACTCATCTAACCCACGCATCATTTCTCATAAACCTCATCAAATTTTGCTCTATATGCCATCGACGGAGTAATTTGCGGCGGTAGGGAATTCGCTCTACATGCCCTAACCAGCGCTAAATCTCATCGGTGACAATAACACGTGGGTAGTATCTTTCGTCTATCACCTCTTTTATGCGTTGCAATACCCATTCAAAATTATGCCCTTTTCACCGTGTATAAAGTTATACGCCATTGAAAATGTTTTATTCGTTGGAGTTACTCCAACAATTTCCAACAATGGCAATTTAAAGCGTGTGGTATTGTCGTAGAGTCCATCAACATGATTTCGGGGGCGTCGCCATAGAGCATTGAGTGGGGTGAACAAAAATAGCTCCTCAAGCTCATTATGGTCATTCGCCTCGGGTAATATGCATAACACGAATCCGTCGGATGCGGCGTAAAGGACTTGAATTTGAGTTCTATCACCTACTACGGCTCTCGGAACTTATCAAGTGCGTTATAAATAGTTCTAACGCTAGACACGTTATCCGGATTACGTCCCTTTATTGTCGAAAGTATATTACGTGGTGATGCGCTATACTCGACAATTCTTTGACCAAACTCGACTCATCATCTTTTAATCGCATTGCATATGGCATACCATGCAAGCGACTCTAGCAACTCATGATTATGGCTATCACACTTCACCCTCAAAATCCAATTATATTGTGTTGGTCTATATTTCGCAACTAATCTGAATGGACAATTGCTTTTTTGTTTTGGTTTTCCGTTTCCCCTACCGTGATATTCATAAATCCCGCTCTTTGTACACATATAATTAATTTCCATCATCGACCATTTTACGATTTGGTTCTCTTTTTAACAATGACAAAACCGAGCCCAGGGCTATATTTCACCAGTCAGTTATTTCTTCGTGAGCAGGCGAAAATACATAACAAATTTTATAACACACTTTTTTTAACTAATACTTTTTAATACTTTTATAGCGGAAAGCCCCAGGGCTATATTTACCACTTGTCGATAAATGGGCAATCCTCGATACTTCCTCGTGAAAGCGGAAAGCTGAAAAAAAAAAACACAACATTTAAAACTAATACACAATTTTATAAATAATTTTTTTATAAATAATTTTTTTAACAAAGTTTTATTAAAACTTTTAAACTAATACTTTTATAAATAATATACTTTTATAAAAACTTTTAGTAATATACTTTTATAAAAACTTTTATTAATAAAAACTTTTATAAAAACTTTTATAAAAACTTTTATTTATATATGTGTGTGGTTATGAAAGTGTGTACGTGTCTGGCGATGTCTGCGTTTTTTCTCTGTCTTGAGTTGATATGTTGCCTTCTCTCTCTCTCACCCCTCATTCATTCAACCTTTCTCTCTCACTATCTCTATCTCTCTAAACTTGGTTATGTTGTCACCGACTTGGTTATGTCTCTAAACTTGGTTATGTCTTGAGTTGAAAGTGGTTATGTTGTGGTGATACTGCTACTGTGGTTCTTTGATGGTGAGTTTGTGATGTTGAGTTTGTGATGTTTGGGTAAATCTGGGTACTTTGATGGTGAGTTTTTGATGTTCCTATCATTTATGGGTAGATTGTAGGTTTAATTTCATGGTTGTAAAAAAAAAAAAAGCGCCTATTTATTTTTTTAGGGTTTGTAAATCGGGTACTTTGATGGTGATTTTGTGATGTTCCTATCATTTATGGGTAGATTGTGGGTTTAATTTCATGGATTTGTAAAAAAAATAAGAAACGCCTATTTTTTTTTTTTTAGGGTTTGGTAAATCTGGGTACTTTGATGGTGATTTTGTGATGTTCCTATCATTTATGGGTAGATTGTGGGTTTAATTTCATGGATTTGTAAAAAAAATAAGAAACGCCTATTTTTTTTTTTTTAGGGTTTGGTAAATCTGGGTACTTTGATGGTGATTTTGTGATGTTCCTATCATTTATGGGTAGATTGTGGGTTTAATTTCATGGATTTGTAAAAAAAATAAAGCCTATTTTATTTTTTTTAGGGTTTGGTAAATCTGGGTACTTTGATGGTGATTTTGTGATGTTCTATCATTTATGGGTAGATTGTGGGTTTAATTTCATGGATTTGTAAAAAAAATAAGAAACGCCTATTTTTTTTTTTTTAGGGTTTGGTAAATCTGGGTACTTTGATGGTGATTTTGTGATGTTCCTATCATTTATGGGTAGATTGTGGGTTTAATTTCATGGATTTGTAAAAAATAAGCGCCTTTTTTTTTTTTTTTTTAGGGTTTAGTAAATCTGGGTACTTTGATGGTGATTTTGTGATGTTCCTATCATTTATGGGTAGATTGTGGGTTTAATTTCATGGATTTGTAAAAAATAAATAACGCCTAATTTGTTTTTGTTTAGGGTAAGCGATTACAAGCGCTTATGTGAAGGCGATTATGTGTTGTTATGTGAAGCGCATGAGTTGTGTGGGTGCAAGCGGGTAGGTTAACACCTTGATGCGCCACCATTGAGTGGTATGAATACACCGCCTGCCTACCCATCCACGGGCTCGTGTGGTTTCTTTGGGAAGCGCTTATGTGCTTATGTGGCTATGACATAGGTATGACACAAATAGTACTCATGTGCTTATTGAAGCGCACGAGTTTTGTGGGTGCAAAAGGGTAGGTTAACACCTTGATCTGCCACCATTGAGTGGTATGAATACACCACGGCCTACCCCATTCCACAGGGCTCTGTGTGGTTTCTTGGCAAGCGCTTGTGCACACTGCGCATTGCACAGGCTCGATTAGACCCGTTGGAATACTACGTTACAGGTTGGGTTATTCATCGTGGCTATGTTTTTATTCATCTTGTGGCTACA
This sequence comes from Chrysanthemum lavandulifolium, assembly GCA_022545495.1. NCBI lineage: Eukaryota > Viridiplantae > Streptophyta > Magnoliopsida > Asterales > Asteraceae > Chrysanthemum > Chrysanthemum lavandulifolium. Next base: position 19,699,189 of record CM040246.1, read on the forward strand.
ATTTTATATAACAAGCGCTTATATGCTTGATAAGCGGTTTATTCTATAAGTGATTTGAAAATTGTTTTTTTTTAAAAAAGCGAGATAAACAATGATGATTTTGCAAAAAAAAAATTATTTTGCAACCTTTGATGTTTGACCATATATGATAAATATGATTTTGGCTTGGCATTTCAGAATGGACGGCAAAATTTTTTTATTTTCATTTGCAACCTTTGATGTTGCTGACCATATATGATAATATGTGATACTTGTCGAGCCTAATGTTATCTCTATTATTAATGTGTAAAATTGTTACCTCGGTGATTGAGACATATCGGTGACTGAGATATTTGAGGTTTCTTTGTGGTTTGTTAGTTGCGGCTTTCACTTGCGACTTGTGTTTCACTAAAATTATAGCCGTATAAATAACTTGATGATGTTTGTATGATGGTGAGTGCGGCCAGAGATATTTGAGGTTTCTTTGTGGTTTGTTAGTTGCACTTTCACTTGCGACTTGTGTTTCACTAAAATTATAGCCAATTGTATAAATAACGATGTTTGTATGATGGTGAGTTTGTGATGTTGTAACTTGGTGATGTTTGAAATTTGAATATATTGAGATTCTTCGCTAGTGACTATTCACTTGTGACTTTCTTGTGACTTTCTTGTGACTACCTACCAATCCTACGGATGGGAGGTTTCACTTATGACTTTAGAATCTTGCTTTTGCTTTTGGTATTGTGCAATCGATCATGCACTTGTGTGCGATCTGCTATGATTGGACAAAATTTTTTTCAAAAAAGCGATGACGATTGGTTTTATAAGCGAGCAGACGACAAAGTGATTTCTTTTATCACTTTGCAACCTTCATATCAAAGCCACACACTTTTCATCTGCTGCACTTGCACAATTTTGTGTGCTAATGCACTTGGACAAAGCGCTTCATATCCAGAGCGCGTGTGCAATGCAACGTGTCTTATGCACTTGGACAAAAAAAAAAACTAGGCAATGATGTAATCGAGCGCATGTCAATCTGCTTGTGTCTTTATGCACTTGGACAAAAAAACTTGGCGATGATGAAACTCTAATCAGACCTTTATTGATCTAACTTGTGTCTTCTTGCACTTGGACAATCTAACTGTGTGTGTTCTGACTTGGACAAATTCTTGTGTCTTCTTGACTTGGACAAATCTAACTTTGTGTCTTGTCTTGACTTGGACAAAAATAACTTATGACAAAAATACATTTTGGGACAAAAATAACTTATGACAAAATAACTTAGGACAAAAAACTTATATTGTTTTGGTTAAAAAAAAAAAAAAAAAAAAAAAAAAGCTATGAATAATCTTGTTCTTCTGATCGCCGTCTTATTCTTCTGATCACTCTCTAGGCAGCGTGTAAATTCACTGCAGGTAGGCCGTGGGAATAGTATAACCATACAAAACAAAAAGCAACAAATGACTCAAAAAGACTGACCTACTTGTGTCTAGTAGTGCCCACCATAAATTCCTTTTCCTTTTCTTCTAGTATTTCTCAATGTCAACTCATGTGTTTAATAGTTTTAAGTTTGGCGCCTTTGCACTAGATACAAAACATAAAAAAACTTAAATTTTTACATTTATATTTGTCTTATATATCTGTCTATCTAGAATCTGTTTGATTTCCGACGAATCACTTCTACTTCCGGTCACATTTTCCGGTAAGCACTGCAATAACATAATGTATTAAATTTCTCTTTGCGTTTAATCAATATTTATGTTACTTTTAAAAAGTTAGGTATGCACTTTAGCGGTTGGGTTGTTAAATCAAATTAACGAATTATAAAATATTTGTTAGCTTAAATTTTTAATATTGTATAATGTATGTAGATTCGATCATTTTGTAATATATTAACTGATCACTTTTTGTGTGCATATTTTATGTATAATTTTATAATAAATTGAGTAAATTGTACCATTCGTCGCTTATGGTATCGTTGGCCAGTGAGTTTCGTCGTTTAAAAAAAATTGCAGATTGATCCTTAGCTGCGAAGCGTTCTCGTTGGTCACTCACCCTAACTGGCGTGAGTAACGGGCGTTAAGTCTATTTAAATCGAGTGTATTTTTGTCTTTTCACACCCTTTACTCCTTCTTTTCTAGCACTTTGACAACCCATTTCCACCACACATCTTCTTTCTTTCTCTTTCTCAATCATCTAATCACCTACAAAAAAACTAACTCTCACCATTAATGTCCATGAATTTTGAGAGCTAGAAAATCAATAATTGTCTATGAATTTTCGACATCATTAATAACCACGCCCCGATAGCAGATTCAACACTACGAGTTCAAGACACGCATTCAAGCGATCCACACGAAGTGTTCAACTCGACCTTAGAATTATGCTTTTGACCCATTGAATATCCGTGCGTAACAAGGTTACACCATCGTTCAATCAACGACCCTCGTAACCTCATCAAATTATCGGTCGCTCGCACCCGAATTACCTTCAACACTATACCAACGGGAAGATTATTAATATCATTACTGCGGCTTGGACATTTTACAACTCATGAAGACAATAAGAATCAGTGGGTCGTCGGTGGATAAATTCGAGAATCAATACCCTTTGCCACCAAATCATCCACATTAACATTCACCACATGTCTAGATCGATTAAGTTTGCTCGTTAGAAACCTAACATGTCACAATCGACTCCTTACCAAACAAAACCCGACCTCCATGTCTCTAAAACCCACTTATAGCGATTACCAAAACCCTTAAAAGATTACTTTCAAAAGCGAACAATACAATGTCAAGATTGGTCACTTAGTGTTTAATCCCCACAAACCAAAAGCAAATAAGTTAAATTGATTCTACCCACAAAAACGATTGTATGAATAAACAAAAAGTATGTGATCGTTTTATGTGATACGAATCAATAATAACCCCACAACAAACAATGAATTATTAATACTCAAAAACAATGGCCCACTAACAATGAAAATCATTAATGAAACGCTGAGAAGAATATAATAAGGATACCAATAAGGGTTGTGAGGAATAATCACAATAGATGATTTTGGTGAGATATTATTGATCTGTATTTGTTAAGGTTCGTTGATGCATAAAGAAGATAAGTAATTGGTGATGGGGTTTGGGTTTAGAAAGGTGGCGGGAGGTGGTTGGGCGGTGGTTGATGGTGGGTGAAGATAAATAAGGAAGAAGTGTGGTTTGTTGGTGATGGGACTGTGATATAAAGGTTAGAAAGAAAAAGATAGAGATTTAGTTGGCGGTGGTGAGGAAAAAAAGATGAAAGATAGAGATTTAGTTGGTAGTGGGTGGGAAAAGACAAATATACCCTCCACTTAAATAGGCTTAACGCAGATTAGTCGACCATTTAGGGTGAGGACCAACGATGACTAACGTTTTGCAGTTAAGGACCAACGGTGCAATTTTTTTGGTCAAAGGACGAAACTTGATGATCAACGTATACCACAAGGACGAATGGTGTAGTTTACTCTAATAAAATAGTTGTGTTGTTAAAAAATTAGGTATACACTGTAGCGGTTACGTTTTTTGTTCAGCACTCGAAATTAAAGCGATTTAGGGCGTGTTTATTTTTTCCAGAGGTTCATAAAGTTGGTGGGTCCCCCTTCTCTTATAACCACTCATTTAGGAGGATTTCTATTTTTACACTCTAAGCATATTTAAGAAATTAGTGGGCCCAAATAGAAAAAAGAAATAATATTATATGGACATATAATGATTCAGAGGATGCAACAAAGAAAGTAAACACACCCTTAGTTATTTAAATTTTAAAGGCCTTTGTTTGTTTATTTTATTTAACTAGAAGGGTACTCGCGCGTGGATATCAAGAATTTCGTTTAGCCCATTCCCGTACGGGCTCGAGCCCGTTTGGCCCGCGTCAATTCAGGCTTAAGCTCATTTTGCCTATTGACCGTTCGGGCTTGACTATTTGTATAATTTGACTATTTGATATCCTGAAATAAAATATTCCGGTGAATCATGTATTTTTGTTTATTATGTTCTTTTTTATAATAAATTTACGGATTTTAAGAATTTCGTTTAGCTCGTGCCCGTTCAGGCTCGAGCTCGTTTGGCTTGCTCTAGTCCGGGCTCAAGCCCGTTGCCCGTTCGGGTTTGAATATTTGTATAATGTGCTTTATTATACGTATTAGTGACATTTAATGCAGGAATTGTGTTTAATTTGGTTGTACAATATGCTTGATAATTTGTGTTTCTTATGCAATGGTGTTTTAATAACTGTATTAATTGTAATTATTGACCAATATTAATTGACTACATTAAATAGCATTAATGTGGTGCTTTGTTTTTTAATATGTCCATTAAAGTGGTGTACGCTATGCTTATTGTCTTGTAGGTCTAAAAATTATGTGCATTAAAGTGTTGTACACTATGCTTCTTTTCTTGTAAGTCTTAAAATTTTGAGAGAGTCATCCCTCTATTATATGTAGTATAGATATGTTTATCAATGAATGTTGATTTAGACTATGTTTGGCGAAAGGCTTATGGAGGCTTATAGAGGTTTGAGCTTTTAAAATAAGTCGACTTATAAAATAAGTTTTGTTTGTTACAGAAACTATATAGAAAAAGGCCTATGCATAGTTAAATTACTTAAATACCTTTAAAATATAATGATTATCACGTAAAAGCTGAAAATATATGTGAATTTAATTTGATATATTTTTATGTGATTTTAAATCAATAAGCTTCAGCTTCAACTAATTTGTCAAACAATTTTATAAAAATATAAACTTCAATTTGCGAATTATAATATAAGCCCAAGCTCAAGCCTCAGCCTCAACTCCAACCCATTACGTCAAACATACTCTTAATTCAAACTTTTTTATGTAACTGACCAACGTGTGTGTGATTATTTACGTAATTACTATTCTATTGTCGACGGTGCAGTTATGCACAAACTTATTACATTCGTTGGATCAAAGAGCTTTTGATCTTGACCGTTACAATTCACTGATTATCTTTATTAACAAACTTGAGTTCAAAGTGGAACTAAATAGACACGTTCAAATAAAATATAACATGGTAACTTTAAAATACAACTTTTATCTTATCAATGACGGAAAAGTAGTCTGCAACAACTAACCAATGTTACCTTATTAGTTTTGTAAATTGAATTTTAAATAAGATGCATAGTTGCATACACTTATATAAATACAAAACAATTTTCATTTCGAAACATAATAATGTGAACTCAATTAAGCAACAAAAATGAGAAATAAATCATATACTTTTATTTCATCCATTATATTTCAAAGTATTAACTATTTAACTATAACATCTAATTTCTTCCATTTACATAGATGAACAAGTCAAACAATATATTCACTATCGAGACATCAAAAAACTGGTTAACCAGCATCACCAATACAACTATCAATAAAGAAAACAAGGTAAAGTTCATGAAGGTAAAGTTCATGTCTACACTTTTTCAGTTTTAAACTCCAACATCTTATGTCATTTTGTATACTTTTTATGAAGACGTAATATTTACCTTTTCCTTTGAATAGCAATGCAGGAACAATGTTGACGTCGATATTTATGAGGTAACATTCAGTTATACAATTTGCAACAAAAGAATCTCATATTCGTATATTTGTATAAAGGACTAATAATGTTTCCCTTATTTAAAGAGGAATATAGTAGCCTCTAAAAGCTATAAAATGGTGCACGATAACCATTTGTTGCTTGATAAAAGGTCTGAATCGTACTTGTGTCCAAAATATATCGAAAAAAGGAAGACGTGAGGCGATTTGGCGGGATGGAAATGAAACAATGTTATTGAAATTGAATGTTCGGTTGATGAGAGCATTTTTATTGGGATGTAGACTAAACCTAGTCTATATGAAATGTCCTTGATGATTGTTCGATATTTTAATGATGCTCCGGATGGAATCGGTTGATGAGAGCACGGATGGAATTGACAAATAATGTATGTGTTGTTACTGAAATCGAATAGAACTTAATATGTATCTTATGGATTTGCTATTTCTTATCTTTATGTAGGAAGCAGAGGTGGATAATGTTTTGTCTAGGGAAAATATTAAGAAAGAAAATAAACCAAGTTTATATTGTGATGATGTATGCTCTTTTAGATAATTTATTTATTAAATATACTCACAACAAGTTTCTCAATAATATTTATTAATTATTTAATCGTTAGACCCGGGCAACGCACGAGTATTGTACTAGTTTTGTTTGTTTCGGGTTAGTAAAACAATAAAGACTTGATGATTTAACATATAAGTTTTTAAACAGATTTTATTATTGAAAAACTATATTGTAAAAATCTTTTTTCTCATAATTAGTCCAAAAGCTTTCAGAATGTTAAGGAATGTTTGAGTAAGCTTATGAATTAGGCTTATACTAATATTATATATATTATATAAGCGAATTATAATCTATATATCATGTGCTCATTAGCTTTTATTAAGTGTTTGGTTTAACTTATCATAATTAAGAAAGTAGAATGACAAAAAATGTACATCAACATTAATTGGGTGTAAATATAAAATAGATTATCAAAGCTTTTTTATATAATATTTTTATATAAGTCCGTCCATTATAAGTCATAAAATTTGGGCTTATCAAAGCCATCTTATATAAGCTCATAAGCCCGCTTATATAAGTTTAGCCAAACACTTAATTTAGGATAACTTAAAAGATATAAGCTAATAAACTCATCATAAAAGCTTAGCCAAACACCCTATAAAATTCAAGTGAAATACAAAAACTTCAAACACTTGTGGATGACAATTACTTGCTAAAAGCTATTCAAAAAACTTTTAAGGGGGTGTTTGTTTAAGCTTGTATAACGGGCTTATAGCTTATTTGGTTAATATTAAAAAGTCCTAATAAGAACATTGGAGATAAAGATGGCAATGGGCGGGTTTGGGGGGCGGTCATCCCCATCCCAAAACCCGATTACCAAAGTCGTACCCAAACCCGCCTCGATCCTCAACGGGGATCTAATCGGGGCGCCCCTTTTGGGCGCTATGCTCTCCTAAACCCGCCCCATACTCGTCGGGATCTAATTGGGGTGGCCTTTATAGGCACGATTCTCGACCAAACCAACACCGTTTCACATTTTTTATTACTTTTACACCATAAACAATAACTTGAAGAATTGGGAACCTATTGATAATTAATTATGCACTAGCCTTATAGTCTTCAACGATAATATTCAACATAAATAATGATAACTTTTTTTTAAAATGTGACATAAAAACAAGCTTCTATAATAACAAGGAAAAAAAACCACAAATATCAAAGAAACATGTTTTTATTACGTAAATATTAACACAACACTATATGGTTATAGATATATACATGTATATGTATATATATGTTTCGGGTGGGGCAGGCGGGGATGTTATGCCCCACTCCCAGCGTTGAACCCGATTAAAATCTCAGTTTAGGCCCCAAACCCCTCCTGCAACTTGATAAGCATGCCTTGTACCGCCCAAATTAGTTCGGGTTTCGGCTCTCCACGTCATTTTTTTTCATCCCTAATTGAAGATGATCTTAGGTCATAACTTACGCTTAAAATTATGAAGAGATTCTTAAATAAAAACAAACTTAATTAACAAACAAATGTTTTACAAGTTTTTAAAATATATAATCATTCATAAGACTAAAAGTAATAAGACCAAATCCGTCATTGTCACTAGGGCTGAGCATCGAGCCGAAAACGACCTGTCCCGATCCGATCTGATCCCGACCCATCTCATCCCGAAACCGACAAGGTTGAAAATCCTAATCGAATCCCGAACCGATTCTAGTTCGGGTAATCCCGAATCCCGACCCGAGTCCCGAAACAAACCAATTTGTATGGTTTTCTTTGTGTTATCCCGGGTAATCCTGAATCCCGACCCGACCCGACCCGACCCGAGTCCCGACAAGGCTGAAAACCCAAACCGAGTCCCGACCCGATTAAGGTCAGTTTGTGTCGGTCGTTGTCGGTCGGATTCGGGCGTCGGTCGGTCGTCGGTCGAGATTGCTCAGCCCTAATTGTCACATCAGCGCTGCTTCAACTTCCCCTCTCTTTGACCAAACCAATATCAAACAATCGTAGTAAGGAAACCACACTCACAAGAAAAAAATGTACCCCACAAAATTAAAACCAAACCATTTTTTTGGTCCACTGATGGACCAAACCAATTTGGGTGAGGTAGGGAATGGGAGAGCCTAAACCGAATGAAGGGACACATCTTATTACGTTTAGTCTAATTTGTTTGAACAAAAAGCTACTTTGCCTAACCTATAAAAACGACTATAACTTTGAGCTCTCGCTTTAGTTTTTATCGTGCTTCAATTAATTAATTTTACTAAATGTAAAGCAAAAGTTTTAGGAGGGTGATTGGGACATTCATAATTTTGATTGAGACACTCAACTGTACAAACAATTAAAGCACATTGCAAACATGGTACAAGTGTGCAATGCATACAGTAGAGTGTCTCAATAAAAAATGTGAGTGTGCAAATCAATTCCCATAATTTAAGTTCCAGTTCTACCAAACTACTCATAAATTAATTTTACCTCATGAAGTAAAAAAGAGCCACATCATCGATATTGGCAAACGTACAAAAGCAAGCAAGCAACATCAAACTGGTTAGGGGCCCAACAACAATTCCATTCCCAATATAAACACGTCAAATCGTCATCACAATTACCTTTTTCACACCCTTGCATGATCCACATTTTTTACTCAAAAACTTAAAATATTCGCCCTATCTCATTCTCTCTCTCTAAATTTAAACACTTTCTCTCTGTAGATTATGTTTGACTACCGACGTCTCACTTCCACTTCCGGTCACATTTTCCGGTAAATAAAACAATGCAATTACATATTTACATTAATCATCACTTTAATTAGGTATAGGTTTTTTAATTAGGACTTTAATTTAACCGATTAATTACCTAATTTGATTAATAATTAAAACTATTTATTTGTTTATTTTATAATTATATAACTTTATTATATGTTATTTATGTCAATGTGTGTTTATCTGATGATATTTTTATTTAATATATAAACTGATCATTGTTTTGTATAATTTGTTAAATTTTATATAATAATAATAATAATTTTGCTCCTAAAAAATTAGGTATAATTTAAATCAATTTTATTAGTTAATTTGTTTATTATAATTAATTTTATTTAATATTTGTATGTTAAAACTGATCAATTAGTGTGTGTGTTTTGTTAGGTGAAGTATGATGGATTTTCCAAAGACGAGATTGCATCAACGAACTCGTTCGTATTATAACAAACTTTACTTATAGTATAGTGAGAAACATGGTAGGAAAAAAAGCGTCCAAAAGCATACGGTGAAGACGGGTTAATGGTTGTACGGTGAAGACGGGGTTAATGGTAGTGCTAGTGGCGAGGTTTTAAGTGTTAGTGAGGATGTCGGTCCTAGTAAGACGAAGAAACCGAGGAAAGTGAAGAAAAAGGGTAAGAATGGGAGGAAAGTTGGATTACGTGATGAAAGTGAAGCTGAGAGTGATGACACTGAGACGAAAGTGAAAAAGGGGAAGTCGTTGAAGCGAGGTAAGAATGTGAGCAAAAGTAGTTTAGTTGATGAGTTGGATGAGTCGGATTTGGAGGTGAGTAAGGGCTCTGAAAGTAGAAAGATGGTTTATTGTTAACTTCTTGTGTTAATGGTATGTGCTAAAACACATACCTTTTCTTTATCAAAATAGACCCAAAATAACCAAGAAAGAGCCGTTTATTGCTAATATTTGTGGTTTTCTTGAGTTTATGCATGTGCAGGTACGGATATGTAAAAACACGCAAAAAGAGCCAATCGGACGTAAATCAGAGCACGAGAGATTAAAGAGAGCTTGCCGGAGGAAGGTCGAATTATGCATTTTGAAGATTTCTAATCTCTCGAGGATGATTTGTGAAGATTTGAGCAAAGTTTGAAGAAATGTCGAAATAGTCCTCAGTTTGACTTTTGTCGAAATGGCCCTTGGAGATTCGAAAAGTGCAAATTGGCCCTTGGTTTATTCAAGATTGTCAAGAATGGTCCTTGAAGATATTTTCAAATATTACATGTTGGTCCCTCTAATTTCAGCCTTGGCATAATTAGTCCCTATGGTTACCTTTAAATCATTTACCAATCCTTGTCCAATTATCCAATCCAATTCGTAAAACACCACGGCCCAATCTCTATCCGGCCCAATACCACTAAACAGTATCCACCCAATACACTTAAACAACCTGACCCGTCTAATATCTAAAACCCGGCCACTACCATTCACCCATTTTACCCGAAATAATAACCAGTCAACATACCCGAACCCAAGTCAAATATTTTTGAGATATATTTTAATAAAACCAAACGCGCCCTTATTTCCCCTGCTTCTTCTTCCCCAAACACACCCAATTCCCACCACCCATTTTACCCAATCCCAAACACACTACTTGGTACTAGCATCTTTCAAAGTTTCTAGATACACTGACTTGTCAGGATTGGTGACTACGTGGACAAAGGAAGCCTCTTGATTGGCTGTAACACCTCATCATGGACGGTGGAAGGCTCGATTGGGTGATGACAATGGATAGAATGTGGCCACAAATGGCTTTCTAGGCCCTTCGAATGGAATCCAAGCAATCTCCTCAACCTCGCCTATATAGCGACCACAAGCTCGCATTTCATTTGTCCAACTCCTTGGGTTTTAGAGGTTTTGACCATTTTATTCCTGGCATTTAATTATTTCAGTAGCTTAATCAAATTTCTTTTCATTGTAATTTTACTACTTTTGTAATGTCATTTTATTAATCAAGTCTTCTTTCCTTAATCCATTGTCATTTAAGTTTTCATCAATCAAAAAGTTGTGTTTACTGTTGGTTTAAGCTCACATAAGCTTTACAAAGCTTATATGAGTCTCTTGGTTCCTTACATTGCTCTTAATCTCAGTTTTTGCAAAAAGTCAATAAAAGTCAAACCTTTAAGTCAAATTTAGTTTTGGTAAATTCTTAGTGTTATTCTGATTTATGGTTAAGTTTAATGATGGTTTACTCATTTTGATTCAGTAACAAGTTCATTTAATCAGTTTTGATAGTTTAGTTTCTAAATAAGCTTAATAAAGGGGTGTTTGGATTGCTTGAAAATCAGTGGTTAGAGGTCATATTCTTGCATTAGATCAGTTGAAATAGTCTTGTTATAGTCTATTGCAGTTATATCTGTCTTCAGTTTGTGTTAGTTTCATTCATAGTCAAAAATTTATAAAATCTGCTTTTAAGTTCATTTTTGTTTAAATCTGTCAACTGTCATCTTTCCATATAGGTTTAGAATCTGTTTAATCAGCTTGTTAAAGTCTTATTGCATTAAACTACATTGAATTCAGTCCTAGGATTGCATCTGAATCTCAATATAGTCAACTTAGTAACTGTCATTAAAAGTCAAATCAGGTCATAATCAGTTTTTCTCCAAAATTTGCAGCCTCTGTGTACTTTTCATTTCAAGTAGTTATGGTCTGATTTTTGGTCTAGGTAAACTATGCTAGGTGGTCTACAAATCCACACTTTTAGTTTTTGCAATAGCTTATTGGATCAGTAGTTACATAAGCTCAAAGTTGGTCCCTGATTACTGTTTCTGCTGCATCAGTCAACAGTCCCTTTTTGCCATTTTGTTTTGCTCTCTATCTTTCTTAATTCTAGTCCTTATGTGCTGAAAATTGGTACACATGATCTTTGGTTGGATGGCTTGAGAGCCATACTCCTTGTTTTCTCTATAGCTTATTAGATAAGCTGTTGCTACAGCTTAAAGTAGAGGGCTTGTTTGCCTTTTTGCTTAATATTAGTTTTCTTAAATCATTGGTAGATCATGCTTTAGGTGTTAGGAGTAGTTGAATTTAGTTGCCTCAGAGTAGTTTTAGTATAAATTAGCTTATTTGATCAGTTGGTGTACTGTATTGCTTATTTGCTTATTAAATAGTGCTTATTTTAGAACAGTTTACATAGCAGCCCTTTATTCTCCCACATAAGACATAGTTTTTATATTTTTAATAGCTTTAGAATAATATTTTAGTATTTCCCTGAAATTTTCATAATTTTTAGTCACCATTTACTATTTTTCTTAATTAAAATCAGTTTTTAATCATTTTAAATTAGCTTTAATTGCATTTAATTCAGAAAAAGTTCCAAAAATTAATTTTTAAATTTTAATAGTTTAAGATAAATATAAAAAGCATAAAAAATATTTTTCCATATTTTTCTCCTTTTATTTGATATTTTTCACCATTTAAATTAGATTAAATTAGTATTAAATTCATAGAAAATAGAAAATTAATCAGAAAATTACAAAAATAGTTTAGAAAAGTATTTTATGTTATTTGAGATTTTTAGAAAGTAATTCCATATTTTTCCCTCTCTCTTTCATAATTTTTAGTTAATTAGTTTATTTTTATTAGTTAATAATTAGTTTTTAATTAAAATAAAATCAAGAAAATTCCATAAAAATAATTTTAATTCTTAATTAGTTTTCTAATATCATTTTTAGAGTAAAAGTATTTTTAGGTTGTTTTTAGGATGTAGATTAGACGTAATTGCTTTTTATTCGCGTTTCGTTTATTTTCCGTTTTTGCGTTTTAGTGTAGATTTAAGTAGTTTGCCTTAGTTTTTAGGATTTCCCGTAGATTATATGTTCCATTTACTTTCCTTATCCCGTAGTTTAGAATATATCATCTTGTGCCCCTTTTCTTATTCGAATCCCGATTATTGAGACGTGAGTTGGAAATTCCATTCAACCCTCGTTCGGAACGATCTCGGTGCTCAAACCTGACACGTTTGAGTTACCCACGTACTACACATCTTTCTTATCATTGATTTTTTTATCGAAATCAGTTAACTTTCCCTGCTAACTAATATATTGATATGCATACGACTATAGTTTCCAAAAATAATTCAAACATAATGAATGCTATTCAAAATTATGGAATGTATCAATACGTATACACTTGAAAAAAAAAAATACCTGATATATGCTAAATAAATGTATGTACAGTTTTATAAATATTTTGTTAAAAAATACATGTATATCAAACATGGTTTGGTACTTGTAACAGCGGATATTTGAAAATAAAACCGAAATCGAACATTGATAGGAGTGTTTTTCCGGCTTCGTTTTTTTTTTTTTTTTTTTCTTTTCGATTTCTTGGTTGTCGTTTTTTAAGGTTTCGAATTGAGCGGGTCAGTTCGGTTTGTCGGTTTCACATATTTTTTGAACACCCCTATCCATAAAGCTAAAATTATATAATTCAAATAATCATTTTGAATAACCGAAAAAAATATATTGTTCACAAAAAAATTTATTTTCGCAATTGTATAATGAAAAACATTGTCATTGGTTAAAAGGTTTAACTATGCGACATGAAATTTTCGATATCCGTAAATTTATTGTCACAAAAACGTAATAAATTATAAAGCATGATTCACATAAATTTTTTATTTTTGGTATCCGACGGCATGTACTCTAGCGATGTGGACCGGAAAAATCCGATGTGGGGGGCAAATTTTTTTTTTTTACGATAGTAGCAAAATGCGGATGAAAAAATTAGATTTAAAATGATAAATCTAGTATTAATGCTTGAACATTGAGGATTTATAAAGTTTTAAAGTGTTGAATGTTGTGTTTTAATATGTTGGTGGGGGGCAATTTGAGTTTTGAGTGGGGTGCACTTTCACAAAAAGGTCAAAATTAAAAAAAAAATTACATTAACATCGCAACATTTTAATTTGTAGCAGTAGGCCGCCACCCGCACCTAATACATGGGTCCACTCTGCTAGTATTAATTAAGCGGCTTATAACTTATATATCATGAGCTCATTAGCTTTTACTAAGTGTTTGGCTTAGCTTATCATAATCAATAAAGTAGAATGACAAAAAATGTACATCAATATTAACTGAGTGGAGATATAAATTAGATTATCAAAGCCTTTTTATATAATATCTTTATATAAGCCCATCCCTCATCAAATAAGTCACAAAATTTGGGCTTATCAAAGTCGTCTTATATATAAGCTCATAAACCCGCTCATACAAGTTTAGCCAAACATTTAATTTAGGCTAACTTAATACATATAAGCTTAGCCAAACACCCCCTAAAATTCAAGTGAAATACCAAAACTTCAAACACTTGTGGATGACAATTATTTGCTAAAAGTTTTTCAAAAATCTTTTAAAGGGGTGTTTGTTTAAGCTTGTATAACGAGCTTATAGCTTATTTGGTTAACAATAAAAAGTCCTAATAAGAACATTGGAGATAAAGATGGCAACGGGGCGGATTTGGGGGGCGGTCATCCCAATCCGAAACTCGATTGGGATTTAATCGGGGCGCCCCAACGCTCTCCCAAACCTGCCCCATACTCGTCGGGATCTATATGGGGTGGCCTTTATAGGCACGATTCTTCTATCAAATCAACACCGTTTCATGTTTATTAGTACTTTTACACCATAAGCAATAACTAGAAAAATTGAGAACCTATTGATAATCAATTATACACTAGCCTTATAGTCTTCAACGATAATATTCAACATAAATAATGATAACTTTTTTCAAAAATGTGACATAAAAACAAGCTTCTATAATAAAAATTTGCAATATTACAAGGATAAAAAAACAACAAATATAAAAAAAAAACACATTTTTATTACATAAATATTAACATAACACTATATGGTTATAGATATATACATGCATATGAATATATATGTTTCGGGTAGGCCAGGCGGGAATGTTATTCCCCACTCCCAACACCAAACCCGATTAAAATCCCAGTTTAGGCCCCAAACCGTCCTGCAACTTGATAAGCATGCCCGTGCCACCCAAATTAGTTCAGGTTTCGGCTTTCCACATCGTTTTTTTTTCCATCCCTAATTGAAGATGATCTTAGGTCATAACTTACTCTTAAAATTATGAAGAGATTCTTAAATAAAATAAACTTAGTTACAAATGGAGCATTAGTCAAATGGTTGAAGCACATCTTGGTCGATAGGCCCAAGTTCAAGTCTCATCCTTGGCATTCTTCCGTATAGATCCACTCCAAAAACCTATAGGCATGTGAAGAGACTTTGTGGAATAAGAGCTCGCGGTATGAGTCTTGGCTCGTCTCACTCAGGTTGATGCCCACTAGGCGGGAGAGTTCTGGAGCTATTCCTCGTGGAGTGGACAATGGTGGTGCCAAAAACACCAGGAGTTAGGGTGTTCCGCCAATCTACACCTTTGTGAAAAATAAACTTAATTAACAAAGAAATGTTTTACAAGTTTTAAAAACATAATCATTAAGACTAAAAGTAATAAGACCAAATTTGTCATTCTCACATCAGCGCCGCTTTAAACTTCCTCTCTTAAAGCAAACCAAGACTAAACAATCATAGTAAGGAACCCAAAAAAAAACATAAAAAATAAAATAAAATAAGAAAAAACACATAAATAAACCATTTATTAGGTCCGCTAGTCTAAAAACACACATAAAGCTACTTTGCCTAACCTATAAACCATTTATTAGGTCCGCTAGTTTAATCTGTCATTGAACAATTAAAGCTAGGAATTGCCTAATCCTATTTAAAAGCAGTATAACTTTAAATTTTATCTTAGTATAAGTAATGCATAAGAGCTTTGGTTTTCGTGTTTTTTTTATGACATGGAGCTTCAATTAATTTGAGACGACGAAGCAAAGCTTCTGATTGATGATCTTTGTTTGTGGAATTGTTTTGAATAAAGTGGTAGTGATGATTAGAATGAAGAGGTTTAGGTTTGTTATTTTTGAGTTGTGAAAAATGGGATGTTGATGTGGATGATGTGCGCTTCTGAACCTGACCCTCGTTTTAACACCCAGTGCTCTAAATTGTAATGCATAGTATCACCTCATAAAAGTAATTTTATCCTACAAAAAGAGCCGGATCATCATCATCGACATCTGCAATTAAATCCTACAAAAACAAGCAAACTGGTAGGGGCCACACATAAATTCCATTCCCAATATAAACACGTCAAATCGTCATCACAATACCCTTTTCGCGCCCTTGCGTATATCCTTTTTTTTTTTAACTAAATCTCAAAAGCATAAAATAATTCACATTTAAAATATTCACTCTCTCTCTCTAGATTTAAACTCTTTCTCTCTCTAGATTCTGTTTGACGTGTCACTCCCACTTCCGGTCACATTTTCCGGTAATTAAAACAATGCAATCACATATTTACACTCAATTTTTATTACCTTTTATAAATTAGGTATAGTTTTTTAATCAATTTTTTATTACCTAATTTGATTAATTATTTTGTTCAATTTTTAATTATAACTTTATTATATATTATTTTGCTTTTGATTTTAAATTTTTATTTAAGGTATTAACTGATCACATTATGAAATAATAATTTTGATTTAAAAATTAGGTATACAATTGATTTTATTATTTATTTTATTTTGTTATAGGTGAAGTATGATGGATTTTTCGAAGACGAGATTGCATCAGCGTACTCGTTCGTGTTATAACAAACTTTACTTAGAGTATAGCGAAAAACACGGTAGCAAAAAAAAGCGTCTAAAAGCGGACGGTGTAGAGGGGGTTAGTGGTAGTGGTAGTGCTAGTGGCGAGGTTTTAAGTGTTAGTGAGGATGTCGGTCCTAGTAAGACGAACAAACCTAGGAAAGTTAAGAGAAAGGGTAAGAATGTGAGGAGAGTAGGATTACGCGATGAAAGTGAAGATGAGAGTGATGGCGGTGAGGCGAAAGTGAAAAAGGGGAAGTCGTTGAAGCGAGGGAAGAATGTGAGTAAAAGTAGTTTAGTTGATGAGTTGGATGAGTTGGATGAGTCGGATTTGGAGGTGAGTAAGAGCTCTGAGCGTACTAGGAGCGAGATGTGTGCTAAAAGGGGGAAAACCGTAAAGAGGCGTAAGGGTTTGAGAAGAAAGGATGTGAAGGAGGTTAGTGACGATGATGTGAAGAAGGCTAGCGGTGGTTTGAAAAGGAAGAGGGGAGATGGTGGTAAGTTTGTGACGGAGGTTAGAAAGAGTTCACGTGGTTTTGCTGCTGCTGATGATAGTGACGATGATGAAGGTGTGATATTCTTGGGTGATGATATAAGGTTTTTGGATGATTATGATCCCTCACATAGCTCTCGCGTTGAAAGCAACGAGGTAAAGGCGAGTCCGGTGGAGTTGGAGTCGGTTCAAGTAGATGCTGTTGATGATGATGGCGATGCGTCTCAGGGGTTAAAGTCATCTGAAAAGAAAGTTGACGATTCGCCGAATTTTAAGTCACCTGAAGAGAATGATAGTGATAGTGACTGGAAGGACTTAAGGCCGTCTGAGAATGTTGCTGCTGATTACGAGGATATTACATATTACAGAGTGAGCTTGAGTGACCGTGAGGATGGCAAAGATGGAAATGCTGTGGCTGCTCCTGCTGATTATGAGGATATTGTATA
Source organism: Chrysanthemum lavandulifolium (assembly GCA_022545495.1). Taxonomy (NCBI): domain Eukaryota; kingdom Viridiplantae; phylum Streptophyta; class Magnoliopsida; order Asterales; family Asteraceae; genus Chrysanthemum; species Chrysanthemum lavandulifolium. The sequence continues at coordinate 19,716,653 of CM040246.1, forward strand.
TTACAGCGTGAGTTCTTCGAGTGACCGTGAGGATGGCAAAGATGGAAATGCTGTGGCTGATGCTAATAACAATCGTAGTGCTGTTAATGTTAAAGGCAAGTCTTGGAGTGACTTGGGTCGAAAAGATACATCAGATGAGGTACATGAAGAAGAAAATATTGACCAGGTATTTTTTGATCGTTTACAACGAAAACCTGCTGATAAGCCTAAGAAGAAGAAGTTGATTTTTGAGACTTTGGTTTCAATGTGAAAATGAGAAGTGCAAAAGTGGCGAGAATGGGTTAGAGAAGCGGCAGATTAACAAAGATTCTTCAGTAGTTCGCGATAGAAAAGTTAACAAAGTCAATAAGGATGATTTTTGGCTAATAGTTGGTGAAAAGGGCACCCAAAAGGCGGAAAGATCCCCCCAAGTAATAAGTATGATGAATTTGGAAATAAAATTGACGTGGTTAAGATTCTCACAGATGCTATGTTGGAGGACGAGGGTATGGATGAGGTGCTTAAAAAGTATGTCTCTGCAGAAGACATTCCGTTAGAAGACACCCCTGTAGAGAAAACTCCAGTTGAGAAAATAGTGTCGTATAAGTTTAAGTTTGATGATGAAGACGAGGAAGATAAGATGCAGGAGAAATCAGAAAATGAGATGGAAGTAGATGGGCTCTTCGATGAAATGAGATTGTGCTTACAATCATCAGAGATTGGTTCATCTGGTGCTTCTATGGTAAGTTTTCTTAAAGCCACGTCGTCTGTGATTTCATATTTAATAATCTGTCATTTATTTAACTGTCTGAAATCTGAAACCTTTACTTTCTGAAGATTTAAGCTACAATTTTAGGCATAAAGTTATCAGACAGTAGAATTTGTGCATCGCATATCAATGGACTAACTGTACATAACCAACTCAATTGGTAAAGCAGAATTATAATTTAGAATCAAGCGTCATTATTTTTCACTATCAAATTGGGTGCAACATGAGGTTTGGTTCAAAAACTATATATTATGTTATTTTATATGGTAGTAAGTGAGTTCGGTTTTTCTGTTATGAGAATGGTACTTGAGTCTCTGAATTGCTTTCATAATATGGACAGACTAATCATGGCTATGCCGACTTCTTATTGGATGGAAAAGATCAAGCTACTTGTTGCCATGGAGGAAAACATCATCTCACTATAAATGATGAGTTTGGGATCATCTGTAAATATTGTTCATTTGTTGAAATGGAAATTAGAGACATTTTACCCCCTCTGGTTAGTCTTAACCTATCTCTTACCTAAGTATATTTTTACAACTTATTATCCACAGGACAATTTAACATTAGTTTTACTGGCAATGTAACTTGTAATCTGAGTTAAGTTGCCAATAAACAACTGATAAAGCTTTAACTGTACTTCTTCAGTAGCATTTCACTGTTCACAGATTCTGTCACATGTCGTATTTCGGACTCTTGTTATTCTTATTACTTAATACTTAATACTTATACATGTCATTTATTAAATTGATGGTCTATATTGTTTTTTTTTTGAACGGTATACACAAATCTTGTTCTCTGTATATAGTAGGCTTGGTAGCTACTAGTATACTAATTGTATAAACTTGATACCTTTCGTCTTATGTGTAGTGTAAGAATGGAAGGGGAGGGCATGGCAGACACGACAGCGACAAATCAGACCGCATGAAATTTTCTGGCATTAAGCTGACTGACTGTAATCAAGAACACCTTCATGGTGCTAGTCAATACGAAAAGGGTACAGTTTGGGACTTAGTTCCTGGTGTTAAAAACTCCATGTATCCACATCAGCGTGAAGGTTTTGAGTTTATTTGGGAAAAAATAGCTGGTGGGACATACATTGATAAGTTAGAAAAACGCCTTCCTACTGGTGGTAGTGGATGCATAATCTCTCATGCCCCTGGAACTGGTAAAAGCCGTCTGACAATAGTTTTTCTTCAATCATTTTTGAAAATGTATCCCGATTCTAGACCATTAATCATTGCTCCTCGATGTATGCTTCTTACATGGGAAGAGGAGTTTAAAAAATGGAATATTGATTTTCCATTTCACAATTTGAACAACAACGAGTGTTCTGGTCAAGAACATAAAGTGGCTTCACAACTTTCAAAAAATTCTGGAAATGGAAAAAGCGCACTTTGCACTCGTTTGTTGAAGTTGTTTTCTTGGAAGAAAGAGCCAAGTGTTTTAGGGATCACTTACAGATTATTTGAAAGCTTAGCTGGGGAAGAAGGAAAGAGGAAGAAAACAGTAAACAATCATGAAGATGAAAATATTAAAAAAATGCTTCTTCAAGTTCCGTCACTTGTAGTACTTGATGAAGGTCACACACCAAGAAATGACCAAAGCCTTATGTGGAAAGCATTGCTAAATCTCAAAACAAAAAGAAGCATCATTTTGTCGGGTACTCCTTTCAGAACAATTTTGATGAGCTGTATAATACCCTATCTTTAGTAAACCCTTTATTATCTTTTGGGATTTCATCCATTCGAAATGAGCGAGTTTGGTAAAAACGTGGATGGAAACACAATTCAGCTAAAGGTCAATGGGATGTTATTACAAGTTCGGTTAGAAAAAGTAAACAAAAGTTAGCTGAACTTAAAGCCATGGTTGACCCTTTTGTCCATGTACATAAAGGAACAATTCTTCAAGAGAAACTCCTCGGTTTAAAAGATGCTTTGGTTGTTTTAAAGCCCACCAAAACCCAACAAACACTTCTTGGAAAACTTTCAGGGACAAAATCATCAATAGGAATCGACCATCTAATGTCCTTAGTGTCTGTCCATCCTTCATTGCTTCCTGAAAACCCTTCATATAGTGATCAGTTTTATAAAGCACTTAAACTTTTTGAAAAAGATGCTCGTGCTGGCATTAAGACAAAGTTTCTGATGGCACTTCTTAAGCTAAGTGAAGCTCTGGAGGAAAAAGTATTGGTTTTTAGTCAGTACATCAAGCCTTTGGAATTTATAATGCAACTTTTGAAAACTGATTTCAGATGGGTTGAAGGGAGACAATGTTTGTATATGGATGGACAACAAGATGAAAAGGTTAGACAAAACTCAATTAATACATTCAACGACCCAAAAAGTGAAGCAAAGGTACTGCTTGCATCACTTAAAGCTTGTTCTGAAGGAATTAATTTAGTGGGTGCTTCAAGGGTTGTATTACTTGATGTTCATTGGAACCCTTCGGTGGAACGGCAAGCTATAAGTAGGGCGTATAGGCTTGGTCAAAAGAAAGTCGTTTATGTATATCATTTAGTCACCGGGTCTATGGAGGGGGAAAAATATGTTAGGCAAGTTGAGAAGAGTCATTTGTCTGAATTGGTCTTTTCTTCAAAAAACAAAGATAGTTCTAAACCTACAATATCATCTACGGTATCAGTAGATAAGATCTTGGAAGAAATGGTGCAGCATGACAGGCTTCAAGATATGTTTGAGAAGGTGATCTACCAACCAAAAGAAGCAGACTTAATTGAAACTTTTGGTTGATAGTGTAGATTTCTGGGACAGGTACGTCATTATTTTCTCTCTTTAGTTTGCTGCTATGTCTTAAAAAACAAGTATGCTGAACTATCTACATAATGTTATGGTGAATCTAATTTTCTAGCCATGATCGTTTTGTCCAGTGTCTCATAAACATTCTCAATATTGACGACTGTATAAAAATATGATATCTGATTTTGTAGACTTTGATTATCTGTTATACCTACATATTAAATGGACAAGGGTTGGTGGGGTAAATAAGGATTAATGTCACATGGTTGTTGTTGTTTTTTTTTTTTTTTTTTTTATTTTTTGTCATTTAGAATTCTACAAGCTCTAAACTTATATTTCTGTAGAAATGATATTTTTTGCACATATATTCTTAGCTTTCTTTAATAAACTCCTTGTCGAATGAACTCTAATATTTTATATTTATGTCTGTGTCTACAGGTTGCTGAAGGAGACATGATGTTAGGATAATTGTCATCCAGAACCGTAAAGAACTCTTGTAGTTAATTGGTACATGGCCCTTTGTTTGGCCTTTTGAACTTGTTAAACTGGTAGTCTTTAAGGTCAAATATTTTTGTTTGCTTAACGTATGTAGTATGTCTCCTTTTGTTGCAACCTATGCAACTGTAAAGGTTGAATTTGAACAGCTGTTACCGATGCTGCAAATCGTCTATAAAATTAATCATTGACGATGACTAACGATCGTTATATGTTAGCTATTGGGGAGAACATATGTAAAGTCAGCTTCTTATCATTTTTTCGTGAAAACTTGGCTAAATTTTGAGTTGACTGTGGGTCGTTTTTTAAACGGAATGATTCAATGTTTTTAAGATGGGTGGTTTTCCCTCAGTCTTTGAAGATGGTTTTTGTTCTTAGTATGCCACATTTAGTTGATTCGCAACATGGCCATCCTCTGCTTGATTCTTTCTTTCATTAGTATTTATTATTGCCTTCGATCTAAGGTTATTGTTGTGGGAGCTTATGTCTCATGATGTTTTGAAATCTAAGACATAAAAAGGATATGTATGACAAACCAATAATCACTATTTTTAGGCAAAAGATAACTTTTACAGAATTAAAGATTGAACAGATTAATAAACTACTGTAATTGACAAGTCATAGAAGATATTGACAAAGCCTTTGGTCACTTGTCAAAAATAAATACACAAAGGGAAAAATAGAAGTAAAAGAAAGGGTTATAGGATTCATCCCACATCGCTTGCCTAGTATAAACAAAAGGACGGGAAGTGGCTATATAAACAAAGGCAGTTTGGCTGGATAAAATCACGCAGCCATGTGTTGAGCACAAAGCGAACTATTCTTTCGCCTTTTCTTAAAGAATACAGTGTCTTTCGACATATAAAGTGGCATACGCCGAATTTTGGAGAGTCTCTTCTTTATCGAAGAGCTCCAACCAATTTTAGTTTAAAACTTGTGTGCCATCATCCACTCTTCACTAAGAGACTGATACATCTAACTTTAGCTTGAGCTTTTCAAGTCATTTGATGTTTAAGCATTGCTCTAAGACTTTCCTAATCTTAGATAGGTTGTAGTTCATTGACGTGCTTAGCGAAAATACACTAGATTTGATCTCGTTGTAAAAGGGATGGAGTACTCAACTTATAACTAGGTATAATTGGCTACGAAATGTAGGTCTTTAAAGTTTTTGCAAGCATATACCTTTAATTGAGCTTCCAAAACTATTATCACGTTCTATCAACACAATCAAATTGTTTGAGACGGTAGTTATACTAACTTAATAATACATAGATTTGATCTCGTTGTAAAAGCGAATATTGTGCAATTAAATTTATTTGCGATCATCGTTATGTGAAAAATAGTTAAAATCTTTTATCATTGTTATATAAAAGAGAACTCACTTTAGGCCAAATTGAGAGATTCGATTAACCAATGAGAGAGTTCGATTACTCTCATTAGTTAATTGAGTTTTTTATTGAGAAAAAGTCGGGTCGTTTTAAGTGTTTTCTAAAAGGCTCCCCAAACATCGATGTGTCGAAAACGCGAATAAAAAAACCTTTGAGAAACCGGGTTTGTTTTCTGAAACTTTGGTGTCTTGAAAATCTTGGGCGTATCAGAGACGTGTTTCCAAATATGAAAGGCGCGTTCTAGAAGGTTTTAAAAACGATGGTTATCCACACCGATATCTTTTCTATATTTGAATTACGTTATCTGTTGCTCTACGGTTGCGAAACTCTAATCCTGATCCTATATATACTCGCCTAATGTGGTTGTTCATCGTTCAATGATCTTCTAACCCTTGTGCCTTCTTTTTCTTATCGCAGGCAAAACCATGCTCATGATTTCAGTTTCTGATGTTGACGGCATGTCTGGTGAGTGCAAACATTTGAGGTATATTTGATATTGGTTATTAGTTTGCATTTAATTAGCGTTGTGTTTTTCGCAGAGTTTATTATAAAGGTTTCAAATTAGAAAATGATCCTAAATTATGTTTAGGAATTATATCTAGGATTTATGTTACAAGATTTGAGGTAATAAGCTAATAGTAAGTTTTTTAAAATTATTACTATGTTGATATATTGTTTTGTTGATTTGTAATATAGACAATTCCAAACAAATTTTTGTTTGATCTATCTTTATCATGGCGAACATTGTACATGTTGTAAGTCATTGGGATAATTAATTACATATCATGTTATATATTACTTTAAAATTGATTTACTTTACTAAAAGTATGAATTACATGCGAGTTAATGTCATGTTGGATTAGATATAAAACAAGTTTGACAATTCTATAAAACAAACTATTTGTTCTAAATATACTAACATGATAAATCATATTATTCATATTTATTTAAATTTTTATTTTTTCGGTTTGCGGGATAATTATGATAATGAGTTTGAGGATTATTTATTCAAAATTATGGTTAAACGTAATGGAGTACAAAATAGATATATTGTTGTTTTACGAGGATGTGTCCGATGGAAAAAAACATTGTTCATCGAATCTATGAATTGAATAAATTTAATGTTTACATTATATATTCTTGTAAGTCATTGAGAAATATTATATAATTTGAGAGATACAATGATAAAAATAACAATAACAGTTGCTCCATGACAATCATCAAAGCTATCACCAAAAAAAGTAAGTGTTGATTTTCTACTTTTTAATCGTGTTTCTTCAAAACATATCGACCAAAATCCATATCGATACATCTAATCATTCGATCAACTTCTATGGGATACTGAGAAGGTGAGCCTTCATATCAGTCACTTCAACGGTTGCACATTGATTCCGCTCGATACACTCTCGACCCTTCTCACACACTCGATGCTTTCGGTCTTCGAAAGTGCTCTCAAGTCCACCAATATGCTCAACCCAAAGGGACATTTTTACCCCAATACCGCGAGTCTTTTGTAAGTCACAACAAAAGAAAGATCGTCTTCTTTCTTGAACATTTATTTTGGCATGAAATAAATAGTACCGTGCGTGTTGGCTAGAACATTTGTTATATGATAAAGTGATATGCACCCATTGCAATTTCGGTGTCTCTAGAGCCTTCTAAGACCCAATATCACAAACTCTTAGAACTCTTGACCGCCAACTATTATAAGTGTTTGGGCTAATCTCCTAGTGCTACGTTCATTCATACATTAATTAAGATTAGGTGTACATCCAAACATTAAATTACTATATTGATTACATACATAAGATAGAGAATGATTTATACTTCAAAAGCTAACCTTTTTCTTATGTGTTTATATAAGATCATTATCAATTTTTTTATAATCTTTCCGATTATGATAAATTTGGGAACACATGGTACTATGCATAAAAAGGAGAGCAAGAAAGCAAATATTAGTTTCGTTATAATTGTATACAATATGTTTTAAAGATGTAAAGGTTATAGTATGATTAGATATGCGCTTATCCGTTGCTCATATTCGGATATAATTATAAAATGTCATGATGATATAGAAATAGATCTTGATATCCACATAAGAATATAATGTCGTCAAATTACAAACGGTACCATATTAGGATCAATGGTTATAAGCTAAACTACATAATTAACTTTTTAGCTTAACTACAAAGAGGGCGATAATTAATACTCACCATCGGTCGTTTGAGAATGATAATATGGAGAATGCGGAATAACACTTTCATACGCTTACCTATCATAAGACAAGAACATATATGAAAGTGAGATTAATAAATCAAGAAATTTTATTTAAGCTAGAGGCCAAATTTCACAATTGGAGTTCTCTTTCTTAACTCACAAACCCAAACTTGCTCGACATATCATCTAAAATCGAGTTGAACCCTCGGCCACTCTGTTGTAACATATATTCTTGGGGTGTCCAAGTCGGGTTCTATTTAATTATTTAGTTTGATTATATGTTCCTTAGCAAATAGTTTTACAGTTTGGGCTATATCACCGGTCGAAAAGAAATAACACATAAATAAAAAATATGATACATACTTGTAGCCATATAAAGGGAAATTTGGCGGGCAAGCATCGAAATCTATATGGGCTTGGATGCCTCGCTCAATTTCTTCAACCTAGGAAAATTGGTTACATTAGCACCAACTGCATCGATCAAAATCTACAAATGAGAATTCATAAACCAAATGTGTAAATATATCGAACTGGGTATAACATATATAGTTAGGACCTTGAGTTGGCGCTTGTGCAATTCGATTCATTCGAGAGCAAAGAATTCGAACATAATCTACCGAGCCATCCTTCATGTCGAATGTGCTATAATGTTCCATAATCATTATATCTTATAAGTTTAAAGTTTTAGACTCAATCGATTCAAAATGTAAGTCGTCAAAATTTTAAGATGAAAAGGATAACATAAAGTGAGTGAGTTCTAAAACTACATCAATCGGTTCGTATAAACTTCACTACGAAAACACATCCAAAATACACTCAAATTAAAATTAAAATTAACCCATATGAAACAAACCCGTAACGAATTTAATATATCAAATCACAATTAAGCGTTACAATTGACCATAAATAGCATGTGAATTTGATGAAAGGGTTGATTAGTAAGAAAACCCTAAATAATATACCTTTGTAATATTTTATGAAGACCATTCACCTCGCTAATTGTGGCGTTATTATTTTAATTGTAGATCATTCATCGTGTGATTGATGATTGCTATAGAAAAATCATAAACACTGAATCCTTGTTTGTAATTGAAAACTAAATTATACATGAATCCCAAAATCTTACCGAAGGATTGATTGTAGTTTTATGGATCTTTTATATGAATGTCGTCATGGTGTAGTTGTATTGTTATTTTTGTGCATTGTGAAGGTTTGCTTGTATGGAATGCAAATAATGCGCTTTTTTTTTTTTTTTTTTTTATTTACATATTTGGCTAAAACTATGAAAAATAGCTATAAGGACCATGCGTATTTTTAGTTTTCAAAACATCTTAGTATACAAAAGCGAATTTTAAGAATTTTGGTCGAATAAGGAAATACTTAGGCTTAATTATTTTCAAAATCCAAAAAAAAATCAAATTAAAATAAATTATTACTCAATAAGGCATTAATTGATTTTTTGAAATGTAAAATTAAATAAGGGTTTGTTTTATTATATAAAAGATTAGATTGTATGTATATGATTTATGTTTAAAAGATTCGATGTATATAAGCGATTTTTGAAGGCGTTGTTACATCTTATATTTTAGTCAATATGTTTTTGCAATATACTTCTGATTCTGATTGTCTCTGATTTCTTATTCATTGATTCTAATGTATACAATTGTTTTTTGAAGATGTTGTTACATCTTATTTTTTAATTTTCTATTTCAATATATTTATGTTTCTGATTGTCGTTATTTAAAATAATATTAAATACTTATAGGTTTTACAATATCGTCTTTACCATTTGATGGTTACATTATATTTTTAATTTGATCGTATGTATTTGATTTCGATTAAATAATTCTCATGCATATAAGCGATTTACGAATATGTCTTTGATTCATATAACTAATGTGAGAAGACGTTGTTGCATACTATATTTTAGACAATACTTTTCTTGTAATATAATTATGATTCGAGGTCGTTATTTAAAATAATATTAAATACTTATAGGTTAATAAATCAAAACTAATCTAACAAAATTAAACTCAAAGCCTTATCGTTAAGCGGGATCTAAAACTAGCGTCAATATATAACGACTAAATAAATATTGTACTAAAATATACATATATTATTAAAATAAAACGTAAATGCCAAATGAATTATAGTCTAACATAAGCATTTGCATATTGAACATGAATATCAACTCTCATTTTACTTGATAGATATTAGACGAAGATCTACGACAAGAACGGAGATTTTATAATGTCGATAATTTTAGTGATAAAAACAAGTTTATGGGTTCAATTGGTTGAACTGTTCGGTCGAAAAACAGGTCAATTTAAACTGTGTCAACCCGATGGGTTGGGTCGAAAAAAGGTTAAATTAAGCGGGTTAACCCACGGGTTTGGAGCGTCCGGGTGAACCCGATTTTAATATGAGAGTTTCTTTTGAATCATATGTTTTCCAACATTTTTTAATTTCGCTTTTTACTTTTCAATTTTGGTTTTCATCATCTAATCTGTGTGAACACATTTATTTATTTTCTATGTATAAGAGTGAAAGTTTATTTTATTTATATGTTTGTGAACTTGAGAGTAAAGCGTTTGTGAGCTAAATTGTAATTAAAAGGATGAGTTTGATGATTAAAAATATTTAACCTACTAAGTTAACGGAAGATATTATTATTATTATTATTTTGATTAAAGGTATAATAGTAAATTTTAGTTCTCAATTTGCAAGTTTTAAACAAATATATATTTATATATAGTATAGATAAACGATAATATTGTAAATATGAGAAGATATATTTAAAGGGGTCACGGAGATACCTTAGTTAGCCCAATTACATTTGAGTTAAAGACTCACTTTTATCGAATAAGCCGCAATATTTTTATTCGTATAGCCATTCTATTAAACAATTAAAATAAAACATTGTTTTACAGTTAACTATAATGTTTAACTAGAAAAAATGATTCACGGCACTTGCGTTTATCTAATGATTTCTTAAGGACTTTCTTTGCATGTAATTTGATTCAGCTAATTTTTATTAGTTAGTTGTACTTTAAATATAACCTACAAAAATTATTTATGCATTGGAGTGCGTCAATAAAAATTGAAAATGTGCAAATCACGTTTTCTTGAGTAAAACTAATTGATAAATGATATTTTTGTATTAATTTTATTTTAAGCTTAATTTCAAAATTAATACAGTAAGTTGTAACTTTTATAAACATTTTTGTTAATAACTTTTTAGGGTAAAACAAATTAATAAAAAAAATAGAAAAGAAAATGCGTGAGTGAGTGCATATAAAAATAGAAAACAACAGTTTTAGGGTTTGAGCTCTGCCGTCTAACCTGCTGCTGCTGAGACCTGTTTTATTGCAAAATGGTAAATACCCTCTCTTCTATTATGCCTTGTTTAAGCTTATATAGTGGGCTTATGGCGTATTTGGTTTTCTGCTTATGTTTCATAAGCTCATTTTTTTTTGGCTTATTTTGAAATTTATATAAGGTTATCATGTCATAATAAGCTTATATAAGCCGAAAAGTTTCAAAATAAGCCAAAAAAATGAGCTCATAAAACATAAGCTGAAAACCAAATAAGCTATAAGCTCGGTATATAAGCTAAAAAAGCACCCCTTTAGCATATGCTTATAGTTTAATACTTTAATGGTCATCTCATAAAATGTGAATTGCAGACAAAGAGGACAAAGAAGGCTGGTATCGTTGGAAAGTACGGTAAGCGTTGTCTTTCCTTTCTGTTTTCCGTTATCTTTGTATTGCTGATTGTAGATATAGGCTAGTTAATTATTTAGGTGCTACTGTATTATGCTGATATATGTCCACACGCGCATAGCATCATACATTAAATTAGTGCCTCACTCGTTATTAAACATTGGGTGTAGGATAGCGTTTTCTTGTATAGCTTAAAAAAACAATACGGAGTTTGCTAATGTTAGTAGTTTCTTACACTGATTTTGACTCTTGCCAGGTACCCGTTATGGTGCTAGTCTGCGAAAGCAGATCAAGAAAATGGAAGTCAGCCAGCACAGCAAGTACTTCTGTGAATTCTGCGGCAAGGTTGAGCTTAGTACAATTTCTCAGTTTATTTTTTGCTTTTGGCCATATGTTATTAAAAATATTTACTTGAAAACACAGTATGCGGTGAAGAGAAAGGCCGTTGGGATTTGGGGTTGCAAGGACTGTGGCAAAGTCAAGGCAGGCGGTGCTTACACTTTGAAGTAAGTAACAATCCTATTTGCTCCCTCAATAAGTCTACCTGTAGCATCACCTTGCAACCTACTTATGTTTTTCATGTTCTTTTGTGCAACAGTACCGCAAGTGCAGTGACAGTTCGGAGTACAATCCGTAGGCTGAGGGAGCAGACCGAGAGTTAAGGAGCTCATTGGAGCGCTTCTATCTTTATCAGTTCAAATGATTATTATACTTTCATGTCAAAGTTATCTGTTTATGTTTTCAAACCTTGTTGGATATCCTCCTTTTGTTGAGTCAGTTGAAAGTTTTATTTAGAAACCCGTGGCATCTTATTTGGTCAAAATCAATGTTTGTTTATATGCCGTCATGTTTACTCCTTCCAAACTGTGATGCCTCCATGTTTATTCCCAGATCATATTCTGGATAATCACTACGGAGCATATGATCTGATTGAATGTTGCTATCCTATCATCCTTTACGATAGTTACTTTTAGTTTACTATTCATATGGCTGTCAATGGCTCGGGTGAAGTCATCATGTTGGAAGAGTGGATATATTTTCTGGTACTAGGATATACAATTGCGTTTGCTTGAGTTCAAATAAATAACTTTATAGCTCTCAAAGTGAGCCGATATTTTCTAAATTTTTACAAAGGAGTTGATTTTTAGGCATTCTTTTGTAGCTTTTGAGCCTAAAATGTTTTTGTTCTTGGTTAGGGTGGGTCTAATGGAACTCACAAACTCCAGTTAGCGTCACATCATCCCTCCTCTCATCACCTATTCACCTCTACATGACATTTACCACTGTATTGACCAGTGAGTACCAAATTCTGTACCATTTATCTATACCACACACTAATATACCCCAAACACACTCAAACACGCACACGCGTACACATAATGTTTCAGTTCATTCGATGGTTTAGTCCAACGATTTCCTTTGTTGCTTGAATGAATATTCTTCGACCATCCTAGTGGTGATTCACGCGTGAAGTGTGTAAAAAAAGGAGACCACACACGTGGACCAAGCCCTTTAGTACAACCGTCTTGTATCGAAATAATGTATTCTGCTCATTGTATATAAAATTGACGGCTCATATTTACCGTTGCTACGATCGCAGAAATGCTTGAATTTTACATTTCTAAAAGGACACATTTGAAAATTAAAATAGTACAAGTATAATTTGACATTTGCTACATTTTATCAGCTCCAAGGGATGTTTAATTCAAAAAGAGAAGGTAAAGGAGCTACGCTCCTGTCAACACGGGACCTAACACGAATAAACCAATCATTAAACCAACCATACGGCATACATACCTGTTACGCACATATCATATGACCCAGATGCGGGAACCACCACAATTCTCATGTTAGACCTACATGGCTACATTTCAGGATCCCCATTCGATCACCATATAATAATTGACTTAGACAAGACTTCTCAAAGCCTTTTAAATAGTTAAAAACAAATAGCTCCACACCCATGATATGCACAACACACACTAGATCTGGATAGTGTATGACATTATCAAAAAACCCATAAAAAGATAAGATTTATAGAAGCCAAATACAACACTACTAACTATGTTAAGTTTTTTCTTCTTCGAGTAAAGACACAAGCATTTACATTTTACATTTGAACAAAAGAGGCAAAGGACATGAAAAAGGCCTCCTAATTCTCTCATAAATCTTAGTGGCTACGCAGCAGTATTATACGCTGTAATGAGCCCCCTTCCTCAGATACCCTTACGATTACGTTACATTGGAAAAAAAGGCAAGTGGCACTTTAGTGCCCTTCGAATTCATAAACCTAATACTAATAGTAGCAGCATATCACATATAAACATATACTTATTTGTAGCCAGAAGAAAGAAGGATGCCATTTGCTCCTCAATCAGTACGTTTCGATATCCTAACCTGATTGTGGTTCCAGGCGGCACCACCTCATTGCACCTCCCAGCGAGACTATTTTCCCAAATAAACACATGAGAATCAGACAATTTCTAGTGGTCGATCATCAATGACATCATGCATTCGATTTTGGACCGCCTTGACAGCAGCCACTCTTGCTGCATTAGCTGCGTGATTAGCTGCAGTCACTGCTCTGTTCACCCTCTCATCCACGTCAGCTACAGCAACTGCTTTCTCAGCTATCGCCTTGCTTCCTGAAATAACAAACCATTTTCATTTAACTGTTTTGCTTTGAGAGATTAGATAAGCGTGTGTTAATGGGTCCCAGTGAGAACGGTTATTACCTGGACTGCTTTAAGGACTTTGGCATGAGAAATGGTAGTAGATGATGATCCAGCTTGTGAAGTATTTTGAGAAGTGGAAATAGTGAGAACCCGTTATCCCAGTATCGATTGAGTGTCTCCGTTTCTAAAAGTATACATACCACAACCTTGTCTTCTTCCTTCATGCCAAGCACCCTCGTACCGATGTCCGTTTGCAAAACGGTAGACACCAAAACCGTGCATTTTGTCAGCAAAATATTCTCCAGCATATGTGTCCCCATTTCTGCACCATCATGTAATCACATAAGCTCAAATTATATACAAATGTAAATAGCAGGGTAGGTTGTTCACACAAGTGTCTTTGGTTAAATGTCTAAAATACTCGAAAAATAACTCCAATGCACCAGATCAAGAGCATAAAATATTTGTAACCATGATGATGTGTGAATAAGTAATTTAAGGTATGCAGATTGTTAACATCTTTGTGGGGCATCATAACATGGATATAATTGCAAATTCTGTTAGAAGGGTGGAGTGCTAAGATTATTAATCATTATAAGGTCATTAAATACATAACTAGATGAAACATGTAATCATCATCAATTTAACAAACTCACCAACTTCTAATAACAACAAATCATACTCCGTAATACTCATAAGAGTCATAACAATAAAAATGCATATATACAAACTAACACTAAACTGTATCAGTGGATCTGCACGGTACGACATTTAAGCCATCAGTTCATTAACTATTTCAAAAAAGGTGATGTTATAACTATAGATATTAAACTCAAAAAATTATTGCTAATCAATAGTCATAAATGAGCCTACAAAATTGGTGCCAATTATATGATAAAATTTTTAACCATAATCAAACTCATTAAATCTAGATATGCAGAGCCAAGATTTCAAAACTTTAAACTGAACAGTGTTAATTTCCAACCACACGCCTATTCATCACCAGAACTGCAACTCTAATTCTACGTGATCAAACACAGTTTACAAACAAAAAAAATAGAAATCATTCCCGTTCTAGTGACAAAACATGCAGATACAGTACTACTTATACCATGTTGCAGTTAAAAATCATAAGCATAATTATCGAGTTTCAAATGAGCTAAGCTAAACAAAATATCAAACTAAAACATACCTAATCAATTAAACATAACATACAAGCATATTAGTGGATCACTAACATATAAATAATCGAAGATTGTCGATATTATCAGAGTTAGAGTGAAATTTTTACCTGAAATGATAGTGACCGAGCCCATGTTTAATACCACCTTTAAACTCGCCCGAATACTTACTACCATCTTCACACGTATGAACACCACATCCATGACACTGCCCCTTAAACCACTCACCAGCATACATATCCCCGGTATAAAACCTATAAACACCATAACCATGCCTCAACCCCTGCCGATACTGACCCCTATAACGGCTCCCTTTCGCCCACGTCTCCACACCAAATCCATCATACTTCTGATCAACCCAATCACCTTCATATCTCCCATTCAAATTATAATAATAAACCCCACTTCCCGAACACTTCCCTTTATAAAACTCACCCTCGTAAACATCACCATTACTATAAACCTTAACCAAATACCCCGAATTCGAATCCTCCTCAAATTTCGGTTTCGACCCAATTGACCAAACTACTTGTGGGTTTGTTTTAGATACATCATCTGATTTATAAAGTTTCAAACTTGGGAAATTTCGACTTACAAATAACCGAAAAGAAGGCAAATTAGTACCATGAAAGCTACTTATATTAGTAAAAGACGACAACAAAACACAACAAAAAGCAATCACAAACAAAACATAAAGATAAAAAGATCTATAACTTAATGAAAAGTAATAAATAGAAGGCAAAAACAGCAAAATCAAAACCCTAAAAGGCACTTTAATTAAAAAAAAACTTAACATGAGTAAATTTCAAAACTTTTAAAGCAAGTGATTTAGTAGCTAAAAGGGCTTCAGAAGATGAACAACAAATTTTATTACTATTACTTAAACTCCTTCTAGAAGAGTGATGATGAGGGTCAAATTGGGGGTTCATAATCACTGATCTTTTCTGAGAAACTGAAACATGGGTTTTGTTTGTTTTCAAATCTTTAAAAATGGGTCTTTGTTCAATTAGATTTTTATTAGGTATTTCGATTTGAATTTGAGGGAACCTTGATTCAAAATTAGGGTTTTTTTCTTCAAATTTTGGGGATTTTGAATCGCCGATCTGAAACCCAGTTTTCTTCTGACGCATTGACTGTAAAAGCAAATCCAAATCAACACAAAATCATTACAATAAAACTCAAACTAAATCAATTTATATGAAACCCTAGAAATTGGGTATTTCAAAATTGATAAATTTGAAATGAAATTGGATGGATTTAATGATAATTTTGGGTTTTTTTTCAGGTGGGTATTTGTGATTTTTTGGAAAAAAGAAAGAGGGAAACACAAAAGGATCAAGTGGGGGAGCTAATCATGATATAAATACACAAGGGGGTTAAGTAGCTCTTTTTGAAAGTTGAAGGGCTGTTTATGTAAATATGAATATTGGGACCACTAGTTGTTTTATTTTGAACCCTTTGGTTTGGTGGTATTGACTAATCTCACCGCCTTACTTAAAAGTGTATTTGTTCCTTTACTTTTTAACTTTTTAACAAGAAACTAATACTTTAAAGATTAGGGATATTTTGGGAATAGTGTTTTCTCTTTTTCTTTTTTGGTAGAGAAAAGATGAATACCCATTTGTGCTTATGTTCTGCACTTCTTTGTATAACATAGTAGTGTAGTGATCTAAAGAGTTGTGGAATGAATAAAAGAGTATGTTTAGATAAATGTTTAAGTGTTTCAGGAGTAGTTAGGCTAACCACAATCGATCGATTCGGTCACATGGGTCACCGATTATAGCAATTTGGTGGTAATACGGTAATAGGAGAGAGAAAGTTGATGTGATAGGGTCGTCTTTGAGTCATGTTGTGTCCAACCTTATATTTAGTGTTTGGAACCTCTTGGTGTTTAGATCAAATAAGCGAGTGTGTTTTGATTTACTTTGGAGCTTAACGAGCTTATTTGTTTCAAGTAATTTTTCATTTTTTCTTTTCATTGTAAGTTTTGTTATAGTGTTTCATCGTATGAGAAGGGTTTTTATAGTGCGGTAAAATAGGTCGAGTAAAATTTAGGATAATATCAAAAAAAACAACAACGTATGTTTTGTAATTGTTCATGTCAGTAATTAAACTTTCTTTTGATTCATTTTAATTTATACTTACATTTGAAAGTCATAATGGTTATTATTTTTTGGATTTTTCAACGGATGATCGGTATAACTCGTCAAAATCTCTAACATAACGTAAGTTATACCTAACGTTGAAGTATTCCGGTGACGTGCTATGAAAAAGAGAAAAATTACCGGTTATCGTACTTTCTTATTTTTACTTTTTTTCTTTAACAAATCAGTTAAAAATGTCAAAGCTTGTCAATGTTTGAATATAACTTATGGCATGTTATATCTTTTATATAATAAAACAAAACTCCTACTGAGAATTTTTCATTTAAAAAAAATCAATTCATACCTTATTTGGTACTCCCTTCGTCTCATATTTATTGTCCATATTTCCTTTTATAGATGTCTCAAATTAATTGTCCACTTTCTACTTTTAGTAAGAAAAAGAGATTTTAATGGAGAAATATTCTATTTGAGTGGTTGAGAATTATAGTAGTCCCAATTTTATTAAACTTTGTAATTGTTGTCTCCTGACAATAATTTTGAGATGGAGGGAGTAATATTTTATTTATTTATTATTATTTTTATTTTAAAATATTTACTAAAAAAACTCAAATATTCCGAATTTAGCAATAGTTAAAATAAAATGTTCTTATATATAGTCAAAAAAAAATAAACATAAAAGTTTAAGTGTTAAAAGTATAAAGAAAAAAACTTAGTTAAAAGCGGGAGTGATTTTAAAAATATTTGTGTCTAATGTAAAGAAATAAATTAGTAATCGATTCTTAAAAAAAACACATTATATAAAAAATCGTGCGTGTACGAGTATTATAATTAGTATTTTGAATGGTTATATCAGTTACTAGATGAAAATTAAAAAAATAATAATCGTTATAAATAGCCACAAAAACTATAACTAAAGTAGTTTTCAAAAAGTACCCTTTCTCTCAAATTAAATAGTTCAATATTTTTTTTTTTTATTATTATTTTTTTTCAATTTAGTTGTTCACTATTAAAAATAGATAAGAAAGTTTGATCGAGTTTACCATATTATCCTTTGTTGAAGTTAATATTACAAACTTTAAAAAAGACGTTAATTAAGTACTAATTACATGTAAAACTGTTATTTTGCAAAAAGTAAAAGAGTGAAAATAATAATAATTATGTTTTTCTTAAATTGTGTATTTTTTGTCGATAGGATAATAATTTTTGAATGAGAGAAGTATGTTATTAATTTATAACATTAAATCTAAAGAAGGGCAACTAATGTGACAATAGTGATATATAATGATTTGGGCACGGTATCACTAACCCGTCACCCATGCACGTAGTTTTTTCTCACCCATCACCCACCCGTCACCCGCTAATGGGTAAAATTTTCCGTGCCTTGCCATGGTGTTATTATTGCCAGGTAAACCCATGGAGTTCTTGTAATGCAACAAAACTACAAATTCGTGATATGAAAATAACTATGAAATTGCGTAATAAGACACTAATCAAGTTTCCACATACAAGTTCACAAAATACTTAAACACATATTTGAAAGTAGCTATTAAACATCATTATACCAAATCCCATTCATATTTGTTAATTAGATAAATAAAGTAAAATAGTTTAAAACATCTTTAAATATGAAATTTACATAACTATATAACTAGAATACTTAGATGTATTAGTTGTGTACCTCATAAGGAATAATTGAAGTTCTGGTGAAGTGTGAGCAAGAAAGAAGCGGGTAAGATGTATTTTAGCACAAGGAGGAGGCGAGTTTATGGGATTACAATTTATACATGTTAACATGTATGCAACTTTATTTGATCTTTTATATTCTTTTTTAGTCTTGAAACTCAAACAAATTTTTGGGTTAATGTGTTTTTTAGACTTTGTAACTATTAAATGTATACATACAACATCATAAATATTTTAATTAGTATAATTAATTTTAACATGGATTTGTGGGTATACCTACGGGTATTTTGAAGGGTATACCCGTGGGTATTTTAATATAATATTTTAACTTAGATAAAATCCTTAATAGCTTACCATTAACCATTAGATACTCTAACGGACAATAATGATTTACGTCTAAATAAGATCTTGTCTGATGTAATATAATATTTTAACTTGGAAAAAAAAATGCAGCAATCAATTGTCTACAGTAAAACTCAAACTAATCGTACTATAAGTTAAATGCAAAAGGTACAATTTGATACCGTCAAAATATAGAATCAATACCACCAATGAGCAATGACATAAAAGGATGACTTTTTAAGAGATCGCATTTAGATTTTTTTACCAACAAATCAATACTACTCCACTTTTTTAGAAAATAAGTAAAGACATCATGATATTATTCATGGTATAAATTTTGGACAATTATGAATAAGGTAATAAGTCCGTACATTGTGACGTATAATGATATTCTACATCTACATTTCATAAGATCTCAATAGAAAGTAGAATACACTAATTCAAAAAGCTAGCAATTAGTTTAATGTATTTTGTCTGTAAGCGTGATGTCTTATGTCTAGTACATTATTGGTCTAATCGTAGACGTCTCAAACTTTAGTTTTAACTCTTCTTTAAAAATACACTAAACATCTACGAAGAAATGATAGCTAGGCCAACCTTTTGGTTCTTTTCTCTCTACCTTTTTAGTATATATTACCCTGGAAATAACTTCATTCCATTAACAAAATACATGTATATATTATATCTGAACGACGATTATCTATCTCACAACATATTCATCACAAATTTATCTCATATGTTCTAAGCAGTATTTGTTGTTTCTCATACAACGTTTGATATCATTAATACACGATTCATTTGGTAGTCTCCAAGTACTATCTTTTTGTAATACGTTGACAACGAATAACATGAGTTGCTGACTGACAATGTCTAGATTAATTCAAGGGTTCACTTAAAATGGTGAAATATCGTATGTTTGTTTTGATCAATCTGACAATATTTTTGTAAAATTCTTTTACTATCTGAAATCATCTAATCATCATGAAGGTTGTAACAAAAGTTTCCTTAGGAAATTTTCTTTAAACTAAAATAGAGTTAGTTACAATTATTTGGAGTTCTAATCATCAGCATGTTTAATTAAGGGGCTCAATAAATTTACATTATTACCTTTATTATTATGTTAAAACAATAAAATGAGCTATGCATCTACAGTAGTAACGTGCACCCAACATGCATCTACCTCACTTACTAGCGGTCTCCATGTGACTTCTTTCCCGCTCCTACGCTTTCCTATTCCTAGTCGGTTAAAATATTATTACTGATCAAAGTACTAAGGGTGCGTTTAGGGTATGATGCCATGAATTATAATCGGTATTGGTTTCGGTATAAAATGGGTAATTCACCTTATGATAGATTCATTCCTTCCATTTTGGACTCTTATGGAGTATGGACAATATCCATATTTCATTCTCATATAATGTGAGCCCCTCATCTTAACCAAACACTTAGAATCATTACCACTATCATTCCTTCATTCTCATAGGAAGATACCAAACGCACCCTAATAATATTTCTGCAAGACTTTTACTTATCCAATGTAACTAGCAGAGTACCCGCGTGATGTGGTGGGGTATCTTGTAATTAAAATTTTAGCCAGCAATGTTTTCTATCTATATACATTTTGTGACAATAACTTTACAAATAACGAAATGTTTAAGTAAAAAGCAAACTATTTAATTATGACCACTACACAAAATTTCGTCCCTTATAGATAACCAATATTCATCCCTTGTTTAATTTACACAAGTCAAATACCACATATCTAGTTATGACCAAATGAAGTTCAATTACCCAACACTTATGATTTAGTCCAATAAGGTCACCATAAGTTCACTCTTTACTAAATAAAATCCCTAAATATTGGTAAACTCTAATCACTCTTTTGTGCAGCCACAACACATACAACAAAATTTTTTCTCTCAACCTACAACAAAAAACACATCACTAATTTCTTTTCTTAATCAAATCGAACTCAAAACACACTCAAAAAACGCAGCACTATTTTTTCGTTTCCACGCCGAATAAACCACGAATTAACAAATACACGTATGTCGTTCGTTTCTTATCAAAGCCGAAATACACATATTTTTATTTTATTTATACGAACGAGGACAAAAGCACAAGATCGGGGGTAGGTTCGTTGTTTGTTGTATTTTGTTTTGTAAATCGAAACAGGTTACAAAACACTTTTGTTTTTTTATCTTTCTTTAAAAAGGTTTATGTATTGAATAGAAGTGTTACTTCTTAAAGATTTATGATGGGTTATGAATACTTCGATGGTGGTGGCGTTTGGTAGTAACAATAATCAAGTATCAAGTAAATGATTGAAGTGATGAATGTTTGTTTTGGGCTGCTAGATATCTGATATATGTTTTGGAAGCTTAATTAGATTGTACATTGCGGTTAAATAGTTATATATTTTAGTAAAGATGTGTTTTTAATAGCGTATTAATTGTAGGTGTTGAATAGTGTTCTTTTAGATTTATTTGTGCTTTAAATACTGGTAAATTATGTTTTTTTTTTACCTGTATTTGTAAACAAAGTCATTAAAAATCTTGACTATATTAATAGCAGCAGTTCTAGTTGTATCTTTAGATAAGACCGAAGGAGATAAAATAACCACTAGTAAGGGTGGTGCTATTGGTACCTCTTACAACATTAATACAATTAATATCTTTCAGCATCTACTTTATTGACGAGATAAAACAATTTTTTATGCTTTTTTGTTCCGTTTTTTTTACTATTGTTATCTTTGACTTGTCAAACTTTGAAATTTTTGTTATGCACATTTTTCGGCAGTTTTACCCACTTTATTAATGGAATAAGACAATTTTTTTTTAATAGTTTTATGCTTTGTATCTTTTGTGTTTTACTACTTTTTACTTATTAAACTTTATACTTTTTATCTCATTTTTTTTATTTCACAGTTTTATAATAAAAATTAAATAAAATAGATTTAGAGAAATATTACTTGCACTTTAAGAGGAGTACCAATAACCAACCCCAAGTAGCAATTAACCTCGTACGGAAATAATGACCCGGTTTTTTAATATGGAATTGTTCATTCTTGAAATGAACGACACATATTTTAGCTAAACACGAATTATTAAAAAAAAATGTCTTATATTTTTTTAAGCGTAAGATTCGGAATATAATACGAATATTAATTGTAATAAGTTGAAAAATGATCAGTGGAATTTATAATATAGTTAGAACTTATATAAGAGCATCTCCAATACTATAAACTTTCATGACCTAATATCATCACCATGTTAGATTTTTATAAACATTAACATCTGTAAACTTGCTCAATAACTATAAGAACATGGTAAAATTCAATAAGCGGACCTCGTATTATATTAGATTTTTATTTTTGTAAATGAGTGTAAAATGGGTGATTGTAACTCAGACACTCTCTCCCTTAATGTCACACCCTCGCCGGAGGCGGAAACACGAGGTGTAACGGAGGAACATAAGCACAAGATAATAGAACCTACCAACGTTAATATTTAAAGAAAAGTACACCATTACAATACCGGTTTAGCCGTCATCGGCAAATATATTACAAAGTTTAGATTCAAAATATTTCGTTCTATTACATAACGATTTGTAGTGACAAGTGAAAACTTCATTATGCAAGACACAGTAGAAAAAGCTACTAACGATCACACGAAATGCATGAGAGAAAAAGCGGGTCAACTATGAAAATAGTTGGTGAGTAAACATGTTTAGTAAAATAAGAAAACTCGTAAGAAATATTCAAAGCTTTGGTCATCGAAAATAGTCCACAAAGCAAAGGCATTGTAAATCCACTCGAGTTCAAGTTCCGCCATACAAAACTTGCAACCTGTGTGTTCACAACCCACCGCCAAAAGTAGTATGTCTAATAGTCAAGTATAAGCGGTCATAATAGTTCACAATATAGTACCACGAATATAATAATTCGGGGATGCTCTGATGAAACCAAATTATCTTTGGGTGCCACTACCCAAAGTTATGTTGGGTGCCTCTTCCCAAAGATATACTGGGTGCCTCTTCCCAAATATACGCTCCGAACACGGGAGACTTTATAGTGATGCTCCGAACATGGGAGACTTTATAGTGATGCTCCGAACATGGGAGACTTTGGGACAAGGTCATAACACGTC
The DNA here is from genome assembly GCA_022545495.1 of Chrysanthemum lavandulifolium. Taxonomy (NCBI): domain Eukaryota; kingdom Viridiplantae; phylum Streptophyta; class Magnoliopsida; order Asterales; family Asteraceae; genus Chrysanthemum; species Chrysanthemum lavandulifolium. The sequence goes on from CM040246.1 coordinate 19,740,114, forward strand.
CGGTTCAATAAGTTCAAGTAAGGCATAATTTCATAATTAAGTTCAAGGATTTTATTCAAGTTCACAAGTTCTAGTCAAACTAGTTAATAAAAGTAGTAAACAATTTAGCTCAAAATGGTTCATGCATTTAGCCCCAAAATATAGTAAAGCGGTAAAAGGGGATGTGATTACTCACGATGAATAGATCACGATGACAAAGTGGTTACACGAAATGTAGCGTGAATCTAAACCGACCTATTATGAATGATATGATATGCAATAAGTCATGATGTAATGTTATCACGATTCGGATGATATTTATACCACTTATGTATTTTGAAAACAATACTTCGTCGAAAATATAATCTTTTAACGTCTTGACCATTTTTAATTTACTTAACATGTATTTACATTGAAATGATATCCGACGATAATCGTTTAGTGATTAATTGTGAAATTATAACTTTTCGTCGTAAAATAATGTCATTGAAATTTCCATTAAAGTGACTAAAACGGCCTCTAAAAGCTAGTCATAAAATGGTGCACGTCGAGTGTTAGGAAGCAAACTCGACGGTTTTAGGAAGCTTGTATCATTATCTCAAAGTTTTAGCATTTAAGTTTCCATCCTAAAGGTCTCGAACATAAAGAAAAATAGAGGTTAAGTATGGTACTTGTGTGTTTAAGAGTGGTTTTCGATAAACTTTGAGCGACTATATTTTATTCATTACAACTCCGCGACGACGAGCGGTTGGATATTTTGGAAAATATGGTTGGCGAACTTGATTTTACTAGAAGACATCTTTTATAAAGAGTATCCTATCAATGTTAAAACGACCCTCAACATGGCCCCTAGTTGCCGTAGTATATGTTTAATAGAAAATATATTAATGTTGCTAATAGAATAAAGTTACGGCAACTTTGTTTATCGCGTGTAATTTACTCGTTACAAGTCCGTTTTCTACGTTTTATATGTCCTTAGATTCGTGTCAAAGTATACTAATATATTTTTGATAAGTCGACACAATTTATAAAGCTTAAGACTCATTTTGACTCGTAAAGAGTGACATTTTCATCTTGAAATTTACGAAATTAATAGTTTCATCGCCAAACTTGAAAAATTCATATTTTCTTCGTTATAGCTCGTTTTAATCCGTTCAGCGCCACGTTTGTTTTAAAGTATATTTTCTAAATATCTAGGCCAAAATTTTTATCTACTGTCGGATTTTCCAGATTTTAAAAATAAGGACAGACCCTTTTCAAACTTGTCGAAATGAGTTTTCTCGCAAACCTATTCTAACCCATTCAAAACAACTCCAAAGCTATTCTAATCCTACCATACACCTTCTTGGGGTGTCATGGGTTCTAGACATCACCAAAGCTACTATATAACAAGGAGTAATTATAGGATGGATTATATATATAACAACTTAAAAATCTTAAAAGTGGTATAAACGTCACATAACTTGCATGTTTCTCAAATAAATGATATGACCATGATAATGAATATGAAATAAAAACATGAATATGAATGCTTACAAGAAATATGATGAGGTTTAAGGACAATGGGTTTTTCCTAATCACTTGAGGTTTGTATTACAAAGCCTTTGCAACAAATGATACTAGTGTATATTAAATTTTGTCTTGAAAACTTGGAGATGATCCTCCTTTTGGTCCCTTGGCTGCCGAATATTTGAGAGAAAAGAGAAGAGTTTATTTGATCTTTTGGTTTACAAATGGTTAAGTGAAGTGAAAATGAGATATAGTAAAGTACAAGTATATTAGAGATATTGTGCAAATATCTTGTGTGACTCATCCCCCTTGTCGACAAGGGGGGTTTGTCATCTATTGTTTGTGTGTTTTTTTTTTAAATTGTATAAGTGTAAGAATTGTGGATTTAAATGAGTTAAATGGTAAGTTGTAGTCATTTGTAAATATTTAGGGTAGCGTTGGATAAAAATAAATTTTCACGGGCCAAGATAAAATATTTTTAGGTCATAAAAATTATAAAAATACATTACTTGCAAAATTTGAGTGATATAACAATAATCGTGTCGAATTTAAGAAAACGTCGTAATTATTTAAATACAACAATTTAGTTACAAAATAAATTTAAAACATTTGTGTAAACTCATAATATTATTTTATAAACTTAATATGAGTATAAAAATATATTGAAATGATTTACGGAATTAATGGATCAATTATTCAAAATAATTAGTTCTGCGATAACGTTTATTTAATATAAAATTATCGTTTAATGTAAAATGCAAAACCATGCATGAACTAATATGATGAATATTGAGTTTGAGAAATGACCGGAAATTGAGAATTGTGACACTTAAGAGCATGAGCAATGCATTAATTTGTGAAAAACTTTTTACTATTTAAAAAAATCTTTTGAAAGAGTTTTATGCATTACATTAATAGCTTTTTGAAAAGCTTTTTAACAAAGACTTGATAAACCTCAAGTCTTTCCTACAAGTTTTAGTTATTAAATGTATTAGTATTCATTAAATGCATCAAGACTTAAAGACTTGATGCATTGTAGATGCTCTAAGAGCACAAGGTGTGGTAACATAAGGTTAAAGTTTAACACTTGTCACGTCAGCGCCACATCAGCTTTAACATTTCATCTTAACTCAACAAAAAAACACCCCTTATCATAACTTACCCAAGTTAAACCTTAACTCACCAATAATTTACAAAAACAACTATTCATTTAGGGGGCAGAAAAAATAATAATAATAATAAAATAAAAACTGAAAAAAGCCTTTAACGTGGCGTTAAGGTGTTAACATGAACATGTTAACATCCCCTTAACTTGGGACACGGTATGGTTAACATGCCTTAACGCCGACATGTTAAACCTTAACATGCATTTGCATGTTACCATACCCATCACTCTAAGATTTTTAGTTGTGTTAACATCATTAACACTAAAAAGTGATACGATCTCAGCGCCACTTTAGTATTTCTCATTTTTAACACAAACACAACAAAATACCCCCTAAGTAATAACACCTCTTTTTTGAGACCCACTATAAACCAATTGAAACACAAAAAAACCAAATTAAACAAAAAATAGTTTTTTTCCTTTCAACGTGCGTTGATACAACAACGCAGGGCTTAACGACATTGAATATGATGGGGGCGTTGTGGTAACATGTTATAACACCGTGCCACATGAGCATAACCCCCCAATGTAGCGTTACCATACCTTAGCCTCTAAGTTTATATAGACTAACTTTGTTTTTCCTAGGGATGAGCATTTCGACCGAATCCGGGCAACCGAACGGAACCGTCACGATGCGTCATCAAAGCAGTTTCGATTCTTGAAATACTGATGCGACGGACTACGAAATAAGGTGAAAAAAATCGGGACCACTAATTCGATGCGGGACCGGTACCAAATCGGAAATTCCGTAAAAGCGGGAAAAACCCGATTTCACGATCACGTCTGCGATGCGATCTGTCTCGATATCGAATCCGTTGATGCGATGCAGTACCACTAATTTATACTCGGGAAAAATCGATCTGCTATTGATGCGGGATCGATGCGGAGGCCGATGCCGAAATCTTCATCCTGGTTTTTCTTCCTCTATAATACTCGTCCAATTTATATTTTTGTGCCATCTCACATCTATGTCACCATGAACATCCATATAAACATTGGAATTGATATCAACACCATATAAATTGACTAGCACACCACAATTATGCATATATAATGTTGTAACATATACATTAAATGTGTAATATTGTGGTATTTACATCAATTTTTGTCATGTCAATATTACTTCCCTATAAACATGCATTGTGGTTGGTCAAATAAAGTATCTCACAAGTCGCAAGTGAAACTACATGCGAAATTACCCTCAAGTAATATATATCACAAATTCACAATATGCATGATTGATGTATGAAAATAACATGAATAACAATGTAACTAAGTCAAAGGCATAATATCTACCTCACAAAATTCAATTCTTATGATCTGATAACTCACTTTATTTTGAACAAAGAATTTCGAGCTATATGCTATTATATAATCTGTAATAGCCGAATCCACTACATAAGACATAACTAGGTGGTTGAGAACTTGAGATTAACCTTAAATGTTGTCGCAATGAAGCATATATAAGTTTTACACTGCGAGTTTACTCAACAATAATTAATAAATCACGCGCTCACGCATAACATAAAAAGAAAACAAAAAATACTCGTCACGTTAAGTGTTATTATACGGCTGAAATTTAATATAGTATGATTACGTTAAAGACGATGTGTTAGATACTTATATATTGTGTCTTTGTCAAGAACTACTTTTTTATGGGCGTTGAAATTTAAAAGCAAATTTAAATTTGACATCTTGCATCATAGAAAAATAGTCTTAAGAGTAGTTGATGATCATTAAATATAAGGCATTTTCTTATAAGTAGGTGGTGTTTAAGAATATCTTCTGTTTAAGATATTTTTGAAGTGTATAAAATAAACATTTTGAGCTTAAATTAAAACAAAGTAAATGATTTGTCCAAGAGAACTCTTATTTTAAATTGTAGTGTCTACCTCTAAGTCCACTAACTAAGAAAAAAAATAGATAAGGGAGTGTTTGGGATTGCTTATTGAAAATAGATTATTCGTTTTGAAAATGGATAATCAGATAATCAGTTGTTGCAAAACGTAGTTTTAAAATATAGTGTTTGGATTTGATTATGTTGTATGATATAATTTGAGATGCCATAAAAAAAATTTTTTTTTACTAGTAATAATGTTTGAGGGTAGTAACTTATCTTTTTCACATGAAAGTCTTTTATCTCTTCTAGCTTTCAAAGGACAATGTGGTAATTTATGTGTTAAATTAATAATGCGTTTTCCAAAAGTAACTCCATGGTAGCAGTTGGAAAACTGCGTTTTGTGGGTATGCAAACGCAAAAAATCAGTTTTGGAAAAGTAATTCCCAAACACTTAAAATTGCTTATTTGCGTTTTCAAAGCGCAATAAGCGAATAATCAAATGCAAGCGCAATCCCAAACACCCTCTTAAAGATGCAAAGCGTCAGGAAACATGAGAAAGTTCGATATAGAATTCGTATTTGTCGTAGACCAATGAACCGTCTTAACTACTCGTTTTTTATTAAAATATATTCACCTTTTTTAAAACTAAATATCTACAAACCGTTAATCGTTACGCCAAAAAATCATACCATCTTGCGAGAATTAAATTATCTTTCATAAATATCGTTGTTATATACTTTCGTGAATTTTTTTAAAAATTTGTCGGAAAAATCACATGTGATTTGTTAAAATCATATGTGATTTGATTTTCTGAATCACATGTGATTTTAAAAATCACATGTGATTTTTCTAATCATATTTGATTTTTCCGCGAAATTAAAAAAAAAACGTCGAAATTATATAACAATGCATATCTATAAACGATAATTTAATCTCGTCACGCGATATATTTTGTAGCGAAGATTCTGGTTTGCAAAATATGTTGTTTTAAAAAGGTGAAAAATTTTTATTAATTTAGATAAAAAAATGGATGGTATGATTGGTTGGGTTGATTATATAACGAATATATTCTATATGGATCTAACTCAGGAAACATATCGTTCTATTCAAAATCTGAATTAAATAAACAATAAACTGTAAACAATTAAAAAACAGATAAATGAACAGAAGGTGTAGAAGATCAGAAAATAGACTCGAATGCAGTATTTAAACAAAGAATTTATTAGTAAAGCTGAGCATATTGTTTAATCAATTAGAACTGAAGCTCGTGTTTGGCATGATTCGCTTAAAACAGATTCATCATGTGACAAAACAACTCGAAAGATAACGAAATCTATGACATGTTATCGAATAAGTTGAAAGAAAAATTCGTGTATATGGAGCTTTAGATTTTTTTATTTTTATTATTATTATTTTTTTCTATATCAAAACGAATGAGGTTAATGCCTTCATTTAAACTCAGTTAAATAAAAAGTAATTCTGCATAGCATTATTGTTTATACAAATTTTCTAGAACTGGTATAATAATAAGAAATTATTTAAAAAGAAAATGAAATTTGCAGAAAAAAATTTGCGCCCCTTACGTGCGAGAGTATGTGCTGAAGTAAAACCAACCAAAAACAATTTGATGTTTGTTACAAGAGCTTCTATATTAACAAATCTTCATTTTCTTTTTCAAATAATGTGAGATACTTTGTCCATTTTCGTTTTGTCTTCACGTATGCTTCACTTTGATATAGCGATATCTAATTCATATTAGTTTAATTTTGGACACTTTTTAGCTCGTTGAGAAACTTTTTTCAAAGAGAATGCAAAACCATTAACCGATAATAATATATATAACATATACATATATTAATAAAAAGTGTTCAAAGTTTGTAAAAAGTTATTTTTAACAAACATTTTTCCAACAAAACGATCATGTAAATGGCTACATGAGTTGGATTAATTATGTTATATTTATATTTTTTTTAACTTTTTGGTAGAATACCTTTAAGTTACAAATTGCATGATAAGAATAAAAAACTTGAGAGATCATAAAAAAATATTTTTTGCAGACTGTTTTAAATTTTTTTAACTAAACTTTAAAAACAAAGTTATCAGTTTGACTAAATCTTACACGAGTTCCAATGTTGAATGTTACAAAATTCATCGTTAATTATTAAGCTTTGATTCGAATACGACAAAGAGAAGAAATTTAATATTTTTAATTTTACAAAATTATGTAATTTCAACTTAGATATTCCCTAATTATTATATTAAAAACATATAATAATCAATATTTTTTATTTTTAGTTTCTTGGCCAATACTCTTTGACGTGTGAAAGAATCTCAAGAGGTGGGGGGTTTGGAAGGAAAATGATTTGGAGGCTTAAATGTGTGACTAATTATAGGCCTAAAAGGATGTGGAAGTGTTTTATTGGTTTGTGATGAAGCGGTACTAATTCATTGTCACCAATAGAATGATCTTAGCATAAGATTAGTCGTATAATTAAAGCGTGAATTAAGCGTCTTACGTCGATCTTTCGATCGGAATATTTTTCAATTGAAAAACCAACAAAAATAAAATAAAATGCATTTATATGTTGTATCAGTGTTTATATTATTGGTATTTTCCGAATCTCAATCATGAAAATGAAAGGCAGTAACATAGAAATATATGAAGTTTGTATATGAATTTGATGTACCATCAAACTATTCGATTCATACTTGATAGGATAGAATAGCTTTTGCCAATAAAAAAACATAAAAAAGATAATCTATGATTTCCCAAATAAGTAATTTAATTTTCTTTAGTGTATTGATATGAATAAGTTTCTTGTTGTGGCACATAATAATTATGGTAATTTATATAAATAAAAAGTACTCTCATAATATATTAGTTTTACGTAAATATAACTAGATAAGCAAGTTAAAAAATTATTACTCCGTGTTAATCATGAGAATTAAAGTAGTCTGGTAATACGAGTATGAGGTTTTTCAATGGAGATTTGAAATTTCAAGAATAAACATTTTGAGAAGAGTTATACGAATTTCGATCAATGATTTCGGGTTACAGAAATGGACATAACGAGCAAAATTGTGTGCTCTCCATCCTATTTGCTCGCTCTCCATCCCATTTGCATGCTTAAAACAAGATGTAATAAGCAAAATTACTCGTTCTCCATCCCATTTGCTCGCCCTCCATCCCATTTGCATGCTTAAAACAAGATGTAGTAAGCAAAATTGTTTGCTCTCCCCATTTGCTCGCTCTCTATCCCGTTTGCATACTTAAAACTAGATGTAGCAAGCAAAATTGTTTGCTCTCAATCATTTTTCCCTTTATTAGTAAATAACCTTCTTTTGAACAAAGTGGCGAGCAAATGGTGGAGTATCGAGCAAATGGTGGTGGAGGGTAAATGTATTTACTTGCTATGTCTATTTTGGTAAGGAAAATGATTAAGATGCCTAATTCATGTGACTAATTTCATGCCTAATCAATTCATTTAGTGACATATGTATTCCACTTATTCTCACTACTCTTATTTACCATTGATTTTGCAATGTGTTTCAAGATCATTGTTAGAGATCAAATTAGTCACATAAATTAGTCATGTCAATCACTACTTTAATGTGAGAAAATAGTGTCAATTTTATGGGTTTAGCAAGAATAGATTTTGATAACTGATTTAAAATTCAAATTTCACATATAACAACTTCGAAGTCAACTTTTAAGCATGTAGATTCGGCAAAAGAGTTTTTTTTTTTTTTTTTTTTTTTTATGAGAAAATAACTTTTCATACATATGAATAATGTGTCACATCAAGAAACTTATTCATATCAATACACTAAACAACATTTACTTTACTTCTTTGAGGGATCATAAGTTACTTTAAGGATGTAAATGAATTGAACGTTCTGTAAATATTTCATAACCATTTTGTAAAAAGTATGTTTATGTTCGTTTATTTATTAAATGAACGAAAATTAACAATATTTTACGTTTGTTTAATTTAGTGAACGAATATGAACAAAATTCGCGTCCGCTCATTTATATTCGTGAACATCCGATTATGTGTTCGTTAATGTTCGTTTATGTTCATTTATTTATTTATGTTCCTATATCATATCTTTTAACTATATAATTTTAAAATTGATTTGTTTAAACAAAACAACACTTATAAAATAATATATTTTGTATAATTTAATAAAGTTTATGTTTGTTTGTCTATGTTCATACATGTTCGATCGTTCATGTTCGTCTAACGTTCGTTTAATGTATTAATGAACAAACATAAACGAACATGAACAACTAATTTTCTTAATAAACAAACATGAACAAGAAAATTCGTCTATTTATGCGTTCGTATCTTTTTATTTGTCTGGTTAAAATTAAATGAACGAACATGAACAAGACTCCGTTCTTGTTCATTCGGTTCATCTACAACCCTAAGTTACTTATTACGCAAGAGAGTATTCTAATAGAAAATGACAAAATTTTAAAAACAAGTGAATACTCTGTTGAGTCGGACATTGAGTTAGATTTAAACATTGTTTGTTACAAATTAGCTATTGTCCATAGCGTGTAAACCAGTTAGCATTGCTAGTTATAAATTTTTGGGAGAAAAATGAAATTTGTTGCATGTATCTTGGTATTGAGCTAATATATTTTTTCTCCGTTGCAAAAAAAAAAAAAAAAAAAGAAAAAAAAAGTATACCAAGTAATATAATGACAATAAGAATTGTAAAAGGGGTATATATGTAAATATAGAGGAAGGATTCCCCAATGGGTCGCTTGATCGCTTCGCCTCATCCAATCTTAACTTCTCCATTTAACGATTAACTATATAGACTTTCATGCCACGTGTCATTTATAACATTTATTTATTTTGATTTAAATATATAATAAATATTTATTTATTTTTGTTCACAAAACTAAAAACGGGTAAAGCATCCGACGTGTGATTTGGATTGAATCGAGATGTCAATTCTTGTACCTTGTATTTCATTTTCGTTTGCTTAAATATGTTCCTATGTGTTGGTCCATTTTTGACTTCAAACTATTTAAATAAATCGACTTCCACTTGAACTACTCTAACTTTAATAAATTTAAAGTTGCAAAAATCATCCTTGTGGTTTGATTGAATTGCAAGTTCAATCCATAACCTTCTAAAAGTGCAACGACCGTCCATGTGAGAAACTTAGAGTTGCATATTCAGTCCCTGATCAAAGTTAAATGATCAGAATGCCCTCGTCTTCAACCCCTTAAATGGTCAAACTAAGGTTTTTAAGATCGGGATCCTACTAAGGATCGTTTTTTACAAGATCGAAATCGCAAAATCGGATCGGGATCCTAAGATCCTAGTATAATGTTATTTTCTTAATAGTCTTTGTAATATTATTTAAATATACAAATTATTATATATAATAAACAAAAAATTATATAAATATTTTATGAAAATATTGTCATAAATTATGAATATGGAATGTTTAAAAAGATTCACATGTTGTTTTTAAATTCTATAAAAACATAATTTATAACTTTATAGTTTTTTAGTTTGCGGTTCGAGAAAAGTAAAATTGGATCGGATTAGATCTTAAGATCTTATGGTCAAGATCAGGATCCTATAAGATCTTAAGTTTGCTAAGATCCTACGTGAAATCAGGATTATTTTTGCTTTGTAGTATAGTAAAATCGTAAGATCAGAATCGGATCTTAACAATTATGGGCCAAAGACTAAGGGTATTTTAGTCATAACATTGTCTAGAGACTGAATATGCAACTCTAAGTTTCAAACAAAGACGGTCTCTGCAGTTTCGAAAGGTAAAGGACTGAACTTGCAATTTGATCAAACCACAAGGACAACTTTTGCAATTTACTCTAACTTTGTATTTTTAGTCTATGAAATGAAGATATATTGTTTTGGGTTATGAGATTTCAACATAATACTACTTTTGGTTATGTTAAATAAATCAATGTGGTGTTAACGAATCTCTCTTTTCTTTGCTTTTACAAGTAAGAAATCAAATGTTATCCGTCTTGTATTGTATTTGGAAATTGATAGGTGATGTTTTTGGGTATAAGTCAATGTCCTTTAAGCTATTAATGATGAAAATATGCAAATTGCAAACCAACTTTCGGCAACTTTAATTTGGCATGCTTCTTTCAACCAAATAATACAGCCATCTGTGTTATATTTTCGATTACCTTTTCTAGCTTAATTTACAAAATTGTTTATAAGAGTAAGTTTGCTTACAAAATCTTAATTTTGCAGGACGTCGTCAAGGGCGGCTCAAGACTTGTGGAGGCCTAAAGCTAAATTCAAATATAAGGCCTTTCCGGCTTTTTCATTTTTTTTTTCTCCTTGCTTAATATTAGCTTTTCGATTAATTGAATTTAGAGAGCACCCAATTATCATACGAAGAACATAATGAGTGTCTAAAAATTTATTGGAGATCGAAAAAAATAATATAAGAAATAGATAAAACCAAACTTCGTTTTATGATAATCTATAAGTAGGCTAAAGAACCGAACTAACACGAATGAGGCTTGTTCGTATTTGTTAGTTTTGGTAAAATGAACAAATGAACTAATTTGAACACTTAAACAGATGGACATTGGTGTTCATGTTTGTTCGTTGTAAAATAGATTATTATTGTTTGTTCATTAAGACACTATTTATAAGTGATCCTTGAAACGTTTAATTTGTTTATAGTATCGGCTAAAAGTAATTAGAATTTGTAGCATTAAATGAACTCAATTCATCATTTTGCAATAATATTATGATGGACCTCGTCGTGTTTCATTAACTCAAACAAGGACTTAGGGCATCCACTATACTAGTTTATGAAAAGGTTTATAAAGGGAAATATAAAAATCGTGAGCTTGACATCATTGTTGTGTGTGTATATTATTTTTTTTTCATTATAATATAACCCTTTGAAATTTTGTCGTTATATGTAGAGGTTAGGTGAATTTGTGTTATGTATGTACGGTCGGGCTTAGCGTTACATCGTTAGTCCTTTTATATTAACAGTCGTTAGTAAATAACTTAAAATTTCGTTTTCTTACGTTTTTATTCGTTTCATCCGTTATAATACGTTTTGTCCGTTTTATACTTTTTCGTCCGTTGCTTTTCCGTTTTTACGTTTTAAATGCATTTTCTTACATTCTCGTCTGTTTTCTTACGTTTTCGTCCGCTTTTATCGTTTTCATTCGCTTTTATCGTTTAGTCCCTTTTATAAGTTTTCATCCGTTTTATATGTTTTCGTCCGTTTCATATGTTTTATCGTTTTCAATCGATTTTAAATCCGTTTTATCGTTTTCGTCGGTTTTAAATGTCTTCGTCGATTTTCTAACGTTTAAATCTGTTTTATATGTTTTAAATCTGTTTTTATCGGTTTTAAGCGATTTCGTCTTTTTTAAGTTTTCATACATTTTCTTACACCTTCATCCATTTTATCGTTTTGTCCGTATTCTTAAGTTTTATACATTTTCGTCAGAAAAAGTAAGAAAATGAGCGAAAAGTAAGAAACCAACGAAGCGTATAAAAAGATGAAAATGTTAGAAAGCAGTTTTAAACTTTAAAAAAGACGAAAATGTATAAAAGCGATTGAAAGCGTAAGAAAACAAATGAAAACGTATAAATACGAATGAAAGCGTAAAAAATGGACAAAGCGCATAAAAGCGGATGGCGTAAAGCGACGGCGAAACGTAAAAGCAGACGGCGTATAATAACGGAATAAAGCGTGAAAGCGTGGGAAAGCGTAAGTAAACAAACGAAATGTAAAAGCGGATGAAAGCATTGGACCAAAATGTATAAAGCGGACGAAAAAGTATAAAAGCGGACGAAACATATAATAACGGACTAAAGCGTAAGAAAGCGTTCGGCGTAAGTAAACAAGCGAAAATGTAAAAAGCGGATGAAAGCATTGGACCAAAATGTATAAAGCGGACGAAAAAGTATAAAGCGGACGACGTATAATAACGGATGAAAGCGAATAAAAGCGTGAAGAGCGAAATTTTAAGTTATTTACTAACGCCGGTTAGTAAATAAGGACTAACGATGTAACGCTAAGCTTTGGTACGTACATACAATAACACAAATTCACCTAACTGGCAACATCTGATGACAAAAATTGAAAGGTTTGTGTTCTGATGAAAAAAAATAGTTGGCTACACATAATGACAACAAGTGTCGAGTTCGATCGTTTTTTGTCATTATTTTCCTTTATAAAATGATAAATAGGTCTCAAGAACTTGAAACTATAGTGAAGATAGGTTTATGATGAATAGGTCTAGAATATTAAACCTATTCATAATTTAATGAATTTGAATTTTGTATAATTTTTATAAAGTTTTATGAGGTTTATACATAGTGAAGATAGGTTTAAGGTTTGTTAATTAATGTCACGATAAAACTATAAACTTTTATAAAAGTTTAACATAGTGAATGCTCTTAATGATATGGATTTAAAAAATAAACAATAAATAAGCAAACATCCTTGATAATTTTATCAGTTTTAGTAATAAAGATCTTCTATATATCAATACCTCAAGATGATACCAAAAACAATATGTGACCGATTATATATTCATATAGGCATTAGGAAATTGGGACCTTAAAATATGCGGTGACTTAAAATAATGACTTTAGTAGCTTTACTTTTGAGCCACCACTGAACATCGTATGTAGATAAATTGAAGATTTGCAACTTACTTAGTTAAAGGACGGCCGAGTATTATCATGTTGGTAAATTACTAAATTGAACCATTTAAGATTAAATTTGCATGTAAAATTTGGAGTCGAATCTACATTAAATATTGTGGTCGTTGAATCTATTAAATGTTAGCTATTGGGATCTGCCTTTTGATCAGATATAGGATATATGACCCATTTCAGCATATGAAACAACTTTATGCATCGTATTTAATTTGATGTTACTAAACATATATAGATCGAATACTGAAATTCTATTTATATCAATTTATTTAATGAGAAGAAGAGAAGAAAAATGTGGTCACCCTAAAAATTGGAATTTTGTATGAATAGAACATTGAGGGGCCAATTGATATAACAATACAAAAAGCAAGTACAACCCCTTTATTTCTCATATCCACATCAAAAATAATACACCGTTGGTCCCTAAACTTGAAGCGGAGGATCGCGATGGGACGAAAGCAAAAGATATTCATCGTCGGGGTCCCTATTTGAGGTTTTCACTCATTCAAGTCCTTTGACCATTTCCGTTAGTCAACGTCCGTTATATATTGTTAAATCCGTTATTCTAGTTAAATGACCATTTTGCCCATTTATATATAAAACCCCAACAAATCTTTATTTCATCACTCTCCCGCCTTCACCTTCACCCTAACCCTAACCCTAACCATAAATCCCCAATTAAAAACCCTAATCCTAAATAAAAAGTATAAGAGGATGATGCCGGAAGGATTATTGGTGTTATTGTTGATTACGAGGTAAGCTTGCTTTACGTATGGATATGCAGACGAGAGACCACTCCACCTACTCACCTGTGACGACATTTCACAAGTCACTCATGAATAGTGTCGCCGCTTCCTCACTCTCAAAGGTATAATTTTGTGTGTTTTTAGGTGTTTTTAGTGCGTGTTTTGTTTTATAGATATTTGATTGATGAATTGTGCATATGTAAAAGCAATGTATGAGACGACCGTCGTGGAATAAGTCTCAGGTTTGTGGACTTCTTAAGTGGATTGGGAAGAAGTAAGTACCTTTAACATCAACTAGTGACTTGCCCATTTTGTCTCCACTAAACTTGTATAAGTTCGAAATCAAATAAGCTCGTAAGCTCACAAATAAGCTTAAACAAACACTCACATAGTATGATTTGTGGTTTTTTTGTTAGTTTTTGAAGTGTTACTATGTTGTTTTTGACTTTTTATGTGATTAAAGGTTGATTTATTTGATGATGATGATGTAAAGATTCTTCATGTGTTTTATGTTTTTGATCATTTTTTACGCTTTTTGTATGAGGGGTGTATGGTGTGACATACTTTTTTATGGCTTTTGATTGATCTGTATTGTTTGTTTTAGGTGATTTGTCGATTTCTTGGACTATTTGGGTTACGAGTTTGTTAAGAAGGATTTAGTGAAGTATGTCGTCGAGATCGCCTAAAGCGTTAGAGCTACAAATGGGAAGGGGCGCGTTACCTCCACAAGTGACATTTGCTAGGAGGACTAGTTCGGGTCGATATGTGAACTACTCACGAGAAGATCTCGATAGCGAAATAGGAAGTACTGAGTTTGCGAAGGATGTCCTCAAAGATGGATAAGCTTCTGGATCAACTCTAGTTAGGAGTCAAACAGGAGTTTGATCATAACCGTTGGTTATTTGAGACAAAGGGACTTCTGATTATGGTAATGCTTTATGGCCAAAAGATGAAGACTTAAGTGGCGATAATAAAGCAGGTGTATTGGGTGAACAACTTGAGCTTCTTAATAAGCCTTGGAGGCCCCTTACTCGTAAACTCAATATACCTGCTGCTATTATAAGTCCTTATCGGTATGTACATTGCAACCTAATTTTTAGTATTTTGTTATGAACTGACTTATTGATATGGTATACATCTTTTGAGGCACTATATATTGCCTTTTTGTGCAGCGTTTATATTCTGTTAGCATAGTTATGCAGTAAATGTATGCCATCTGCTGCTTTATATTGGGCATGGTCAATATAATTTTCCGTCTATTACAATTCCTAGTATTAGAGGTGGTGAAATGGATGGATTGTGTAACATTTTACTTTGCCTAAAATCCTACTTTTTTAGAATATAAATAGTGTGTAAATTGTTTTGAAAAAGAATCGATGAAGTTTACTCTAGTACTTTTAAGACATTCGACTTCTCATAAATCATATTTAATGCATGAGTCTGTTTTAACATTTTCCATGTATATTTGAAATTATGTTTTATGATCGACTTCCATGTCTAATTGCTATATCATGTATGCGAGCTCTTTGCCTTGATTCATTTAGTGGTTCTTGGACTATTTATTCATTGGAGAATTACTACTTTAATGAAGATGCAATATGGCTCGGTATATGTCTTTGTTGATGTCTTTGTTTCTATGGCGGATCCGAAAAGGAACCACCTTTGGTCACCGCAAACACCATTTTGTCGATTCTTCTTGCGATTACCACGATGATAAGTTGTCTTGTTATGTTTCGATGATGGCGGTGCTCTTTTAACCTTTGAAGCAATGGCGTAAGCGACAAGTTTTGCTAATTTGTGGGTGCCGCTTTGTCGTAAACATAAAATTGAGCCTAGAAATCACGAATCATACTTTAGTTTGAAAAAGATCCGTTTAAGAACAAGGGGTGAGGCAGTTTTTTTAGGATCGAGACGCGTTAAGCGTGAATATGATGAGTTTAAGGTTCGGATTAATGGGCTTCCGATTCGATTAGAGGCGTTCGATGCTTATAATGCTCGAGAAGAAATTAAAGCTAAGCTTCAAAAAGGCTGCGGTGATTAACTTTTGCAACCCGTGAAGATCCCAAAGGCAACGTGGATGGGTGATGCTACTCATTGGCGGGTACTTGGATGATACCGTCCCCGAACACTCGAAGGTGATCATCTTGGCATCATCTGAGTTAGTTATTATGAAATTTTGTTTTTTGTGATATTGATTTCAAATTTTAAGTTGAGACTATTGTGTTTGTTGGGTGGGTTGTTACGATCAATTTTCTTATGAGCAGGCTCGCTTTAAAATTGCTCAATGTTTAGATTATTACAAAATAATGAATCTAAAAAATCATGTTTGACACACTATCTAATAAACAATTGATAGTTTGAAACACCGTCTTTTGGGTCGACGTAAGCTACCCCCATTGACGCTTATTGAAATGACCCATTTGATGTAAACCTGTTTCTGTCTACTTGGTTCCAAATAGCAGGTGATTGATATTAATGCTTGCTCTGTAACTTGCAAGTGATGCTGAAACTACCTAGTGATGATCCACTACACGGCACAGATGATGCGGGCTCTCGATGGTCTGCAAGGCCCAATTTATGTTGGGACTAGGACCTTATTTCGCTGAAGCGCACTTTATGGGTTCGACCGCCTCGATCCAAAGACTACGAGGCGGGTTGCGGTTGTTGTTTTGGTAGCGCAAGAAAAGCTCGGTTTCTTACGCACCGATGATAGCGGGGCTTTGAGAAGGGAGACTCGATGATGATGAAATGGATCTATACTCATTCCCTAAGAAGTTTGTTCTCGCTTCTCTCGACGACTCATGGTGCTTTTATGACCTACCATCCGCAACAAATAAGCGCTAGAGTTTTAGCCGATATCGGATAGGTAGTAGTATGTTGATTGTATCTCGATTGGGATTGTCCAATTGATGAGTATGTTTATGTGATTGTAATATGTTTGGTATTAATATATAATCAATTTTCCGTGTTTTGTTGAAATTTATTTTTGCAATTGTCTACTTGATAATATTGCATACTAGTTCATTCTTTCATTCTATGGTGATGGTTAATTTTAGAGAGAGAAGCGAAATTTAGAGAGAGAAGGAGGAAAAAGAGATAAAGGGAGGGTGGTGGTGGTGATGGTATAATTTTATTGATTAAATACACCGTTAGTCCCAAGGTTGTACCAACCTTACCACCAAAATAATTAACCAAAACAATGAAATGACAAATTTGCCCTCATGTGCAAGGCACATGGGGAAAATAACGGTCCTTGACTAACGGCAAATGGTCAAAGGGACTTGTAGCGAGTGAAAACCTTGAAATAGGGACCCCCGACGATGAATATGCCCGGTTTCGTCCCATCGCGATCCTCCGATACAAGTTTAGGGACCAACCGTGTATTTTAGTCTATGTTTTACTTTTAGGACATGTAGTTTAGAAGCATGGTTAACATAAAATATCAAGAAAAACTTGTAGTCAAAAGGCCTTAATCAAGGTGATATTGATATATGGACTTGTTTATGCATTCTTTGAACCAACTTGGTCCTTATATATTTTTCTTCTTCTAGATAAACATGATTGCTAATGATTTGTTAGCTACTTCACGAGGTTTGAACCATCATTACACATAATCAACCTAGGTAAAGCCACCCTTTTCAAGAGGTTGACATGAGTACTTCAGAATTATTTGCACATAGCTAGCAGGAATTGAACTTGAGACATCAAACATCTTAAAGAAAAAGTCACAAGCTTTTTTTCTACTAAGTCACCCTTAATTGGTTTAACATGGTCTATATTAGAGTAATTGACACAAGTAGTTGTAAAGCTTAAAAATTTTATTTGCGATTTCATGTTTTAGGTGTTTAATATGGAATCTAGTTGACATAATGGTCCAAACACAATGCACACACTTCAAACCGTGATACTCAAGTTTTTAACAAGTCAAGTTAGTTACTTATAAAACATTTGGATCACCAATTTCATATTACATTTTAACCCTAATAATATGATTTAACAAATTAAATATTTAGGATTTGAATATTTTATCCCGTCTAAATCTTTGTACGTGCATACAAAAGCAAACTCAGGACTCTAAGTGATCAGGTGCACAAATTTTCTTCTACGAGTATAAATGAAATATAAATGAACTAAAAGGTATAGTCTCATTAAAACTAGTAAACAAGTTAACAAGACATGTATTTCATTTTGACATACTCCCTCCGTCTCAAAATTATTGTCATGAGAGAAACACAAAGTTTAATAAAAGTGGGGTAGTATTAATTTTCAACCACTTAAATGGAATATTCCCCACTATATTCTCAGCTTTTCTTAATAAGGTAAGTGAATGATTAATTTAAGACAACCCAAAAGAAATGTGATGATAAATATGAGACGGAGGAAGATTAGTGAACTAACTAAGCAAGAAATAAGACATGTATTTATCTGACATAACATTTTGGGATCAGGTTCATTTCGAAAAAATCGTGATTTTTAACTAAAATTTACACTAGTCGACAAATATCCTTCGGGTTCCCATAAACCCCTAGGAACCCCTCTAGGTCCGCCCTAGTGTGCATGTATGTAAACCTATGTATATGTACGTATATATGTATTGTAAGCAACTTGGCATGTCCATAATACACAAAATTTTTGTGGTCTGAGGGTAATTTTAAGTTTTGAAAACAAATACAATAAACAAAAAGAAAGTCATTTTCATACTCGTAAGCAGTGACATTTATGAGTCATGGACGAGTTAACAGTTACACTTGGTGACTTTTGGCTAAATAATGTGGTAAAAACTAATACTATAGGGAATTGATAAACGTAACTCTAAAGCTACGTTAAAAGTCATATATTTGCCACCCATATTAATCCATATATAATTTTTCGTTCTTCTTTATAAATATTCTGTTACCATTTATCTTGGTATATAGTATCACATTGAGTAAAAAAAAATTCTTTCTGTGAAATAAATGAAAGTAAAGAAAGTTAGTTGTTTAAAATGTAATCAAACTTTTAAGTATTTAATAGATTAATTGTATTGGTTTTTATAAGTAAGCGTATATTAGTGATAGCGTATGGGAGCTTCAGCCCAGCTGGCTAAAGCACGTACATTCGTAACATGCCCAAAATAAGCCTACCAAGGCTAGGCCCTGCCATAACATGCCTGGGAAACACACAACCAGACACGGTGAGAGATTGACCTGTTGAGCACACTTAGGCAACGACTCGCCTGGTCACCTAGGCCAAGACCGATACAATAGACACCACGTGCCTCTACCGCATTGGAGCAGAGGTAGTGCCGCGAACATTTCACATATATGTGATATCGTACATGGGACACATATGAACCTGTTGTAACCAAGGATGACACGACACGTGTAATCCTTGTCCCTCATCCGGATGTCCACCACATGAACATCTCGATCGCAAACCATTGATCGCATCCACGGGTTGTACACAACCTTAGATGCATCCCTTAAATATCGTACCATTTTCTTGAAATGGACCAAGTCATTATCGACTAAAGTTTTACACAAACTAGTTATCCCGTGAGTGTTACCTAAACTCGTGACTCCAGTCATACTTTGAGGTCCATACCGAAAGTTAGAAACCAAACGAGTGACTATCCTTACCATCAATACATATCTTATGTAAACAATTAGTTTAAAAGTAACAACTACCTATTTTTTAAGTTATTAAAATTTTAATCAAATGTGTATTTTCTTTATATTCT
This sequence comes from Chrysanthemum lavandulifolium, assembly GCA_022545495.1. NCBI lineage: Eukaryota > Viridiplantae > Streptophyta > Magnoliopsida > Asterales > Asteraceae > Chrysanthemum > Chrysanthemum lavandulifolium. The sequence goes on from CM040246.1 coordinate 19,759,774, forward strand.
TCATATATATGAATTTAGAAAATTAATATGAAAACGATTATACAGTTTTGGCAAGTGTCTATTTGTTGATAGGTATAACTGAAAACGATATGAAATAAAACTATAGTGCCAAGTATTTGCCCTCATCTTATCTTTTTGGACTCACACACTTCCTTGTCAACTTTGCTAAGGTTTTTATTTCAATATCTTTTTGAAAGTGATGTTTAACGAAGATAGCCATCGATTCTATCTCCAAAAACAAGATTTTCTAGTGTTTTCAGTTGATAACGAGTGCAAATGAATTCCCCTATACTGCGATGTTTAAATGTTATCAAAATACAAATATATGAAAATATATACTATTATTTTTTAGAGTAAATTACATCATTCGTCCTTATGGTTTTCAAAATAACACATTAGTCCTTTGTTTTTATTTTGCATCATGAGTCCTATGGTTTGCCAAAATAACACCATAAGTCCCTATCGCTAACGATCGTTAGCTTTCTCCATTAACTCACATGTGCCGTCCATTTCTAACGATCGTTAAGCGTTTTGCGCGTTTTAGTCGTCTTTCTTTCGTTTTAAATCCGTTTCTGCGTTTTGTCCGCTTTTTGCACGTTTTCTTTGTTTTGCGTTTTAAATCAGTTTTGCGTTTTGCGTTCCGTCCGTTTTACACGCTTTCGTTCGTTTTTGCATACTTTTGTTCGTTTTTTCAGGTTTTCATCCGTTTTTACACGTTTTCGTCCGTTTTTGCATGTTTTCATCCGTTTTCGCACGTTGTTTGTCCGTTTTGCATGTTTTCATCCGTTTTTAGACGTTTTCATCTATTTTTGCACGTTTTTTGTTCGCTTTTATACTTTTTAGTCTGTTTTTGCACGTAAAAAAATGAACAAAAACGTGAAAAAACGAACAAAAACATGAAAAATTAGATGAAAGCGTGAAAAGCGAAAACGCATAAAAACGATGCAAAACGGATGAAAAAGTGTAAAGCGGACGAAACGCAAAACGAACGAAAACATGCAAAAGCAGTATTTAAAACGTGTAAAATGGACGAAAACCGAAAGCGAACAAAAGTATGCAAAACGAACGGAAATGTAAAACCGACGAGAACGTGCAAAAACGGACGAAAACGTGCAAAAACGGACGAAAACTTGCAAAAACGAACAAAAACGTGCAAAAACGGACAAAAACGTGCAAACACGGACGAAAACGAGCAAATACGGATGAAAACGTGCAAAAACGTGCAAAAACGCTAACGATCGTTAGAAATGGACGACACATGTAAGGCACATATGGGAGTTAACGGAGAAAGCTAACGATCGTTAGCGATAGGGGCTTATGGTGTTATTTTGACAAACCATAAGGACTCATGACGCAAAAATAAAAACAAAGGGACTGCATGTTATTTTAAGCAAACCATAGGACGAATGGTATAATTTACTCTTTTTATTACTTGGATTTGACGACATCGCGGCCGTGTCTGAGCACTACCCTTTTGGATGGCGGTCGACGCATGTATTTTTAGTATTTAATAGTCATACAATTATAGTTAAACTGTTAAATTCAATGTTTAAGAACACAAGAAGTTATCTCATTTATGAAAAACTAAATACGACTATAAACACATTTTTTAAAGACTAGATGCATTTCTGAAAATTTAAGGTTTTTGTTACATGATTTAGCAGTACGTCGTAAAAATCCAGAGGTGTCTCGAGACTCACCCGGATTTCGTTACTGATCGAAAATTTACATTTCGGAAAACAAACATCCATAATAATTAAAGTGTGATTGAGCGACCTAAACCTAGTAATTAGGAAATCACTCATAGTATTAAAGTTGTTAATCATTTCTCATGATCAATAAGAGACAACATGATCTTACTTAAGATTTATTTATTTGCTATTATATGGTGACTAGAGGGACAAGGAGACATGGTAGGAGAAAATATGGATAAGCACACAATAAGGAGTAAACCATCCAATTTGTAGTAAGATGTGGATCCTTGGCCACTTCAAATATGTTATCTTTAAATTCAATATTATAAGAGGCCTTGCTTCCAAGCAATAACCTTTTATCTTCTTTATTTTATTTCTTAGACCTTTGATTTCTTTTCTTTAATCATTGACTATCAAATACTTAAACTTCATGACATTCTTTTTCTCTTAAAACACATAATTATATAGATGGAGCATTAGTCCAATGGTTGGAGCATTTGTGTTTGAGTCATAGACCCAAGCTCAAGTCCCATCTTTGGATTTCCTTCGTATAGGTCTCCACCTCCCAAAAGCCTGCAAGACACCTGGAGGCTTTGTGGAATAAGAGCTCGGTCCGAGTCTTGGCTCGTCTCACTCAGGTTGTGCCCCATTAGCCAGGAGAGTTCTTGGGAGCTATTCCTCAGGGTGGACAATGATAGGCGATACCAAAGCGGCAGCGGGTCGAGGTGTTCGCCAATCTACACCTTTGTGGAATATAACAAGGGTTCCTTGTTAAACTCTGCATAATGACATATCATGGTGTGCATTCATTATGTGAGGTCTTATATAGTGCAATACAACATGGTGGACTTTCAAAAGCTTTTTATGATCTAACAAAAATAAACATTATTAAGATTTCGATCTTATACGTACTGGCAAAAAGATTTACCGAGCGAAATTTATATATATTTGAGCTCTTGTATTATGCTGATTATCTCTTCAGCTGAGAAATTAACAGAAACACAAATGCTCATAATTGGTGTTCCATGTTTTAGTTTACATGTAATGAGACGAATGTTATAATTAATGAGTCGCCAAAAATGCAAATAAATTCTTTTTGGCCCATAACATGAATATTAAATGAATAGAAAACATTCTCAACGATATATGTGATAAGATACTAAATTATCATAAAGCCATCTAGTGTTCAGTTTTCAATTATAAAATAAGTTGCTTTCGATAAATTCATATAATAAAATATCTTTTTAAGACAGAAAAATAATTATCTTCAGAATGACATGATAAGTTTCTTTATTTGATGAAGCTAATTACGAGTCTGAAACATAAGCCTGGATCTGATTCAACAAAAAGACATTGCTAAACAGACAACAAAAGTTCATTTTTTTTCTAAATATGATGTCCCATACCTAGTTGTATTTACTTTTTGATATAAGACACCCACTCAAATTCATCCACAAAAGAATCTCACACGTTGAGGTGGCGCTGGATAATTGGTTTTGAGGAGCCACTCCCACAAAAATAAATCATCTCGCGCCACCGCCGGTGAGATTCTTTTGCTATGAATTGATGGACGATGATTGTTGATATAATGTGCCCATGTAGCGATGTAGAATCCAGTTTAATACAAGGATTGGCATTTCTTATACTGAAAATCCAGTTATCTTACAAAAATCATAACTATTATACCCGAGAAAAGTTATTTTCCCGTTGTTAGGATAAGTGTATTAAACATAAAACATATAATGTTTGTTTGGCTCAACATTTTCCTTGTGAAAAATACAGTGTATTTTTCGGACAATCCATTTTAATTTGCAATGTTAGACTTGTACCGTTACCATTTTGACCATCAATAAACATCTTAGTAAGATCTCAATACATAAACAAATGCTAATAAGAAACAATATTACTCCTAACACCTATTCAAAACTAAAAAAGTTATACAATAAAGCCGGAAACCAGAGCAATTTAATCAAATTGGTCTTGTTACTGTAGATATTTTTTACTCAAACATTCTTTCAGGTTTGGAAACAACCCTGCGCTACAGCCCGCAAAAACCCATAAGTCAGCTTTTTAAAAGAGCGTAAAACTAAAAGCCAGCACACTTTAGTGGCTATCTTTTTAAAAGTACACATCTTCAAACAACATCGTTGTAGCACTAGAAAGAAAAGAAAACGAAACTGGGAAACAGCGACTAGTGACTATTATGTGAACTTGTATCATGAAGTCATAAACATGAGCCACAAATACATACTTTTGGTCCTTCACCATGTCAAAGTCCAAGTCATTTCAGAAAGAAAACAAAAGGCCTTCCTAAATCCTAACCGACAAAATCAGTACTCATACAAAGAAGATAATATAAAAAGACAGTAGAACACTCTTAGCACACAGTTCTTTTTTTACTACATTTTCCTTTTTCTCCTAATTAGGTGTTTCAATATAACATTATATGAAGGATCCTACGTTTATGATGTGATTTCTTATCAGGCCTTTGTTGACTAACGTCCAGATCTTGTATAAGAGAGAATGTTACAAGTCAAATGGGCCGAAGATGGACTCCAATCGCATGGATCCAGGGAAAATCAGGTTGAAAGCACATCTTTGGATCCGGCACCGAAGTTATGGCTTGTGAACCTTGAAGCCGAAGACTCTTGGAATGTAGTCCTGTGTTGTCTTTTGTGGTTTGAGGCCTCCATATGTCATCAGGAACAAGTGAGGAAATGTTGACCCAAAATAGGCTCCATCAAGGTCTAGATTCTGTTAAAGAAATATTGCACAATCCACATACAGAAACAAAAAACTACCCTCCACATATTAAATACCTTTTTTTTTCTTTTTTTTTTTAAAATTAAGAGAAGGTTTCCAACTCGCTTTTGGAAGTTCAAAAGTTGAACTTTTCAAGTTCAAAAGATGAACGTTATATAAAAGTAGTATAATGAAAATAGATGATTAAGGATAAAAAAAACTTTTAATAATACCCTTTCAATACGATAATATCAGGGATAAAAAAATGACCTAAAACTTCACACCAACTAACTGTAACGATAGCCAATGTCGGTAAATTCCCAAAGTAACACTAATTTTTTCCCCACGATAGAAAGTGTGGGTTTTGGGGACGAAGGGTGTAATATTATTTGTAGCTAGTGTCTTCAGTTTTTGTTTAGTTAATTCAACATAAGTTATACCTATTTTAACATTAAAGCTAAAATAACTTACCACCCAGAACTCATGTCAGAATTTTATTTTATTTATTTATTTATTTATTTTTATTATTTATTATTTTTTTTGACATAGGAAGAAGTAAATGAGCGATTGTTCACACTACCGGTGATAAAGAGTACTCGAACTGAAAAGGATACTATCTTGAAACCTGGATTGAGGGGTATAAATATCTTAGCATTTTGGACAGAATATTTTAACATTGCTTTGTCGAAACGTCTGATTGACCAAGAGGAAGGCAGGGTTGTCCACAGCAGAACACTCTTGGGCATCTGCCAAATTCTGCGTTCTTGTACTTCTCGAGCTGTCAAAGGGGATCATTTCCTCTGATGCTTATTTTCAAAAAAAGTATAAACAGATTTGAAATCACAGAATGAGTCTTACCATGACACCCAATCCTTTGGTTGTTAGGATATATCGTACATGAATAAGACCGTAAAGCATCTCTGCTGCTGACTCAATGATTTCATTTTGTTCTTCGGAGAACATATCACCTGCATGTGTAAACAATGAGTCACAAATAAGTGCTAAGGTGTGCGCTCATAGTTTTAGCATATCACATTCCATTAAAATGCAAGAAAACGTGATAAAGACAAGATCCAAACAAAATGATATATTGGAAGGGGTCGTAACAGAAGGAACTCCAAATCTTGTATTTCGTGAGCACCATTACAACATCAAAATAGGTAGCTTTTTTGCTTAAAATTTTAATACTATTAGTAAGAATCCTTCACACCATCTTAAGAAGCAAGGATTGTTATATATTTCATCAAGAAATCCTTCACATAAACTTATTAACCCTTTTACAGAATTGCTATTTATATATTTCATCAGGATTTAGCTGTATTTGTCTATTTGATTACCTGGACTAGTTGACTACACACATAATGCCTCTTGTCCATAATGCCTATTGTGCTACATAGAGAAATAGCTGATCTAAAAGGCAAAGCTAAAACTATCGGAGTGAGTTTATAATATCGTACCCCAGAACTCCAACATGCAAGAATCATCCTCTTCATAACAAAAAAAGCCCCAAGACAATTCTAAGGATATACCAACAAACATTACCCTCTTATTAAAAGTCTAATGGCATTTCTATAAAGAAGTTACCGACTTTGTAAAATCATCAACGTGCTAATGCTGTTATCACACATTCCTTAAAAGACAGCAGTTGGCTTGGTGCGTAGTTTACTTAAAGCTTTTGACTAGTAATGAAATACCCATAAAGCACCTTAATAAGACAAAATTGAGAAAACTAGTGAAATCCATCTCATCAATATCTCAAAAGGTTGCTTAGGCACATAGCTAAATTTGGATTGGAGTAGAGTATGCCTGAGTCCAGTTGCTAAATGGAGTATATCAATATACATATGTTCTCTAGTTTATAAAAAACACTACTTGGTAGTAGGCAGAATGTTTGAGACCAAAAATGACAGCAAATCAAGTATAAAGTATACCCCTGCAAGGTTCAATCAGGTATGAATGAAAAGTATTTAACTGGGGAACTTTATTTATGGCCTTACACTAGCCGCGTCGCTTATTAGTAGATTGTTATCTTCTCTGGAAAGGACAAAACTACTTTCAGTTCTCTAGTTGTTTCTCGTAGATATCTTACATGTATTATCATTTAGACCCTTCTCAGTTTGCTCAGTTTTCTCATTTCAAACTTGTGATTATCCTTTAGTCATACTTCACTTGGTCTCCCATATGCAAGTCAAAGGTCCAGCAGAAAGTCAATGTATTAAAGCCTAGCCCTTCTATTTTGAGACTCAAATATGCAACCTTGTGCCAGAAGCATACAAGACTATCTCCTTGCTCAACAAGCGAATATAAAGCAAGACTCTTACATAGTGTATGGCACACAGCGTCTGATGAACACAATTCTATCAGTAGTAACAGCCTTACAAAATGTCTGGTTTATCACATTTGGACCAACCATTAACAAATGAACACAAGAATCATTAGATGTGAGTATGTGACCACGATATGATTGAAACGCTCTAGTTACCAACTATCGTCAAGGTAGACCATAAAGAAGCAGGAAAACCTTGGTAGCTATCAGCCTATGACTATCATCGGATCGAAGGAAAGCTAGGCTCAATAGTTTTAACTTCCTAACTATAACATGTCACTGGAACAAGAGAAGAATAGCCTTGAATGAGCAACATCTATACACAATAGGTTAGTACAAACTTACCATGCTTTTAGCAAATGGACTTTAATGTTCATTCTTTTAGTGGTATGCTTTTTTGGTTTGTACAGCCACTGTATTAGTGATATTAACCTTAACAACAAAAGCATATTACTATTATTTGTTAATAAGTTACCAAAAAAGGGACCTGTATGAGTAAACATGACACAACAATTATATGCAAAATTGGGAAATCATAGATGCAAACTATCATAATATCCGTTCGTATCAAGAATTTCATAGACATATGGTGAAGGTTTCACATGAATTGGATAAACAGAAAAACATACCATGAGAGGATTCAACGTCCAGAATCAAATCAAGAGCATAATCATAATAGGGAACTTGGCTGCTCAAACCACACAGATTGAAATCATCTTGGATGTAATTTTCATCAACTTCACAGAAAAACTCATTTCCACGCAGACTGCAAAACCATGATATCCAAGATGTGTCCTCGTCCCCCTCAGAGCCACTAACATCTGATTCCTCACTATCTGTTTCAGATTCCTCTACTACATTCTCCTCTCCTAAAGACAAAAAGAAAGGCATTGTTTAGACAAGTTCCATCAGAACACAAAATCATAAAATTTGCCAAATGGATGTTAAAGAATAACTGATCAGGACTAAAATAAATGCAACTAGTTTGACACTTGCTTAAGTAAAAGAGAAATCAGTAGATGTAAATATGTGATAAAGAAAAAAATATCTTCAAAGTTATTTCTATTTTAACAATTTTAGCTTATGCTCCATTCCTGTGGCCATAAAAAGCAGGAGAAGAAAATTCTACATATTAACCAGATAAGATACACAAATAAAAAAAATGCAAACACGCTAGAGTTCGAGACCCTTCCAAAATAGCATGAGTTAACTTGTTCCACTAGCTAAAATATATGATATTGCAGCACCACTATAAATGATGCTGCATGTTGCCTAGGTGGTGTATACCATTTATAGAATCTCATAAACGCTTTGGACCGTATAAAGAAACTTCGCGTCACAGAGTCCGGATAAGACATTAATTAGAGTGACGTCAATCTCATTTAACACCATGCTTGCTTAACCAGTGTTCATAACCTCCATAATCTACGTTTTTACATCAATCAATGTCGCAAATAAAAAAGTCAGTACCATTAAAGCAGTCAACGTTTTACTAATTTGAGCCATTAAAGTGAATCAATTCCATATATACTAATATACCCCCCTTTTACAGAACAGCACCTTGCTTACTATAAATGAAAACCACCCCCACATCCTTAGATAGGCTCTTTCCAAGCCTTCGCTTCCCTCATAAATTTTGTTCCTTTATTTTACTAGTAACACTAATATTTAAAGGTAGCGCAGCTCTTCAAAAAACTTAATGACACTGTAATTCTATCAACAGTACAACAACCAGCGCGTGTTCTCAAAAAGTTCCCTCTATGCTCCAAAAGAAGCATGGAACCCATGTAAATAAGCTTTTATCCGGGCGGGGACACAGCAATAAATGTACTATTAAGTAACGAGATTAATATCTTCTTAATAAGCTCTTTAACTAAGCTTACCCACACACTGCCTTAATTATCACTAGCCCTAAATTTGTGTACTAAAAAAGAAACGTATATAACTATAAAGCACAAGATTAACAACAATTTAAAGACACAAAAACAAAAGAAGCTTAAAAGGAATACACCACATAAAATAGTGACAGGAAGGAACATCTTTGAAAGGCCGACATGTTTACTGAACAACAAGTTACTACTAGTCTAAAAACGGAGCAACAAAGAAACTTAACAACCCTCATATTACCTGTAGTTACTACTAATATCCTATAACCAAGAGCAGCTTAAAATTTCAAACTTTATGTTATCATAAACCAAGGGGGTGTTTGTTTGAGCTTATAAGTGGGCTTATCACCTTATTTTCAGACTTACGGAACCTTGATCTTACGAATGTGTTTGATGAAACAATTTTACCTTATCAAAGGACATTTCCGATATAGCAAGTCATAAGCCAATTAGCCTGTATCCAAGGGCGGAGCTATTAAGGGACCGGGAAGGGTCCCGTCCCACCTCGGCCTAAACCCGTTAGTGTATTTTTTCGCAATTTCATGTGTATTTCCCGAAAAAAATTTATTTCGGCCCTCCCATTTAATGTATTTCCTGAAAAAAAAATTTGTTTCGGCCCTCCCACGGAAAATTTTCTAGCTCCGCCATTGCCTGTATCCGATTTTCAATCAAACGTTTAAGGTATGTAGGGGGAAAAAAAACATTTTCTTTTCTCTTTTGCCCCCTTCTACCACTATGAATAAACCTAGCTAAGCTTATACAAGTCTTAAAAAAAAAAAAAAAAAAAAAAAAAATCTACTACCTTTAATAGGTTTCTTGTTAGGAAAAGAAGACCTAGAAGAACCAACAGTCTTGTTAGCCGGTGAAGAACGATGTTCTTTGATAATTAAAGGCTCTTTTCCATTGACAGTGAGAGTAGCAGCAGCAGCAGCTCGTGAGCTGGTAGCCGTTGAAGATCTTTCCATTTTACCCTTGGATCCTACTCCACCTCTTTCCCTATACATTTTTTTTTATTTTCTCAAACCCTAATTTTATAAACTTAATTTAAATTAGGGCTTCTTGGTTGTTTTTATAAAAATCAATAATTTGGTCGTTTTTTTTTAGAGGGTAACCATATTTGAGAAAGAGATGATAGACCGACGGGTGGGTTGGGTGGTGAAATTTGGGGGAATGTATCGGCGGGAACAACAATAACCAAGTTAATCAATCAATCTACTTGTTGTTGTTCTTGTTTTGGGGTTGGTTTTATTGGGTGTCAATGGATGGATGGATGGGATAGACCATAGTGGGATTTCATTTTCTTCTCAAATATCTTCTTCTTATGGGTCCATGGCCCAATTCTTCATTCCCCCTAGACTAGGTAGTAGTATATCAAATATTCTTGTAAGAGTGAGCGAAAAAACCGAATAAACCGAAAACCGAAATCGAATCAAATCGAAAATAACCGAACCGAGCTAATAACCGAACCGAATTTGGTAAAACCGAACCAAACCGAATTACTAATTCGGTTCTCGGTTTGGGTATGAGTTTGACAGTTTGAACCGAAAACCGAACCGAAAATCGAATTCATATAAATATATATACTTTTATATATTTATATATATATTATATATTTTAAGTATATGTATATATAAATAAATACTATTAAAGGTTATCATAATATAATAAACTACTTTTATGCTTGAAATATATTTTTGCTAAAATCTATCTAATTATTAATTTTTTTTTAAATAGTGAATTGGGTTATTCGGTCAACCGAAAACCGAATCGAATTAGAATTCAACCGCACCGAACCGAAACCGAATTTGAATTTGGTTCATTCGGTTCTCGGATTGACCTAAAAAATTTTAACCGAATTAACTGAACCGAACTAAGCAAAACAACCGATAACCGAACCGATCAACACCCCTATATTCTTGTTCCTTATAGATTTTTTTTATTTTTTTTTACTTTTTTTTAATATTAAGTTTAACATGACTAATTATGTTGTTTCATATAAGAAAGCGTTGATGACTCCTTTTAAATAATAATAAGAAAAAAAGGATTTACTGATTTATATGTGAAACAGCAACACTGACTAGTATGAGGATCCCAATCCATCATTCACTCAAATATCTTTGCCATATATAAATAGGTCAAATTTCATTTCTAGCCCAACTTAGGACCGACTTGATTCCACCAAACTGTCGGGAGAAGGTTATCCAGCCAATCTTCGTAAGTAAGTAAGTAAAACTTTCATTGATGATTCCTTTAATCCTCTAAGGCTTGTCGCAGTGGAGCTATAAACATCGGTTGGGGCAACAAAAATACCCATGGTCGACCGATGTCAAGATCGGTTGTCACCAATGTGGAGGTTGGGTTGGAACATCGGTTGTGCAAGGCAAATTGGCACATCGAGCGGTTTTCCAACCGATGTGTAGTTATTGTTTGTGAATACATTTTCTAAAAAATGACCGTTTGGTCAATTAAACTAAAAAAAAAATCAAACCCATTTTACCACTCTATAAATACCCACTTCACCTCAAACACAATTCACCACTCAACATTTCTCATCTATATTCAATAAACCATTCTAACGAAATACCCACGAAACACAAATTTTAATATGTCGTCATTCGAGCATTTATTCGGTTCTTCTTCTTCGACGAAGAAGTTTTAAGTGAGTTTGTGGAGTTTCGCGGATTTCGCTTGGAAGGCTTACAAAGCATCACGACCAAAAACCCGACGAATGTACATACGTAGGGATCATGAGGGTGCTCATAATCGTTTAGTGGCGGCATACTTCTCGAAAACCCGCATTCGACGAAAGAACATTCTCGGCGGTTCGTATGGAGCCGAGAGCTATTCACGAAATTGTTCGAGAGATAACCGATCACTCTACTTATTTTCGACAAGCTGCGATGCTAGAGGCGCACTGGTATTACCGGTTGGTCAAGTGTCTGCGCCATTCGTCGATTGGGATACGCGGCCGTTCTCGATTCTCTAGAGCGAGACTCGGCGTTCTTGCATCCACACTCGTGAATGTCTTCGTAAGTTTTGCGAGGTTATCATGGAGTTATATGGTCGTGAGTATTTGCGAAGGCCCACGTATTCGACCTTGAAAGAATATATGCCGTCACGAGCATAAGCATGGCTTTCGGGATGATGGGAAGCATTGATTGTACAAGTTGGGAGTGGGAGAATTGCCGAATAGTGAGAGAGCTCAACATTGTAGGGGTGATCACGGGCCACATCCATTCATTTTGTTGGGCGGTCGCTTCCCGTGGTTATGGATTTGGCATGCGTTCTTTGGTGTCTCGGAATGAATAACGGCGTAAGCGTTTCGTCGTTCACTGCTTTCAATGATATCAAACCGGGAAGCGGCGGACCTTGAGTTTGAGGCTAACGATGTGGCTTATAAAGGGATATTATCTCACCGATGGGATATATCCACAATGGTCCGTTCTCATGAAGTCTATTTCAAATCCTCCCACTACCGATCGTAAAAGATGTTTGTACAAGAGAGGCGCGGCGCAAGGAAAGATGTGGAGCAGGCTTTTGGTGTGTTGAAGAAAAGTGGAAAATGCTTAAAGTTCACCTCGGGGTTTTTAGAAATGATATCCAAGATATTATGTATACATGTATCATATTACATAATATGATCATCGACACAAGCAATGGGCGATATGTCCTACATGGTTTGAAAATGAGGACACCAAGATCATGATCCCTTAAGAAGCATGCGAGAATCAATGGTGGTTACTCAGAGCTAATGGACTCAACAACTCATCAAAGCGTAAAATCGATTTGGTCGAACACATTTGGAGAAATCGTCGACATCATGTCGAGCGATGAATCAAGTCGATAGTGACGAAGACGAAGACGATGAAGAGTTTTGTAATGTTTTAACGTTATTTGAATTCGTATTGTAATGTTTTTTTTTTTTTAATTGTAGTGTAATGTTTTTTTTTTTTTAATGTAATGTTTTTTTTAATTTGAATGAATTTTAAATTTAATGTTAAAAATGTTTGAATTAAAAAAAAAAAAAAAAAAAAAAAAAATCTTGGTCGTCGACCGGGCATCCGGGTTGTCTCGGTCATTGGAGAGAAAGGCGGCGTGGCGTGAGTTGTCCCTGTGTCGTCCCAGGTGTTGTTGGGACTAGCCTAAGGTTGAGGAAGGTACATCCCAACTATGAAGTACATGGGCAGATGTTACAATAAAAAAGAAGTTTGATATGGTATGGTTGTGATTTACGAATATATACTTCTATAGTTGTGTGTTTCCATTACAGAAATATAATAAGTGTTAGCTTTGGCGTCACATCATTCACTCGATTTTCTCTTTTACTTACTTAACTTTTACACTCATAACATTGGTCTGTTCATTATCATTTATTTATATCTCACCAAATCACACATATGTTAATAATGGTGTGTTAATGCATGACACATGAGGATATAAGCCCATAACAAGCGGCCTTATAGTTTGGCATTGAACCAAACTAGTTCAGATTGGCTCACATTTATGCATGTGGAACAATCTTACCCATCAATGGATTTTACATCCAATAACCGACTAGACCTACGTATAATACTAAGGGGTCGTTTCTTTTTTTCGGGTTGAAGTGACTGAATAGAGATGGCCAAAACCCGGTTTTCTCAAAAACCGGTTCCGGTTCCCGATCAAAGTTAACGAACCGGTTCCGGTTAAAACCGGTTTGGTTTTTTCCGGATCCGGGGTCTAAGAAACCGGGACCGGTATAACCGTTCCAGTTCGGATTACAAACCGGTTCCATTTAAAAACGGGTCAAACCAATTCCAAAAAAACCGGTTGACCAAAATGTTCACAGTAGCTTTGCAACGGCTAGATTCCGTTTTTTTTCCTGTTCGCGTTTTCTACACAATAAACTTCGACTTTTATTCAATAAACTCATAAACATCACACATAAAGTACTTGAATCACAAATTTAATACATTTTAACTATTTATTCGTCATCGGTTTCATCTTCATCTTCAACTTCGGTGGTGGCCCTAGCAGTGCTTGTAGCTTCATCGAAAGCGACTTCTTCTTCGGAAAGGTTGATTACATAACCCTCTTCCACCTCGACCTATTGTAATTGTTTTTCGTATTCCATCGGTTCTTCAAGTATTGAAACGTGTTGTATACGTTCATTCCCATCTAAATAATCCTTCAAGCAAATACACATCTCCAAAGATAAAGGTGTGAGTCTTGTTCTTCTTACCGATAATATCCTTCCACTAGTAGAAAAAGCGGATTCCAAAGCAACGGTAGAAGCTTGTACGCTTAGTAAATCCCGGGCCATTGTGGCTAGAACGGGAAATTGAGGTTCCATTTGTTTCCACCAATTCAAAACATCAAAATTCTTAACTCTTCAGGTGTGATAGTGTTTAACCAATCGGTTCCCGTATATCTCCCATATGCGTTGCTCGATAAATTCTCACTCCTAGCCCGTTTACCGCTTTATTGTCTTAAATTTGAATATAAGTCAAAATCTGGATCCACGGTTGATGCCGAAGTCCAAATCGTTGAAGCCGAACTCGTTCCCACATTTGTTGTACCATATTTCTCAAAATAAACATCAAACAAACGTTTGAAATTATATTTAAACATATCTTGTGCTTTTGTTACATAAAAAAGTCTATTTGAAGCAAATCCAAATCGTTAGCAATCTTATCGATAAGATATTCCACCCCGCTAATGTTCAAACATGGGTTCATTGCGGCGACACAAATAATTACCTGTGGAATTTCTTCAAAATATTTGCTTAGTTTTTCTTTCATCCGTACAACCATATTCCCAAAAAGTGGACCATCATATTCGTATGATCCTAATTTTCTACACATCATAAAAAGTTGGTTGAGGACCAAATGACTCGTGGGATAATAAACACCCGATAACATAGATGTTGCGGTTTTAAAAACTTTGAGTAATTCGGTTATTTTTTAATACTATCCCAATTTTAAACCGAAAATGGTACCATATCCCGACTCCTAGATGTAGAGCAAAGTTCATCATGAAAATATTGTAACGTTAATTTTTGGCGTAAACCATAAACAAACATGTTATAATTCGAATTCCATCTTGTAGGAGCGTCCCAATTTGGGGATAAAAAGGAATTCGATTCATGACACAATTTTATATAATCCACATATCTTTTGCTTCCCGATTAAAAATTATCTTGTAACATTTTTCTAAAAGCTTCTCTTAAATTATACATTTGCATCGCTAGTCCGCTTTGCACAACCAAATTAATGATGTATGCAACATATCGACTATGATAAAAAAATGCCATCAAGAGGTGGTCGGTATTTTAGTATTACCTTTTTAACCACATTTGTATTATTAGAAGCGTTATCAAATGATATTGAAAAAACTTTTTTTCTTCTATTTCAAACGTTTCATAACATATCGCAACATCATACTTAAATTTTCACCCGTGTGCGGATATTCAAAGTTTTCAAAACCAATAGTGCGTTTCATCATTTGCCAAATAACGGGATCAACCCAATGAACGGTAACACAAA
Organism: Chrysanthemum lavandulifolium; assembly: GCA_022545495.1. Lineage (NCBI taxonomy): Eukaryota > Viridiplantae > Streptophyta > Magnoliopsida > Asterales > Asteraceae > Chrysanthemum > Chrysanthemum lavandulifolium. The sequence goes on from CM040246.1 coordinate 19,774,946, forward strand.
TGTACGAACCAGGCAAACCATGACCCGCCGACCAAACATCGGTTGTTAAGTTTACACTAGTTTTTAAAGCATCAAAACCAAGTATAAATTCCTTTTTAACCTTTACCCAAGATTTAATACAATCACGTTTAAGAGTTTGACGACTTACATGATTATATCGGGGTTGAAGGCACATTTGAACCAACCTTGTTAACCGAGGGTTGTCGAAGTGGTTGAACGACAAACCCTCTTGAATCACAAAGTGTGATAAATATTGACGAAGTGCCATCTCGTCATATACAAAAATATTCCCATCTCGTCCCATAGTAGTTTGTTCGATTCTGGAATGCATTTTGTTGCTTTACAATGTTCTTTCGTGTGCTTCTTCAACGTAGTGTTCCCATCGGATTTCATCATAGTGTTACAAACTTTACAACGAGCCTTTGTTGAACCATCTGAGAACTTAACCTTGTGGAAATGACGCCAAACATCTTGGTTTCGGGTTGTTGGTTCAATCCCAACTTCATACGGTTGATTTGTAGAACCTTTGACCGGCGGTATTTGATGATGTGTTTTGAGAAGCTTGGTTTCTAGATATCGTGTGCGTTTTTGATCAAGTTTGTGAGTGTTTTTTGATTGTTTTTAAAGTGTTTGATTGTTGTGATTTAACCAAAATCAACCTTGGTCACTGTATAAAAAATTGCATATTACCGTTAAAGCCGGTTGCAAACCGGCTTTAACAAGAAAAAATAGAAACCGGGTAGGAACCGCCGATTTATATAAGAATCGAACCGGTTTGGGCAAAAACCGGTTTTACCCTTCGATCCTACTCCACCTCTTTCCCGATACATTTTTATCAAACCCTAATTTTATAAACTTAAAATTAAATTAGGGCATCTTGGTTTTATAAAAATCAATCAATAATTTAGTCGGGGTTTTTTAGAGGGTAACCATGTTTTTTAGTGTGTGTGTGTGAGAAAGAGATGATGGTGGTGAAATTTGGGGGAATGAATGAATGTATGATTCTATCGGCGGGAACAACAACCAAGTTAGTGATAACGCTACACGCTGTCGTTCGGGTCAAACGAACTTTCTTTTCGTCGACAAGTTTTTCAACACCCTAGCAAATGAACCTAATCGTTGTAGTGTAGTATTAGGGTAAGCCCGGGTATTGATATCGTTCTCTGGGAATAGGAATGCTAGTGAGAAGTTACTACGCTAAGGTTGTGGTTGAGGAAGATTATTTTTATCTTTTATATTTTTAAGGAAAGGAAAGTCTGAATCTCGGGTTTGAATTTGGGGAGGTTGGTATTACTACCGATTACTCTACTTATCTAATTATCTAATCTAAGGTGTATGTAGTCTATGTCTAATTAATGTGTGCTCGTATGATAGTTTAAAGATGTGTTTACTTAGGTTTTACTACTCCTTAATTATCTCCTATGGAGGTTGAATTGTCGCGTCCTTATTCCTAGTTGCGTTGTGTGTCTAAGGTTGTAGGGTATGCGTTTCTCCCAACTCTTTGAACTTACCAAAGGGTCTCGTCTACAAAACCCACTGGGATAATAAACTCTTACTCTAAGGCACTCTTTGGATGGTTTAGCTTACAACTACTCAAGGAGTCATATTCTAAGGTTCACAAAGATTTAATCAAGCATTAAGTACACAACGAATGACCTATCGCATTACTAGATCATTAATCAACTAAGATAAGAAACAACCAATCAATATTCAATAATTAAGTTTCATATTCCTAAGCAAACACACAAGTAAATTAGCGGGACATGGAAAACATGCAAGCATACATACAAATAATCAAAGACATAATTGTATTAATGAAGTAAAACATTTATCTTGGTGTAAGATAGGGTTTGGAACCCTAAAATCTTGTACAAGACAACCTTGGTTCGGTTTAGGTTTTACTCCAAAAGACTACACACACAATCTTGAAAAATTCGGATTCTATATATAAGATTACACATGCGACGGCGCCACCTTATGTTTTGTGACGCGTCGTGTCGCCATCATTAGGGTTTCGTCTTGGCCACGTTAGACTTGCGACGGCGTCACCTTATGCTTGTGACGCCGTCTCTTGACTTCGACGCCGTCGGATTACATCTAGGCCGTCGAGTTGTGACGACCTACTCTTTTATAACTTGACGTCGTCACTCGAAAATGGGAGTTTTGGCTTCTATCCCGTCACAAAGATCCTCCGGCGTCACATTAACACCGACGCCGCCACCTTATGTTTTAATGACTTTGAGTGTCTTGATTCGACTTTGGCCATTTTTTCAGATATTCACGCCTTTTCGTCCAAATAAGTGCCATTCCAAAGATTTTGCCTTCAAGAGACCTAAAAGTGAAAAGGAACGATATTAAGCAATAACGGATACAAAGTGATCAAATAAGGGCTTAAACGACCCTCAAAAAGTACCTTTAAAACCTTATCATATATCCCTACACTTGGTATTTGCTTGTCCTCAAGCAAATGTGCTTTAACCAATTAATTTATAAGTTAGAGGTCATGAAGCATTGGTTTAAAGCAGTGCACAACACATATAAGCCCAAGAAAGTCATAACAAGCACGGAATTACATACTAGCACCTCAAATGGGGTGTTTAGATACTCACATCTCTCGGGTGTATATGAAATATAACAAATTGTAAATGGAAGATAAACACTCATTAACGGTCCTAGTACATAGATTACCATAGGCTTGAGAATAGATCAAACCTCCTTCGCTTTGGCGTAAGCACCTAGGAAAGACTATCAAAGAGGTCTTTAAAGGGTTGTAATGTTAGGCTTACGGTAGGGAAACAAAGGGTTTGGTGGGATAGGCTATATAGTGGTGGTAGGTCAAAAATTTCTATGTTAAATGCATACGAAGAATGGCGTTGCTAAGCCAAGACTCGACACTCTAAACTCTAGCTAACTGAAATAAACAAACATAAATTTAAAGGATAGATGTAGGATGGTAGCCAGTATGTTTTTTTTTTTTTTTTTTTTTTTTTTTTTTTCATACACTTTACTCTACCATCCTCTATGGTAACATCAAAATGATAGGGATTTATAGGCACATCCCTACACTTGAGTTTTATTACTCTAACACTAATTTGACCCGAATTGAAAAGATCAAAACATTTGGGGTACATTATTACGCAAACAAAGGGAATTTGAATTTAACGTTCCCTTCCCGTCATTTCATAAACTTTAACTTTTCCCATGAATCCCAATCGTCCCAAAAGCGTATACAAAGGATATGACTCGACTTAGCAACTCATGCAAGCAACCGATAATTGAACTAAGGGTTTAGGGTGATAACAATAATGCACTAAAAGTGAGTGCATACAAGGTAGGCTAAAGCGATTTGGGTGTACATTTGGGGTGGGGTGTAAACAATGCTCTTCATTGATATTCGGAAAAACCGAAACATCACGAGAACCGCGAAAAGGATAGGCTCGAGGGTTAACTAGGGTATCGTGTACTAAAGATGAGTACAACGCAGGGTGTGAGGAATTACTCAACCGATGTGGAAGAAGTAATTATATTACTGTATCAAACAAGGGTTATCCTAATGCCTCTTATCATTTAGTTATTCCTAACTACACAAGTGTAGTCTTACTAGCGATCTCTCGAATGCATCACAAAACAAGTTCTAGAATCTAATATACTACGGTTCACACTCTAAGCATTAAAGATGAATGCTTTAATTCCTACTAATCTAAGGCGATCCTCACATTTTGGGTGGAATTTAGGTGGTAAAGGGTTTTGTGCTAGTCATATAACTTCCTATCCGTGAGACGCTTTGTTAAGACTAATGGCTCACTCCTATATGTTATGAAAATTTTAAATTTGGTGCCAAAATTTCCTAACCGACATTTTCTCATGGTTTATTACACAAATACAATTAGACAAAGCAAATAATCAAGGATAAGTATAGTTTCAAAGTTCCGCTTTATTTTCCCTCCCTACACTTAAACCGAACATTGTCCCCAATGTTTCCCGAAAGTATCAAAGTTATGATAATGGAAGGTAATTAAAACGAAAGAAACTAGTACTCCCGATTAGCTCGGTAGGATCCGTGTGTGAAGTAGTGGTTAAATCCTTTCCAAGAAGAATTTATGCGTGAAAAGCTCCTTCCAATCTTATGTAACTTCTTCTTGATAAATTAAACCCGCACACTTGAAGAAACAAACGAAACCTTCGTAAAATCGGCGGTAATAATATATATAAGACTCGATTTAAACTAGGATATAATGCTTGTGGAATGGATGTTTACAAAATTTCGGAAAATTAAGACCGGAAAATTCCAAATTTTTAAGTAGCTCGAAACGAGAAAAAGTAACTGTTGTTTTACTCCTTCCCGGCGCGTCAGTTGCGATCTCGACGCCGTCAAAGTTATCTCGACAAAAACTGCTTTTGCGATTTTTCGAAAAATTCGGAAAATTTACATCTTTAGAATCGGAAAATTTCGCAAAACATCCATTATGACTCGATACAAGCATTTGACTCGAACAAACACACAAATATATCTTTTAATGAATTGCTATTCTTATGTTTTTTCTTGAAAACGTGTGTAATCCTCCCACACTTATCCCTTATGTAAAATACCTTTATATGCAATTAAGACGAGGTTAAAAACAAAATAAAGCATTTTACAAATTTAAACATTAGAATAAACAATCAATAAAAGATATATGACACTAACAAGCAAACAATTAAGCATGGGTTGCCTCCCACGAAGCGCTTTTCTTTATTTAAGAGTCTTGTAGCTAGACTCGTAGTCGTGTTCCTACGTTACTTCATTACCGCCACCTGACGGTCTCTAATGGGATTCCATGTTGTAGAAGTGCCCTATGATGCACCTCTAAGAGTTCGTCCTCTCCCACTTGGTCCTATATTTCGTCCTAAGTTCAAGCAATCCTTATAGAATCCGAAAATCTTAGCCATAACATAATCTACTCCTTTTCCCTATCCTCATCATTCCTATAATAGACCGACAGTTTAAGTTCCTTTTCATCATTGAGAGTGATGAAAACTTCTCAATCTTAAACGGCATTTGGTAAGCTATGTCATCGGTCTTATCCTTGAATCGCACTACTCCTAACGAGGGATTATAGGTCATCCGGTGCTTTCTATGAAAGGTTTTCCTAGAATAACATGGGACAAGCTAGGGTCTATGGTCGTGCTAATATCATCCACAATTATGAAGTCCAGAGAAAACGTAAAACTACCTACATAAACGGGCAATCCCTTAACTCTACCAAGAAAATTGCACTTAACCCTAGGATTATCGGGGTCTTGCCTAGTTGGAATAGGCTTCTTCATTACCCAATTGTAGTAGGTGCTAGTCATTATGTTGATTGGGATTTGCGATCAATGTAGGCCTTTGCCACAAAAAGGTGTCCTATGAAACATGGTATGTTAAGATTCCAAGGGTTCCCAAACTTGATTCGAGGATTTTCCTAACATACATGCGACGGAGGTCACGCACTAAGTGAGGTGGTGAGATAGTTCTTCTTCCGTAGGAAACTTATTGAAATAGTCATTGTCTACTTCATCTACTTCCTCGGTTGTTTCATTATTCTCAAGTGTATGGTCCTCTTCGTCATTTGTTCCATTAGGTTTAACTAAAGGCGATGGTATTGACGAATTGAACGTGCTTAGCTAGCTTACTTGGGTCCTTAATCTCTACACCGGAAGGCTCGGGAGTTGAGATAGCATTAACCTTCCTATCACTATTAGTTATGGCTTTCAAAAGGTTGTCTATCTTCTATCCATTTCGACTTGTTGTTGGTTAAAGCGGTCCGAGAGCTTAGCTATTTGGGATTCTTGGGATGCAACAAGGTTTTGCAACATCCCTTTGATGTTTTGTTGGTTAGGACCGTTAGGTGGGGGCCATGAAAATCATTGGAAGTGAATTCTTTGGTTTGTCCCAGAGAAGTGGGCTTGACTTTCCATGCCTCTCGGGTTTCATTGAAATTCCTAGGTCCGGGTATTGTAGGAATCTTCCTCCGTTCCATTAATACGCGACAACGGAAGCATGTTCGGGGATCGAGTGCTAGGCGTGTTATGAGGATCACAAATGGCTCACACGAGGAAGAAACTTTGTTCACATGGTGTGAAGATTTAGGATTTTCGTAGGAACTCATTAGGAATTTTACTTGATCTTCAAGTTCAATCATCCCACGATCGGAAGGAGGCAAGGAGATTGCCTTAACGGTTTTGGGCGTACCACGGGGTCATCCCAACTTTCGTTGTCATAGAGGCGAGGTCCTCTATTATACCCCATGATTCTTCCGCGGTGAGATCACTAAGTTTTCCACCCACCGCTTGGTCAATGGATCGCTTGGTGGGGAAGTTGACATGATCACGTAAAATTTGGACTTGGAGCCAAAGATCAATGCCGTGATGAGGACTTTATGAAGTAAGTCCTTGAATCGAGTCCATGCTTCAGAGAGATTCACCTTGACGTTGTTGGAACATCAAGATGTCATTCCTAAGCTTAGTGGTTCTCCCTGGGAAAAATTGAGCGAAGCGAGAGGTAAGATCATCCCAACTTGAGATGGAGCCGGCGGAAGTCGCTCAAGCCAATTACTAGCTTGGTCCGTAGAGAATTGGAAGAGACGCAGCGCGTGGTCTCCCGAGTAGTAGCATCAAGGTCGATGGAATCGACAATTTTGAGGAAATCCTCGGATGCTAATTTGGATCTTGAACAAAGTCCATGGAATGCACATCCGCTTTGCACCAACCGGATGGTGTCGGATCGCAAGGCCGTAGTCCGGGCTTGGTCGGAAGCTCAATGGTGTTCCCATAGCCCCGAGTGGCTTGGTCTCGAGTATTCACCAAGAGTACGGGCTCTTGGCGGGTCAATTGGTGGTGGGTTGATGAATGGTGGGTGGTTATCACCTTCCATGATGAAAAGTGATGGGGTTACGAACAAAGGTCACGAAGAAGGGGATAGACTAAGAGGAAGCTAAAATGAGAAAAAATTTACTTGATAGGAATCACAAAGAAACCTAAACGAGGTGGACTACTAACTAGCTATTCTATTCCCCCAGCCGCGCCAAAAACTTGATAACGCCACACGCGTCGTTCGGGGTCAAACGAACTTCCTTTTCGTCGAGCAAGTTTTTCAACACCCTAGGCGATGAACCTAATCGTTATAGTGTAGTATTAGGGTAACCACGGGTATTGATATCGTTCTCTGGGAATAGGAATGCTAGTGAGAAGTTACTACGCTAAGGTTGTGGTTGAGGAAGATTATTTTTATCTTTTATATTTTTAAGGAAAGGAAATGTACTGAATCTCGGGTTTGAACTCGTATGATAATTTAAAGATGTGTTTACTTAGGTTTTACTACTCCTTAATTATCTCCTATTGGTGGTTGAATTGTCACGCCCTTATTCCTAGTTGCGTTGTGTGTCTAAGGTTGTAGGGTATGCGTTTCTCCTAACTCTTTGAACTTACCAAAGGGTCTCGCTCTACAAAACCCACTAGGGATAATAAACTCTTACTCTAAGGCACTCTTTGGATGGTTTAGCTTACAACTACTCAAGGAGTCATATTCTAAGGTTCACAAAGATTTAATCAAGCATTAAGTACACAACGAATGACCTATCGTATTACTAGATCATTAATCAACTAAGATAAGAAACAACCAATAAATATTCAATAATTAAGTTTCATATTCCTAAGCAAACACACAAGTAAATTAATGGGACATGGAAAACATGCAAGCATACACACAAATAATCAAAGACATAATTGTATTAATGAAGTAAAACACTTATCTTGGTGTAAGATAGGGTTTGGAACCCTAAATATCGTACAAGACAACCTTGGTTCGGTTTAGGTTTTACTCCAAAAGACTACACACAATAATTGAAAATTCGGATTCTATATATAAGATTACACATGCGACGTCACCTTATGTTTTGTGATGCCGTCGTGTCGCCGCTATTAGGGTTTCGCTTGGCCACGTTAGACTTGGCGACGGCGTCACCTTATGCTTGTGACGCCGTCTCTTCGCCCGACGCCGTCTCGGATTACATCTAGGTCGTCCGAGTTGCGACGGCCTACTCTTTTATAACTTGACGTCGTCACCGAAAATGGGATTTTGGCTTCGTCCCATCACAAAGATCCTCCGACGGCGCCACAATTAACACCAAGCCGCCACCTTATGTTTTCAAAGACTTTGAGTGTCTTGATTCGACTTTGGCCATTTTCTTCAGATATTCGCGTCTTTTCGTCCAAATAAGTGCCATTCCAAAGATTTTGCCTTCAAGAGACCTAAAAGTGAAAAGGAACGATATTAAGCAATAACGAATACAAAAGTGATCAAATAAGGGCTTAAACGACCCTCAAAAGGTACATTTTAAAACCTTATCAGTTAGTGTGTCTAATTGTTTTCGGGTTGGTTTTATTGGATGGATGGATGGACCTGATGATGTTTAGATTAGGATAGACATAGTGGGATTTTCTTGTCAAATATCTTCTTATGGTCCATGGCCCAATTATTCATTCCCCCAGGTAGTATATCAAATATTCTTGTTTCCGTATAGATTTTTTTAATGTCGGGTTTAGCATGACTAGTTATGTTGTTTCATATAAAAAGCGTTGATGACTCGTTTAAAAAAGAAAAAAAAAAGATTTACTGATTTATATATGAAACAACAACACTGACTAGTATGAAGATCTCAATCCATCATTCACTCAAATATCTTTGGCATATATAAATGGGTCAAATCTCATTTCTAGTCCAACTTGGGAGCGACTTGATTCCACCACTCTGTCAGTAGAAGGTTATCCAGTCAATCTTCGTAAGTAAGTCACACTTTCATCAATGATTCCTCTAATCCTCTAAAGGCTGAGGAAGGTACATCCCAACTATATTCTTTTATAGTTGTGTGTTTTCCTTACAGAAATATAATAAGTGTTAGCTTTGGCGTCACATCATTCACTCGATTTTCTCTTTTACTTGCTTAACTTTTACACTCATAACATTCATTTGTTCATTATCATTTATTTATTTCTCACCAAAACACACGTATATTAATATTGGTGTGTTAATGCATAACGCATGACACATGACGATATAAGCCCATCACGAGCGGCCTTATAGTTTGGTATTGAACCAAACTAGCTCAAATTGGCTCACATTTATGCATGTAAAACAATCTTACCCATCAATGGATTTTACATCCAACAACCGACTAGACCTATGTATAATACTAAGGGGTCGTTTCTTTTTCTTGTTGGAGTGTCTGAATACTAACATGTGTGGGCCCAAGAATATTTAATGTGTTTTTTTAACACGGTCCACTTAATTTCCTCAAGCGTCAGATCACCAAAGAATCAAAAGGAGTGTCATCCCCAACCGGTGGAAACAAGAGAAGGACCCACTACATCTTATAAGCATGGTTTTAAAATGCTCACAAATGCTCCACAGCGTGAGATTTTGGCCACGCCACGCCCATGTCAGCTCATCGCTTTATACCACATCTTTTTGTAAACCCGATATATATAAAATATGATATAAATATATAAATATTTTCATATTTTGAGCTGCCTTATCCCACGTCTTATAAACGCAAAAGCTTCGCCTTAGCCGCAAAAACGTGAGCTTGGTTATGACGCCACGCCACGCTTCGCGCTATTTATAACCTTGCTTAGAAGTGACTTAATTAGAAAAAAAAAAAAAAAAAAAAACATGGCCTAATGGAGACCCGACTAGACCAATCTTTTAATAAAACATTTACCCAACTTGTCCCAAGTTTAACCAATAGATCTCAAATTGCCACCTCTACCCGAACCGTACAACCCAAAAACCCGAACACCTAATTGCTGAACACCCCTGGACACAAGTATCAATATTACTTTATAGAGTTGCAAAAGGTGTACATGTCGAATATGTACGTTATGTTCCCATTATACGTAAAATGCTCTCACTCAATCATTTCCTTCCCATATTGTCAACCTTTTTTCTCTTCTCATATTCACATGAAATCCTCATAACCACTAAATCTCACCATCTTCTCTTCGTTGCACCAACATTGTTGAACCTTTAATCCTTAATCAATCAAACCATCGTAACATTAACCAAAAAATGCATGAAAACCGAATGATTCCGCTTATAGTTTGATGGCAAAAGGCGGAATAAGAGCAAAGCTGCGACGAAGCAGCCTATATACATTAGCCAACATACGTGCAAAACCACATTACAAAAAGGAACAAGCCGATGCAGGCGAGTTATCAGGCTACCCACGTGTCATTCAAGTCAACCAAACCATCCCTAATGACGTACCGCCACCTGTGTTTTGCTCAAACTACGTCTCGACAACTAAATATACTTTTTTCAACTTTTTACCTATTGCTTTGTTTGAGCAGTTTAACCGTGTAGCCAACTTTTATTTCCTTGTAGCCGCGGGTTTGACTTTCACAGATTACGCCCCGTTTGACTGGCCTAGTCAAGTTGTCCCGTTAGCGTTGGTAGTCGGGTTTAGTCTTGGTAAAGAGTTGTTTGAAGATTTGCAAAGATATTGGCAAGACAAGGCTGCAAACTGTCGAAATGCAACGGTTCATGTTGGAAACGGGGTTTTTGAGACGAAACAATGGCGTGAAGTTTGTGTTGGTGATGTTGTGAAAGTTAAAAAAGACGAGTTTTTTCCTGCTGATTTGTTGTTGTTGCAGTCGAGTTATGATGATGGGATGTCGTATGTTGAAACTATGAATTTAGATGGTGAGACGAATTTAAAAGTGAAACGGGCTTTGCAAAACCTATCGTTCCCTGTGGTTGATGGTGATAAAGCTTCATGCTTTCGGGATTTTAAAGCTATTATTCGATGTGAAAATCCTAACTCAAATCTTTATACATTTATGGGTAATTTAGAACATGATGGTCATATCCATCCGCTTGATCCTGCTCAACTTTTACTTAGGGACTCGAAGCTTAGAAACACGGAATATGTGTATGGTGCTGTGGTTTTTACAGGTAATGATACTAAAGTTATGCAGAATACGACACAATCGCCATCTAAGCGGAGCAAAATCGAGCTTCAGATGGATAAAATTATTTACCTGTTATTCGGGTTGTTGATATTAATCTCAATAGTTAGTGCTTCAGGGTTTGGTTTAGTGGTAAGAAACGCAGTCCCGTCTTGGTGGTACTTGTTGCCAGAAATAGCGGGAGAGGATTTCGATATAAATAATTTCTTAGGTTCGGGTTTAAGACATCTTGTGACTGCGCTTATGTTATATGGTTATTTGGTCCCGATATCTCTTTATGTTTCAATTGAAGCAGTGAAGATTCTTCAAGCTAGTTTTATTAACAGTGATCTACATTTATATGATGAAGTTACTGGTGTCCCAGCCAAAGCTAGAACCTCGAATTTAAACGAGCAATTGGGTCAAGTCGACACTATTCTATCTGATAAAACGGGCACATTGACATGCAATCAGATGGATTTTCTCAAGTGTTCGATTGCAGGGTGTGCTTACGGGAAACGGTTAAGTGAGGTTGAGCTAGCGGCTGCTAAACAAATTGCTGCACAACTAGAATCACACGATGCAGAACCATCAGATGCAGAAACCTTAGAAGCTATTACTATCACCGATGATGGTAATATTAATAATACAAACAAGAAAGAGTCGATAAAAGGGTTTAGTTTTCAGGATGATCGGTTACAAAACGGGAATTGGTTAAAAGAACCAAACAAAGATGTAATTTTACTATTTTTCCGTATTCTTGCTGTATGTCACACAGCAATACCTGAAGTAAACGAGAAAAACCGGGAGTTAACTTATGAAGCAGAGTCACCAGATGAAGGTGCATTCCTTGTTGCAGCTCGTGAGTTCGGTTTTCAGTTTATTAAAAGAACTCAAAACAGTATTGTCGTTCGTGAATGTCTTTCTAAAGATCAAGAACCCGTTGAGAAAGAATACATTATTTTAACATTGTTGGATTTCACTAGCAAAAGAAAACGTATGTCTGCAATAGTACGTGATGACACAGGTCAAATTCTTTTGCTTTGCAAAGGCGCAGATACCATAATTTTTGACCGATTAGCAGATAATGGGAAAATGTATTTGGATCTCATAACGAAGAACTTAAACGATTATGGTGAAGCTGGTTTACGTACGTTAGCACTTGCTTATAAGAAGCTTGAAGAAAACGAGTACTCAGATTGGTACGAAAAGTTCCACAAGGCTCAGATTGCTAGCGGTCCGAACCGAGACGAGCTTCTGGAAGAACTATCGGATACCATGGAACGAGGGTTAACCCTTGTGGGTGCAACTGCGGTTGAAGATAAACTGCAAAAAGGGGTTCCAGAGTGTATCGATAGATTGGCTTTAGCAGGTCTCAAGATTTGGGTTTTAACCGGTGACAAAATGGAAACAGCAATCAACATAGGGTTTTCGTGCAGTTTGCTTCGACAAGGTATGAAACAGCTTTGTATTGTCGTAAGTGCGGAAATGTTGGCTCAAGATACTAAAGATAAAATAAAAGAGACCATATTAACTCAAATCACAAGTGCCTTAGAAACAATAAAAAACAAGACCGAACAACGTGGACCGCTTGCTTTGATCATCGACGGTAAAACACTAACATACGCTTTAGAAGACGACATGAAGTTCCATTTTCTAGATTTGGCAGTGAACTGTGCGTCTGTCATATGTTGCCGGGTTTCACCAATGCAGAAAGCTTTAGTGGTCAGATTAGTAAAAGAAGGAACAGGAAAACAACTTTAGGGATCGGCGACGGTGCAAACGATGTTGGTATGATTAAAGAAGCTGATATAGGAATTGGTATCAGTGGTGTAGAAGGTATGCAAGCTGTAATGGCTAGTGATTTCTCAATCGCACAGTTTCGGTTCTTGGAAAGACTACTAATCGCTCACGGACACTGGTGTTACAAAAGAATTTCCAAAATGATATGTTACTTTTTCTACAAAACATAACATTAGCCCTTACATTATTCTACTTTGAAGCGAAACAGGTTTTTCGGTCAAATGCACTACGACGATTGGTACATGTTACTCTACAACGTGTTCTTGACTTCATGTCCTGTTCTTGCACTTGAGTGTTGGAAAAGACGTAAGTGCAGAATTCTGTTTACAGTTTCCTGCCTTATATCAACAAGGCCGAAAGAACTTATTCTTTGATTGGTATAGAATAATTGGGTGGTTAGCAACGGTGTATACGCCTCTTTTGTGATCTATCTCGTGAATATCAAATTCTTTACTCCGAATCTTTTCGTGAAGAAGGACAAACAGCCGATATGTATGTCGAGGTACAGCCATGTTCACAAGCATCATATGGGTAGTGAACGTTCAGATATTTTAGTATCACATTACTTGACCAGTATACAACCACACACGATATGGGGCAGTATCGTGGTATGGTACTTGATAGTCTTTTATATGGAATGATGCCGTGAAATGGTCATCTGGGAACATATATCACCAACTTCCTGAAGTCCTTGGACCAACATATAAGTTTTACTTATCGACGGTTTTGTTACTTTGTTGTGTAATCTGCCGCACCTTATTCATATATCGATCAAAGATGTTATAATCCGGAAGATCATCATGTTTTGCAAGAGATGAAGACTTTGAGAAAAGATGTTACAGATAGGAAGATGTGGAAACGAGAACAATCTAAGGCAAGACAAGAAACGGAAATAGGGTTGTCGGCACGTGTGGATGCTAAGATGAAATTTATGAGAGGGAGGACTACGAGAAAGTATTCATCGCTAGCTCCATCATCATAAGCTAATACCTTCTGTACATTGTACTCCTGTTGATACTAGTATCACTAGCACAAATTGACTCTTCTTATTGTAGCTTTTTGTATACTAATTAGATTTTGGCGTTTGTGATTTTGGATAGTTTCTTCATTTGTTTTCTTGTATGCCGATACATCCCCGTGCAGTGATTTTATGGAGTTTCTTTAGATCATTATGGGGGTGTTTAAGTAATCCTAGTGAAGTGAATGAGAATAACAAAGAGGACAGATGTGGTGGTAAAACTGCATATTAGCATACACACTTACAAAATAAGCTAAAAAAATAAGCTCAAAGAAGTCATCTCAAATAAGAAGCTGTTTGGCTCCATACAAACACTCAAAACAGCTTACCAAAACATCCCTAAATCCTAATGTAGGTCAAAAGATGGTAATTTGTCAGCCCTAAACTATTTACCTATAATTTTTTTCCAACTTAACTTTGGTAGCATGTCATGAACTTTGAACTGAAAAATCATGTCACAATTACATAATCGCAAAACACATTTACAGCAAAACTATTATAGACATAGTTATGAAGGATGATCAACTCCAAAAGAATATGAAATAGAGAACAATGGAACCTTTATTCTAATATTTATACCTTGTCAAAGCTTGATGTTTTCGCCATTAGATTACTATACTGCAAAAAGAATTGAAATTGCAGCTTATATTTCATAAGCATGAATCTTGTGGCTTATTTTGAGACTTATGCGCTCATATAAGCATGTTGTATTATAATAAGCTTAGTAAGCCCATAAGTTACAAACTAAGCCACAAAATTGAGGCTTATGAAAAATATCGGGAAGTCAAATAAGCTCATAAGCCCACATATAAGCTTAAATAAACACCCTCGAAATGATATGTCAAATAGTATTGTACAATCATCATATTACTCTAGAAATATGACCGGTCATGTTTTGTCATAAACAGAACAGTGGGCCTTGCTGAGATAACCTGTTTTTTCAAAAGTTTTTGCTTATTTTCCTGTTTTAAGTAATAATAAGCTCCACACATCATATAAAAGTCCAAGAAAGAAGCTTAAAAACCGAAGAATAAGTTAATCCAAACACCCCCTTAACCAAGAAGGGGCAAATAACAAATGCCAATCAACAACAATTTTATAAATCATGATAGCTATTTATTGCACATCATATTATGCTACATGTTTTATTTTTTGTTGGGTCTAAACAGACCATCTACCTACTCTTTAACACATTTATGAGTTTTCATTGACAGAAATAGCACTAGGAATTTATTCAAGAACTATGCCAAAAGCCTTCCGTTATCATTTTGGAATCTCTTCAACTTGAGAAGAAGAAATCTCTTCAACTTGAGAAGAAGAAATCTCAACCTCTTCAACTTGAGAAGATGAAATCTCAACCTCTTCAACTTGAGGAGACGAAATCTCATCAACTTGAGTATTGAAAACAAAGCTTGGAAATGCTGATGTAATATCCCTGGCATTTTACAAATATCAAAGTGAGATCGTATCTATAAAGAATAATGAGTAAGTAACAAAAGTTTGACGTTAGTATTCATAATGTATTGGTGTATGATCTTATGATACGACATACCTTAAAACAGGAAGTGTCATTGTCTTCAACAAGGAAGGATTCTTGGTAACAAAAGCGTGCCATTCTGATCTGTCTATCTCTCCATCCCGGTCTCCATCCGCCTCTGAAAATGTCTGCCAGAAAGAAAGAAAAACAATTCAAATCAAGTTTACCAAATACGTAAAGGAAGGCATAAATATTTCCATTAGCAGCAAACTCACATTGTCCAGTATCATCTCAATGGCCTCGCCAGCCAGTTTTAGCTCAGACTCGTGTAAAAGTGCAATTAATATTTGTTTCACCTGCAAAATTGCAGGAGAAAATGATATTGAAAAATAACGCTATTGTTTCATTTGTATAAGAGCAAAATTAGAATAGACAGTACCTCTCGCGCCAATGAAGCCTGTTCCTTCCAAATCATAAAGCTTAAACGAAACTAAAACAGAAAAGTAGTTATAAGATTATTACGTTGATAAGGAAATCCAATTAAGATTAAGAATAGCCAACTTACAATTAATTTTATCTTCTAACGGAGCTCTAGGGTGAAACACGCCTAGTGATCTAACAAAGTCACCAAAATCAATGACCCCCTTACGCTTAACGTCAAAAAGAGAAAAAATCTGTCCATATTGAAAGATATCATATTACAACTGATACAATACACAAATTCCGTATTATTCATTCAGACTGGTCTTATATATTGAAGTAACTTGCTACGTATATCAGAAAGTAAATTGGAGGAAAGTACCCTATTTGCAAACAGATTCTTTTTCCTTTTGTTCTTGAACAAGGCTAGTAAGAATTCTTCCTGCATTATAGCATGTGCGTTATCAGATATCGCTATCCAAAAAAATAGAGGTGCATAGCATATTGAACAAAAAGCATCGCTAATGGATATACATGGACAAATTCGGAATGATTCTTAACTAGACATGCTGACATAAAATACCTTGCTAATTAGCCCATCGTCGATTACAGAACTGCTTATGCTCTTGAATAACTCAAATAGTGCTTCAACTTCACTAACACTAACTGCATAGAGATGATTGTTTATAAATTGAAAGCAAAGAATTTTAATATTGGGTGATACAATCACAATATGGTTCACCTTGAGCATAAATGTTCTATTTAAGTTACACAAGCCAGTTTGTTGTTACATTTTATGTACTCCTCAATTAAGATATATCACGCTCATAGGCATACGCTGAATATAAAACTCAAAGTGACTATCAATTAGCGAAGCAACTTACAAGTTGTTTGAGAAGCAAGGGTCCTAGAATCTTCACGGGCAACAACCGGAACACCCATGGCAGAATAACAACAGCCCATTGAGACTGGAAGGGCGGTGCAGGATTACAAGCATCGCAAGCATTCACTGCTGTTTTAATACCAAAATCATCTCACACAACCTTCACAGAATCACAATACAAAACCCAAAGAAAACAAAGCTAATCAGACAGACGATCACTATCCAAACAGAAGACGTTACGTTCATTACAGTGATTAAAAAAAATGACAAACTGAAATCCTACATTAAATTAACATCCATTATAAATGACTTGTAAAGTTATGCGGATATGAGAGCTACAAGATAATACAAATAGTCAGTTGAAGCATCAACAATTGATATTCGTCGTTCTTACAACTGCACACTAAAGAGGTCAATATTGAAGTAAAATAGAATGTTTTGTACGAGAAAGGACACAAAAGAAAAATTGATCAAGCTTCAAGCATAGGAACAGATTAATCTAAACTGTTTTCTCCCCTAACAACAAATATGAACTTTTTACTACACGATAAAAATTGATCCGTATGAGGTGTTCAAGGTGTGAATCCGCATAGAGACTCAACGTTTTGGAGGCTTCAGAATATACATACTACGTATCTTTATATATTTGGAACCTCAAAAATTACTTTAAACAAAAAAATGTTCACAATATGATTTTATATACTAGATACTCCGCATGTGTTAACACTGATCGAAGCTAGATCATTAGAATATTGCGCGTTTTTTTCTTTTAATAGTTGATGATATATCTTTGATCTGTCATTTTTTTACATTCAATACTATGGTGTTTTTTTATTCTTTCAATATACCTCTGTTAGCTCAGCTATAGCCTTGGATAAGAGAGTACATCAATATCTGAGAGTAGTAAATAAGCTTATTGCTACTTAGATAGTTATATGTTTGAGCATAACACTTTCGATTCACATATTAATTGTCGTGCGGGTGGTAGCACGTGTAGCTAGAACCGTGAGCATTGCCAATTATCAACATTTCACTAATCATTAGCCATTTCATTATTCTCACAGATCCGTGCAATAACCTTCATCCTTTTCACAACGCGCATGCATCCAAAAAAACATCAAAACACAAAAATTCAAATAAACAAAATCACAACGAGAATGGTGATAGTAACAACTGCAAAACAACAAGATACATGCTCATGAATCCATCGCATGTTGATATCCGATTCAATGCATGACGGCCAAATAAAACCAAAATTTACATTACAAGGATGATTATAGCAATAATGTATAAAATTGAATACGTATTATTTCGAGAGATTGAATACCCGGCGGGGGATGAAAGAAGCCGCCCGATCGGAGAGATGCAGATGGGGTGGACGACGGAACCGGGACAGATATTATAAATGCGGAGACTCGTTAAAAAAGTTGTGTTTGTATTTAGATGAAGCCCGTTTATTTTTGCCTACTCTTTGGTCTTAATTAGCATGCACAAACATATATAGTTGTGAACCCACGTGATTGTCACGTGATACTTCATTCGACATTTTAGCTCTTCTTCCTAAATTTTACAAAAATGATACTCCCTCCGTCTCAATTTAATTGTCAGGAGAGAGAAATCACAAAGTTTAATAAAAGTGGGGTCACTTTAATTTTCAACCACACGAATAAAATATTCTCTCTTTATATTCTTTAGTTTTTACTAAAAAAGGAAATTGGACAATCTTTTTGAGACATCCAAAAATATAAATATGGACAATTAAATTGAGACGGAGGGAGTAAACAATATAAATGTATTTTAAGGATGATTTTGTTATGGATGATACGTGTATAAATGATGATTGACGCAAAATACTTTTAAATTTTAACGACGATGTAATATGATCGAACTAAGAGGTTACTGGGTCACAAAGTTTGAAAATTGGCGAAATGGTCCTTGTGGCTATGCTGACTTTCACGGGTCATCCTTTAACTTTTTAAGTTAAAAGTTACATGAATGGTCCTTATGGTTATTGACTTTCGATTTAGTCCGCTTTTATACTTTTTCACCCGCTTTTCACGCTTTTATCTCATCCGTTTTCGTCCGCTTTCTTACCCTTTTTAGATTTTGTCCGCTTTGTCATTTTTACATTCTTGTCCGCTTTTTCTTACATTTTCTATGTTTTGCTTGTTTTAGTACTATTTCAACATACTGAAAATTTTGAAAATTTTTTCAAAAGAAAAAAATTGAAAAATTTGAAAAAAAATTTCCAAAAAAAAATTTAGAGTTTTTCAAAATTTGAAAAAAAATTATAAAAAATATTTTGAAAATGTGTTTTTTTTTTAATTCCAATTTTTTTCAGAATACTTTTTTCTCAGAAAAAATGGATTTTTTTTTCTAAATTGTTTTTTTTCAAAATTCTTTTTACAAAAACAATTTTTTTTGAAATTTGGACACATAGAAAAAATAATTTGAAAAAAAAAATATTTTTACAAAAATAATTTTTTTTCTATATTGTTTTTTTTCAGTATTTCCAAATTTCGAAAAAAATATTTTTGTAAAAGAATTTCGAAAAACAATTTAGAAAAAAATCTAATTTCTTTTCTTTTTGAAAAAGTATTTACTAAAAAAATTGGGGTTTTTTTCCAATTTTTTTCGAAATTTTTTCAAATTTTTTGAAATTTTCTTTTCAAATTTGCTAAAAATTCCAATTTTTTGGATTTTTTTTCAAATATTTTCAAAATCTTTTCTTTTTGAAAAAAAATTTCAAAAATTTCAACATGTTGAAATAGTACAAAAACAAACAAAAACGTAATAAAACAGACAAAATGTAAGAAAAAGGGAAAAAAATGTAAAATAAATGGACAAAAACGGATGAAAACGAATAAAAATAGACAAAACGTAAGAAAAATGGATAAAAATATAAAAAAAATTGCAAGAAAAACGGATGAAAACCGATAAAAACGTAAGAAAAACGGACAAAAACGGATAAAAACGTAAGAGAACGGTTAAAAAGTATAAAAACGGACTAAATCTGAAAGTCAATAACCATGGACCATTTCTGCCAATTTTTAACTGAAAAAAAGTTAAGGGATGACCGGTGAACGTCAACGCAAGGCACATGGACCATTTCTGCCAATTTTCAAACTTTGTGACCCGGTAACCTACTAGTTCCCGGTCATATTACGTACATCGTTCCAAATTTGTAAGTATTTTGCGTATAATGATAATTTTCAAAGTTCATTGCGTACATCGTCTGTTTTGAAAAACTATATTGCGTATCTTTAGCTTTCACCTAATATATAATTGATGATTTTAGACATAGTTAGCATGTTTTATGATTTAAGGATGATTATGTTATAGAATTACACTACTAGTAAAGTTCATGTTATAAGATTATGATTATGTTTAGTTCAAATGTCATAGGAGTGTTTGGAGCAAGGCTTCAAGTAATCAAGTATAGTAGTTAAAGATGAAGTTTTGTATGTTGTTGATGAAATAGTAGATTATAAGTATATATTAAACCACAATCAAAATGTTGCCGTTTAATGTACTGTAGCTACAAGATACCACAAGATTCACAAGATTTATGCTTTTGGGTCACACAAGCTACACAGTAGCTACAAGACACATGCGTTTTGGGCCGGGCACACAAGACGCCAAAAAAAAAAAAAAAAAAAAGATTATATTACTATTTATTAATGCACAATCACCTCGGCTAAAAATTCACCAAAAAAAAAAAAAAAAGGATTATATTACTATTTATTAATGCACGATCACCCGGCTAAAGGGACTCATCCGCAACGCGCGACCGGAAGGCTAATCTCGCTTTAATGATGATAGAATGATCATTATGTGTTTAGTGATTATGTCGGTCAAGTGGAACGCCTAAAATCAAACATGAGGTGAGTAACGGATAATATATAGCGCATGGTAGTTTACTTATGTTAATGTAGCTCTGGGTGAGCCGAATAATAGTTATGTTATTTTTGCTCCGGGTGAGCCGATATTAGTTATATTAGTTATGTTAATGTTGCTCCGGGTGAGCCGGATAATAGTTATGTTAATGTTGCTCTGGGTGAACCGAATATTAGTTAGGTTAAAGTTTGCTCCGGGTGAGCCGGATACTAGCTATGTTAGACTTTCTCGGAGAATAGTCGATATTGTTCTGGAGCTTGCCGGATATTAGTCATGGTACCATATGCTCGGGCTTGCCGATATTGCTCCGGGAGTAGCCGGATACTAGCAAAAGTTAGTAAATGTTCGGGTTTAGTCGATATTGCTCCGAGCATAGTTGGATACTAGTAAGAGTTAGTAGATGCTCGGGTTTAGCCGATATTGCTCCGGAAGTAGCTGGATACTAGTAAGAGTTAGTAGATGCTCGGGGTTAGTCGATATTGCTCATGGAGTAGCCGGATATTAGTATAAGTTAGTAGATGCTTGGGCTACCCGATATTGCTCTAGAATTAGCCGGATAATAATCATGTTGTATGAGCACCGATGTAGCTAGTTATAAACATGTTATTGCAGTAGCAAGTTATGAGTTATGCAAGTGTTAAGTTTAAGCTCTATTTTACTCACTAAGTCGTATTGACTTACCATTGCTAGTTACCTTTTTATGTAGGTATTTGAAATAGGACTTGGGGCTTGATGATAGTAGAATAAAGTGCATTTGTGAGAACGGTATGCTCATGGGAATAGGTGAATAGCATCTCACCCGTACACTTTGATATTTAGCTTGTAACGCCCCAATATGCTTTTAGTAAAAGCACTTTCAGTGTTTAAACAAATTTTGTCAGTTAAGAGTCATTTTGTAAGTCTATGAGTAAGTCAAGTGGTTTATGGGTAAAAGATGGGTGTTTGGGTTAACACCTGCACTTTATATGTAGCGCTTCCGCATGTCATTTATGTAAATTTTTTTCCAGATATGATATTTAGTATACGGATACGCCAATCATATTTCTAGTTTGAAGAATTATGTGTCGGTTTACGTTATTTATCCGGAAAATAAATATGTGAAGATCAGGTAAGAAAGTCCGCCGGTTTTGAAGCCGGCTTGAACCAAAACCTTTGGTTTGGTATTTGGAAACCACCAGTTTTTATGCATTAAAAAAAAGATTTTTATGGGTGTTTCATTTCATGCTTAAAGGACCAAGTAGGGCGTCATAGAGAGCGTTTTCGACCTATGGTGCGAGGCAACGATACCGTTGCTCACGTTATAGCCTGTCGCGTCGTAGTGGCCAATCAAGTTATATGCATTTTTTTTGTTGAGTTTTTGTGGTATGTGTTTGCAGTGGTAGGTTGTCAATGCGAGAGGTAGAAGATAACCACTTAAAGTTTGTTTATTTTATTATTATTTTTTTATGTTCTCACTTTTAGTCCTTTAGAATTGGTTGAGCTAATTTTTAATCCTCGTTTTTTAAGTTTTTGCACTGTTAGGTTCGCGTTGTTTGTCCTTTGATTTTTTTCTTACACAATTAGTCCCTAAAATGTATAAATTTGGTAGTTATTTTATTTAAATTATATAATATTTTAATGGGCAAATGACAAAAATACATCGAACTCGACACTCTTTATGATGTGTGTAGTCAACTATTTTTTTCTTATTGTGTGTACCGAACTTTCAAAATTCGATTATTGTATGTATTTTGTGACCATTTTACCCTTAATTTTTCAATTTCAAGGGTAAAATGGTCATTTTACATGGCGAATAGTCATAGAATACACACAATGATCGAAATTTGAAAGTTCAAGACATACAATAAGAAAAAAATAGTTGGCTACACACAATCACATAAAGTGTCAAGTTCGATACATTTTTTTGTCATTTGCCCTATTTTAATTTATATGTTGCTTTATTTATAAAAATAAAATGTGAGGCCCGGAGGGGTTATTGGCTATAAGTTATAAGAAAAAACTCTAACGTGATAATATTTTTCGCTATAACACGAGGCAATAACTCAGTAGTGTACCTTGTGCTCTTATTGTTAATGACCCTAAACTATCATATATAGTTGTTTGGTATAAAAGGTTCATCATTGAGATTTGGGTTTAACTTCAATATAAATGTTTAGATTGAGGGCGAGGGTTAAGATTGGGCCATGTAAAACTATATTTAGGCTTCTACAAAAGTAGGCTAATTGACGGGATTTTAAAGAAAGCATTGCTTTTTTTATGAAAATATGAGACGCGGAACATTTTACACCTTTTGTTTTATATGACTTTGACATGTGTGTTATTTTTTATATTCTAAGATTATTTATTCATGTGGGCTAACTTACAAATATGTAACCTAGATTTTTAGACTAAATCTTAAAGTGAATCCTAAAGTTAATCCTTTGAGATACACAAACTCCCCCTTAAATCTTTTTATATTTAAAGTGAACATGATAGATTACTGATGTGTATCTAAATACACATCATTTTATACCCATCTAGACTGCTAAAACATCTGAAAACACTCAGAAATGCCACAAAATACTATAACTATCATTAAAATGTGTTTTTATGTGTTACAAGTGCAAAAGGATTGAAAACTGATGAAAAACAACAAAGTTTACATAATTTACGCTTCATTCCCTAAACTTTCATAAAGTGGCAAAACTAGTCCCGGTAATTCAAAACTTGTAAAATATCATTAAAGGTCCTTGGGATTCACAAGTTGTTAGAAATAGTCCTTTGAAGTTAAAATTGCATATTTACAACTTTGGTCCCTCAACTTTGGAAAATATCAAAATGGTCCTTGTTTTCTTTTAAAGATGAAAATGGCATTTATAGTCCTTGTATTATTGATACTTGGCAAGTTTGGCCCTTGGAATAACTTTAGAATATTAGGTGGCCAACCCTCACTTTGCACAAATTACAAACTTGGTCCTTGTGATATTATAAGCTTAAACCAACCCGACCCTTTTAATTATCTAAACCCAAAGCCCAACACCAAGCCCAACCCATGGTTTAAAAAATAAAACCGCCACCATCAGACACCTTCCTCTACCTCACTTGCAAACCACAAACCACCCCGGTTTTTCACCACCACTGCTCCTCCACCTCATCACAACCTGATAACCACTCCTCTCCACCACCCTTCCACCTATACATCGCCCCACAAAGCATTTAATGCTTCCCCACCATAGCGCTTCATTGTTACACTCACAAACTTGGTTTTGCTTTCCAACTCACCTCTAGCTCCATGCCTACTTCACGCTTTGTCCCTCCACCTCCACAATCACCCAAAATCCTTAATTGCTAAAACCCGCTCTAATCCACTACTATGACTTTTGGCGCCAAAAGTAAATTCAAAGGCTATGATCATCTATGCTCATCCAATGGCCAAGATTGCAAGTGGATATATTCAAGCATGGGAGTCTCAAAAGCTATAAAGAAGAAAGGAAAAGCGGAGGAAAATATATCTAGTGTAATTTTTCTTAGCTTATGTCGAATTAGTTAATTTTCAAATTCCAGTGTATGTTTAAGCTTTCAAGTACTTTGTTAAGTATTTTCAGTGTATTTCAAACTTGTTTTCAGTTTCAATTTCAGTTTATCTATATAAATTCAGTTTATGCAAATTTCAAGCTTAAATTCTCAATATGTTTTAATGTTGTTATTAGATGTTGTTTTGGACTCATAAGCTCATGTAAGCTCCTTATAAAGCTTTTAAAAGCTTTTAGTAACTTTAAAATCCATTTTATAGTTAAAACTCAAAAATACAAAAAAATACTAAAAAATAGTTAGAAAATCAAAATTCAATGAAGAAGATGATCACAGCTGGAGCAGGGTGAATTCTGGATTGCCTTGGGTTTAGATGCTTCTTGGGAAGCTATAGGAAGTGTTCTTGAGCCTTGGTTCTCAGTTTTTACTTGGATTCCATTTTGTAAGCTTTTTGTTCCATTTTAGCATTTTACTGTTTAAGTCATTTATTAGCTTAAATCTCTGTGTTTTTATGTTTCTAAGTTGTAGTTAAGTAAAATTATGCATTAAAACAGTTTGCTTGTTCTCTTTAATTTGTAGTTACTAAAAACCTTAGTTTAACAGTCATTATAGCATAATTGTCATTTCTTAGTTCTATGATGTTATTGTTGTTGTTTAATGCTTCTTTAGTCTCAATATATGATAATATAAGGTCTTGAATCAGTTGCATGGTCTTAATCTGTGAAATCATTTGAAAATCACAAAATCAGTTGGTTATAGGGTTGTTTGGATTCACTGTGTTACCTGTGTTAAAGGGTGTTCAAGACATTGTTCTTGTTTGTTGTTTGTCACACTTGGTCATAGTAACTCAAGAAACAATAAAAACCAAAGGCTCATTTGTAAGAAAGTCAAAATAGCCTTTCGATCACACCTTGTTTATTAACTGTAGATTTCATGTTCCATGATCATGTTTTTATGTTCATAAGTTGTTATTATTGATCAAACTAGTCTTAATTCACCTTATAACATCATAATCGTGAAGTAGATTTGATTTAAAACTCATAAAAGTCAACTTAGCTCATTTCATTAAAAGTCAAATTTTCTTATTCGCAGCTAATAAACCGGTTAATTTTCTTGTGATTCACTGTTAGGATTTAGGACTTAAGCTTTTAGGTTTATAATATTTAGTTGCTCATCTTTATCACAAGAATTTTTATAATTTTTAGTTTGCTAGTTAAACCGCTTATTTTCTAGCTTCTTTAAGTACTTTTCTAAAACCTCCCTGCACTAATAGAGTTGGTTGTATCCGCTGATTTCACAAGCTCACACGAGCTTATTAGTGAACCTCGCCTGTGTAACTTAGCTTTTGAAAGCTCACCTAGCCGTCCCTTAGGTCCAAAGGCTTATTTTTAACTTTCTAGTTTATTTGGTGGTCGCTACTAGCTTTTTGTTTGTCCCATTTCTGCATGCATAATCGAACACTCTGTTTTACAAGCTTATTAGTGGGCCCCAGTGTGAGATTCTTGGCTTTTTAGGAACCTCAATAAGCCAGCTTCTTGTATCAAGGCTTATTTTTGGCCTCTGAGCTTTTGCCCCTAGCTTAATTTAGCCTACAAAAACTGTGCAGGCCTGTTTGGTTGGTTGGTTTAGTATAAGTGCTTATTAGCTTATTTTAAGCTTTTCAGTGTGTTTCTTTGTGCCTTTTAGCTTAATTTAAGTACCTTTAGCTTATTTTCATCTTAATTCACTTTTGTTTCTTTTTGTTTAGCTTATTTAACCACTTATTTTAGCTTGAAACATCAAAATAAGCCAAAAGCTTAAACTGTTAAGCTCTTAAGCTCTCAAACTGCTTATTTTCAAGTTCCAAAACTTTTGTCTTAATTAAAGTTGCTTAATTTCAGTAGTATAGTAGGTTTATAAAAGAAAAATCACAAAAACATCAATTTTAAAAATAGTGATAGCGTTTATTTAATATAAATTAGCTTTTGAATTTTCTTTTTCAGCTTATTATTAAGCACTTTATGTTTATATAATTTTCTTAGTCATCATCATAGGATAATTATAGAAAAATTTTAATTTTCTTAGTTTGTTTAGTATTTATTAGAATTTAAAATAGTTAAAAGTATTAAATAATTAATAATAAATAAATAAAAACATAAAATATCTTTTCAATTTTAAAATTAGTTTTCTAATATTTTAGATTTTCTAAGTTAAAATTTCAATTTTCTAGGTTAATTTTATATTTTCTTGTATTTAAGTGTATTTTAAATAATTAATAAATAGTAATTAAATAATAATAAATAGATAAAAGTGTAATAAATATATTTTCAGTTTTAAAATAAGTTTTATAATATTTTAGATTTTCTAAGTCATAATTTCACTTTTCTAGCTTTATTTAATATTTTCTTATATTTTAGGGTATTATTAAATAGTTAAAATAGTTTTAATTAATAATAATTAAATAAATAGTTATAAAAATAATTTTAATTTTCCAATAATTTTCTTTTATTATTAGGATTGTAAAATATCATTTTCATATCCGTAGGTATTTTATTCTTTAAATTTACGCTTTATTTTATACGCTACGTAAAATTTAGTAAACGACGATTTACGCTTGTTTAACTGATTGTTGTGCTTTATAGTTCTCGTATCCAAATACAATTTCAATCAATCAAGAGTGTAATTATAAACCAAAATCCTTACGCATCATTATCCTTAGTGATCATTCTATATCCGAACGCTTTCGAACACCATTCAACCTCCGGGACTTAACGACTGAATCCACTAAATTCCAAGGGAAATTGTATTGAGTCCATAATATTTGACTTTGTTGACTAAAACCTTTGGTCAATATTTCTTGACTGCTTTGGAAGCAATCAAAATTTTGGCGCACGCCGGGAGACTTTAGCGTGTTTTAAACATTTTCGCACCCATACTGCACGATACCACCTTTGTAAAATGCTTTTTGTAAAGTTATCAAAATCAAAAGTTCATTAACACTTTTCCTAAAGTGTTAACAACACCAAAAAATATAAAACAACAAAACAATCGTAACATTTTCTATCTTATATTTTCTTTAAGGTGATTCTTAAAGAGGTACGATTGGTTAAACGAGACGATACCAAAAATATTGTCCAAAAGTATTTAAACCTTTAGCACAAATCCATACCCACGCCTTTTTAGTGGTACTTAATAAATACATAAAATCAACCACCGCAAACCAAGGCGTAACACCTACCAACCTGGGTGTGAACATTAATAAGTTCCCAATCTTAAAGATAGAAACTTGCCTTTGTGTCCTTGTGATTTGGTATACCTTTTCAAAGAAGCCATTTCATTTGTGATTATTGGTTTAAGTTCACTTGTCGCTTTGCCTCGCATTTGTTTTTGAAAACCGATTTTATACTTAGTGCATGCAAGACTGCTCTTCCAAATTCTACAAGTCCACTTTCGTAGCTTGCAAGTATTCCACGTAAACGTAGAGGACGCTCGCTCCTTCACCGCGACCGAGGAACGCCTAGCACCACCACCCCTTCGTAATGGCGAAGATAAACCGATGAATGAGCTTCTCCAAGCACCCATCGAGGGTTACGGAGATGCTATTGTTGTCCCAAACCATCGCGGGTCGATACCTTCGAGCTCAAACCGGTTGCTTAATCGGTGACCCAAAGCCAATTTTATGGTTTTGAGCGGACGACCTCATGCACATATTCGATGGTTCAACAAGATTGCATCGACCATCAAATACAAGAATGTCCCACATGAAGCAATTAAGCTTCTTCGCTCCTATTCTCTGTAGGACAAGCCCTAATTGGCTTCGAGAAACAACCCCTGCTCCATCGAGACATGGGAGGATTTAGTCACTAAGTTTGTTAACAATTCTATCCTCCATCCCGAACTACAAGTCTTAAGAATGAGATAATGAAATTCACTCAAAGATTTGATGAATCATTCGGTGAGGCATGGGATCGTTATAAAGAGTTGTCTCGAAAGTGACCGCATCATGGTTTTACCGAGTTAATGCAAATGGATACTTTCTACAATGGTCTCGAACCAAACTAACCAAGACTCTTTAAATGCCTCCTGGAGGTAATTTCGAGCAAGACCACAAAAGAAGCCTTGCAAATCATAGAAAACAAGTCCCGTGTCCGCCTTTCCGAACAAAGACATATCGGTTGTTGGATATGAAAGTCAAGATATGAAAGTATCAGAACCGCAGTACCGGAAGAAGTCAAAGAGTCAAAGCATGCTAAAGACAAAGTCAAAGTACCGCACTATGAAGTCAGTATCGCAAGAACAATTGCTTATGGAAAGAATTGTATTCTATGTTTAGATTACTTGTCGCACAAGGATACAATTGTAAACCGACTAGGTTATCCTCGAGCCTATAAAAGGACCCCTAGATTGGCATTAGAGGTACGATTTCACAAAAAGAGTTTTAGAGTTTACTAATTAGTGTTTTAGAGAAAAGTTTGATTATCTTAGAGTTGTATTAAAGTATCTCGTGATAACAAGCGTATTTAGAGTTTATAATAAAAGTTATTCTTCTTAGCTTTGTTAAGTAATTCGCTGACTTAATAAAGATTGCTCGTTGTTTCTTTGTTAATAACTTAGATTTATCCGAGGTTATTAACCCTTAACAAGCTAGTTAAAGTTAGTTTGATTAAAGTATATCGATCCAACAAGTGGTATCGAGCTTGTGTGGAAACTCGACTAGGAAGAAACCCTACTTCAACAATATTCAAGATGTCGATCAAGTCGCTCCACCACCCTCAATCACCTCACCGTAATTCCAATAATCAAGAAGGAAAATATGATCTCGGTGCATGAAGATGAGGCAAGATATTGCCATTATGCACCATGCTTTATGGAATGTAATTGTGAATGGGAATGAAGTAGTTATCGAACCCATTAATATTCTCGACAACCAATCGCACCAAAGGCGCTCTTACCAAGAAGAACCATAAGGAATCAAGAAAAGGCACTAAACATTCTCTTATCGCCATTCCAGATGGTCATCTTCTTAAATTTCATGATGCTAAAGATGCTAAGCAACTGGGTCGCTCTTAAGACCAGATTGAGGAATGAAGCCTCTAAGAAGATGCACATAAATTTGTCAAGCAACAATTTGAAACTTTCACTTGGTGAAAGAGAGAATCTTGATGTCGATATGATAGGTTTCAAAATCTCCTCAACATGTTGGAGTTATACAAGGCGTAGTGTCACTGAGGATGCTAATTTGAAGTTTCTATGAGCTTGCCATCTACATGGCATGTGATTGCTACTATGATCGTAGGACAACAAGGATTGATGTCATGGACTTTGATGATCTCTATCATCAATCAAGGTGTATGAACATGAGATGAGTGGTCAACCAAATTCCAAATCTCACAAGATTGCTTTTCTATCATCTCGAAGAAGAACAAGATTCCAAAAGCATCGCTTTCCTAAAAGTACTGCTTCTCAAAGCATCGATGTTTACAATCCCCTTCATATGCTCAAGCAGCCCCACCATCTACCACTTTACACTCGATGAAGTTGTGTGCTCCTTCTTTGCACAACAAGCAAGCTTACCGTCACTTATGAAGAGGATCTAGCATGATTGAAGAAGATGCACTTGAAGAAATTGATATCGTGGCAAGTTGCTATGATCACCGCAAGGATCAAAAAGTACATGAAGAAGACAGCAAAAGTATTGATTTCAAACCAAAACAAGGAATAACTTTGACAAATCTCAAATTGAATGCTTCAATTGTCAAAAGATCGGTCACTTTGCAAGGAGTGCAGTTTGCTAAGTATCACAAATGTAACATCCGAGAAGCCAAAACTGAGCTCAAGAAATTCCAATAATCGAAACAAAGGCTTTGGTTGCTCAAGAGAAGTTATCAAGTTGACCGGAGTGAAGAGTTTGATGATGAACCGTGACTTACCGTATGGTAGCAAGGAAGATACAAATGAAGACACAAAGGAAGCATTGACCGGAGCATCGCTTTTGATGAAGAATCTAAACATGCCGCTGGAATCATGATGGCTTTGGAGATTTTGATTGGAGCAAAGAAAGTGAAGATGATTCTGTTCTTCTTGCTATGGTGGCTACTTCACCAACTCGCCTCCTATCTCGAGGTATGCTCAAACCGCATGAGTTTTATCTAAAATTACTTAACAGCTTATGCGATTGAAAGAGATAATTGTGTTAGAGCTAGGTCCGAGGTAACAAAGTTATCAAATCACTTTAGAGTCTATGGAAGCCAAAATATTAACTCATGAAAATAATGAAATGGCTCAATGAAAAATATGAACAACATGATTATCGCTAAAACTTAGTTAATGGAAACTAAACCGTAAAATTGTCGAAATTGAGAAATTGACTAAGGAAAGAGATGAACTGTTAGCTAAGTTTGCCGCTTGGGAGAGTCCGCTTGTCCCATGTTGCTTATGTTGAAAAATGCAGGCGGCTTACATTAGAACAAAGCTTAGATTTGGAATGGACTTTAGTAACATAGATGAAAACCAACCTAGTAATCGTGATGATGGTGATTTTGAGGACATAACCACTAGTGATGATGAAATCATTAACTATGTAGATACATCTAGTAATGAGGGCTCAATAAGTGAACCACCTCCCGAATATAAGAAAGACAATGGTTTCATGTCGCTCCTCATCCCATTAGTCATCAACCTCTAGGCCCGATGTTTCTCGCTTTGGAGCCGATGCCTAGAGTTTAGGAAGAAGCTTGTAGCTCAATCTAGGTCCGAGAAACCCAAAGAAGTCGTTGAAAATAATGTTCAAAATCAGCAAGACTTTAAAACAAAGTACTCGCTCAACAAGCAAGACTCTTCAAGAAAACCTTTTCAAAACAAGATCGCTAAACCTTTTGGGATAAATTTGGTCAAACAGATTTTATCGGGTCTCCAAGAAGGCAAAATAATTTTGGGCATAGACATAGAAGAAAACACTTTGAAGTATGGGTGAAAAACTGTTTTGTGTGTTACACCCTCATCACTTAATCAAAGATTGTGACAAACACTCGTAATATCTAAGCAAGTTTTCAAGGAATAGGTCTACCAACCGTAAACCTAGAGAACATAAATCGCCCGAATCATTCTAATAGAGTAAATCATAGTAATTTCTCACTGCACTATAGGTACCCTCACCGAGAAGACAATTTTCTAGGCAACCAAGACCTTCACAAGCAAGACTTCTCAAAGCACCGCCACCACACAAGGTCCCGCCACACTTCTTGGAACAGAACCTAGGAGATCTCACTATCAACCTAGAAGGTATTCCAATACACATAGGGGATCTAGATCACAGAACCAATTGTTAAAACCGAATGGGTTAAAAGGAAAGTACCGAGGGACAAACAAGACGCTCAACAAAAAGTGAATCGATGTTTTTGTGATACAAGAAAATGCTAATAATCCGGTGAAAGAGATTTATGTTGAAAACCGTAAAGTTTTGAAAATCCATGCTAAAAATCAAAAGATAATTTTGGATCATCATTTGAAGGATAATGGAATTACATACTCAAAGAATTTGAATTTGTAACTCCAAGGGGAACACAAGTCAAGAATGGCTTGGGTTCCTAAAAGTTACTAACTTTTTCTTTTGTGTGTGGAAACCCGTAAGAGGAGCTTAAAGATCATCTTATTGTGGATAGTGGTTGCTCGGCAAGATGACAGAGATAAAGAAATTTCGTCTCGACTTTAGATCTATTAGTGGAGGAAGAGTTGCTTTTGGGAATGATCCCAATGGAGGAAGGATTATCGAAAGGAACAATCAAAGCCGGAAGAATCGATTTTGAGAATGTTAGATATGTGAAGGAGCTAAAGTTCAACTTGTTGTCGGCCTCTCAAATCAGGATAAAAGCATCCCGTGTTATTCACCCATACGTAATGTCTTATTCTTTCATCCGACTTCAAACCCGTTGTCGATGACTCGGTAGTACTCGTGAGTACCAAGGACTAATGATGTGTATAGTCTCGACATGAAGAGTCTTCACTCTCATAGAAGGGCCACCGCTTAGTGGTAAAACATCAACTCAAGAAGCACATCGCTGGCATAGAAGATTGGGCCATGTTAACTACAAGAATATCAACAAACCGTCAAAGGCAATTTAGTTAGAGGTTTACCTTCAAAGACTTACAAGAATGATCATTCATGTTTGGCATGCAAGAAGGGTAACAACATAAAGCTTCATGCAAGAAGCTTGAGGAGAGAACTATAAGAGAACCATTGAGTCGTTACATATGGATCTGCTTTGGACCGCTCTCGTGGCAAGTTTAAACAAGAAGAAGCATCGCTTAGTTATTACAGTATGATTGCGTGAGATTTAGTTGGGTATTTTCTTGGGCTTTAAAGATGACACTTTTGATGCTATTCGACTCTAATTATAGCATCGAAAACCAATTAAGACTCAAGGTTAGAGGTATTAGATGTGACAATGGGACCGAATTCAAGAATAAACTTATGGATGACTTCGTACAACAAAGGAATCAAAAGGAGTTCAAGATTGCAAGAACACCACAAAGAAATGGTGTTGCAGAGAGAAAAATAGGACTTTGATTGAAGCAAATTAACTATGCTTTGCACTCTCAACTACCTATTCAATTCGGGTCGAGGTCGTAAGCATCGCTTGTTATGTTCTTAATGAGTATCCGTCACAAAACCACAAATAAAGACACCTTATGAGTTGTCGATGGGCAACAAACCCAACATTCGATTCTTGAAGCCTTTTGATGCCCTCTCACTATTTTAAACACCATTGATAACTGTAAGTTTGATGGCAAGTCAAGAAGGTTATTTATCGATATTGTACCAACAACAAAGGCTTTAGAGTCTACAGCAGAAGTTACTAAGAAGATTCAAGATTGTCTTCATGTTGAGTTTTAGAAGATCAAGAGAATTAGAAGGGTAAAGGTCCCGATTCGATGTTTGATCTTGAAGTTTTAACTCCATCCATGAACTATGTACTGTAAGAGAAGAAAACAAACCTGTATCATGGAGAAGATTCACAATATGTTGTTCATGGAGTTCATATTAGACCGATGTCGCTTCTCGATGAAGATCCTTAAGTCCAAAACAGCATCGTTGTTCCTAAGCAAAGTACCGATTCTTCAAAACAGCATCATGCACCACAATCCTCATTATCTCACGAGGATCAATCTATTCAAGAGGAACTTAATCATATGCTTCTTCAAGATGTATTAGCACATTCTTACACCGATGAACAAAGGAGAGCTTATGAAGAGGCAAAGAAGACCAAGACCGCAGAATACTCACAAGATTTTGACAAGATTTTCGACCAAAGCATCGCCGCACCTATTGACAATACTTTAGATGATTTCGATGATCCTACCATGCCCGGATTGAAGAAACCGATGATGAGCTTGAGGTCAAGGTATTTTATCGACTCCAATGAAGGTGCCGATTATACTAACTTGATGATACATATGGAGTTCCACAACACCAATCTTACGAATTCATAAGAATCATCCATTAATCAAATCATTGGTCCTTCTACTGAGTTATTACAAGACACAAAGCTAAGGGTTTCACAAAACCTCACAATGCTTACTTAGCTTTATGTATAAACAAAACAGTTGAATCATAAGGACCATCAAACCCGCTTATTTACTTGTTTCATCTCTCAAGAGGAACCCAAGAATATTGCTCAAGCTTTGACTAAAGAAAGTCGGGTGAAGCTACGCAGAAGAACTTCTTCAATTTAAACTTCAAGAAGTTTGGTTTTATGTGATCTTCCAGATGGGAAGAGAGTTATTGGAACCATATGGGTTTTTAGAGTCAAAAGAGATGAAAGAGGCAATGTTATCAAAAACAAGGCAATGTTAGTTGCTCAAGGTTATAGACAGGAAGAAGGGGTAGATTATGATGAGGTATTTGCTCCTGTGGCAAGGATTGAAGCAATTAGAATATTTCTTGCTTTGCTTCCTTATATGGGTTTTCGGGTCTACCGATGGATGTCAAGAGTGCCTTTCTTTATGGCACTATTACGTAAGAGGTGTATGTTAAGCAACCTCCGTGTTTTGAAGATCCCAAACATCCAAACAAAGTCTATAAGGTGGTTAAGGCTCTTTATGGCCTTCATCGTGCACCTAGAGCTTGGTATGATAGGCTCTCTACTTTCTTATTACAGCATGGATATAGGAGGGAGCTATAGACAAGACTTTGTTTATCAGAGAGACAAGAAGGATATCATGTTAGTTCGTGTTTATGTTGATCATATCATATTTGGGGCTACCAAACACCCATGGTTAAGGAGTTTGAGCAAATGATGCGTAATGAATTTCAAATGAGTTCAATGGGAGAGTTAACTTTCTTTTAGGACTTCGTGTTAAGCAACAAAGGAAGGAATTTTCATCACCAAGACAAGTATGTTACGTATATACTTAAGAAGTTTAATTTTGATGATATGAAGGTCACATTACACCTATTAAATCTATCAATTCATTGGGCAAAGATGAAGATGAACAAATTGAAGTCAAGTTATACAGATCTATGATTGGCTCTTATGTATCTTATCGCATCCGTGCCCGATATCATGTTTGCGCTTGTCTATGTGCAAGATATCAAGTCTCACCAAAGATCTCTCACATGAATGCAAAGGAAGAGAATCTTCGTTATTTAAAACAACAACCTGTTAGGGTTGTGGTATCCTAAAGAGTCACCTTTTACTTGGAAGCTTTTTCGATAGTGATTATGTGTGATAATTATGATCAAGATCAACAACCGGTGGATGCCAATATCTTGGAAGAAGGTTAGTCTCCGGCAATGCAAGAATAGACAATTGCAAAGAACATCATCTCATCAAGTCAATACGTAGTCGCCGTAAGTCGTTGTGGACAAGTTTTGTGGATGCGTAATCAACTCTTGGACTATGGGTTCAATTTAAGAATACTCATATCAATATTGATAATGAGAGTACTATTTGTATTGTGAAGAATCCAGCTTACCATTCCAAGACCAAGCACATTCAAATAAGGCATCACTTTATCGTAGATTGCTATGAGCATAGACTTATTAATGTGGTCAAGGTTCACACGGATGACAATGTAGTCGATTTACTCACAAAAGGTTTTGATGTGTCACGATTCAATCACTTGGTCATGAGCATTGGAATGATTAACTCATCGAGCTACATTTGAGGGATGACTATAAGGTGTTAGTGTAGTCCGTGCTTTGTTTGAGGGAGGCTATTATATACTTAGTTGTTATAGAGGAATTTCATGAAAGTAACGCTTTTAAGTTTCATGAAAGTACCGCTAGAAAGTATCGCTGGGAAAGTATCGCTTATGTGGAAAGTATCGTTTGTCGATTAAAGTAATCGCTCCAACGGTAATATTGTCGGGTAATTGCTTGTAACGGTAACTTTTTATTATGGGTCGTGATTTTTCAAATCCCACCTATAAATAACTACTTCCCGATTTTCCTCTCATATTATTACTGAGTCTTTCCATACTTATCTCACAATCACCATCTCTTTATTATTCAATAATATGGAAGAGGATGAATATTATATTAGATCAACAGTTGTTGGACTGACTATCAAGATTACAGAGGCCTCTATTCGAGAAGATTTATTATTTGGTGATGAAGAAGGGCTATTCGATTTAACAAGCATCTAATTTGGGATATTTTAGAGATCTTGGTTATGAAGGGTCTTTGACGGAACAAACATTTAAGAAAGCATTATTCGTCCTCAATGGAAGTTCTTGATTCATGTATCGCCCATTGCATAAGTTCTAAAAGTACTTTGGGAGCAAATAATAAATATAGCATCCGCAGTGGTCGGATTAGCTACCAATAGAGTGTTTAATTTTTCAAGGCTTATTTTGATGGGATGCTTTCACATATATCATCCGGGTCAACATGGTTGATGTACCCAAGGTTTGTACTGTGTTTTCTTAAACAAGCAATTGGTCGATGTTCCAAAACCCGCCGATTTGTTACCATCATTGTGCAACATGCCAAAATATTTACATTTATGGCTAGGCTAAGTGATTTGTTCAGAGGTGGAGATACTCCATTGACTACTACAATGCTAGAAGTTGTTTGTCAGACGTGATGAAGCCGGAGAGGATGAGGAAAGTGAAGGTACCGATTTCAGACATGGTACCGCTCACAAAGCACCGCCCTTGGTGTCGCTTTCAAAGGTCTCGCATCACCAAGTCGTCTACACACGGCATCGCATCCCAAGGTACTGCTTCTCAGCAAAGTACTGATGCTCCAGAACATGTTGATGTTACACCTCCACCATCTATACATGAATCTCAACAAGAAGTTCACTCACAATCTCAAGGAGATGAAGTTTCTATGGAGTCTGAAGGTCAAGTTCTCAACAATTATGCTTTAACTAGAGAATTGACAAGGTTGAAGAAATCTTTTGGAGAGCAAGCTAAAGCGCTTAAGAAGTTGAAGCGTAAGTATATGTGGTTAAGGAATTTTATTAAACCATATATTCAAGGTTACAACTTATGGGTTAAAGAGGAAAATAAACGCCTTAAGCAACTTCGAAAGGACTTAAAACGCAAGAAGGTTCATAAACCATCTTCTGTCCATTTGGGGAGGAAATTCAAAGAACAGAAATTGAAAGAAGATGATAAGGAGAAAGCAGATGATAAGGAGAAAGAAGATGACAAGGAAAATGGATCTCAAAGTACTGAAGAACTGGTTAATATTGAAAGTACTGAAGAAAGGACTGAACCTCTAAGCATCAAGAACCGGTTATTGAAGATCAAGGTACCGAACAACAAAGTATCGCTTTCATGGAACCTTCGACAAGAGGTAATAACACCAAGAGTATTGAATTTTGAAAAGAAGTCGGTCCTTCTACAATCGTTATACAAGAAGAGGAGGAAGCTACATTCAAACGTATTCATTCGCAAGTGATGATGAATACATTGCTACAATTTTAGGAGATTTGTCACATCCTAGAGGTGGTGTTACTATTAGAGATGTACAAGAAGAAGAACAACAAAGAACTTCTCAACCTCGCAATTGATTCTAAGGATAAAGGGAAAGGTGTTTTGTTGAAACCAAGAAAAAGAAACTAACTTTGCGTAACTTAGAGCAATTGAAGTTGCTAGGAATGAAGTCAGTAGCTAGAAAAGTTCAAGAAGAGTTAAATGCTAAAGATAGAAAAGATCAGAAGCTCAAGAAGCTCGTAATAGAGAAGCAACTCAAAAGGTACAAGATGAATTAAATGTCAAGTCACGAACCATTACAACCACCTACTCCGTTAGATATATGTCAAGAAGACCTAATTTAGCTAAAGAAAGGAATGCAATGATGGCATACTTAAAAGCAGAGGATATAAAGGATTGCGTGTTTAATTATGTTGATATGAAAAGACTATATGATGTCGAGAGAGGTTTATAAGAAAGATGTCATGGGCATTAAAGACTTTTAGAAGAAGCTACTTGACCGAAGTCGAAAGAAAGAAGAGTTTGAAAAGAAAAAGAAAATTGAAGTTACAGATGTTCGGTTTTCAAAGAAAGAAAAAGTTGAATTAAGATCTGAGACTAGTGATGAATTAAAGAATTATCTCAGAGTGGTAGATTTTGATTATACAAAGGAAGATGATGACATGAAGATGAATAGATCAAAGATTAGTGTTTTTGAAGTTGTGAAATCCAAGGATGGAGATTACATGATTTTTCATAAAGAAGATGAAAGCTTCAAAGTTTTCAAAAGGCTATGGGATATACTGCACATTATAGATAGAGTAGACCTATTCTACTTATATCATGTAGTGAAGGCTTACTTTGAAAATAATCCATTAGAAGGGATTGGTTTAGTTTTACATGGTGATCTCATAACTATATGGGAGATCAAGAAGACAAAGACCGATGATATTTGGAAGAATCAAGAAAGCGGGAAATTGTTTTTGGAGATTCTTTGAAGAACTGAATTCATGTTTTAGAGTCGGAAAATGGAACAATGATACACATGTTTGCGTAGAAGAAGATATCCTCTCACAATGAGCTCATGAGAAGAATGCTAGAGCATGGATTGGAAGTAGAAGAGGATAATGAAACTACTTGCATGGTTATCAATCGACTACCATTGTCAAGATGATCAATAACGGTATGAATTTTATTTGAATAAATACTTTTTGATATATCAAGATTTTTATTCAAAGTATCATTGATCGACAAGATTTCATCAAAGTACTGCTTGCGTAAATAAACCGCTTAAATGAATTTTAGAAGAAACCTTTGTTATGTAATAAATATTTTGAAATAAAGGTTGAATAAATGGTTTTGTGATGATAACATCAATAGGTTATCAATCCACCATGGTTACAAAAGGATTGACTAATCCATGAGCAAACGGCTCGTAAAGATATATCAAACCGCTTTTAGTTGACAACTTGCTAATAAGTTGATGGTAATCAACTCACCATATCGAATGTGAAGAGTTGGCTAGCCCACAAGAAAATGGCTTGTGGTAAAGGTCGTGGAAAACCATTATTGGTAATTAGTTCACCATTAGATAGAAGAACTAACTAGTCCGTATGGTACACTTTTGGTAAAGACAAATCAAAACCGTTGATAGCCGGTGGTTTGCTAAAATCATATGGTTATCAATGTACCATGGTCTTACACACCAAACCATTTATTACTCCGAGATAATGGCTTTGGTAAAGAGATCTAAATCCATTAAATTTTCAATGATTCACTGAAGTGATGAGAATAGTATGCAACTTAAACCGAATTAATGTACAATTTGTCATATGTTGTCGTGTTGCTAAAAGATGGAGCTTGTCGGATGTCATATGAAGAGAACAATTCTAAGAGATACTTTGACAAGTACAGATGTTATAGAGATAAAATCTAAAGACTATGAAACAATCCATTTTAAAGATGAAACTTTAAAGATATATGATAACGCCACACGCCGCATCGGGGTCAAGGAAACTTCCTTTTCTTCGAGCAAGTTTTATAACACCCTAGGCAAGGAACCTAATCGTTGTAGTGTAGTAATTAGGGTAAGCCACGGGTATTGATATCGCTCTCTAGGGAATAGGAATGCTAGTGAGAAGTTACTACGCTAAGGTTGAGGTTGAGGAAGATTATTTTTGTATTTTTATATTTTTGTAGAAATGGAAAAGGTACGAATCTCGGTATTGGATTTGGGGTTGGTATTGCTACCGATTACTCTACTATTATCTAATTATCTAAGCTAAGGTTGTGATAGTCTATGTCTAATTGATGTGTACTGTATGATAGTTTAAAGATGTGTTTACTTAGGTTTTACTACTCCTTAATTATCTCCTATTGATGGTTGATTTGTCACGTCCTTATTCCTAGTTGCGTTGTGATTCTAAGGCTATAGGCGTGCTTGTTTCCTAACTCTTTGAAATTACCAAAGGGTCTTGTTTACAAATCCTCTAGTGATTTATAGACGCCTACTCTACGGTTGTCCTTGAATACTTTATCCTACAATTACCTAGATAATTATATTCTAAAGTTCACAAAGAAAAGTCAAGCATTATACACAACGAATAATCTAGCGCACTCTAGATCATTAGTCAACTAAGATAAGTATCAACCAATCAATATTCAATAATTAAGTTTCATATTCCCTAAGCAAACACACAAATAAATTAGCCGGACATGGAGAACATGCAAGCATACACACAAATAATCAAAGACATAATTAAATTAATGAAGTAAATACTTATCTTGATGTATAATAGGGTTTAGAACCCTAAAATATCGCACAAGAAAGCCTTGGTTCGGTTTTAGGTTTTACCCAAAAGACTACACACAAAACCGAAAAATTCGGATTCTATATATAAGATTACATCCGCGACGGCGCCACCTTATGTTTCGTGGACGCCGCCGTGTCGCCGCCATTAGGGTTTCGCCTTGGCCACGTAAACCTTGCGACGGCGCCACCTTATGACCGTGACGCCGCCCCTTCACTCGACGCCGCCTTGGTCGCATCTAGGCCGCCCGAGTAACGACGGCCTACCTTTAGAACCCGACGTCGTCCCTTGAAAACATGCAATTTCGCTCGACCCGTCGCAAAATTCCTTCCCGACGGCGTCGCAGATATGCAGTGACGCCGCCGCTTTATGTTTCAAAGACTTTGAGTGTCTCGATTCGACTTTGGCCATTTTCTTCAGATATTCGCGCCTTTTCGTCCAAATAAGCATCATTCCAAAGATTTTGCCTTCAAGAGACCTAAAAGTGAAAAGGAACGATATTAAGCAATAACGGATACAAAAGTGATCGAATAAGGGCTTAAATGACCCTTAAAAGGTACCTTTAAAACCTTATCAAATATCCCTACACTTGGTATTTGCTTGTCCTCAAGCAAATGTGCTTTTAGCCAATTAATTTATAAGTTGGGGTCATGAAGCATTCATTCAAAACGGTCCACAACACATATAAGCCCCAAGAAAGTCATAACAAGCACGGAATTACATACTAGCACCTCACATGGGGTGTTTGGATACTCACATCTCTCTCGGTGTATATATGAAATATAACAAATCGGAAATGGAAGATAAACACTCATTAACCGGTCCTAGTACATAGATTACCATAGGCTTGAGAATAGATCAAACCTCCGTCGCTTACGTAAGCACCTAGGAAAGACTATCAAAGAGGTCTTTAAAGGGTTGTAATGTTAGGCTTACGGTAGGAAATGAAGGGTTTGGTGGGATAGGCTATTTAGTGGTGGATAGTCAAAATCTCTATGTTGCAAGTATACGAAGAATGGCGTTGCTAAGCCAAGACTCGACACTCTAAAACTCTAGGCAACGAAAATAAACAAACATAATTTAAAAGATAGATGTAGGATGGTAGCCCGTATGTTTTTTTTTTTTTTTTTTTTTTTTTTTTTTTTTTTTTTTTTTTTTTTTTTTTTTTTTTTTTTTTGCATACACTTTTACTCTACCATCCTCTACGGTACATCAAAATGATAGGGATTTATAGACACATCCCTACACTTGAGTTTTTATTACTCTAACACTAATTTGACCCGAATTGAAAAGATCAAAACACTTGGAGTACATTATTATGCAAACAAAGGGAATTTGAGTTTAACGTTCTCTTCCCTATATTTCATAAACTTTAACTTTTCCCATGAATCCCAATCATCCCAAAATCAGATACAAAGGATATGACTCGACTTAGCAACTCATGCAAGCAACCGATAATTGAACTAAGGGTTTTGGGTGATAACATAAATTTGCACTAAAAGTGAGTGCAATAAAGGTAGGCTAAGGCGATTTGGGTGTATATTTGGGGGGGGTGTAAACAATGCTCTTCATTGATATCCCGAAAACCGAAACATCACGAGAACCGCGAAAAGGATAGGCTCGAGGGGTTAACTAGGGTATCGTGTACTAAAGATGAGTACAACGCAAAGGGTGTGGGGAATTACTCAACCGATATGGAAGAAGTAATTATATTACAGGTATCAAACAAGGGTTTATCCTAATGCCTCTTATCATTTAGTTATTCCTAACTACACAAGTGTAGTCTCACTAGCGATCTCGAATGCATCACAAAACAAGTTCTAGAATCTAATATACTACCGGTTCACACTCTAAGCATTAAAGATGAATGCTTTAATTCCTACTAATCTAAGGGCGATCCTCACATTTTGGGTGGAATTTAGGTGGTAAAGGGTTTTTGTGCTAGTCATGCAACTTCCTATCCATGAGACGCTTTTGTTAAGACTAATGGCCCACTCTTATACGTCATGAAAAATTTTAAATTTGGCTAAAATTACCCTAACCTACATTTTCTCATGGTTTATTACACAAATACACTTGGACAAAGCAAATAGTCAAGGATAAGCATAGTTTCAAAGTTCCCGCTTTATTTTCCTCCCTACACTTAAACCGAACATTGTCCCCAATGTTCCCGAAAGTATCAAAGTTATGATAATAGAAGGTAATTAAAACGAAAGAAACTAATACTCCCCGATTAGCTCGGTAGGATCCGTAAAAGTGGTGGTTAAATCTTTCCAAGAAGAGTTTTTTGCGTGAAAGGCTCCTTCCAAACTTGTGTAACTTCTTCTTGACAAACTAAACCGCACACTAGAAGAAAACAAACGAAACCTTCGTAAAATCGGCGGTAATAATATACATAAGACTCGATTTAAACTAGGATATAATGCTTGTGGAATGGATGTTTACGTAATTTGTTTTGAAAGTTAAGATCCGAAAATTCCAAAATTTTACAAGTAGCTCGTAAAACGAGAAAAGTAAGTCGATGTTTTTATTCCTTCTCGACGCCAAAGTTGCAATCTCGACGTCAGTTATCCCGACAAAACCGGTCTCGCGATTTTCGGAAAAATTCGAAAATTTGCATCTTTAGAATCTGGAAAAATTTCGCAAAAACATCCATTATGACTCGATACAAGCATTTGACTCGAACAAACAAACATATATATCTTTTAGTTAATTGTTATTCTCATGTTTACGCTTCTTATGAAAACGTGTGTAATCCTCCCTACACTTATCCTTTATGTAAAATACCTTTATATGTAATTAAGACGAGGTTAAAACAAAATAAAGCATTTTACAAATTCAAACATGAGGACAAACAATTAATAAAAGATATATGACACTAACAAGCAAACAATTAAGCATGGGTTGCCTCCCACTAAGCGCTTTTCTTTATTTAAGAGTCTTGTAGCTAGACTCGTAGTCCCGCTCCTACGTTTTGCATCACCGCCTCTTCGTCATTCATTTTCTTCATCAAGCGGCGAGACGTTGTATGTTCACCGTGGATTCCGTGCCATTGTCACAATTATGGTGACGGTTTCGTTTAAGTTGGTTTCTTAATCGTGAAAAGCCCAAACCATCTTGGGTTGTTTTTCCTTGCATTGCCCTTTTCCTTGATTTGTACTGTAAGTACTTTTTCTCCTTTTAGAAATTTCTTAGGGTCCTTTTGTGCCTTAGGTACCGAGGTGGGGTTGCTTCCTAACTTATTATCGGGTTTCCACAATGTTGCATACAATCCTTGGACCATGAAGTCTCTAAGCCCTTTTTCCCACTCATTCATCTTTTCTTAACATTATGGCTAGGTTTTTCCGATTCCTTCGTAATCATTTCCATGATTTTGAGAGGATACCTTGGGATGATGGGTATCCTAGCATACCCTTTCCGCTTTTGAGTATCATGACGCCTCTCCGCATTTGATGGTTGCCTTGGCGGTAGCTAGAAACGGTGTTCCAAGAATGAGGGTATGTTTTGTCTTCTTCAAAATCAACGATCACGAAATCTACCGGATAAACAATGTTAGCCACCTCAATTAGAACATCTATTGCGACTCCTACGGGTGAACATAAGTGTGATTAGCTAAGGAGAGTCTAAGGTCGGTGATTGGCCGGTTTCTCCTTAGTTAACTTATTATAGATTGATAATGGCATTATGTTCACATCGGCCCCCGATCGCCAAGGCATTAATATTATCAATGTCACCTATGCTAACCGGTATTACGAAATTTCGTGGTGTTACGCTTCCTTGTTAGAGGTTTTTATAACTAACTCATACATGGGGTCCCATAGGTAGGGCCATACTCTTCTTCACCATTTTTCATCAAGGGCTTCCTTGAGAACTTCATTGTACCTAAAGTTGTTTACTTGGTTTGCAATGGTTTTCTTGTTGATTTCGACTTAAGGTAGTATTCAATGGTCTCGTGCTCGTCGTCATGCACCGACTCCTCCTTATTACTTCCCTCGCTTTTCCGCCTCAACCTTTGCATTCTCGGGCATAATGGAAACAATTGACAAATGAAGTGGGAGGGCAATCGTTGTTTACGAGCACCTTTTCGAACCTTTGTTTTGGTAAACTCAATTACCAAATTCATCATTTCCGCCATCTTTGCTTGCATCTCTCTCTCTCGCTTATAAACCTCCTCTTCAAACTCGGCTAATCTTTCCGTATGAGCCGCCATGTACTCCTCATTTGTTCCTTGAAGCTTGGTGAGAGTGGTATTGGGAAGTAGAACGGAAACGCCTTCGGAAGTTGGGTTTTGATCACGACTTGAGACTCAAGGAGGTGTGGGGTGGTAGGTAGAGTTGGCGAATTTGACGGCCTCTCGAGGAATTTGTACGGGGCTCTTTTTCGCCTTTCCATAAGATAATCAATCCCTTCTCAATGGCGCCATTTGTTTCTCGAGGTGTCGGAGGATTCGGACGGGTTGATATGGCGTTGATTACGTTAATCGGAGTCTCGGAGAATCATTCCAATCTTCGTAGCTTTGATCAAGAAGCTCCTCTATAATATCCCAAGATTTCTCCGCATTGAAGTCGCCGAGCCTTCCACCGCGCCCGATCAATGGATCGTCGAGTGATGAAGTCGGTATGATCGTAGAAGATTTGGATTTGAAGCCAAAGATCGATGCCATGATGGGGAAGTCACGGAGTAGATCCTTGAATCGAGTCCACGCTTTGTAAAGTGATTCACCTTGGAGTTGTCAAACGTTAAGATTTCTCGCCTAAGCTTAGTGGTTCTCCCGTGGGAAAAATTGAGCAAGGAAGCGAGAAGTAAGATCATCCCAACTTGAGATGGAGCCATGGAAGTCGCTCAAGCCAATTACTAGCTTGGTCCCGTAGAGAGAATTGGAAGAGACGCAAGCGTGGTCTCCCGAGTAGTAGCATCAAGGTCGATGGAATCGACAATTTTGAGGAAATCCTCGATGTCGATTTGGATCTTCGAACGAAGTCCATGGAATGCACATCCGCTTTGCACCAACCGGATGGTGTCGGATCGCAGGCCGTAGTTTGGGCTTGGTCGGGAAGCTCAATGGTGTTCCTATAACCTAGGTGGTTTGGTCTCGAGTACTCACCAAGAGTACGGGCTCTTGGCGGTCGTTTGGTGGTGGGTTGATGAGTGGTGGTTGGTTGTCACCTTCCATGGTGAAAAGTGATGGGTGTTACGAACAAAGGTCACGAAGAAGGGGATAGACTAAGAGAAAGCTAAAAATGAGAAAAATTTACTTGATAGGAATCACAAAGAAACCTAAACGAGGTGGACTACTAACTAGCTA
This sequence comes from Chrysanthemum lavandulifolium, assembly GCA_022545495.1. Classification (NCBI taxonomy): domain Eukaryota; kingdom Viridiplantae; phylum Streptophyta; class Magnoliopsida; order Asterales; family Asteraceae; genus Chrysanthemum; species Chrysanthemum lavandulifolium. The sequence continues at coordinate 19,819,937 of CM040246.1, forward strand.
TTCTATTCCCGCAGCGGCGCCAAAACTTGATAACGCCACACGCGCCGCTCGGGGTCAAGGAAACTTCCTTTCTTCGAGCAAGTTTTATAACACCCCAGGCAAAGGAACCTAATCGTTGTAGTGTAGTAATTAGGGTAAGCCACGGGTATTGATATCGCTCTCAGGGAATAGGAATGCTAGTGAGAAGTTACTACGCTAAGGTTGAGGTTGAGGAAGATTATTTTTGTATTTTTATATTTTTGTAGAAATGGAAAAGGTACGAATCTCGGTATTGGATTTGGGGGTTGGTATTGCTACCGATTACTCTACTATTATCTAATTATCTAAGCTAAGGTTGTGATAGTCTATGTCTAATTGATGTGTACTGTATGATAGTTTAAAGATGTGTTTACTTAGGTTTTACTACTCCTTAATTATCTCCTATTGATGGTTGATTTGTCACGTCCTTATTCCTAGTTGCGTTGTGATTCTAAGGCTATAGGCGTGCTTGTTTCCTAACTCTTTGAAATTACCAAAGGGTCTTGTTTACAAATCCTCTAGTGATTTATAGACGCCTACTCTACGGTTGTCCTTGAATACTTTATCCTACAATTACCTAGATAATTATATTCTAAAGTTCACAAAGAAAAGTCAAGCATTATACACAACGAATAATCTAGCGCACTCTAGATCATTAGTCAACTAAGATAAGTATCAACCAATCAATATTCAATAATTAAGTTTCATATTCCTAAGCAAACACACAAATAAATTAGCCGGACATGGAGAACATGCAAGCATACACACAAATAATCAAAGACATAATTAAATTAATGAAGTAAATACTTATCTTGATGTATAATAGGGTTTAGAACCCTAAAATATCGCACAAGAAAGCCTTGGTTCGGTTTTAGGTTTTACCCAAAAGACTACACACAAAACCGAAAAATTCGGATTCTATATATAAGATTACATCCGCGACGCGCCACCTTATGTTTCGTGACGCCGCCGTGTCGCCGCCATTAGGGTTTCGCCTTGGCCACGTAAACCTTGCGACGGCCACCTTATGACCGTGACGCCGCCCCTTCACCGACGCCGCCTTGGCCGCATCTAGGCCGCCCGAGTAACGACGGCCTACCTTTAGAACCCGACGTCGTCCCTTGAAAACATGCAATTTCGCTCGACCCGCCGCAAAATTCCTTCCCGACGGCGTCGCAGATATATGTGACGCCGCCGCTTTATGTTTCAAAGACTTTGAGTGTCTCGATTCGACTTTGGCCATTTTCTTCAGATATTCGCGCCTTTTCGTCCAAATAAGCATCATTCCAAGATTTTGCCTTCAAGAGACCTAAAAGTGAAAAGGAACGATATTAAGCAATAACGGATACAAAAGTGATCGAATAAGGGCTTAAATGACCCCTTAAAAGGTACCTTTAAAACCTTATCAATGCTTTTAGCCAATTAATTTATAAGTTGGGGTCATGAAGCATTCATTCAAAACGGTCCACAACACATATAAGCCCGCAAAAGTAATAACAATCACGGAATTACATACTAGCACCTCACATGGGGTGTTTGGATACTCACATCTCTCTCGGTGTATATATGAAATATAACAAATCGGAAATGGAAGATAAACACTCATTAACCGGTCCTAGTACATAGATTACCATAGGCTTGAGAATAGATCAAACCTCCGCCGCTTTGGCGTGAAGCACCTAGGAAAGACTATCAAAGAGGTCTTTAAAGGGTTGTAATGTTAGGCTTACGGTAGGAAATGAAGGGTTTGGTGGGATAGGCTATTTAGTGGTGGATAGTCAAAAATCTCTATGTTGCAAGTATACGAAGAATGGCGTTGCTAAGCCAAGACTCGACACTCTAAAACTCTAGGCAACGAAAATAAACAAACATAATTTAAAAGATAGATGTAGGATGGTAGCCCGTATTTTTTTTTTTTTTTTTTTTTTTTTTTTTTTTTTTTTTTTTTTTTTTTTTTTTTTTTTTTTTTTTTTTTTTTTTTTTGCATACACTTTTACTCTACCATCCTCTACGGTACATCAAAATGATAGGGATTTATAGACACATCCCTACACTTGAGTTTTATTACTCTAACACTAATTTGACCCGAATTGAAAAGATCAAAACACTTGGAGTACATTATTATGCAAACAAAGGAATTTGAGTTTAACGTTCTCTTCCTATATTTCATAAACTTTAACTTTTCCCATGAATCCCAATCATCCCAAAATCAGATACAAAGGATATGACTCGACTTAGCAACTCATGCAAGCAACCGATAATTGAACTAAGGGTTTTGGGTGATAACATAAATTTGCACTAAAAGTGAGTGCAATAAAGGTAGGCTAAGGCGATTTGGGTGTATATTCGGGGGGGTGTAAACAATGCTCTTCATTGATATCCCGGAAAACCGAAACATCACGAGAACCGCGAAAAGGATAGGCTCGAGGGGTTAACTAGGGTATCGTGTACTAAAGATGAGTACAACGCAAAGGGTGTGGGGAATTACTCAACCGATATGGAAGACGTAATTATATTACAAGTATCAAACAAGGGTTTATCCTAATGCCTCTTATCATTTAGTTATTCCTAACTACACAAGTGTAGTCTCACTAGCGATCTCGAATGCATCACAAAACAAGTTCTAGAATCTAATATACTACCGGTTCACACTCTAAGCATTAAAGATGAATGCTTTAATTCCTACTAATCTAGTGGCGATCCTCACATTTTGGGTGGAATTTAGGTGGTAAGGTTTTTGTGCTAGTCATGCAACTTCCTATCCATGAGACGCTTTTGTTAAGACTAATGGCCCACTCTTATACGTCATGAAAAATTTTAAATTTGGCTAAAATTACCCTAACCTACATTTTCTCATGGTTTATTACACAAATACACTTGGACAAAGCAAATAGTCAAGGATAAGCATAGTTTCAAAGTTCCCGCTTTATTTTCCTCCCTACACTTAAACCGAACATTGTCCCCAATGTTCCCGAAAGTATCAAAGTTATGATAATAGAAGGTAATTAAAACGAAAGAAACTAATACCCCCGATTAGCTCGGTAGGATCCGTAAAAGTGGTGGTTAAATCTTTTCCAAGAAGAGTTTTTGCGTGAAAGGCTCCTTCCAAACTTGTGTAACTTCTTCTTGACAAACTAAACCCGCACACTAGAAGAAAACAAACGAAACCTTCGTAAAATCGGCGGTAATAATATACATAAGACTCGATTTAAACTAGGATATAATGCTTGTGGAATGGATGTTTACGTAATTTGTTTTGAAAGTTAAGATCCGAAAATTCCAAAATTTTACAAGTAGCTCGTAAAACGAGAAAAAGTAAGTCGATGTTTTATTCCTTCTCGACGCCAAGTTATCCTGACGAAAAACCGGTCTGCGATTTTCGGAAAAATTCGAAAATTTGCATCTTTAGAACTGGAAAATTTACGCAAAAACATCCATTATGACTCGATACAAGCATTTGACTCGAACAAACAAACATATATATCTTTTAGTTAATTGTTATTCTCATGTTTACGTTTCTTATGAAAACGTGTGTAATCCTCCCTACACTTATCCTTTATGTAAAATACCTTTATATGTAATTAAGACGAGGTTAAAAACAAAATAAAGCATTTTACAAATTCAAACATGAGGACAAACAATTAATAAAAGATATATGACACTAACAAGCAAACAATTAAGCATGGGTTGCCTCCCACGAAGCGCTTTTCTTTATTTAAGAGTCTTGTAGCTAGACTCGTAGTCCCGCTCCTACGTTTTTGCATCACCGCCTCTTCGTCATTCATTTCTCTTCATCGAGCGGCGAGACGTTGTATGTTCACCGTGGATTCCGTGCCATCTTGTCAATTATGGTGACGGTTTAGTTTAAGTTGGTTTCTTAATCGTGAAAAGCCCAAACCATCTTGGGTTGTTTTTTCCTTGCATTGCCCTTTTCCTTGATTTGCATGTAAGTACTTTTCTCCTTTTAGAAATTTCTTAGGTTCCTTTTGTGCCTTAGGTACCGAGGTGGGGTTGCTTCCTAACTTATTATCGGGTTTCCACAATGTTGCATACAATCCTTGGACCATGAAGTCTCTAAGCCCTTTTTCCCTATCATTCATCTTTTCTTAACATTATGGCTAGGGTTTTCCGATTCCTTCGTAATCATTTCCATGATTTTGAGAGGATACCTTGGGATGATGGGTATCCTAGCATACCCCTTTCCGCTGAGTATCATGACGCCTCTCCGCATTTGATGGTTGCCTTGGCGGTAGCTAGAAACGGTGTTCCAAGAATGAGGGTATGTTTTGTCTTCTTCAAAATCAACGATCACGAAATCTACCGGATAAACAATGTTAGCCACCTCAATTAGAACATCTATTGCGACTCCTACGGGTGAACATAAGTGTGATTAGCTAAGGAGAGTCTAAGGTCAGATCGGCCGGTTTCTCCTTAGTTAACTTATTATAGATTGATAATGGCATTATGTTCACATCACCCCCGATCGGCCAAGGCATTAATATTATCAATGTCACCTATGCTAACCGGTATTACGAAATTTCGTGGTGTTACGCTTCCTTGTTAGAGGTTTTTATAACTAACTCACTGTGGGTCCCATAGGTAGGGCCATACTCTTCTTCACCATTTTTCATCAAGGGCTTCCTTGAGAACTTCATTGTACCTAAAGTTGTTTACTTGGTTTGCAATGGTTTTCTTGTTGATTTCGTACTTAAGGTAGTATTCAATGGTCTCAGCTCGTCGTCATGCAATCGACTCCTCCTTATTACTTCCCTCGGTTTTCGCGCCTCAACCTTTGCATTCTCGGCATAATGGAAACAGCGTTGACAAATGAAGTGGGAGGGCAATCGCTGTTTCACGAGCACCTTTTCGAACCTTTGTTTTGGTAAACTCAATTACCAAATTCATCATTTCCGTCATCTTTGCTTGCATCTCCTCTCTCTCGCTTATAAACCTCCTCTTCAAACTCGGCTAATCTTTCCGATGAGCCGCCATGTACCCTCATTTGTTCCTTGAAGCTTGGTGAGAGTGGTATTGGGAAGTAGAACGGAAACGCCTTCGAAGTTGGGTTTTGATCACGACTTGAGACTCAAGGAGGTGTGGGGTGGTAGGTAGAGTTGGCGAATTTGACGGCCTTCGAGGAATTTGTACGGGGCTCTTTTCTCGCCTTTCCATAAGATAATCAATCCCTTTCTCAATGGCGCCATTTGTTTCTCGAGGTGCTCTGAGGATTCGGACGGGTTGATATGGCGTTGATTACGTTAATCGAGTCTCGGAGAATCATTCCAATCTTCGTAGCTTTGATCAAGAAGCTCCTCTATAATATCCCAAGATTTCTCTGCATTGAAGTCGCCGAGCCTTCCACCGCGGCCCGATCAATGGATCGTCGAGTGATGAAGTCGGTATGATCGTAGAAGATTTGGATTTGAAGCCAAAGATCGATGCCATGATGGGGAAGTCTACGGAGTAGATCCTTGAATCGATTCCACGCTTTGTAAAGTGATTCACCTTGGAGTTGTCAAACGTTAAGATTTCTCGCCTAAGCTTAGTGGTTCTCCCGGTGGGAAAAATTGAGCAAGGAAGCGAGAAGTAAGATCATCCCAACTTGAGATGGAGCCATGGAAGTCGCTCAAGCCAATTACTAGCTTGGTCCCGTAGAGAGAATTGGAAGAGACGCAAGCGCGTGGTCTCCCGAGTAGTAGCATCAAGGTCGATGGAATCGACAATTTTGAGGAAATACCTCGATGTCGATTTGGATCTTCTGAACGAAGTCCATGGAATGCACATCCGCTTTGCACCAACCGGATGGTGTCGGATCGCAGGCCGTAGTTTGGGCTTGGTCGGGAAGCTCAATGGTGTTCCTATAACCTAGGTGGTTTGGTCTCGAGTACTCACCAAGAGTACGGGCTCTTGGCGGGTCGTTTGGTGGTGGGTTGATGAGTGGTGGTTGGTTGTCACCTTCCATGGTGAAAAGTGATGGGTGTTACGAACAAAGGTCACGAAGAAGGGGATAGACCAAGAGAAAGCTAAAAATGAGAAAAATTTACTTGATAGGAATCAAGCAAAGAAACCTAAACGAGGTGGACTACTAACTAGCTATTCTATTCCCCAGCGCGCCAAAAACTTGATAACGCCACACGCCGTTCGGGGTCAAGGAAACTTCCTTTCTTCGAGCAAGTTTTATAACACCCTAGGCAATGAACCTAATCGTTGTAGTGTAGTAATTAGGGTAAGCCACGGTATTGATATCGCTCTCTGGGGAATAGGAATGCTAGTGAGAAGTTACTACGCTAAGGTTGAGGTTGAGGAAGATTATTTTTGTATTTTTATATTTTGTAGAAATGGAAAAGGTACGAATCTCGGTATTGGATTTGGGGTTGGTATTGCTACCGATTACTCTACTATTATCTAATTATCTAAGCTAAGGTTGTGATAGTCTATGTCTAGTTGATGTGTACTGTATGATAGTTTAAAGATGTGTTTACTTAGGTTTTACTACTCCTTAATTATCTCCTATTGATGGTTGATTTGTCACATCCTTATTCCTAGTTGCGTTGTGATTCTAAGGCTATAGGCGTGCTTGTTTCCTAACTCTTTGAAATTACCAAAGGGTCTTGTTTACAAATCCTCTAGTGATTTATAGACGCCTACTCTACGGTTGTCCTTGAATACTTTATCCTACAATTACCTAGATAATTATATTCTAAAGTTCACAAAGAAAAGTCAAGCATTAAGTACACAACGAATAATCTAGCGACTCTAGATCATTAGTCAACTAAGATAAGTATCAACCAATCAATATTCAATAATTAAGTTTCATATTCCTAAGCAAACACACAAATAAATTATGGGACATGGAGAACATGCAAGCATACACACAAATAATCAAAGACATAATTAAATTAATGAAGTAAATACTTATCTTGATGTATAATAGGGTTTAGAACCCTAAAATATCGCACAAGAAAGCCTTGGTTCGGTTTTAGGTTTTACCCAAAAGACTACACACCAAAACCGAAAAATTCGGATTCTATATATAAGATTACATCCGCGACGCGCCACCTTATGTTTCGGACGCCGTCGTGTCGCCGTCATTAGGGTTTCGTCTTGGCCACGTAAACCTTGCGACGGCCACCTTATGACCGTGACGCCGTCCCTTCACTCCGACGCCGTCTTGGCGCATCTAGGCCGTCCCGAGTAACGACGGCCTACTCCTTTAGAACCCGACGCCGTCCCCTTGAAAACATGCAATTTCGCTTTCGACCCGTCGCAAAATTCCTTCCCGACGCGTCGCAGATATGCAGATGACGCCGCCGCCTTATGTTTCAAAGACTTTGAGTGTCTCGATTCGACTTTGGCCATTTTCTTCAGATATTCGCTCGTCCAAATAAGCATCATTCCAAAGATTTTGCCTTCAAGAGACCTAAAAGTGAAAAGGAACGATATTAAGCAATAACGGATACAGAAGTGATCGAATAAGGGCTTAAATGACCCTTAAAAGGTACCTTTAAAACCTTATCAATACCGATGAGCTATTGAAGCAATTCATGAAATCCCAAGATGAAATGAACCAAGGTTGTTGGTCAAGGTTTCCAACATCAAGGATCAAAACGATCTAAAGAAGTCTTTAAATGATCAACCCTCAAGGGATCGAACAATAGAAAACTTCCAAGCAACACGATCGCTAACCCGAGTTGTTGGGCGATGCAAAGGCGATCACAACCGAAGTGGTGTATCATACGATGGACCCGCTATTGCTTCATATGATGGACCCGCTATTCCTACTACCTCTTCTTCTCTCTCCGAAGGTATTGGAAAGTGAACCCGAGGCGACAAAGGACAAGGAACTTCCTACTAATAACGGAGGTACCAGACGATGTCCAACCTCAAGTTGTCCCGAAACCCAAATCCAATCCAGAGTTGTTTTGAACCTCCAAGAGCTCCATTGAAAACCCCAATCCAAATCTTCTATTCCTTACCCATCACGTTTGAATGAGCAAAGCTCTGAAAAATCCGGTCATCAAATGGACAAATTTTTCAAATTTTCCAAGAACTACATTTTGACATAAGCTTTGCGGATGCTATCATGTCGATGCCCAAGTTTGCATCAACTCTCAAACACATGTTAAGCAACAAGGAAAACTATTTGAAATGGCTAAACTCCTTCGAACGAGAAGCGCTCGTGATTCATTAAAGAAGCTTCGAGAAGCTTGGAGATCCCGGAAAATTTCTCTTACCTTGTGTATTTCCGTGAATGGTTGAATGCTTTGCCTTAGCCGATCTTGGTGCAAGCATCAACCCGATGCCTCATTCAAGATGGAAGAAACTTTCTTTAGGACCTTACTCCTACATGCATGACTCTCGAGCTTGCAGATCGTACAATATCCCGTCCACTTGGCATTGCCGAGGATGTATTCGTGAAAGTAGGAAAGTTCCATTTTCCGGTGACTTTGTGGTTGTTGACTTGATGTCGATCATCGGGTTCCCTCATTGTTGGACGAGGATTCACGAGAACGGGCCGTGCTCTCATTGATGTATTTGAGCAAGAAATCACATTACGTGTAGGTAATGAAGTCGTCACTTTAACCTTGATCAAAATTGAGGTACTCCGCAAACTATGATTCCGAGTCGGTTAACCGAATAGATATCATTGATGTTGCTTCAAGAGTACTCTCAAGAAGTTCTCGGTTATGTTCATAATTCTTCGAGTGATAATCTCACTCATTCATCTCAACCCATCATTGCCAATTCTACTCCTTCTCTCACTCCGTTTGAGGGAAGCGACTTTATCTTGGAAGAGATTGAAGCATACTTGCCTAGTGATTATGTTCCATGGGAAATTGATCACGCTCCCATCGACATCGAGGGGGACATACTTCTCATTGAGAAGTTGCTTAATGATGATCCATCATCAATCCCCCACACTAGTGATTCAATTCCAGATGAGATTAATAACAATGAGATTAACTGAGGAGATATTCTTCTTCTTGAGAAGTTGTTAAATCATGACACTTCTACTCCACTCCTCCTCAAGAACTTCATAACAAGGAAGTCAAGTCGGTTGAGAAAATCAAGAATTTCAAGTCGAACTTAAGGACTTACCACCTCATCTCGAGTATGCATTTCTTGAGGGTGATGATAAATTACCCGTCATTATTGCTCGAGATTTGAGTAAAGATGAAAAACTGCTCGATAAAGGTCTTGAAGTCACACAAGCAAGCAATTGCTTGAAACTCTCCGACATTAAGGGTATCAACCCCGAGTTTTGTACTCACAAAATCTTGATGGAGGATGACTTCAAGCCGCCATCCAACATCGAGAAGGGTGAATCCTAAGATTCATGAGGTTATCAAACAGAGGTTCTCAAACTTCTTGATGCGGTTTAATTTACCCGATCTCGATAGTCCTTGGGTTAGCCCAATTCATCGTGTTCCTAAAAGGGTGGCATTCTTGTTGTCACAAATGAAAATAACGAGTTAATTCCAACTCATTTGGTTACGGATGGCGTGTTTGCATTGACTATCGTAAGTTGAATGACGCCACCCGAAAAGACCATTTTCCCTACCCTTCATGGACCAAATGCTTGAGAGATTAGCGGGAACGAATACTATTGTTTCCTAGATGGTTTCTCGGGGTATTTTCAGATCCCCATTGATCCACAAGATCAAGAAAAGACCACATTCACCGCCCATACGGAACTTTTGCCTACTGCACGTATGCCTTTTGGCCTATGTAATGCTCCCGCACGCTCCAACGATGTATGATGGCAATTTTCCACGACATGATCGGGAAACAATGGAGGTGTTTATGGATGACTTCTCGGTCATTGGGGACTCATTTCAAACATGTCTCTCCCATTTAGAAAAATGCTAAAACGATGTGAAGACACCGATCTTTGCCTAAATTGGGAGAAGAGCCACTTTATGGTCAAAGAAGGAATTGTCCTAGGCCATAAGATTTCAAAAATGGGATTGAGGTCGATAGAGCAAAAGTCGATGTTATTGCTAAATTGCCTCATCCTACTACCGTCAAAGGTATTAGGAGTTTTTAGGACATGCCGGTTTTATCGCAGATTCATACAAGATTTTTCTAAGATCGCTCCGCCTATGACTCATCTTCTTGAAAAGATGCTCCTTTTATCTTCTCACCGAGTGCATCAAGCTTTTGAAACATTAAAGAAAAAGCTTATCAAGCACCCATTCTTGTTGCCCCGATCGGGATTTACCCTTTGAACTCATGTGCGATGCAAGTGATTTTGCTATCGGTGCGGTCTTAGGGCAACGTAAAACCAAGCATTTTCACCTATCCACTACGCGAGTAAGACTATGATCAAGCTCAAACCCATTACACCACTACGTAAAAAGAGCTACTAGTCGTGGTGTATGCGTTTGAGAAATTTCGCCATACCTAATCTTGACCAAATGCGTGGTGTATACGGATCACTCGGCTCTCAAATATCTCTTTGCAAAACAAGATGCAAAGCCGAGATTGCTCCGTTAGGTTCTCCTCCTGCAAGAATTTGATATCATAATACGTGATAAAAAGGAGCCGAGAATTTGGTCACGATCATTTGTCCGTCTAGAAAACCCTCACCAAGATATTTTCGAGAAAAGAAAATAAATGAAACATTTCCTCTCGAGACACTCAATGCGGTTACTTTTCGTGGAAACTCTACTACCCCATGGTTTGTCGACTTTGCAAATTACCATGCGGGTAACTTCATAATGAAAGGAATGTCGACCCAACATAAGAACAAATTCTTCAAGGATGTTAAACATTACTCGGGACGACCCTACTTATTCAAAATCATGCGGATCAAGTCATCCGACGGTGTGTTTATGGACGTGAAGCTATGGATATTCTCAAAGCTTGCCATTTGGACCCACGGGGCCATCATAGTCCAAATTACACCGCCAAAAGGTGTTTGATTCCGGTTTTATTGGCCCACTATTTATAAGGATGCCCACGAATTTGTCAAAACTTGTGACGCTTGTCAACGCCACGGAAATATCTCTCAAAGAAATGAAATGCCGCAAAACGCCATTCAAGTGTGTGAGATTTTGACATCCGGGGCATTGACTTTATGGGACCATTTCCATCATCTCGAGGAAACAAATACATACTCGTGGTCGTTGACTATTTGTCAAAATGGGTTGAAGCGAAAGCTTTGCCTACCAACGATGCCCGAGTTGTTGTGAAATTCTTAAAATCTCTTTTGCTAGGTTTGGAACTCCACGAGCTATAATCGATGATCGTGGTACGCATTTTGCAATGACTAGTTTGATAGAGTCATGCAAAAGTATGGTGTAACCCACCGTCTCTCATCGCATACCACCCCAAACAAGTGGGCAAGTGGAAGTTTCCAACCGAGGTATTAAAAGAATTCGAAAGGATAGTAGGCGAAAACCGTGCATCCCGGTCGGATAAACCGGATGACGACTGGCCTTCCAGACAATTTTATAAAACACCCATCGGGTGTACTCCATACAAGCTAGTGTACGGAAGGCATGTCATCTACCGATTGAGCTTGAGCACAAAGCATACCGGGCCTTGAAACATGCCAACTTCGATATTCAGACGGTGGTGATCACATAAAAGTTCAAATGAATGAATTAAATGAACTTCGTGATCAAGCATACGAGAACTCTTTAATCTACAAACAAAAGACAAAGAAGATTCATGACTCAAAATCAAGAACCGCGTTTTCAACGTTGGTGATCGAGTCCTTCTTTTCAATTCAAGATTGAGGATTTTCTCAGAAAACTAAAATCCACCGGTCCGGACCATTCACCATCACTAAAGTATTTCCTTATGGAACCATTGAGTTATCTCAACCCGATGGTCCAAATTTTAAAGTGAATGGTCATCGATTGAAACACTATTTTGGAGAGGACATTCCACCCATGGTTGTCCCGGATCTACAAACTTTCCCCATGAACCAATGAATGCGGGGATCGAGTCAAGCTAGCGACTCGGTAATCAAAACAAGAGCACACCATATGGGTTTTCACCATATTTCGATTTCTTTCTACTTTCTACCACCCTAGTGTGGGGAGTTGCCCATTGTTGTATATAAGTTTTCATATAAAAAAAATGGTATATATCAAAAATAAAATAATGGCCGTAGTATTTCCCTTTTACGTTCTATGTTTCGCATAACCGCGGTACTTTGAATATTAAGGGCAATATTCATTTCTAGTGTGGGGGAATTCTCACGAATTTTATCATGTAATTATACCACCCAATTCCCCATTTTGGCAAAATTTTTTTTTGGAGTAAGTGTTTTGCACTTACTCACTTACGATTATCGATCCGCCATGTCTAATAAACAAAAGGATTGGCTAATCCAGAGCAAACGGCTCTAGGTAAAGATATCTCAAATCCTTTGATGGCTTGCAATTTGCCCAAAATTGTATGGTGTTCATTTCACCATATCTTTAATTAGTGAAAAGTTGGCTAGCCCGCAAGTTTATGGCTTGTGCTAAAGGCGTTGGAAAACCATAATTGGTAATCGACTCACCAAAGATATTTTATCTAAGAGTTGGCTAGTCCGAAGCAAACGACTTACGGTAAAGACAAATCAAAACCGTTGAAAGTCGGTGATTTGCTCAAAATCATTTGGTTATCATTGTACCAAGGTCCTTACTTGAACTAAAACAATTGGCTACTCCGAAGTAATGGCTTTTGGTAAAGAGATTGAAATCCATTAAAGTTTCAAAAGATTGCTAGGGACTAGCAATAGTTTAGTGTGGGGATTGATGAGTGTCTAAATACTCATCATTTTATTCCCATTTAAACGCTAAAACATCCGAAAACACTCGTAAATGCCACAAAATACTATAAATATCATTAAAATGTGTTTTATGTGTTACAAGTGCAAAAGGATTGAAAATCGATGAAAACAACAAAGTTTACATAATTTACAATTTAGGTCCTTAAACTTTCATAAATTGGCAAAACTAGTCCTCGTAATTCAAAACTTGTAAAATATCATTAAAGGTCCTTGGGATTCACAAGTTGTTATAAATAGTCCTTTGAAGTTAAAATTGCATATTTACAACTTTGGTCCCTCAACTTTGGAAAGTATCAAAATGGTCCTTGTTTTCTTTTAAAGATGAAAATGGCATTTATAGTCCTTGTATTATTGATACTTGGCAAGTTTGGCCCTTGAATAACTTTGGAATATTGGCAGGCCAACCCTCACTTTGCACAAATTACAAACTTGGTCCTTGTGATATTATAAGCTTAAACCAACCGGACCCTTTTAATTATCTAAACCCAAAGCCCAACACCAAGCCCAACCCATGGTTTAAAAATAAAACCGCCACCACTGTGACACCTTCCTCTACCTCACCGCAAACCACAAACCACTCGGTTTTCACCACCACTGTTCCTCCACCTCATCACGGTGATAACCACTCCCTCTCCACCACCCTTCCACCTATACATCACCCACAAAGCATTTAATGCTTCCCACCATAGCAGCTTTCAATTGTTACACTCACAAACTTGGTTTTGCTTTCCAACTCACCTCTAGCTCCATGCCTACTTCACGTTTTGTCCCTCCACCTCCACAATCACCCAAAAATCCTTAATTGCTAAAAACCAGCTCTAATCCACTACTATGACTTTTGGCGCCAAAAGTAAATTCAAAGGCTATGATCATCTCTCGCTCATCCAATGGCCAAGATTGCAAGTGGGATATATTCGAAGCATGTGGAGTCTCAAAAGCTATAAAGAAGGAAGGAAAAGAGGAAAAATCTATCTAGTGTAATTTTTCTTAGCTTATGTCGAATTAGTTAATTTTCAATTTCAAAGGTATGTTTAAGCTTTCAAGTACTTTGTTAAGTATTTTTGGTGTATTTCAAACTTGTTTTCGTTTCAATTTCGGTTTATCTATATAAATTCGGTTTATGCAATTTTCAAGTTCAAAATCTCAAGTTTATTTATATGTGATTGTAGTGGATGTTAAGGACTTGTTAAGATGATATAAGCTCCTAGATAGCTTTTAAGAGCTATTAGAACCATTAAAATCATTTTGTAGTTATAGAACTTAAAAATTCAAAAAATCAAGAAAAATAGGTTAAAATAAAAATCATTGAAGATGGTGCAAGAAAGTCAAGCGAGTTGATTATTGGATGAAATGGTTTAGTGGCCTTGTGGAAGGCCTATAGGAGTGGTATCTTGGTCTTGGTTTCAATTCTTCTTCTTGGAAAGTTTTGTAAGAAAATCTTCCATTTTGCTCTCTCTTGCTCCATAGCTTATTGTGTGTTCATTGTCATTTTCTTTGCTTATATGTGTTATTTAAAGTAATAATAGCCTAGTTTGATAATTAGTTTAAGCTTAAATATCATTTTCCATTAAATAGCCAAAATTAGTCAAATAAGTCAAATATAGGTGTTAGCTTATTAGTGCTTATTTATTGTTAAAAGTTGCTTATTATAGTCTAATTAAGTTAGTCAATCAAGAAATCGAACTTATAGTTTAAAATTGTGTGTTTTACTTGAGAATACCACAACAAACTCTATAAAGGAGTTGATTGGCATTAGGTTCATTTCGAGTTTGAGGCTAGATCGGGGTAAGGTTAGTTGTTTGAGTCTTATCTAGGTTAGTTAAAGTCAATTTAGTCTTCAAATTGCACTACAATTTAAAAAGTCAAAATTCCAATCCACACCTTGTTTATTAACGTCAAGGATTTACAAGTTCAAATCCTTCATATTGGTGTATAATTAGTAGACTCATCAAACTAGTCTTAATTAACCTTATTACAACATAATCGTGAGTAGGATTGATCCAAAGTTCATCAAAGTCAACTTATTTGGTTTTCTTAAAAGTCAAATTTTCACTTAGTCGGTTTTGAATAAAATAGATAATTTTCTATAGGATTTAATTTTGAGTTTTATGTTTTATGCTTTTGGGATATTAATATTTAGTTTCTCATCTTTATCACAAGTAATTTTTATAATTTTAGTTTGCTAGTTAAACCGCTTATTTTCTAGCTTCTTTTAAGTACTTTTCCAAAAACCTCCCCTGTACCAGTGGAGTTGATTGTATCTGCTTGATTTCACAAGCTCACACAAAGCTTATTAGTGAACCTCAGCTTGTGTAACTTAGCTTTTTGGAAAGCTCACCTAGCTGTCCCTTAGGTCCAGTGCTTATTTTTAACTTTCTAGCTTATTTGGTAGGGCCGCTACTAGCTTTTTGTTTGTCCCATTTCTTGTGTACACTAAACACTCAATGTTTTACAAGCTTTTTCTCAAGCTCATTACAAGCTTATTAGTGGGCCCCAGTGTGAGATTCTTGGCTTTTTGGGAACCTCAATAAGCCAGCTTCTTGTATCAAGGCTTATTTTTGGCCTCTGAGCTTTTGCCCCTAGGTTAATTTAGCCTACAAAAACTGTGCAGGCCTCTTTGGTTGCTTGGTTTAGTATAAGTGCTTATTAGCTTATTTTAAGCTTTTCAGTGTGTTTCTTTGTGCCTTTTAGCTTAATTTAAGTACCTTTAGCTTAATTTCATCTTAATTCACTTTTGTTTCTTTTTGTTTAGCTTATTTGGCCACTTATTTTAGCTTGAAACATCAAAATAAGCCAAAAGCTTAAACTGTTAAGCTCTCAAACTGCTTATTTTCAAGTTCCAAAATTTTTGTCTTAATTAAAGTTGCTTATTTTCAGTAGTATAGTAGGTTTATAAAAGAAAAATCACAAAAACATCAATTTTAAAAATAGTGATAGCGTTTATTTAATATAAATTAGCTTTTTAATTTTCTTTTTCAGCTTATTATTAAGCACTTTCTGTTTTTATAATTTTCTTAGCTTTCTGTCACCATAGGATAATTATAGAAAAAATTTCAGAATTTTCTTAGTTTGTTTAGTATTTATTAGAATTTAAAATAGTTAAAAAGTATTAAATAATTAATAATAAATAAATAAAAAACATAAAAAATATCTTTTAAATTTTAAAATTAGTTTTCTAATATTTTAGATTTTTCTAAGTTAAAATTTCAATTTTCTAGGTTAATTTTATATTTTCTTGTATTTAAGTGTATTTTAAATAATTAATAAATAGTAATTAATTAATAATAAATAGATAAAAGTGTAAAAATATATTTTCAGTTTTAAAATAAGTTTTATAATATTTTAGATTTTCTAAGTCATAATTTTACTTTTCTAGCTTTATTTAATATTTTCTTATATTTTAGAGTATTATTAAATAGTTAAAAATAGTTTTTAATTAATAATAATTAAATAAATAGTTATAAAAATAATTTTAATTTTCCAATAATTTTCTTTTATTATTAGGATTGTAAAAATATCATTTTCATATCCGTAGGTATTTTATTCTTTTAAATTTACGTTTTATTTTATACGTTTACGTAAAATTTAGTAAACGTACGCATTTACGTTTGTTTAATCGATTGTTGTGCTTTATAGTTCGTATCCAAATACAATTCCAATCAATCAAGAGTGTAATTATGAACCAAAATCCTTACTTAGTGATCATTATCCTTAGTGATCATTCTATATCTAAAACCTTTGGAACGTTTTGGAAGAACACCATTCAACCTCATTTGGTTTAAAAGGACTTAACGACCTAGGAATCCACTAAATTGGCCAAGGAAATTGTATTGAGTCCATAATAGTTGACATCGATTTGTTGACTAAAACCTTTGGTCAATATTTCTTGACTGTTTTGGAAGCGATCAAGTCACGTCCTTATTCTTAACGCGTTGTGTTTCTAAGGTCGTAGGTATGCGTTTATCCCTAACTCTTTGAAGCTACCTAAGGTTAATGACTACGAAATCTCTAGGATTCATAAACTTAACACTAAGGTTATCTTTTGATATTTAGCCTACAATTCCACTAGTAACTATAAGCTAAGGTTCAACAAAGACTAATCAAGCATTAACAACACAACAAATGACCTATCGCAATACTAGGTCAATCACAATTAAGATAAGAGACAACCAATCAATATTCAATAACTAGGTTTCATATTATCTAAGCAAACACACAAGTAAATTAGTCGGACATGGAGAAAATGCAAGCATACACACAAACAATTGAAGACATGATTAAATCAATGAAGTAAAACACTTATCTTGTTGTAAAATAGGTATGGAACCCTAAGATATGACAAGACATCCTTGGTTCGGTTTAGGTTTTACTCCACAAAACTACCTCTCTAAAACCGAAAAATTCGGATTCTATATATATTGTTACAAAATGCGACGTCGTCACTCTTTAATTGTGACGCCCGCCCGTCGCCGCCATTAGGGTTTCGTCTTGGCCACGCCAACTCGCGACGGAGTCGCCTTTATGCTCGTTACGCCCGTCGGCTTCAACCTCCGACGCCGCCTATTGATAGGAATCAAGCAAAGAAACCTAAACGAGGTGGACTACTAACTAGCTATTCTATTCCCCGGTGGCGCCAAAACTTGATACGCTTACACGCGTTCGGGGTCAAAGGAACTTCCTTTCTTCGAGCAAGTTTTATAACACCCCAGGCAAGTGAACCTAATCGTTGTAGTGTAGTATTAGGGTAAGCCACGGGTATTGATATCGTTCTCTAGGGAATAGGAATGCTAGTGAGAAGTTACTACACTAAGGTTGGGGTTGAGGAAGATTATTTTTATCTTTTATGTTTTTAGAAATTGAAAAGGTACGAATCTCGGGGTTTGGATTTGGGGGTTGTTATTTCTACCGATTACTCTACTTATCTGATCTAAGGTGTATGTAGTCTATGTCTAATTATTGTGTGCTCGTATGATAGTTTAAAGATGTGTTTACTTAGGTTTTATTACTCCTTAATTATCTCCTATTGATGGTTGAATTGTCACGTCCTTATTCTTAATCGCGTTGTGTGTCTAAAGTCGTAGGGTATGCATTTGTCCCTAACTCTTTGAAACTACCAAAGGGTCTCGTCTACAATATCTCTCGGAATTATAAACTCTAACTCTAAGGTACTTTTTGGATGGTTTAGCCTACAACTACTCTAGGCGTTATAGTCTAAGGTTCACAAAGATTAATCAAGCATTAACTACACAACGAATGACCAATCGCATTACTAGATCATTAACAATTAAGATAAGAGACAACCAATCAATATTCAATAATTAAGTTTCAGATTCCCTAAGCAAACACATAAGTAAATTAGTCGGACATGGAGAACATGCAAGCATACACACAAGTAATTGAAGACATAATTGAATTAATGAAGTAAAACACTTATCTTGATGTAAGATAGGGTTTGGAACCCTAAAATCTTGTATAAGATGACCTTGGTTCGGTTTAGGTTTTTACTCCAAAAGACTACACATCGAAAACCGAAAATTCGGATTCTATATATAAGATTACATTCGCGACGGCGTCACCTTATGATTTGTGACGCCGTGGTCATTATCATTAGGGTTTCATCTTGGCCACGTTAGTCTTGCGGCGGCGTCACCCTATGCTTGTGGCCGTCCTCTTCACCTCGACGCCGCCTCGATCAAATCTAGGCCGTCGAGTGCGACGACTCTCTTTTAAAGCCCCGACACCGTCACTTGAAAATAAGCAATTTGGCTCTTGATCGTCACAACATGTGCTCCGACGGCGTCGCAGGTAACACCGACGCCGTCCCCTTGTATTTCAAAGATCTGAGTGACTCGATTCTTGACTTTGGCCATTTTCTTCAGATATCCGCGCCTTTTCGTCCAAATAAGTGCCATTCCAAAGAATTTGCCTTGAGAGACCTAAAAGGTGAAAAGGAACGATATTAAGTAATAACGTATACAAAAGTGATCAAATAAGGGCTTAAACGACCCTCAAAAGGTACATTTTAAAACCTTATCAAATATCCCTACACTTGGTATTTGCTTGTCCTCAAGTAAATGTGCTTTTAGCCAATTAATTTATAAGTTAGGGGTCATGAAGCATTGGTTTAAAACAATCCACAACACATATAAGCCCCAAAAAGTCATAACAAGCACGAAAATTACATACTAACACCTCACATGGGGTGTTTGGATACTACATCTCTCGGTGTATATGAAATATAACAAGTTGGAAATGGAAGATAAACACTCATTAACCGGTCCTAGTACATAGATTACCATAGGCTTAAGAATAGATCAAACCTCCATCGCTTTGGCGTAAGCACCTAGGAAAGACTATCAAAGAGGTCTTTAAAGGGTTGTAATGTTAGGCTTACGGTAGGGAAACAAAGGGTTTGGTGGGATAGGTTATTTAGTGGTGGCAAGTCAAAAATCTCTATGTTACAAGCATACGAAGAATGGCGTTGCTAAGCCAAGACTCGACACTTTAAACTCTGAAATAAACAATCATAAATTTAAAGATAGATGTAGGATGGTAGCCCGTATGTTTTTTTTTTGAACACTCTATTTTTTTTCTTTTCTCTTTTCTATTTTTTTCGATTTTTTTTCATACACTTTTACTCTACCATCCTCTACGGTAACATCAAAATGATAGGGATTTATAGGCACATCCCTACACTTGAGTTTTTATTACTCTAACACTAATTTGACCCGAATTGAAAGATCAAAACACTTGGAGTACATTATAACGCAAATAAAGGGAATTTGAATTTAACGCCCTTCCGTCATTTCATAGACTTTAACTTTCCCATGAGTCCCAATCATCCCAAACTGTGTACAAAGGATATGACTCGACTTAGCAACTCATGCAAGCAACTAGATAATTGAACTAAGGGTTTAGTGTGATAACAATAATGCACTAAAAGTGAGTGCATAGAAGGTAGGCTAAGGCGATTTGGGTGTACATTTGGGGTGGGGTGTAAACAATGCTCTTCATTGATATTCGGAAAAACCGAAACATCACGAGAACCGCGAAAAGGATAGGCTCGAGGGGTTAACTAGGGTATCGTGTACTAAAGATGAGTACAACGCAAAGGGTGTGGGGAATTACTCAACCGATGTGGAAAAAGTAATTATATTACGGTATCAAACAAGGGTTATCCTAATGCCTCTTATCATTTAGTTATTCCTAACTACACAAGTGTAGTCTTACTAGCGATCTCGGGATGCATTACAAAACAAGTTCTAGAATCTATTATACTACCGGTTCACACACTAAGCATTAAAGATGAATGCTTCAATTCCTACTAATCTAAGGGCGATCCTCACATTTTGGGTGGAATTTAGGTGGTAAAGGGCTTTTGTGCTAGTCATATAACTTCCTATCCGTGAGACGCTTTTGTTAAGACTAATGGCCCACTCCTATATGTCATGAAAAATTTTAAATTTGGTGCCAAAATTACCCTAACCGACATTTTCTCATGGTTTATTACACAAATACAATTGGACAAAGCAAATAATCAAGGATAAGCATAGTTTCAAAGTTCTCGTTTTATTTTCCTCCCCACACTTAAACCGAACATTGTCCCCAATGTTCCCAAGAAAGTATCAAAGTTATGATAATAGAAGGTAAAAAACGAAAGAAACTAATACTCCCCTGATTAGCTCGGTAGGATCCGTGCGTAAAGTAGTGGTTAAATCCTTTCCAAGAAGAATGTATGCGTGAAAAGCTCCTTCCAATCTTATGTATCTTCTTCTTAATAAATTAAACCTGCACACTTGAAGAAAACAAACGAAACCTTCGTGTAAAATCGGTGGTAATAATATATATAAGACTCTACTAAACTAGGATATAATGCTTGTGGAATGGATGTTTACAAAATTTACGGAAAATTAAGACCGGAAAATTCCACAAATTTATAAGTAGCTCGAAAACGAGAAAAAGTAATTTGTTGTTTTACTCCTTCACGACGCCGTCAGTTATCCCGACAAAAAGCGGTATGCGATTTTTGGAAAATTTACATCTTTAGAATCTGGAAAAATTTCGCAAAACATCCATTATGACTCGATACAAGCATTTGATTCGAACAAAACACATATATATCTTTTAATTAATTGAAATTCTCATGTTCACATTTCTTTTGAAAACGTGTAATCCTCCCTACACTTATCCTTTATGTAAAATACCTTTATATGCAATTAAGACGAGGTTAAAACAAAATAAAGCATTTTACAAATTTAAACATGAGAATAAGCAATCAATAAAAGATATATGACACTAACAAGCAAACAATTAAGCATGGGTTGCCTCCCACGAAGCGCTTTTCTTTATTTATGAGTCTTGTAGCTAGACTCGTAGTCGTGCCCTTACGTGACTTCATTACCGTCATCTCCTTCCTCATGACGGTCTCTATTGGAGAATTCCATGTTGTAAGAGTGCCCTAGGATGAACCTTTCTAAGAGGTCGTCCTCTCCCCAATTGGTTCTATATTTCGGTCCTAAGTTCAAGCAATCCTTATAGAATCCGAAAATCTTAGCCATAACATAATCTACTCCTTTTTCCTTATCCTCATTATTCCTATAATAGACCTATAGTTTAAGTTCCTTTTCATCATTGGAGAGTGATGAAAACTTCTCAATCTTAAATGGCATTTGGTAAGCTACATCATCGGTCTTATATTTGAATCGCACTATTCCTAATGAGGGATCATAAGTCATCCCAGTGTTTTCTATGAAAGGTTTTCCTAGAATAACGTGCGACAAGCTAGGATCTATGGCCGTGCTAATATCATCTACAATTATGAAGTCTGTAGGAAACTTGAAACTACCTACATAAATGAGCAATCCCTTAATTCTACCAAGAAAATTGCATCTAACCCTAGGATTATCGGGGTCTTGCCTAGTTGGGATGGGCTTCTTCATTACCCAATTATAGTAGGTGTTAGTCATTATGTTTATTGGTGATTTTCGGTCAATGTAGGCCTTTGCCACGAAAAGGTGTCCTATGCAACATGGTATGTTAAGATTCCAAGGGTTCCCAAACTTGATTCTAGGGCTTTTCCTAACATACATGTGACGGAGGTCACGCACTAAGTGAGGGTGGCGAGATAGCTCTTCTTCCGTAGGAAATTTATTGAAATAGTCATTGTCTACTTTATCTACTTCCTCGGTTGTTTCATTATCCTCAAGTATATGGTCCTCTTCGTCATTTGTTCTATTAGGTTTCTCTAAGGTGATGGTATTGACGAATTGGACGTGTTTAACTAACTTACTTGGGTCCTTAATCTCTACACCGGAAGGCTCGGGAGTTGAGATAGCATTAACCTTCCTATCACTATTGGACATGGCTTTCAAGAGGTTATCTATCTTCCTATCCATCTCGGCTTGTTGTTGGTTAAAACGGTCTGAGAGCTTAGCTATTTGAGCTTCTTAGGATGCGACTAGGTGTTGCAACATCCCTTCAATGTTTTGTTGGTTAGGACCATGAGATGGGGGCCATGAGAAATCATTGAAAGTGAATTCTTTGGTTTGTCCCCAATAGAAGTCGGGCTTGCTCTTCCAAGCTTCTCGGGTATCATTGAAATTCCTAGGTCCGGGGTGTTGTAGGGAATCTTCCTCCCGTTCCATTAATACGTGAGGATGCGTAGTCAACGGAAGCATGGTCGGGGAATCGGGTGCAAGTGCGCGTGTTATGCGGATCACTACATGGCTCACACGAGGAAGAAACTTTGTTCACATGGCGTGAAGACTTAGGATTTTCGTAGGAACTCATTAGGAATTTAACTTGATCTTCAAGTTCGAGCATCCTACGGTCGGAAGGTTGTGAGTCTATGGGAGGCAAGGAGATTGCCTTAACGGTTTGGGCACTCACGGGGTCATTCCAACTTTCGTTGTCATAGAGAGCAAGGTCCTCTATTATACCCCATGATTCTTCCGCGGTGAGATCACTAAGTTTTCCACCGGCCGCTTGGTCAATGGATCGCCTTGTGGGGAACTTGACATGATCATCAAAGAGTTGGACTTGGAGCCAAAGATAAATGCCGTGATGAGGGACTTCATGAAGTAAGTCCTTGAATCGAGTCCATGCTTCGTAGAGAGATTCACCTTGACGTTGTTGGAACATCAAGATGTCATTCCTAAGCTTAGTGGTTCTCCCCGGTGGGAAAATTGAGCAAGGAAGCGAGAGGTGAGATCATCCAAACTTGAGATGGAGCCGGCGGGAAGTCGCTCAAGCCAATTACTAGCTTGGTCCCGTAGAGAGAATTGGAAGAGCGGCAGCGTGGTCTCCCGAGTAGTAGCATCAAGGTCGATGGAATCGACAATTTTAAGGAAATCCTTAAGATGCTAATTAGGATCTTGACGAAGTCCATGGAATGCACATCCGCTTTGCACCAACCGGATGGTGTCGGATCGCAGGCCGTAGTTTGGGCTTGGTCGGGAAGCTCAATGGTGTTCCTATAGCCTAGGTGGCTTGGTCTCGAGTATTCACCAAGAGTACGGGCTCTTGGCGGGTCATTTGGTGGTAGGTTGATGAATGGTGGTTGGTTATCACCTTCCATGATGAAAAGTGATGGGATTACGAACAAAGGTCACGAAGAAGGGGATAGACTACGAGGAAGCTAAAAATGAGAAAAATTTACTTGATAGGAATCAAGCAAAGAAACCTAAGCGAGGTGGACTACTAACTAGCTATTCTATTCCCGGTAGCGGCGCCTAAAACTTGATACGCTTACGGTGTTCGGGGTCAAAGGAACTTCCTTTTCTTGAGCAAGTTTTATAACACCCTAGGCGATGAACCTAATCGTTGTAGTGTAGTATTAGGGTAAGCCACGGTATTGATATCGTTCTCAGGGAATAGGAATGCTAGTGAGAAGTTACTATGCTAAGGTTGGGGTTGAGGAAGATTATTTTTATCTTTTTATGTTTTTAGAAATTGAAAAGGTACGAATCTCGGGGTTCGGATTTGGGGGTTGGTATTTCTACCGATTACTCTACTTATCTAATTATCTGATCTAAGGTATATGTAGTCTATGTCTAATTATTGTGTACTCGTATGATAGTTTAAAGATGTATTTACTTAGGTTTTATTACTCCTTAAGTATCTCCTATTGATGGTTGAATTGTCACGTCCTTATTCTTAATCGCGTTGTGTGTCTAAAGTCGTAGGGTATGCGTTTGTCCCTAACTCGTTGAAACTACCAAAGGGTCTCATCTACAATATCTCCAGGAATTATAAACTCTAACTCTAAGGTACTCTTTGGATGGTTTAGCCTACAACTACTCTAGGCGTTATAGTCTAAGGTTCACAAAGATTAATCAAGCATTAACTACACAACGAATGACCTATCGCATTACTAGACCATTAACAATTAAGATAAGAGACAACCAATCAATATTCAATAATTAAGTTTCATATTCCCTAAGCAAACACATAAGTAAATTAGCCGGACATGGAGAACATGCAAGCATACACACAAGTAATTGAAGACATAATTGAATTAATGAAGTAAAACACTTATCTTGATGTAAGATAGGGTTTGGAACCCTAAAATCTTGTACAAGATAGCCTTGGTCTGGTTTAGGTTTTTACTCCAAAAGACTACACCTGAAAACCGAAAAATTCGGATTCTATATATAAGATTACATTCGCGACGGCGTCACCTTATGATTTGTGACGCCGTGGTCGCCGTCATTAGGGTTTCGTCTTGGCCACGTTAGTCTTCTGACGGCGTCACCTTATGCTTGTGACGCCGTCCTCTTGACCTCTCGCCGCGCTGGATCAAATCTAGGCCGTCGAGTGCGACGACATACTCTTTTAAAGCGACACCGTCACTTGAAAATAAGAAATTTGGCTCTTGATCGTCACAACATGTGCTCGACGGCGTCGCAGTAACACCGACGCCGTCCCTTATATTCAATGATCCGAGTGACTCGATTCTTGACTTTGGCCATTTTCTTCAGATATCCGCGCCTTTTCGGTCCAAATAAGTGCCATTCAAGCTATTTGCCTTGAGAGACCTAAAAGTGAAAAGGAACGATATTAAGTAATAACGGATACAAAAGTGATCAAATAAGGGCTTAAACGACCGCTCAAAAAGGTACATTTTAAAACTTTATAACCTACACTTGGTATCTGCTTGGCCAATTAATTTATAAGTTAGGGGTCATGAAGCATTGGTTTAGAACTATTCACAACACATATAAGCCCCGCAAAAGTCATAACAAGCACGGAAATTACATACTAGCACCTCACAAGTGGTGTTTGGATACTCTCATCTCTCGGGTGTATATGAAATATATCAAATTGGAAATGGAAGATAAACACTCATTAACCGGTCCTAGTACATAGATTACCATAGGCTTGAGACTATATCAAACCTCCATCGCTTTGGCGTAAGCAAATTGGAAAAACTATCCAAGAGGTCTTTTAAAGGGTTGTAACGTTAGGCTTATGGTAGGGAAACAAAGGGTTTGATGGGATAGGCGATTTAGTGGTGGCAAGTCAAAAATCTTTATGTTACAAGCATGCGAAGAATGGCGTTGCTAAGCCAAGACTCGACACTCTAAACTCTTGATAACTTGAAACAAACGAATATAAATTTAATGATAGATGTTGGATGGTAGCCGTATGTTATATATATATATATATATATATATATATATATATATATATATATATATATATATATATATATATATATATATATATAGGTTTAGGTTATTATGAAAAGTTTCTTAGAATGAAAAGAATGAGAAGGCATGTGGAGGTGACATGTGTCACCTTGCCACATCATCATGCCACATCACCATACCCCACCCCCGAAAAAAAATTTCCCAAAATTTTTTTTTGCAAAAAAAAAAAAATCCGCCAAAATTTCCGCCAAAATTTTTTTCGCATCATAGTTATAAAGTTCTTGCATCACAATCATGATTTTAGTGCATTAAGGTTATAAATTATCGCATCACGCTTATAAAGTTATCGCATCACGGTTATAAAGTTAATGCATCACAATCATGATTTTAGTGCATTAATGTTATAACCTTGATTTTAGTGCATCATAGTTGATGCACTTAACTATTAACTATGATGCGGTAACTTATAATAAAGATGCACCAAAACTTATTAGTGCATTAAGGTTATAAGTTCTTTGCGTCACAATTATGATTTTAGTGCATTAAGGTTATAAATTACAACATCACGGTTATAAAGTTCTTGCATCACAATCATGATTTTAGTGCATTTAAGTTTATAACCTTGATTTTAGTGCATCATAGTTTATGCACCGAACTATTAACTATGATGCAAGAACTTATAATAAAGATGCACCAAAACTTATTAGTGCATTAAGGTTATAAATTCTTGCATCACGGTTATAAATTCTATCGCATCATAATCATGATTTTAGTGCATTAAGGTTATAAATTCTCGCATCACAATTATAATTGTGATGCATTATTTTATAACGTGATGCGATAACAAATTTTGGGGAAATTTTGGCGGGATTTTTCGCCAAAAAAATTTTTTGGCGGGAATTTTTTTTGCGGGGTGAGTGGGTGGGTGGGGTGGGGTGGGGTGACATGTCACATGACATGGCATGGTGATGTGGCAATGGTGACACATGTCACCTCCACATGCCTTCTCATTCTTTCATTATAAGAAACTTTTATTTTAACCCTATATATATATATATATATATATATATATATATATATATATATATATATATACTAGCTAGTGGTAGCATGTAATGCGCGTGTGGTACCTGTGACTAAGTTTTGTGGCGAGCAAATGTTTTTCATTATATATTTATTTCTAGCAATAACGTTACGTATTTAAATTTCCGGTGAATTGCGTATTTAAATTATGACATTTTTTACAATAGATCTACCTCTATAAACTTTTTTATAAACATTAAGCCCAATAGTCCAATTTCTAAAATTTAAACACAATTCAAAATTCAGATTCAAAAGTCTAAAACATTTCATTATAAACCTTAAACATTTCATTTTTATACACCTTTAGTCCCTCCCTCCATATATAAACCCATTTTATTCTTATTAAAATCATTTTCTACACATAAAAACACACACTCCCTCTCTCTTCTCTCCACCGTCGCCGGTCACCCTCTTCTCCGGCAACCACCGCCGTCGTTCGGCCACCATCATTGCTTGGGAAAATTTTCCGCGAAATCTTTTTCTTGCCGATTCGATAGATCGGTTAAGCTACATCATTTCGGAGATTTTGAGCCTCGGCCCCACCACACGCCACCCACGCCACCACATTCGCCGTCACCACCATCTCATCACACCACAACCTCAAAGCGATAAATCGACCCTCGTGGTCATTTCTATGCAATGCACGCTGTGAGAACCCTCACCCGTGGTACATCTTGAATATAAAGATTCGGTACGGGTTGTTTTGAGGTGAACGATATCACCACGGCCACCACCGCCGTCTTCCCCTTCTCTTATTTTTTTCCATCTGGTTGTGGTAAGTGGTCGCGTGACCGTCTCGTATTTATGTTTCATTTAAAAACCAGTAGTACGTTTGATTCATGGTCTTCGTGGAAGTAAACTCTTTTAAAATGATAAGCAATTCTTTCCATAATAAGCAAGTAAAAAGTCTGAATTTTAAGCCTTCTAATTTTAGAAGGCCTAAATGCATATATATATATATATATATATATATATATATATATATATATATATATATATATATATATATATATATATATATATACACTAGTGTCAAAACCCGTCCGATGGACGGGTATGACTTGTAGTTTTATTTTTAGGATTTAGTAGAACAAATATATACTAAAAAAACATAAAGCCATGTCATCATTCAATACATAAAGAAACATAAATTATTTAAATATATATTATATATACAACTAACCATATTGTTTCATGTTGACAAAATTAGTGAGAAGTGGGGCAAATAGTTAAGGTCAGAAAGAAGAAACTCCAGTCCAGTTATGGGGCTTCAAGCAAAAATAAAAATGTATCATGCTGCATTTTGTCATAAGCACAGAGCAATGGTGTCCTTAATTAGCGGTCTTGATTTCCGACAATTTTTTAGCTTTAACAAAGAGTTCAGCCGCGTATTGTTGTCAAGGATAGCAGCAGTGTGAAAGGCTTCGTGGCCATCAAAATTTTCCTTTTCGTTAAGTATTCCCTCTTCCATGAAGTTCGGTAACTTTTTAACATAGGCAAATTGCATATAAATACATGTATGGGCATCCTGTTAATGCATTACGTGACCACATATTCTGCTTGGAAAACCTATAGAAACTTTAGTAATAGCTTGTAAGTTGTGAATGTGGAGATGCAGGGTAAGTTAAGCTTTAGGAACACCACCTGCTCGAAACTTGTGGTCCACTGACCACCACAATAAAGATCAAAGACCTCATATGTATTTTACAGCAAGAGCACGTTAGCTTAACATGCGTCCACACATTGACAATTCATTCAAACAATGGAAGATATAAGTATTGTATGAACATAACGAAGTAACAATCAACAACAAAAAGAGACCAAATTCACAACCTGATTATCTCACATGAAAGCGAGACCCGTTACATTTTTTTCGATATACACAATGAAGCAAAATCGTTATGTGAAAACCGACCGCAACTTATCTCATTATTTTCCATATACAAGACCAATATCTACGGTGATAAATAGCATGTAGTCTAAGGGATAAATGCCTATATCATACCTAATGGATGCTTGGAGCTCATAAATCGGTGGAACAACAACCAAAGAATCCAAGACCTTCAACATCATTTATGTTTGAGTTGCTAGCTTTAGCAAAAGTCGCTCGATATTCTTTCTACAACAGATGAATCTTTGATTGCCTCCATTATTTTGACCAAAAGCGCAAACCGTGCTTTGATTTAAAAGCCTCAAGAATGATCAAATCACTCCACGGTCGCAAGAGGCTTCGAACTTGAGTGAGGACCCGTGGAATCACTTCATTCAACAAGACATCCGCATGCCACAATAACTTATTATCTTAATCGAATTAATGCGATTGGATACGAAGTGTTTATGCTTATGGTATTGTAGCCACCAGACCCTTGCCTACAAATACGAGCAAACACATCCCCAATAAATAGAATAGAACCATCCAAATCACGTCTAGTGAGGTTAGTTGATTCATTATAATGCTTCTTCTCCCACTCTTACGCTCCCTAAATTAGTTGAATTGTGATATTTTTGACATATAGTGACACATTCTCGTTAAGATAAAAAACATTAACATGCTTGAGATAACAACGAAATACATATAATGTAACTAAAAACAAACATATGTGAAGGATCTTTGCGATGAAAGTAAGGTGGAAGCTCCCAATCGAGCTTTGTCACGAGACAAATGTAACAAGACTTGTGTTGCTCGAGATTTATGTCTTTAGATTGGTGAGAAAATTCTCTAGTTAACCTGAGTACCCCATCATTTTCAAGCAAGCATAGTGCAAGTAATCATCATCAATAAAAGATTAGATGTAAAATTATGTTATTTTTTATTAAAATAGATGCATTGTCATGTATTCAGATAAGCTTGTATTCTCATCCTCTAGTTTACGATACTAAAATAAATAAAATATTAATATAACAAGATAAAAGAGAGATAACTCGCAAAGCTTTTAGTATGATAGATGCATTGATGAGACTATATCTACTTAATAGTGGAGCTTAAAACTTAATGATGCAAAAACATTTGCAATACCTCTCGGTATTTGAACAGATGCTCGCTTCAAGTCGCCATTTAAATGATGTTGTAAATAAGGAACTAAGCTTTGAACAACCCTCGAGACAATGCCTCTTAAAAAGAATACATCATATAAATGTTTCTTTTGAGATATGGGAAACAAGTTAGCCAATTTAAAGCAACATCTCAGAATTATCAAGAACATCGCAATTATCAAGAACTGAAATATTAGATCCAAGAATAGAGCTTTTCTTCAAGTATCACTTGTATTAGTAAATTATAAGGGCTATAAGATTAATTCATTACCAAGCAACAATACCGGCTATTGTTGGAAATGCAATACTTTTATAGAACGCTTGCCACGATTCTTCTTTCGTGTATGTATGAACTTGCTTCAATAATCTACACATGCCACAAAGACTACCAATATGTCAAATAAAAAATATATTGTACCAAATAACATAAGTTATCCTTCCATCCCCAGAAACCAACAATAATCTTATAATCAGTGATTGTGGACTCGTACAAGGATATTGAGTAGACGGTCTTCTAGTTTATAAAAATCAGAGACACCATCTTTCAAAGCGCACACATGCACATTTAAATGAAAATGGGTATTCTTTTAATCAGCTCAAATATTTTCAGTAAATACAGAATGCTTAGCTAACTTACTTGGGTCCTTAATCTCTACACCGGAGGCTTCGGGAGTTAAGATAGCATTAACCTTCCTATCACTATTGGTCATGGCTTTCAAGAGGTTATCTATCTTCCTATCCATCTCGGCTTGTTGTTGGTTAAAACGGTCCGAGAGCTTAGCTATTTGAGCTTCTTGGGATGTGACTAGGTGTTGCAACATCCCTTCTATGTTTTGTTGGTTAGGGCCGTGAGATGGGGGCCATGAGAAATCATTAGATGTGAATTCTTTGGTTTGTCCTCAATAAAGTCGGGCTTGCCCTTCCATGCTTCGGGCGCCATTAAAAGTCCTAGGTCCGGTGTTGTATGGAATCTTCCTCCTGCTCCATTGGTACGCCGAGGATGCGAGTCAATGGAAGCTTGCTCGAGGAGTCTTGTGCAAGTGCGCGTGTTATGAGGACCACTACACGACTCACACAAGGAAGAAACTTTGTTCACTTGGCGTGAAGACTTAGGATTTTCGTAGGAGCTCATTAGGAATTTAACTTGATCTTCAAGCTCGAGCATCCTACGGTCGGAAGATTGTGAGTCAATAGGAGGCAAGGAGATTGTATTTACGGTTTTGGGCAACTCACGGGGGTCGTTCCAACTTTCGTTGTCATAGAGAGCAACGTCCTCTGTTATACCCCACGATTCTTCCGCGGTGAGATCACTAAGTTTTCCACCGGCCGCTTGGTCAATGGATCGCTAGTGGGGAAGTTGACATGATCGTAGAAGAGTTGGACTTGAAGCCAAAGATCAATGCCGTGATGAGGGACTCTATGGAGTAAGTCCTTGAATCGAGTCCATGCTTTAGAGAGATTCACCTTGACGTTGTTGGAACATCAAGATTTCATTCCTAAGTTTAGTAGTTCTCCCGGTGGGAAAAATTGAGCAAGGAAACGAGAGGTGAGATCATCCCAACTTGAGATGGAGTCAAGGAAGTCGCTCAAGCCAATTACTAGCTTGGTCCAAGAGAGAATTGGAAGAGACGCAGACGCGTGGTCTCCCGAGTAGTAGCATCGAGGTCGATGGAATTGACAATTTTAAGGAAATCCTTAAGATGCTGATTAGGATCTTCGGAATGAAGTCCATGGAATGCACATCCGTTTTGCACCAACCGGATGGTGTCGGATCGCAGGGCCATAGTTTGACTTGGTCGTGAAGCTCAATGGTGTTCCTATAGCCTAGATAGCTTGGTCTCGAGTATTCACCAAGAGTAATGCCTCTTGGCGGGTCATTTGGTGGTGGGTTGATAAGTGGTGGTTGATTATCACCTTCCGATGCGCCACACGCCGCTCGAGGTCAAAGGAACTTCCTTTTCTTCGAGCAAGTTTTATAACACCCCAGGCGTGAACCTAATCGTTGTAGTGTAGTATTAGGGTAAGCCACGGTATTGACATCGTTCTCTGGGAATAGGAATGCTAGTGAGAAGTTACTACGCTAAGGTTGGGGTTGAGGAAGATTATTTTTTATCTTTTTATGTTTTTAGGAAATGGAAAGGTACGAATCTCGGGGTTTGAGTTTGGGGGTTTTGGTATTTCTACCGATTACTTCTACTTATCTAATCTAATTAACTAAGCTAAGGTGAGGATAGTCTATATCTATTGTTGTGTGCTCGTATGATAGTTAAAGATGTGTTTACCTAGATGCTACTACTCCCTAGCTATCTCCTATTGATGGTTGAATTGTCACGTCCTTATTCTTAACGCGTTGTGTTTTCTAAGGTCGTAAGGTGTGCATTCCCTAACTCTTTGAAGTCACCTTTAAGTGTAGTAAACGAAATCCACTAAGTCATTCATAAACTAACTTTAAGGTTATCTTTGGGTTTAGTAAACGAAATCCACTAAGTCATTCTTAAACTATCAAAGATTTATCAAGTATTAAATACAACAATAGCCTAGTCGCACTCCTAAGCCAATTACAATTAAGATAAGAGACAACCTAACAATAATTAACAACTAGGTTTCATATATCTAAGCAAACACACAAGTAAATTAGCCGGACATGGTGAACATGCAAGCATACACACAAATAATCAAAGACATAATTATATTAATGAAGTAAAACACTTATCTTGATGTAAGATAGGGTTTGGAACCCTAAAATACTGTACAAGACAGCCTTGGTTCGGTTTAGGTTTTTACTCCAAAAGACTACACACCAATACTGAAAAATTCGGATTCTATATATAAGATTACACATGCGACGGCGCCACCTTATGTTTTGTGACGCCGTGTCGCCGCCATTAGGGTTTCGTCTTGGCCACGTTAGACTTGCGACGCGCCACCTTATGCTTGTGACGCCATCCTCTTCACCTCGACGCCGTCTGGATTGCATCTAGGCCGCCCGAGTTGCGACGGCCTACTCTTTTATAACTTGCGTTGTCACTTGAAAATAGGAGTTTTGGCTTCGTCCGTCCGAAAATCCTCCGACGGCGTCACAGATAAGATGTGACGCCACCTTATGTTTTCAAAGAACTTTGAGTGTCTCGATTCGACTTTGGCCAATTTCTTCAGAATTCGCCTTTTCATTCAAATAAGTGCCATTCCAGATTTTGCCTTCAAGAGACCTAAAAGTGAAAAGGAACGATATTAAGCAATAACGGATACAAAAGTGATCAAATAAAGGCTTAAACGACCCTCAAAAGGTACCTTTTAAAACCTTATCAAATATCCCTACACTTGGTATTTGCTTGTCCTCAAGCAAATGTGCTTTTAGCCAATTAATTTATAAGTTAGGGTCATGAAGCATTGGTTTAAAATAGTCCACAACACATATAAGCCCCATAAAAGTCATAACAAGCACGGAATTACATACTAGCACCTCACATGGGGTGTTTGGATACTCACATCTCTCTCGGGTGTATATGAAATATAACAAATTGGAAATGGAAGATAAACACTCATTAACCGGTCCTAGTACATAGATTACCATAGGCTTGAGAATAGATCAAACCTCCGTCGCTTAGGTGTAAGCACCTAGGAAAGACTATCAAAGAGGACTTTAAAGGGTTGTAACGTTAGGCTTACGGTAGGGAAACAAAGGGTTTGGTGGGATAGGCTATATAGTGGTGGCAAGTCAAAAATCTCTATGTTAAATGCATACAAAGAATGGCGTTGCTAAGCCAAGACTCGACACTCTAAACTCTAGCTAACTGAAATAAACAAACATAAATTTAAAGGATAGATGTAGGATAATAGCCCGTATGTATTTTTTTTTTTTTTTTTTTTTTTTTTTCATACACTTTTACTCTACCATCCTCTACGGTAACATCAAAATGATAGGGATTTATGGGCACATCCCTACACTTGAGTTTTATTACTCTAACACTAATTTGACCCGAATTGAAAAGATCAAAACACTTGGGGTACATTATTATGCAAACAAAGGGAATTTGAATTTAACGCCCTTCCGTCATTTCATAAACTTTAACTTTTCCCATGAATCCCAATCGTCCCAAAACTATATACAAAGGATATGACTCGACTTAGCAACTCATGCAAGCAACGAGATAATTGAACTAAGGGTTTAGGGTGATAATAATAATGCACTAAAAGTGAGTGCATACATGGTAGGCTAAGGCGATTTAGGTGTATATTTGGGGTGGGGTGTAAACAATGCTCTTCATTGATATTCCGAAAACCGAAACATCACGAGAACCGCGAAAAGGATAGGCTCGGAGGGCTAACTAGGGGTATCGTGTACTAAAGATGAGTACAACGTAAAGGGTGTGGGGAATTACTCAACCGAGGTGGAAGAAGTAATTATATTACGGTATCAAACAAGGGTTATCCTAATGCCTCTTATCATTTAGTTATTCCTAACTACACAAGTGCAGTCTTACTAGCGATCTCGGGATGCATCACAAAACAAGTTCTAGAATCTATTATACTACCGGTTCACACTCTAAGCATTAAAGATGAATGCTTTAATTCCTAATAATCTAAGGGCGATCCTCACATTTTGGGTGGAATTTAGGTGGTAAAGGGTTTTTTGTGCTAGTCATGCAACTTCCTATCCGTGAGACGCTTTTGTTAAAACTAATGGCCCACTCCTATATTTCATGAAAAATTTAAATTTGGTGCCAAAATTACCCTAACCGACATATTCTCATGGTTTATTACACAAATAAAATTAGACAAAGCAAATATTCAAGGATAAACATAGTTTCAAAGTTCCCGTTTTATTTTCCCTCCCTACACTTAAATTGAACATTGTCCCCAATGTTCCCCGAAAGTATCAAAGTTATGATAATAGAAGGTAATGAAAAACAAAAGAAACTAATACTCCCCTGATTAGCTCGGTAGGATCCGTGTGTGAAGTAGTGGTTAAATCCTTTTCAAGAAGAATTTATGCGTGAAAAGCTCCTTCCAATCTTATGTAACTTCTTCTTGATAATTAAACCCGCACACTTGAAGAAAACAAACGAAACCTTCGTAGAAATCGGCGGTAATAATATATATAAGACTCGATTTAAACTAGGATATAATGCTTGTGGAATGGATGTTTCTGCAATTTCGGAAAATTAAGACTGGAAAATTCAAAAAATTATAAGTAGCTCGTAAAACGAGAAAAAGTAACTGTTGTTTTACTCCTTCGCCGTCAGTTATCCCGACAAAAAGCGGTCTCGATTTTCTCGAAAAAATTCGGAAAATTTACATCTTTAGAATCTTGAAAATTTCTGCAAAACACCCATTATGACTCGATACAAGCATTTGACTCGAACAAACACACATATATATCTTTTAGTTAATTGTTATTCTCATGTTTACGTTTCTTTTGAAAACGTGTGTAATCCTCCCTACACTTATCCCTTATGTAAAATACCTTTATATGCAATTAAGACGAGGTTAAAAACAATATAAAGCATTTTTTCAAATTTAAACATGCAAACAATTAAGCATGGGTTGCCTCCCACGAAGCGCTTTTCTTTATTTAAGAGTCTTGTAGCTAGACTCGTAGTCGTGCTCTCACGTTACTTCATTACCGCCACCTTGACGGTCTCTAATGGGATTCCATGTTGTAGAAGTGCCCTATGATGCACCTCTCTAAGAGTTCGTCCTCTCCCACTCGGTCCTATATTTCGGTCCTAAGTTCAAGCAATCCTTATAGATTCGAAAATCTTAGCCATAACATAATCTACTCCTTTTTCCCTATCCTCATCATTCCTATAATAGACCGACAGTTTAAGTTCCTTTTCATCATTAGAGAGTGATGAAAACTTCTCAATCTTAAACGGCATTTGGTAAGCTATGCCATCGGTCTCATCCTTGAATCGCACTACTCCTAACGAGGGATCATAGGTCATCCCGGTGCTTTCTATGAAAGGTTTTCCTAGAATAACGTGGGACAAGCTAGGGTCTATGGCCGTGCTAATATCATCCACAATTATGAAGTCCGTAGGAAACGTGAAACTACCTACATAAACGGGCAATCCCCTAACTCTACCAAGAAATTTGCACTTAACCCTAGGATTATCGGGGTCTTGCCTAGTTGGAATAGGCTTCTTCATTACCCAATTGTAGTAGGTGCTAGTCATTATGTTGATTGGGGATTTGCGATCAATGTAGGCCTTTGCCACAAAAAGGTGTCCTATGCAACATGGTATGAGGATCACAAAACAGCTATTCTATTCCCTATAGCCTAAGTGGCAATCGTGTGAGCCGTTTGGTCGGGAAGCTCAATGGTGTTCCTATAGCCTAAGTGGCTTGGTCTCGAGTATTCACCAAGAGTACGGGCTCTTGGCGGGTCATTTGGTGTTGGGTTGATGAGTGGTGGTTGGTTATCACCTTCCATGATGCAAAGTGATGGAATTACGAACAAAGGTCACGAAGAAGGGGGATAGACTATGAGAAAGCTAAAAATAAGAAAAATTTACTTGATAGGAATCACAAAGGAAACCTAAACGAGGTGGACTACTAACTAGCTATTCTATTCCCAGCAGCGCCAAAACTTGATAACGCTACACGCTGCGTTCGGGTCAAAGGAACTTCCTTTTCTTCGAGCAAGTTTTATAACACCCTAGGCAGTGAACCTAATCGTTGTAGTGTAGTATTAGGGTAAGCCACGGGTATTGATATCGTTCTCTAGGGGAATAGTAATGCTAGTGAGAAGTTAATACGCTAAGGTTGGGGTTGAGGAAGATTATTGTTTTATCTTTTTTATGTTTTTTTAGGAAATGGAAATGTACGAATCTCGGGGTTTGAGTTTGGGGGTTTTGGTATTTCTACCGATTACTTCTACTTATCTAATCTAATTAACTAAGCTAAGGTGAGGATAGTCTATATCTATTGTTGTGTGCTCGTATGATAGTTAAAGATGTGTTTACCTAGATGCTACTACTCCCTAGTTATCTCCTATTGATGGTTGAATTGTCACATCCTTATTCTTAATGCGTTGTGTTTTCTAAGGTCGTAAGATGTGCATTCCCTAACTCTTTGAAGTCACCTTTAAGTGTAGTAAACGAAATCCACTAAGTCATTCATAAACTAACTTTAAGGTTATCTTTAGGTTTAGTAAACGAAATCCACTAAATCATTCATAAGCTATCAATGATTTATCAAGTATTAAATACAACGATAGCCTAGTCGCACTCCTAAGCCACTTACAATTAAGATAAGAGACAACCTAACAATAATTAACAACTAGGTTTCATATATCTAAGCAAACACACAAGTAAATTATGGGACATGGTGAACATGCAAGCATACACACAAATAATCAAAGACATAATTATATTAATGAAGTAAAACACTTATCTTGATGTAAGATAGGGTTTAGAACCCTAAAATCTTGTACAAGACAGCCTTGGTTCGGTTTAGGTTTTACTCCAAAAGACTACACACCAATCTTGAAAAATTGATTCTATATATAAGATTACACATGCGACGGCGCCACCTTATGTTTTGTGACGCCGTGTCGCCGCCATTAGGGTTTCGTCTTGGCCACGTTAGACTTGCGACGGAGTCACCTTATGCTTGTGAAGCCGTCCTCTTCACCGGCGCCGTCGGATTGCATCTAGGCCCGAGTTCCGACGGCCTACTCTTTTATAACTTGACGTCGTCACTTGAAAATAGGAGTTTTGGCTTCGTCCCGTCACAAAATCCTCCGATGGCGTCGCGTATAAGCCGTGACGCCGCCACCTTATGTTTTCAAGACTTTGAGTGTCTCGATTCGACTTTGGCCATTTTCTTCGCAAATTCGCCTTTTCGTCCAAATAAGTGCCATTCCAAAGATTTTGCCTTCAAGAGACCTAAAAGTGAAAATGAACGATATTAAGCAATAACGGATACAAAAGTGATCAAATAAGGGCTTAAACGACCCCTCAAAAGGTACCTTTAAAACCTTATCACCTTCCATGATAAAAAGTGATGGGGTTACGAACAAATGTCACAAAGAAGGGGATAGACTACGAGGAAGCTAAAATGGAAAAAGCTTACTTGATAGGAATCAAGCAAGGAAACCTAAACGAGGTGGACTCCTAAATAGCTATTCTATTCCCGGCAGCGGCGCAAAACTTGATCTGCTGCACAACGCGCTCGGGGTCAAAGGAACTTCCTTTTGTCGAGCAAGTTTTTCAACACCCTAGGCAAAGGAACCTAATCATTGTAGTGTAGTATTAGGGTAAGCCTCGGGAATTGATATCGCTCTCTAGGGAATAGGAATGCTAGTGAGAAATCACTACGCTAAGGTTGGGGTTGAGGAAGATTACTTTTTTATCTTTTTTATGTTTTTTAGAAAATGGAAAGGTACGAATCTAGGGGTTTGGATTTGGGGGTTGGTATTTCTACCGATTACTCTACTTATCTAATTATATAATTATCTAACTAAGGTGAGTGTAGTCTATGTCTATTGTTGTGTGCTCTTATGATGGTTAAAAATGTGTTTACTTAGATGTTATTACTCCCTAGTTATCTCCTATTGATGGTTGAATTGTCACGTCCTTATTCTTAACGCGTTGTGTTTCTAAGGTCGTAGGGTATGCGTTTATCCTTAATTCTTTGAAGCTACCTAAGGTTAATGACTACGAAATCTCTAGGATTCATAAACTTAACACTAAGGTTATCTTTGGATATTTAGCCTACAACTCCACTAGTATAAGCTAAGGTTCAACAAAGACTAATCAAGCATTAACAACACAACGAATGACCTATCGCAATACTAGGTCAATCACAATTAAGATAAGAGACAACCAATCAATATTCAATAACTAGGTTTCATATTATCTAAGCAAACACACAAGTAAATTAGCCGGACATGGAGAACATGAAAGCATACACACAATCAATTGAAGACATGATTAAATCAATGAAGTAAAACACTTATCTTGTTGTAAAATAGGGTATAGAACCCTAAGATACTGTAAAAGACAACCTTGGTTCGGTTTAGGTTTTTTCTCCACAAAACTACCTCTCTAAAAACTGAAAAATTCGGATTCTATATATAGTGTCACTACTACACAAACTGGTTTTTCCCACAAACTTTTACCCACAGAAAATAATCTGTGGGAAATTTCCCACAAATTACCTACAATTTACACACCAAACTGCAAAACAAAATTTCATGGAAATCACCAAAGATTTCCCACGGATTTCCACAATTTACACATCAATTTGTTGACCAAATTTTAGTGGAATTGATGCATAAATTTCCACGGATCGTGACAAAATTCACACTAATAGTGTTGACCAGACTTAGTGGGAAATATGTCGCAAATTTCACACATATTAGCGACGGTAATAAGTCAGTGGCAATTCTGTAGCTAAATTACCCACGAATTTCACACGATCTTATTTAATAAATATATGGTTTAATTAGTCTGTGTGAAATCTGTGGATAGTTACCCACTCATTAACCACAATAAATAATGTTTTTATGTTTCTTTATAATTACAAAATCTCATATTACAATCTATGTCTTAACATGGTTTATTAGTTGCAATTATATGTGCCTTCGTATTTATTTAGCTATATGTTTGTGTGTCACAAGTGTATATGTATCTATGTATGATAACATGTTTGTGTAGACACGTGCTTTATGAATCATTGTATATCTATTAGCGAATGTACATACGCATTGTAAGTTGATTTTAGCATTCATTGCACTTTTGTATGTCTAGATATATGAATGTGTACATTTGTGAATGTGTAAGTATGTCAAAAACATAATAGATGATTATGTTTATGGGAAATATGTTGGTACTTTCCCACAAATTTCCCACCGATTTGATAAATTTGTGGGAAATTTGTGGGTAGTTACTCACGAATTTTTGAAAACATATGACATATGAACCATTGTATATGTAATATAGCTACATATGCGTTTATTCCCACATTATCTATCTTAACATGAGGTTTTAGTTAGTTTGGTATCTTTGTTTTGTTTTCTTTTTGAAACTAATAATGTTGCCTTTCTAGAGAAAATATATATATATATATATATATAAAATCTCTAGAAGAGTTAAATGTCTTCACTAAGTGTGTTGGGTTTTACTAATCATAACAATTATAGAAAACACATAAACATCATCAAAGCGTGCAGCGGAAGTAATAGAAATAATACTTGTAAATTAATTAACCGAATTAAAAGTATATGCGTACCTTTTGCGAATCAATGCAATTAGGGTTTATGAAAGCCCAAAATTAAGATCAAGTACCAAGAAACCTTAAACCCTAATAAATTAGGGTTTAATACATTCGACTACACTAAAAGTTGAACACCCAAGTTACCAACACAAGTGCATTGGCCCTTCGCTCTTGTACACGTATTAGTAGCGAATCAATGAGAAAAGCTAGGTTCTTGATCACAATAGATTAACCAAACACCTTTGTTATGCTCAAGGTCACTCGCAAATCCCTTACATGGGGTTTTACTGTCGACCTAAGAACAAGAGGGAAGAAGAAGAAGTTTGACCTTCTATTGAAATCTAGTATCCAAAGGATGAATACATGGGATGTATTTATAGCCTTATGGTAGATGTCAAGATTACTATGATTTCGATGTGAGAATCAATAGTTTTAAAAAACAAGCCCAAAAGAGGGTTCCAAACCCTCTCGCTTGTTAACTTTTCTTCATATCCCGCTGACATTTAACGACCGATAATCAAAACTCGTTAAATATTAACTATCGTTAATATTTATTTGTAATCAATAATTAAATATTACATTTAATATATTAACTATTATTTACATTGATTCTCATACGTAATGTGTGCAATCCCCATAGTCTCGAGTTCGAATCCGGTCATACGTATATTAATAATTATCCATAAACCTTTCAGCTCCCACTTGGATATTACTGAATATAGTAATGACATTGTTTTTGTCTAGCTTAACACGCCAATGCCCCCAGATCGAACCGAGTATGGTTTCCCTGAAAAAACCATTTTAATGATTGATGAGTGTCTAAATACTCATCATTTTTATACTGTTAGAATGCCAAAACATCCGAAAACACTCGTAAATGCTTCAAAATGATGAAATTATCACAAACAAGTGTTTTATATGTTTTAAATGCAAAACATCAAAATCTGTGAAAACGTATCAAGTTTGCATAATTGGCGCTTTAGTCCCCAAGTTACAAAAGTTGTCAAATCTAGTCCCTGGTAATTCAAAAACTTGTAAAATATCATTTTAGGTCCTTGGGATTCACAAGTTGTTCAAAATAATCCTTTGAAGTTAAAAATCACAAATTTACAACTTTGGTCCCTCAACTTTGCAAAAGTGTCAAAATTAGTCCCTAAGGTTTTAAAATTGGAAATTAATCAAAATAAACCTTATACTATTCATTAATGACAAAATTGGTCCTTATAGTAAACTTTTGGAAAATTACAAGTTTGATCCCTAAAGTTTCAAAATTTACAGTTTTGGTCCCTGGATTTTTAAAAATGGAACTTTATACAAATTTGGTCCTTTGGTAATTAAAACTTGGCAAGTCTAACCCTTGTATTAGTTTTGGAATATTTTCAGGTTTAGTCCTTAACTTTCAGAATATTACCATTTTGGTCCTTATGAGTTACTAGCTACAAACCAAACGGATCCATTATTAATCCAGGCCCAAAACACAAAACCCGCCCAAATTTTAAAATAAACAGCGCTGTACTGCTCATCCTCAACCTCCCTCCACCTGCTTCCACTCTTTCCCGACATCCGCTTTCTACCACCTCACCAACACCTTTCCACATCATTCCCAGTGTAATACATCCCCTCCACCTCCAACAAAGTCCAAGATGCATTAATTGATAAACCCGCTAATCCACCTTTCCGCCAAAAGTGCCAAGTGCACGTATATGATGAAATCAAAGGAATCAATGGTTAGATCAAGGTGGGATATGTTTTGAGGGTCGATAAGGATGCTAAAAGTCATTATAAAGTAGAAAAGAAGCAGAAGAAAAGAATAAGTAGAATAGAGTAGAGTAATTTTATTTTTTGTCATGTCGTTTTAATAATTTAAGTTTCCAGTTTATGTTTTAAGCCTTCAAGTGTTGTGTAATCTTATTTCCAATGTAATAAAAGTTTAAATTCAGTTTCAATTTCAGTTCTTGGATACGATTTCAGTTTAAGCATGTTTCATGTCTAAATTCTCAAAATTACTTAACTAAGTTATTTGTTGTTGTTAAGGATTTTCAAAAGCTCACATAAGCTCTTTTAAAAGCCTTATAAGTTTTCAGAAACAATTTAAGTCAGTTTATGGTTAATTCCAAAAAAATTACTTAAAAATTAGTTTAAAATAAAAAAACATGGAGATAGTGCAAAAGATTGAAGCAGACGGATGAATGGAATGCATTTGGGTTAGAAGCTTATTGGTAAGCTTATAGGTGTGATCTCAGACCTTGGTTACTAGTCCTGTGCAAAAATTCATTTGTAAGCTATTTCCTAAAAATCTGCATATTCTAGTATAAATTCTTAAATACCGTTAATTATAGTCTAATCTATTCTAATTTAGTCATTATCGCTAATAAGTAGATAATTCGCTTTTCAAACTTGTTTTATCATCGAATGCTTCAAAACAGTCCCTTTAAGGGGTGTTTGGTTTTGCTCAGTAATGTGTGTTAGAGTCCTTTAGTATTGTTATTTGTTGTTAAAATGTGTCACATTAAGTCATATTAGATCAGTCAAACCAAGAAATTTAGTTCTCATTAGACAAAAAGTCAAAATCTTTTATAATCTGTCTTAATCATTAAACTGTTGAATCATTTTCTAGTCCAAAGCTTAAGTTGTGTTTGATATTCATAGATAAAGCTTGCATCAGTGTTATTACATCAAATAACATCATAATCAGTCTACAAATCTAGATTAAAACTCAAGAAAGTCAACTATCCACTTCTGTTTTCAAAAGTCAAAATAGAAAACCGTGTTTTGCAAACATCTTGATCTCTCATGGATTCATTTGAGGTGTTAATCAAGTGATACTTTGGTATGTCCAAGTTTAGTTGGTCTATTTTACTAATATCAGTTTTGTTTTACTTTTATCAAGCTCTAAGAAGCTAAAAATAAGCTTCCAACAAGGCAAGAAATGCCCTGTGCACACTGAGTGTGTACAGGCACATCTTGCAGACCTTTATGCAAGCTTCATTAAAGCTTGTTTAGAGCTGATTTTTGGTCTAAGTATACTAGGCCAGGTCTATTTTAAGTCCCAATAACTGTTTTCTCTTTTAG
The DNA here is from genome assembly GCA_022545495.1 of Chrysanthemum lavandulifolium. Lineage (NCBI taxonomy): Eukaryota > Viridiplantae > Streptophyta > Magnoliopsida > Asterales > Asteraceae > Chrysanthemum > Chrysanthemum lavandulifolium. The sequence goes on from CM040246.1 coordinate 19,862,807, forward strand.
CTTATTTGTCTAGCTTGTGCAAGTGCTTAAAGGTGCACCCCTAATCACTGTTTTGCTTTAATAATCCAATAAGCTTAAAACTAGCTTATGCTTCTTTAGTGATCTAAAGTACTGATAATTGGTTAAGATAGACTTAATTTAGCATTACCTAGCTTCGCTTTCATCAGTACTCATTTATAGCTTATAGCTTATTTTGATCTTATTATTAAGCAGTTACCGCATGACTTTATTTTCCTCCAAATAAGCATATGTTTTATATTTTCTTAGACTTAGAATAATATTTTAACATTTTCCTGAATTTTCATATTTTTCCTACACTGTTTGTTATTTTTCTTTATTTTAACTAGTTTTTAATCCTTTTAAATAGCTTTTAATACTAAAAATCGAAAAAGCTTAAAAAATATGTTTTCAATTTTCCTAGATTAAGATAAATATAAATAGTCTAAAAGTATTTTTCCATAATTTTCTTAGTTTAAAAGTATTTTTAGCATTTTAATTAGTTTTAAATAGTTTTAAATTAATAATAAATACATAATAAGTCTTAAAAATATATTTTTAGTTTTAAAATAAGTTTTATCATATTTTAGACTTTTCTAAGTTATAATTTTATTTTTCTAGGTTAATTTTGTATTTTCTTGTATATTAGTGCATTTTAAATACTTAATAAATAGTTTTTAATTAATAATAATTAAATAAATAGTTGTAAAAATAATTTTCTTTTTCTTAAAATTTTATTTCATCATTAGGATTGTAAAAATGTCATTTTCATATTTATAGGTCTTTTATTTCTTTAAAACTCACTTTTTATTTTGTACGTAGACGTAATTTTATTTTAAACGTAAGTTTTTAGTTGTAGGTTTTAAACGTTCATCGACTTTAAATATAGTGATAGCGTTTATTTAATATCTTTTATCTTTTAATCTTTTAATTTGCATTTAAGTCGCTTTAATTTGTAAATCTTTTCTTTAGGTATAATTTTCCATCAAAACCTTATCGATTGCTATCCTTAGTGATCATTCTACCATCCGATTAAGTGTTTTAACACCAATTCATCCTCCGTGGGACTTAACGACCCAGGAATTCCTATATTCCTCGATCTTAAATTGCATTAGTGTTTGAGCGGTTTTAGTCGTTAGACTTGACTGCTTAGCACCAATCAAATTTTGGCGCTTGCGCCGGGAGGTCAGAAGCGTGTTTTAAGCATTTCCGCACCTGTACTTGCATATATACCACCTTTTGTAAACAGTTTTCAGAAGTTTTTCAAAATCAAAAGTTCATTAACACTTTTCCTAAAGTGTTGATAACACCAAAAATATTTTCATTCTTTGTTTTTTCAAAATGTTTATTCAAAATCCAAAATATCCATCTTTACCTCTCACATCTTTGATTCTTCATTTCTTACCCTCTGTAAACCTTTGATTCTTTCTATGTCTTATCCTCACCCTCTTGATTGTCAATGGTGTGGTGGTCCTTATAATGGTGGCAATTGCCCAGCTTGTAGCATGGTGGAATCAGAAACGGGTCTGTCTATAACCAAGATCCCTATTCCTACCATAACACGATCGATTTATTCCATCACCACCACACCTTGTGAGACTCAGTAGATTTCTTGTTGTGAGTACTTGTGGTGGTTCACACTACGATTCTCGATTGTCAATCGGAAACGTGCTTGTCTATGAGCGAGGTTCCCGATAACAATTATGACAACAACACACATAACTCACACCACATCGTTTTTATCATGAGTATTGTGGAGGTTCACACTCTAGCTCGGATTGTCAAACAGGGAATCCATTTCCTTGTAACAATTACGACTCTTCAGATCAAGACCAATCTCCACAAGACCAAATGATTCAAGCAACTCCTCATGAAACTACTATGGACCTTCATCAAGAGTCTTGAGTTATTAAAAGAACTTAAGGAGGAGTCGGCTATGTCCTCCCAAGATAATCCAAATGAAAAATCCATGGAAGTATTGTTAGGCGAGGAACGTCTTTGCTAAATTAGATTCCCAGATTGCCATTGAAAACACATTAGGCAATCAATTAGAATACAAAAGCATTCAAATCTAGCTCTCGATTCCGTTTCATTCCGATGATGATGATGATGATGATGTTACCTTGATATTAGTGAATTATATACGATTCATCAAGTTCATCAATTGAAATTCCTTCCGTGGAAAATCGGGGAGAAAAGACTATGATGGAATTACTAGCGTAAGAACAAATGGAAAGTATTAAACATATGTATGCTAGTCCTTCTAAACTCCTCGACTCGTTGTTATCACACCCGATATTCCCACTCACTCTCACCATGGGGATAAGCATCTCAAGACTATTCGGAAACGGAATCGCCTAATGTTGAGAACTTTATCCCGATCCCAAGTGAGTCTGAGGGGAATTCTTGACCATGAGTGTGATGTGTCTTCTCCTCTTACAAATGATCTTGTTGAGACTTTCTCAGATTTTGACAGTGATTATAGTGATGCCGATTCTTTATATTCTAAAGACATAGAATTTATTGATGCATTACTTCCACATTCCGAGATCGTCAACTTAGAAGAGGATGTTGACCATGTTGTTTCCACAACAATTAATACGACTATCACTAATCCCTTATTCGACCGATTCCAATTTACTATAAATTCGCTTAATCCAATCTTTGATAGTGATGAGTCTGACACGGAGACTATAATGGGCGAGGTGCATATTTATAGCCCACAAAGTACCACACATGTCCCACCTCCGTATATTCTTCACGAGAAGTTCTCCAGTGAACTCACTCATATCATATCTCCATCGGAGTATGATAACTTCCACTTTGATCTAGACACACCCGGGATATGTCTAGATCAAATGAGCTTAATTGATGAGATTCATGAAACCATGAATTCTCCTGTGAGTGATGATGAGTTAATCATGATCTTTATCATGACTTTTTTTCTCTTTTTCACTTATCCCGTAGCTTCTCCTATTCTTCACTCCTTCGGGAATGAAGACATTATTTTTGATCCCGGCATTTTCATTTATCATTTGTGAGCCGGGTCTTTCTCTGTATATCTCATCGGTGTGGAACTTTCACGTACTTCAAATGTTTATCCAAACATCTTGAATGAAAGTCCGATGGAGATTATCTCTTCCACTTACTTCCCCATGAACCAATTAATTCGGGGTCGAGTCAAGCTAGCGACTCGGTAATCAAAATCGATAGCACACACCATATGGGTTTTACCCATATTTACATCTTCTTACCCTTTCTACCACCTTAGTGTGGGGAGATACCCACATGTTGTATATAGATCTTAAAAATGAATGAAAATTGTAAATATTCAAAAGAAAATAATTGTTGTGTTTCTACACTTAGTTAGTAAATGTTATCTTTTACGTTCTAAGTTTCGCATAACAGCCAGACTTTGAATATTGAGGACAATATTCATTTCTAAGTGTGGGGAAATTCGCGAATTTGATCGTAAATGTACCCTTTAGTCCCTTTTCCCCAAATGGCCAAATTTTAAAAATTTTATTTAGTGGAAGTACTATGTACTAAACACAACAAATGGTAATCAGTCCACCATGTCTAACCCACATAAGGATTGGCTAATCCAGAGCAAACGGCTCTTGGTAAAGATATATCAAATCCGTTTACGGCTTGCAATTTGCCCAAAATTGTATGGTGTTCAAATTTCACCATATCCTAAAAAGTGAAGAGTTGGCTAGCCCGCAAGTTTATGGCTTGTGGTAAAGGCGATTGAAAATCCATAATTGGTAATCGACTCACCAAAGATAATATTGATAATTTATCTAAGAGTTGGCTAGTCCGTATGGTACGGCTTCGGTAAAGACAAAATCAAACCGTTGAAAGCTTATGATTTGCTCAAAATCATTTGGTTATCATTGTACCAAGGTTCTTACTTGAATCGAAACAATTGGCTACTCCGTAGTAATGGCTTTGGTAAAGAGATAAATCCATTAAATTTTCTCAAATTATTGCTAGGGACTAGCAATATCTTAGTGTGGGGATTGATGAGTGTCTAAATACTCATCATTTTTATCTTGTTAGAATGCCAAAACATCCGAAACACTCGTAAATGCTTCAAATGATGAAATTATCACAAACAAGTGTTTTATATGTTTTAAATGCAAAACATCAAAATCGGTGAAAACGTATCAAGTTTGCATAATTGGCGCTTTAGTCCCCAAGTTACAAAAGTTGTCAAATCTAGTCCCTCGTAATTCAAAAACTTGTAAAATATCATTTTAGGTCCTTGGGATTCACAAGTTGTTCAAAATAATCCTTTGAAGTTAAAAATCACAAATTTACAACTTTGGTCCTCAACTTTGCAAAAGTGTCAAAATTAGTCCCTAAGGTTTTAAAATTGGAAATTAATCAAAATAAACCTTATACTATTCATTAATGACAAAATTGGTCCTTATAGTAAACTTTTGAAAATTACAAGTTTGATCCCTAAAGTTTCAAAATTTACGCTTTGGTCCTGGATTTTTAAAATGGAACTTTATACAAATTTGGTCCTTTGGTAATTAAAACTTGGCAAGTCTAACCCTTGTATTAGTTTTGGAATATTTTCGTGTTTAGTCCTTAACTTTCGAATATTACCATTTTGGTCCTTATGAGTTACTAGCTACAAACCAAACGGATCCATTATTAATCCAGCCCAAAACACAAAACCCGCCCAAATTTTAAAATAAAACAGTAGCGTGCATCGTTCATCCTCAACCTCCCTCCACTGCTTCCACTCTTTCCCGACATCTCGCTCTCTACCACCTCACCAACACCTTTCCACATCATTCCCCAGCTGTAATACATCCCCCTCCACCTCCAACAAAGTCCAAGATGCATTAATTGGATAAACCTGCTTAATCCACCTTTCCCGCCAAAAGTGCCAAGTGCACGTACATGATGAAATCAAAGGAATCAATGGTTAGATCAAGGTGGGATATGTTTTGAGGTCGACAAGGATGCTAAAAAGTCATTATAAAGTAGAAAAGAAGCAGAAGAAAAGAATAAGTAGAATAGAGTAGAGTAATTTTATTTTTTGTCATGTCGTTTTAATAATTTAAGTTTCCAGTTTATGTTTTAAGCCTTCAAGTGTTGTGTAATCTTATTTCCAGTGTAATAAAAGTTTAAATTCAGTTTCAATTTCAGTTCTTGGATACGATTTCAGTTTAAGCATGTTTCATGTCTAAATTCTCAAAATTACTTAACTAAGTTATTTGTTGTTGTTAAGGATTTTCAAAAGCTCACATAAGCTCTTTTAAAAGCCTTATAAGTTTTCAGAAACAATTTAAGTCAGTTTATGGTTAATTCCAAAAAAATTACTTAAAAATTAGTTTAAAATAAAAAAAAACATGGAGATAGTGCAAAAGATTGAAGCAGACTGATGAATGGAATGCATTTGGGTTAGAAGCTTATTGGTAAGCTTATAGGTGTGATCTCAGACCTTGGTTACTAGTCCTGTGCAAAAATTCATTTGTAAGCTATTTCCTAAAATCGCATATTCTAGTATAAATTCTTAAATCTGTTAATTATAGTCTAATCCTATTCTAATTTAGTCATTATCGTTAATAAGTAGATAATTCAGTTTTCAAACTTGTTTTAATCTTGAATGCTTCAAACAATCCCCTTTAAGGGTGTTTGGTTTTGCTCAGTAATGTGTGTTAGAGTCCTTTAGTATTGTTATTTGTTGTTAAAATGTGTCACATTAAGTCATATTAGATCAGTCAAACCAAGAAATTTAGTTCTCATTAGACAAAAAGTCAAAATCTTTTATAATCTGTCTTAATCATTAAACTGTTGAATCATTTTCTAGTCCAAAGCTTAAGTTGTGTTTGATATTCATAGATAAAGCTTGCATCAGTGTTATTACATCAAATAACATCATAATCAGTCTACAAATCTAGATTAAAACTCAAGAAAGTCAACTATCCACTTCTGTTTTCAAAAGTCAAAAATAGAAAAAACCAGGTTTTTGCAAATCTTTCTTGATCTCTCATGGATTCATTTGAGGTGTTAATCAAGTGATACTTTGGTATGTCCAAGTTTAGTTGGTCTATTTTACTAATATCGCTTTGTTTTACTTTTATCAAGCTCTAAGAAGCTAAAATAAGCTTCAACAAGCAAGAAATGCCACATGCACCGAGTGTGACAGCACATCTTGCAGAACCTTTATGCAAGCTTCATTAAAGCTTGTTTAGAGCTGATTTTGGTCTAAGTATACTAGGCCAGGTCTATTTTAAGTCCCAATAACTGTTTTCTCTTTTAGCTTATTTGTCTAGCTTGTGCAAGTGCTTAAAGGTGCACCCCTAATCACTGTTTTGCTTTAATAATCCAATAAGCTTAAAACTAGCTTATGCTTCTTTAGTGATCTAAAGTACTGATAATTGGTTAAGATAGACTTAATTTAGCATTACCTAGCTTCTGTTTTCATCAGGTACTCATTTATAGCTTATAGCTTATTTTGGATTGCTTATTATTAAGCAGTTGCACTGCAGCCTTATTTTCCTCCAAATAAGCATATGTTTTTATATTTTTCTTAGACTTAGAATAATATTTTAACATTTTCCTGAATTTTTCATATTTTTCCTACACTGTTTGTTATTTTTCTTTATTTTAACTAGTTTTTAATCCTTTTTAAATAGCTTTTAATACTAAAAAATCAGAAAAAGCTTAAAAAAATATGTTTTCAATTTTCCTAGATTAAGATAAATATAAATAGTCTAAAAGTATTTTCCATAATTTTCTTAGTTTAAAAAGTATTTTTAGCATTTTAATTAGTTTTAAATAGTTTTAAATTAATAATAAATACATAATAAGTCTTAAAAATATATTTTAGTTTTAAAATAAGTTTTATCATATTTTAGACTTTTCTAAGTTATAATTTTATTTTTCTAGGTTAATTTTGTATTTTCTTGTATATTAGTGCATTTTAAATACTTAATAAATAGTTTTAATTAATAATAATTAAATAAATAGTTGTAAAATAATTTTCTTTTTCTTAAAATTTTATTTCATCATTAGGATTGTAAAATGTCATTTTCATATTTATAGGTCTTTTATTTCTTTAAACTCACTTTTTATTTTGTACGTAGACGTAATTTTATTTTAAACGTAAGTTTTTTAGTTGTAGGTTTTAAACGTTCATCGACTTTAAATATAGTGATAGCGTTTATTTAATATCTTTTATCTTTTTAATCTTTTTAATTTGCATTTAAGTCGCTTTAATTTGTAAATCTTTTCTTTAGGTATAATTTTCCATCAAAAACCTTATCGATTGCTATCCTTAGTGATCATTCTACCATCTGATTAAGTGTTTTAACACCAATTCATCCTCCGTGGGACTTAACGACCCAGGAATTCCCTATATTCCTCTGATCTTAAATTGCATTAGTGTTTGAGCAGTTTTTAGTCTGTTAGACTTGACTGTTTAGCACCAATCAATGATTCATCATTAATACTTATCCTTTTATTCTAATACTTCATTAACTGTGAATATGGATCGAGTCATTTCACAAGTTAATATTTTGTTTCTCGTTATATCTGATTGAATAAGATTACCAAATCATCTGAACGTATTCCAGATAGATCTTGGGTAAGGCCTTACAAACATCTTGCCAATCCTACGAGGGCCCCAAACAATATTATGCTTTGAAACAAATTCAAAGGAGCAAATTCTCTTGACTACAAGCAAAACTCATGAACTTTGTAACACTTCTGAAAATAGCCCTTATAACCACCTTTTACGGATAGCGTTAAACTATTTCACACAAGTGCACTACATTCATACTGCTTATCCGTATCTCAAGTCTCGAGGATAAATATACATGATTTACTTAATGACAAGGATCCATAAAGTACAATCATGTTAAGTTCGATCTGTCCTATATTAAATTCATTGAATATCATGTGAATTTGGCATGTCCCACGCATCAATATACTTAAAGTATATTCTACCAAAACTCGATTTGTCTTAATTCAATGACATTCCCACATCATTGATCGACAACGGACTTTTAGAATAACATAAGTTATTCATGGATTAAACATGCAAATATAGGATATAATATTAAGAAAATGAAAAATAAACATAACCAATATTTTAATTCATTTAAATAATATTTGTTCATAACATCCCTTATCCAAATACTAAATAGATCAATGCATGATAATACTGGTTAATGAATTATGTCTCAAGTAATGATAATCATACTTGTTGACAAGGCATAATTTCAACTAACTTTGATCTATCCGAATTTTGAGAATACTTATTTGAAGTTCTTGTATGTGTGCATTTAAAATATCTTGATATTGCCACATAATATTTCATAAAGTGTGTGACATCCTCAACCACCAATTTATGACTATCAAACTTTCAAACACTTTAAAGTTTAAAGTATTCTAATTCTTAAATGTATAATGCAACTATGCTCTTAGTTGAGCACAACTAGTTCACATGGCCATTTACAAGGATGAAATCCTCCCATGACTAGTATTGAGTGTCATCTCAATTAAACCAGCATCATTGTATACAAACAACAATATGCTCTTTAAAAAATTTCACAAACTTCAATATCTAGAGTGTAATGTTTGATGCCTTCCAAAACTTTTCAAGTTTGTTGGCTATGACAATTACGCAACAATTGATATATTGCTCATCCATAGAATTTTGAGAGCAATTCCAGGCTGAGGAATGTAATTCTAAATTCAAACATATTCTATTAGAATATTCATTACACTAGTTATCTAATAACTTCATTAGATATCAATGTTGTCAAATCATCTTGCCTTCAAGCATGATACAACAATAACATGATGTACATGAAAAATTCTTGTGTCAAACTAAGATTTCATTCATGTTCTACATATCCATTTTTCAAATGATATATCATGTTCTATTAGACTCATTTATTTTAATACCGCACATGTTTACTAACAATAAATATATACTCCAAGGTTGTATGTCTTATTTTCTAAATCTTTCAAGTGAAGTTCCATTCCAAACTAATACTTAACATCTAGCTTAGATGGAATGTTACTACCCACATCATATAAGATTTTAAAGAAAATAAACATAATACTCCCACTAGCTTTCAGGAATAGTTAGAAATTATCTTATTTTAATTTTAAACCAAAACTTGGATTTAATAGTTAAACATAAGAATCATCTCCTTTGTATTACTTATCGTCCTCGTAAAAGCAATCACACAAGAAAGAGTTTTGATATTCATTGTCATTTTTCATATCAACGAAAATAAGTATGACAATTATCATCTTTATATATTTAATGTGTCTATGAAAGAATATTCAATCACAGTTAATTGCTTAAGTGTGATTAATAATCTTGTCACAAGTCATGCATTAAACACATGTACAATTTTGTCTATATGATTTCTACACAAAGATTTAAACCACTAGGATTTTCCTTCTTTTGAAGAAACTCATCTTCATTAAGATAAACCAAGTTTCTAAAGTTGATCACCTTTTTGGACAGCATCTTAACATTCATAGTATGAATAATTTACCACAATTCAATATTAGGTAAATGCATCATCATGATTAACAGGTTTACCATAATCCTGCAACTCATATATCTCAGCACATCAATCAATTATCTGAGAATCCTTACGGATCTATGAATGAGAATTCCACCATCTTGAGGTCTATCATTTACATGTTTAGCCTCATGATGTTATTCACTAGTGTATTTTAGAAGATTATGTGTTTTGTAATTGTAATTTAATCATTTCAAGATCTAAACAAAACTCCCACTTGCTTTTGTAATTTAAAGACTATCTATAAATACTTTAGCAATTAGAACAACACCAAATTGTTTTCTTTTGGGATATTACAAATCACATTAACAGTTCGTAAATCTTGTTCGTTAATAACCTACTCCATAAGTAGTTTTAACAAATCAGAACTTCAATATAAGACTCAATGTGATTCATCACATTCCATACTAAAATGTTGTCTTATTAATCTTCTAGGTTTTGAGTTTTATTAAGTATATCCAATCAATACCCAATTTATAACCTTGATAACTTTTGGAAGAAGAAAAAAAAGATATAGTTATCTTGAATCAAACAATATAACAAATGTTTGATTCTTCTAACTGAACATTCCATATACCTACAGTATTTCATTAGAATTAATATTGTAAGACAATCCAACAATATGCAAGATAAACATATTCCTTTTAGCTTACCTATTTACCAACTAAGACAACTTAATGGTATAATAGAATTTCAAGCCAATTGCATGCTTTATAACTCAAGTACTTTTGATCAAGTCACTTCATGTCCATGTCTCAACAAGAAAACATAAACAGTTATAATTCCATTATACGTTATAAGTCATTTACCAATGACTTTATATCTTGATAAGAAGACATAATAAGTTAACGTATTACTTTATATTATATGTCTTGTAATAATGAAGAGACTTCATGTTTGTGACTTTACAAAGAAACACATAAACATTTATAATTTAAAGTAATTATGAACACCACATCATGGTTTCAATTAATTTATTTTCAAGTTAATATACTACTCTATCTATTTATGTCATTAAAAATACATAAATATTTAAGATAATATTACTTTATTTATTTATGTCATTCCATGAAGTGTCCAACTTAAGAAACTGTAAAAACAACCACGCTCGATCTCACAACAAGTGGAGATTTACCTTGAGATTACAATCTAGCCAAGATCTCACTTAAACTAAATGTAACTTCAAGTGTTTCTATATTTTGAATGACATAAGACATAAAAGTAGTCTATGCTATAATCTTGACACATGTTCTTTAAGCAAGACAATCTTATTAGAACGTTAATCTCTTACCTTCACGATCAAGAGAATCCATTAATCATATTTGTATGTGTTGTTCCTTTGCACACAATAAATACTTCTCCACTTGTGCATAGAACAACATCATATACTAGATAAACACCATGACATTCGTTTGTTTATGTGAGCAATATGATAGTGTCATAGATATATAAGCATTACAAGTAGATGTAGAGCACTTATTTATCAAGGAAACGCTCATGACTATCCTTGAGAATATGAATGTCTACATTTTGAACGTAATGTATTATTTCAAGAAAATCTAGAAATAATCGAGTTACTACCAAGATAATAAATCTTGTAACTCCCATTGAATTAGACAACGTTACAATAATGTCTTATTCAAGAATACACCATACTCCCATCGGATTTGACAACATGGTAAGTGTTTCATTAACCGGTGAAAATAGCGTGCTATTACGTTGATACCCTTTGTAAGACCATTCGTAACAATTACTTAGGTACTAAAAGAGTGTATTCTACTCTGTAGATGATGGATCATCCATCAATGATATTAACTTGAAAAATTGAGCATGCAATTTCTTCCTCAATGGGTCTACCATCGCCATAATGATGTATAGCACCTTCAATTAGTCAAAACAAAGCAACTAGATAAAATATACTAGTTTGTCTTTTACCAATTTTGTGGTAATTAGTCTAGCTTTTAATTTAATAACTCATAAAATGTCAAACATGTTTTCTAGTTGTCCAAAATGTCATATAAGAATTCAATCACCAACAGAGGGTAATGAAATCTCTTAAGGAAAACATGGTGTGCAATTTTCTTAACTATTAAATTTGCTATGAGTTATATTAGAATTTAGACAATTCTAATGTTCCTAACATACCTTTCTCAATCATGAAAAGGAATAGGATTGAGTCTCACTCTTCTTCCATGGAAAAGAGTTTATGTTTGTCTTTAGTAAATTTTCTTGATCAAACATTTTTTGAAAATGTAACTAGATCAATTTACCAAAGCCCAAACCACGTTTACGGTTTAATGTTGCATTAATACAATCAAAAGAATTAACAAAATTCAATTTTAGTATTTTCGATAATTAAATCTTTCAAGAAAATAAAATACCCTTGGTCAATATTCATATTAACCATAGAATTTTCCTTGAATCTAGGACCCTCATTATCATAGTTTCACCACATCAGTTGATCTGCTAGTGATGAAAGTATAGAATAGGTAATTGTCGAAGAACAATAATTGACAAACAAGTTTTCAATTCCTAGAAAATATGGGATTTACAATTTTGCCAAACAATTATGCAAAATGTAAGCATGTTTTATCCCATCTTATGCTTTAAGTTATAGGTCTCACTAAGTAACTTAATGAAGTTGTCTAATTTAGAAACTGCAAATTATTTAAGCTGATGTCTCACACAACATAAAGATTCACCTTGTTATTGTAATCTAGCTCAAGGTCTCACATACCTAAATTACAACTTCAAATGTTTCATATCATTAGATGGCATAAACTTAAATTTTAAAGGGTACAATTTTTTTGATGTGTAATCAAAACTTATGTATGAAGAAGCATGCATACATCTTCATAACATAAAAATTTTCAAAACCTTACTCATAGTTTTAAATTGCTAAGATTAAATTTTACAAAGTTTTAATAGATGCGTTGAGAAACTTACAACTTTGCACTAAGATGCTTCGTACATAGAATAGTTATACTAGGTAGCTCCAATCGAACGCATTGGGGCGTATGACCTGTAAGCAATCAAGCATAACCTTAGACATCCTTTCGTGATCTGCGCACTTCTTTGAACCCCTTTGAGTTTGTTCTAGTGGGTGAGCCGTTCTAACCATTTAGTACACTCGCATCACCGATAAAAGTTCAAGATTTAATGCTTAGAAAAAAAATCAAATTTCGCCATTATTTAGTCCATTTAATTTTCTATTCATAAAAACCCCTTTTTGCTTACTAACGTGTCATACAATATAAACAAAAAAGCATTTTAATAAAATTAAAAGGAACTCAAATAATATACATATAAATTAACAATTAACATATGTAAAAACAAATAGCCACATGCATAATTTGTTCGATAAAACCTAATAAACAATTCTAGGCGTAAAACCATGCATATATTAACTAGGGCTTTCACCTACCAGTGCAAGTGAGCCACATACATCGATAAGTCGATTGCGTAAGCCAAAGTCAATAATATACCAATTAGCACATAACGAATTTTATTAGATATATTGAGGTCTTCCCCAATTTAATAATTATCTAACTAATTAACATGTGAATTTTACTTAACAATTAATCAAAATAATCAATACACAATAATCCATGACAAAACATGCATGTTTCGCCATGGATTCCTCATAACAATTATAATCCCAAGATACGCATATACATGGCACATAACAATTATTCATTAAAATCACCTAAAATATACATGCAATCCTAGGGTTTCTACAAGTTTTACAAAAAATAAAACCTAATTAAATCAATAAAGGATAATCGACCCATATTAAAAAAAATTAGGGTTTCAATATCAAAACCCTAGAAACCAATAAAAGCATGTAATAATCACAAAGATTCAATTTTTATGTGTTTCGGTAATTAATTACAACATATTAACGGCTCGTGATGCCACTGTTGGGTTTTACTAATCATACAAATTATAGAAAACACATAAACATCATCAAAGCATGCAGCGAAAATAAATAGAAATAATACTTGTAAATTAATTAACCGAATTAAAAGTATATGCGTACCTTTTGCGAATCAATGCAATTAGGGTTTATGAAAGTCCCAAATTAAGATCAAATACCAAGAAACCTTAAACCCTAATAAATTAGGGTTTAATACATTCGACTACACTAAAAGTCGAACACCCAAGTTACCAACACAAGTGCATTGGCCCTTCGCTCTTGTACACACGTATTAGTAGTGAATCAATGAGAAAAGCTAGGTTCTTGATCACAATAGATTAACCAAACACCTTTGTTATGCTCAAGGTCACCGCAAATCCCTTACATAGGGTTTTACCGTCGACCTAAGAACAAGAGGAAGAAAGAAGAAGTTTGGCCTTCTATTGAAATCTAGTATCCAAAGGATGAATACATGAGGATGTATTTATAGCCTTATGGTAGATGTCAAGATTACTATGATTTTCGATGTGGGATTCAACAGCTAGCTAAAAACAAGCCCAAAAGAGGGTTCCTAAACCTTCTCTTGGCTTGTTAACTTTTCTTCATATCCCGCTGACATTTAACGACCGATAATCAAAACTCGTTAAATATTAACTATCGTTAAGTATTTATTTGTAATCAATAATTAAATATTACATTTAATATATTAATTATTATTTACATTGATTCTCATACGTAATTTGTGCAATCCCGAAGTGTCGAGTTCGAATCCGGTCATACGTATATTAATAATTATCCATAAATCTTTCAAAGTGTACAATATTAATAAGGTAAAAGCGATAAACACTTTATTTACTATTACTCATTGATTTGTATGATTAAGTAGTTTTTTTATTAGTTGGTTATTGTGTACATGAAACCTATTTGCTATCTTTACTCTATGTTGATTTGGAATCATTTATGACTTAAATACGTGATTCATGCATGAATTTTTCGGATGCGGTTTTTGTATATATATTAAAATGAAATGTAATGACGGGGTGTTTGTCTAAACTTATTCACGGCGTATCACAATCTTTTTTAGCTTATAAAATTATGGGAGTTGAGCTTATGGACTTTGTATATATAGATGAATCCAAAATAAGCTTACCAAATTTGAGTAATCTAATAAATCGTTAAAATGTGTTTCAACAAACACTCCAAATATATTAACCACTTTTGCTCATCCAAGATCCAAATATATTAATCGTTAAAATATGTTTCAACAAACACTCTAAATATATCTGAACTCAAGATGTTATCTTTTACAACTTAGCTAGATAGAAATAAGCTAAATTAAAAAGTACAGAGAAAAATATAAAAATTTTTAAACAAGCAACACAATGGTAAATAAGTTTTTCAAAAACAATTAGTTTCTAAAAAAAACTCCTAATAATACACTCTTTATAAATCTTACATCTACAAAATTCGCCCACTGTGATAACCGGCCCACTTTGTACCACTCTTACTAAACCTAACCCTAAACCTAAATCATTTTCTCTTTCACAGCCACCACTTTCATTTCACACAAGCTCAAAAAACATCCACAAACCTTTATCTAATGTATGCAAATCCGAATCACAAGCACTAAAATAATCCACAAGACCCTCGTTGTTTATTGATAACTAACTCGTACAAAAACGCAAATCAGTTATAAGTCCACAAGACCCTCGTAGTAACCGAATCTTAAAACCCAGTTATAAGTCCATTTGCTTGGTATTTGTTTTGGTTTTTATGTAATCACGTAAGTTTTATTTTAGTTTATTTAAGGATTTCACAAGTGTTTTGTTTGTTTATTCTTCTTCTTTTTTTAATGTAGATCTTGTAATATTTATTGTAGATCTTGTTTGCGAAACGGTTCAAGAAAAAGATAGAAGATTACTCGAAGCAGCCCCGGGGAATCGGATGTACCATCTTCTTGAAGCAGAAAATAGTTATCGAATGAACACCAAATAAGCGGTTCAAGAAAAGTTAAAAGATTTTGAATAGATGTAGTGTTTTACTAGATGTATGGTAATCAATTAAACGATTTATGTGTTTCATTGATACTAGTTTTGTATTTACTGAAATTTATTATATTGGATTGGTTTTTGATTTTTTGCATTTTGATAGTTTGGGGTTAATTGCTTTTATGATTATTGTTTTTAATATATTTGCCAAAAAAAATAAAAAAATAGAGCCTAGCAATAAGCTGTGAAAAAACAAAATATTAATTTAAATTATTAGATAATTATTGAATTCTAAAAAATATTAATCAGGTTTCACAAAAAATTTCTCAAAAAAATCAGCGGGAATTTTTGGGAGCAAATAAATCGGTGGGAAATTTTTTTCCGAAAATAATGTAAAATTCATTGGAAAATATCTGTGGGAAATCTGTGGGTAATAAACCTACAGATTACACACAACGATATCTGTGGGAAAAATAGTCAATGCAGTGGGTAAATTTGTGGGAAAATATTTACCCACGGGGTTTTTACACACGGAACAATTCCGTGTGAAATCCGTGGAAAAAGGCTCTTTCCCACGAGATTTCCCACTGATTTTACCGTGGGAAAACGTGTTTGTGTAGTAGTGTGTTACAAAATGCGACGGTGTCACTCTTTAATTGTGACGCCGTCGGGTCGCCGCCATTAGGGTTTCGTCTTGGCCACGTCAACTCTCGCGACGGCGCCACCTTATGCTCGTGACGCCGCTCGGCTTCAACCTCCGACCGTCTCGATCCAAATCTAGGCCGTCCGAGTTGCGACGCCTACTCTTTTAAACCCGATGCCGTCACTTGTAAATTAGCAATTTGGCTACCGAGTCGTCTCAAGATGTGTCGCGACGGCGTCGCAGCTTAAGTTGACGCCGTCCTTTCAATTTCAAGTACTTGAGTGTCTCGATTCTTGACTTTGGCCATTTCTTCATATATTCGCTTTTTCGTCCGAATAAGAGTCATTCCAGAATTTGCCTTCAAGAGACCTAAAAGTGAAAAGGAACGAAATTAAGTAGTAATGAATACAAAAGTGATCCATTAAAGGCTTAAATGACCCCTTAAAAGTGTACCTTTTAAATCATTATCAATAACGCAAGCACTCACTTCTTCACAAATCAATAAATCACTACCACGTCCATTTAAGTACAAAATTAATCACACTTATCGACTTATCAATCATTTTCCTAAAATTATATACACGACTTTTCACTCTTTTCATTGTTGTATATTGTCTTTTTCCTATTCATATTAAATCTATCAAAAATTTCTTTTTTTTTTTTAATTATGGGTATATTTGATGCGGAGCGGTTTAGAGCTTTTTAGAGCATTTAGTATTGAACATTTAGCATTGAGAATATAAAGCTTGTTTTCCTAATAGCTTTAAGCATTGAGATTCTCTTTTCATCACTCATTTTTCTAACGCTCCTGAAGAAGCATTTTCTTTTCACCTCTCCATTTATTACAAAAAATTACTAAGATACCCTTTCTCTGTATTTTGTTAGTTTTATTTATTTAAATGTGTAAATGTATTTTTTTACATATTTTTATACTTAAAAATTATTATTACAACTACGTTACTCAGTAAACACAGTTAATTCAATCAACTAACAACTAATGCTCACAACTAATTCTTATAAGTTGTAGCTACAACTACTATATACAAATATATGAGTCGGATGTAGCCCTTTTATATTTATAACTTTTCATTGTCTTTTAGTGAAATAAAATTCACATGACATGCCGCATCATTTTATTTAAATACATCACGAATTTCAAACTCTCCAAACCAACACCCCCTCCCCCTCCTTCATCTTCTACACCATCTCTTTTACCATTTTCGTCTTTCACATTTACCATTAATAATTAGCTATAAATATTTTTTAAAAGTTACATGTTCAAATAATTAATTATATATAATTAAAACTTAAATATACACAATATTTATCAAAGGTGTTGTTAAGGGTACTCCAGATAGGATTATGGCACCCCCCTCACTCACATTTATTCGTTGATTGGAAAAGACAGTTTTCTACCGTAATCTGTTTCGTATTTTTTGATTTTTTTTACTAGTTTTAACTTATCAAACTTTATAATTTATGTTTCATACTTTCTGTTCTGCAGTTTATAATAAAAACAAAATTAAGAAAAAAAAAAATGAGGAGGTGGGGAGGGCATGGATAACCTAGGCCATTTGTCAATTAACTATTGGGACTTAAAGGCCATATAAATGAAAATGGCTTTCTTAGTTTTTTTACCTCTTGTTAGATTAGGTGTAATGGTGACCGTGAATACTATCGTCAACTCAGTGTCACATCAGTTTTTTACTAAATAAGTAACATCATCATCCAAACATACCCATTGATACACAAGTATTGTTGGCCCGTTTTTCTGGATCTATAATCAAAATATACCAAAAATATAAGAAACAATTGAATCTGGAAAAGCTTTTTAATTTATCAGTCATAAATCTTGTTCATACATAAATCTGTCTATATATACATATTGAAATGGTACAAGTGAAGAGTCGTGTTGGTTCAAATGAACCAACAAATATGTCGGTTGATGGCATAACTGCCATATAACAATTATTTTTGTAACTGTCATAAAACTGTTGTCTTTGACTTTCTTCTTTGACTTTGAGTTGACCGGGTCATATGGGGTGTTGACTTGAGTCAATTGAGATTAACCCAATAAGTATACCCAACATCACAACTCACACACACAACCGATTCACAAGTCGGTCGGTTGGACGACCAACTTCTCTCAATCGTCTATGACCAACACGTGGGGGTGGGTGGGTGGGGGGAGGACGAGGCGTCCACAAACGCGTCTAAAAGCGGCCTATTACACCAGTCTTAAAGATGATGATTTAACCATTTGGGATTAATATAATAATGTATTCCTAATTTCCTATACATCATCTAGATGAATGGGCGAGTTAAGTTATACTCCGTATCATTTAATTTAAAGGAAACGTATTGGTAAGGTGTCAGCAAAATAGACTACTCCGTACTTAGTTGCCCAGTTAATAGGCTCACATTTGAGTACTACATTTGCATTATTGGGACAGTTGTACGTGTCTATACCAAACATGTAAAATGTTAATGCCAGTCAGAACACTTGGGTGACTTTAAAGTTTAAAACCATTTGTTGATGCATAATCTGGCGCGGGCTGGATTCGACGACTCTCCTTTGGCCGTTCGTCGTCTTCTCGAGCCCTAAATAGACTTGTCAATAAAGAGAACCCGTTAGGAGTGGACCCGAGGCCGTAGCCCCGGGGTCCACCTCCGACGGTCAAGTTAGTATTGGTGCGATGTGATGAGTTAGGGTTAGAGTAACCTGTCATGTTATCGTCGGATATATCATGTCCTCAAGAAGGAGATACAGCCATGTATTTATAGGGCATGGATTAGGGTTTAGGCGTAGAGTGGACCGCTATCTTCCGGGCCTGACCCATTCCTGGCCCAGTCCGGACTATACGTCCACAAGCCTCCCAAGTCTAGTATGAGATAGTGCATGGTTATGTTATGCTAGACTTAAGTTCTGTTCATGGCCGCGTAGGCCTAATCAATCATGACGGCATGGCCCATGTGTGCGAACTCAAGCGCGCATATGGGACGGACCATCTCGCGCACCCAAATGCGACAAAGGCGACTTGGCCCATGGCGTCGCCCCTGCTTAGCGATATACTAGGTTTCCGCCACGGTGCGACAAGAAGACCCGTAAGAAGAACACGTAGTTCTATAGTTGGGGTAATAAAGGATATTGCGATTGTGAGAGTCTCACAATGGTGAAAGTGGATCCCGTATGCGCATCCCGGTAGGCGCACTTTTGTACCGAGAGCGACGCGAAGATGGTGTGACAGAAGGCGTGCTTCAGCAGGCTGCGCTTGCGCTTGCGCGACAAAGAAGTGCGACATAAGACGTGCTTCAGAAAGGGTGGTGCTACCGTGCGCTACAAAGAGGTGCGACGAAGACGTGCTTCGCGCATTACATCCGTCTTTACAACCGGATGAGGACGTCCCCCGCGGCAAGATGGTGCGAATATTTAAACCGTCTTTGTACCGGCTTGCAATACCTCTTACATACGATCCGCTTCCAAATATACATGCGTGACGCGTATGGAAACAAGTGAGTATATATACCGGTAGCCCCCAAGTTTGATGGTGCTACTGTAGAGCATTAAAATTATTTATGCTGCAGAAACACTTAATGCAAATATTAAAAGTTTATGCCACGAATCGAAACATATAAAACCTAATGAAGTGAAGCAATATATAGCACATAGCATGTGAACTTAACACATAAGAGAAGTGGCGGCGAATTACCCCTATCGCGAGGTTTTACAAACTACATAATAATTAATTGTTTTTTTAAAAAACCCGATGGACATACCGCGACCGCGACTAATAGACGCAGATGGATATATCGTGACCGCATAGACTCGAACGCTTGTGGATGATCGCAGATGAACATAACATGACCACGGCCTTTATCCAAAGGCGCTCATGGCGATTGACTAGCATCGTGGTGTTTGTTCGCCGAGCTAATCTGCGAAGATGTCCGAACGCACGCCTAACGCTGGTAGATTTATCGAATCGCGCTGCTCGATCGCATAAACAAGCGCAACAGCATACCAACCGTAAAACAGATCGCGCGAATTAATTCGCGCTAAAAGAGAAAATAGGTCCGATCGCGCGAATTAACGCACGGCCTAACGCTGGTAAAAATGCATGCCATCATTATTAAATACAAGCGGTGCTTTAGATGAGATATTTATCTAGGTGTGATATCCGGACCTTAATTATTTTGAATCAAGTTTAATATGTCCGGACCAAAATTCAAATAATAACTTGAAGTGGCATTGAAGTAAGGGACAAACATCGTGTTTTCTCATGCCAAATGTTAACGAGCTTTATTCGGATGTGCACCGCTTTTAAAGTGATATTAATTACATGATGGTAAACAAGTTTACGATGGCGTAATGCAAAGGTTTTAGAGTTACCGACTTTAGAAATTGATTTATGCTTTTCGGTAATATGAGAACACGAAACATAGTTTATTCGTGGTCCCACGGATGGCGCCAACTTGTTGATGCATAATCCTGCGCTGGCTGGATTTGACGACTCCCTTGGCCGTTCGTCGCCTCCTCGAGCCCTAAGTAGACTGTCAACAAAGAGAACCCGTTAGAGTGGACCCGAGGCCGTAGCCCGGGTTCACCTCCGACGGTCAAGTTAGTATCGGTGCGATGTGATGAGTTACTGTTAGAGTAACTCGTCATGTTATCACATATATCATGTCCTCAAGAAGGAGATCCACCATGTATTTATAGGCGTGGATTAAGGTTTAAGCGTAGAATGGTCATTATCTTGGGCCCACCCATTCCCGCCCGATCTGGACGTCCACACCATTTAATCCGTTTTATTTTTCGATGATGATTTAATTAACCGATATAGAACAGTATATATGTGTAAATAGGCTACCGATGAATAGAGACAACAATCTCGATCAAAAAGGTATTAGGCGATAATTGTATTGGTGTTTTAGTCACTGACTCACACAACAACCCTGCTAGCGCGGCACTGGTGAAGAATTCACCAAATTATAAAGCTAGACATACATGAAAATACCATCTATATTCTATATATAGTTACATAACCTACATTGCATACAGTTCATTATAGTGTTTAGACTGTAATAGTAAGAACAACAACAACAACAAGTTTATTGCTATGTAATTAGCAAGAACATATGTACTATAAAAATGGGTTGGGAGATTTGCCACAATTGTCTATGTCATAGCTAGATAGTAACATTTGAAGAAAAACAGCAGCTTGTCTCTAGAATTCAATGTTCCTTTTTGCATTTTCCTCTGCAACATCTGTTTCTTTAACTGTAAGAAAAAATATTATGGTAACTTAATTATACAAACAAATAAAATTCTGGTAATAAAAAGCATTAATAATTAATGGTATACCTTTATATTGGGGAATGTAGCCAACTAACTTCTGGGTTGTTTTATGTCGAAAGAGTTCTTGAAAATTTTTAGCGGGACGAATAAAACGATCATGGCATAGGAAGTAATCCCCTGATGTTAATTCAAAAGCAGACAGATCTCCACCAATGATATGTTTCCATGACTTGTAATAGCTCAAAGAGTTAATGTCATCCTGGTCGCTATCATTGTACACAGGACTGATTGCACACTCTCTTACCGTTACACCCTGATCTTCTTCTTCCTCTACTATGGTAACACTAACTTCATCTCCTGCTTCAATCTCATTGTTACCAAACATCCAATGGCTTAACCATATTATATCTTCATCAGTTTCTCGGACAGCAAATATGTAACCATAATATATCCAGGTGCGGTTTTTTGTTATATTCCATACTTTGGTTCTCAAAGAACTAACCACCCCTGTGCCTGAAAATGTATGCACAAAGCATATGTTTAATCCAGCAATCCTTTTATTCATTGAAGATGATGGCATAGTTAACCATATTGACGACCCACTGCTTCTGTGAGCTAACCACTCTGGAACTTCTTTCCCTGGAAAACATGTGCTGAATATTCCAAATTCATAATACATCTGCGTGCGAAAAACAAGATCAAGTTGCTTGATTTCTAAGGATAATAGTGAACTAGATGGAAATAAATGGAAATTAAAAAAAGAGGAGAGAGGGTACATGGACGGGAAGTTTCCTCGCACGTGACCATATGCATGAATCCCATATCAGCACCTTGTGATTTTTCACATATTGTATATCTATCCACCCCAAACTACATAATATATCGTCATCAACTTGTGCTAGAGCTTGGATTTTGATTATGCCCTGAATTTCAGTCAAGGAAACCGAATCCACATAATAGACCAATGGTGGTGCCGACATCTCATGATGGAATGTTATGTTCACAAGTGAACAGCATCGATAAGTATACAAACGTTTAATTGTACTTGGAGGGCGCAAAACCGACTTCAACATTAAACAACCTGCAACACTGAGTACCTCAAGCCTACTTAGGCTTCTCAGACAACCAGGCATGGAATCAATTGGATTATTATCTAAATATAATCTCTTCAACATTGACATGTTACTGAAGTCCATTGGAAAGGACTCATTAGATAAATTATTGCTCTTAAGAGACAAGGTTACTAGTGAAGGTGACAAAGAAACCGAAAGTGATTTTTGGTTATTCAGTATAAATCTTGTGATGGTAGAGAAAGACACATGCGAGTTATCTTTGTTAAGCACTTTCAGTAACTTCATACGCTTCATCTTGTTCTCAACTTTCCTACCACCTATACAACCGTCCAATGATAGAACTCGAACATTTTTTGTGACTGGAAGATTTTTAAGCTTATGACAGTACCTCATGTCAAGAAGAGCAAGACTGCCACATTCACCTATTGTGTCACACACATGAGTCAAACTTTTACATCCTTTAAGTGTCAACGTCTTAAGTGCAGGTAGCCCCTTGAAGCCACCAACGGTAACAAGCTTACAATAACTCAGATTTAGATACTTCAGGGACCCAAGATGCTGTTGAATAGAGGTGAATCAATCATGACAAAATTATATTATTACAATGAGGTTAATAGTCTAAAAGAATAAAAAAATGAATTGATATATTTGAATTTCATACCGTTGGCTTCCTCCAAAGATGTTTCAGGTCACTGTAAGACATGTCAAGAGCAACCAATTTCTCCATTGGTAATTCTGAAGGTATATATTTCGATTGGAACCCATGCATGCACAACCCCCTCAAACCTTTTGGAAAATTCTTGTATGATCCATTGAGTTTCATGTGATTGAGTTGGAGTAGATTTAGTTTTTCCATCTTATTTAATGCATCTGTCCTCAATTCAATGTTTTTGAAACATGAAGATGAGAACACTGGAACCCTGTCGACCGGTAGATGTGCCCCAAAATTCATGATAAGATCATGACTCTGAAATATATTGTCTATCACACCACTTGATCCACGCATCAGTCCTTTTTCTAACATTTTCATGTCAAGAACCAGGCCTTGGATTTTTGCTGTACCCTGGTCATGAAGATAAGGAATAAATTAAATAAATAAAAAAAGAAATACTCAGTATGTTTAATAGATGAAACAAAATACTGCATACATATATGTATTATATTACCTTGTCCTTTTGCAATATATTGAGAGACTCCTCATGATTCCATACTCGACTGCGCTTCCATGGCTTGCGAGGTGATTCCTGACGAACTAATTCTCTCCCAAGATCTTGAAGCAATTGATGCATCCTCAACTGACTTTGCACTCCGATAGTGAGAAGACATCTATCAATGAGCTTTTGAATCCCATATGATGTGTCGATACCACAGCCCTCCAATATTTCTTCAGTCACTTCTCTATTTTCTCCAACAAAAAAACATGCGATATGCTTAAATAATTCTTTGCAATTTTCTGATGGCAAAGAATCAAAAATAACTCGCAAGACCTTGTGGACACTGGTATGAAATTCTGTTGTCTCTAGCATTCTAAAGGTATGGCTCCATGTAGCTACATCTTCGTTAATTAAAGAGCTACCCAAAAGTTTAAGAGCCAGAGGATGTCCTTCACAATACTTTGAAGCTCTTATTGCCTCAGCTTCATAACCTTCCTTGGGAGCATAGACTCCAAATGCATGCCAACATAAAAGTCTCAGAGAATCTGTACCACTTAAACCCTTGAGTGCAAGATTTGTATGGTTGGGAGGAAATTCCGTGCGAAACAATGCACATTTTTCTGTTAGTGACGCATCTTTGGTTGTTATTATGATCTTACTCCCTGGACGAAATCCTTTTCTTCCAACCAATACATCTACTTGCTCATGGTTATCAACTCCATCAAGAACCACAAACACTTGTTTATTTAACAATGCTTTCTCAATCTTAAATGTGCAAACATCTACGTTATGTTCTTCATATATTCTTCTGTTTAGAATGTCTCTAAGTAGTTGGTTTTGTAAATGAAGTAGTGTGCTTGATTGTGGTCCACAACTTGTTTCAATCTTTTCAACAAAGCTACTTCTTTCGAATTCATGTTGGTGCAACCAATAGATAGACTTCGCTAACGAAGTCTTCCCGATACCCGCCATTCCCCAGATCGTGAGAATTTCTGTTGAATCTGAGGATCCTCCTTTCAACCAGGAAGATATGGTATCAATAAAACTCTCCATCCCAATTAGGTGCGGGATTTTACACTGCGTGTGTAGATCCAATCTAGTACTAATTTCCTTAACGATTTCCTCAATAAACTCCGTCTCTCGGCTAAAAAATTGAATTAAATCAGATCAACAAGGCACCACTCATTTAAATCTATATTAATATAGATGATGAATTATTGGTGTTCTACATTCTACTAGTACTTCCAGCGAGGACATATAACCAAGAAAAAAAAAATTGACCTGTAATTGAAAAAGGGGCAATTCCACATATACTCAAAAGTATTGAACGAGTGTGGAAACCCGCGCGATGCAGCGAGATTAGCTTAAAAGGACTTACTTTGTAGCGACACTTAAACCTTAGGGACTAATTTTGCCAGGTTGCTATAGTTAGCAATTAATTCTACAGGACTTACCTTGCAACGTCGCTTAAACCTTAGGGACTACTTTTGCCAGATTGCTATAGATTGCAATTAATGATGCAGGACTTATTTTGCAGCGCCACTTGAACCTCAGGGACTATTTTTGCCAAGTTGGGAAAGTTTGCAATTAATACTTGTTTTGCACACAAAAGTGTACGCTTTTTAGTATATAGATACAACGAGTATGAAACCTCGCGACGCAATGTGATTGCTTTAGACGCGCTGAATTTGGGCCATGAACGACCGGAAAATTTGTTTGTCTATTTATTTGGCTAGTCCTTGAAGGACCTACGTTGCAAAGACAATTCAAACCTTAGGGACTATTTTTCGTGGCTACAAAGGACTTACTTTGCAAGAACACTTAAACCTTAGGGACTTTTTTTGCCAAATTGCTATAGATAGCAATTAATGCTACAAACTTTATTTGTTAGTCCTTGAAGGACCTACTTTGCAAATACAATTCAAACCTTAGGGACTATTTTCTTGGCTACAAAGGACTTGCTTTGTAACGACACTTAAACCTTAGGGACTATTTTTGCCAAATTGCTATAGATAGCAATTAATTCTACAGACTTACTGCAAACGATTACTTAAACCTTAGGGACTATTTTTGCCAAATTGCTATAGATAGCAATTTACGCTTCTGAGACTTACTTTACAACGACACTTAAACCTTAAGGACTATTTTTGCCAACTTGCAAAAGTTAGCAATTAATGGTTGACACGTGGCTTGTGAAGAGAGTGTGTCTTGCTCTATAGTTAATATATATAATTTTCCCATTAAAAATATAAGTTGGTTCTTAATACATTGTTTCTTACAAATCACTTGTTACTAATGTATATATAAGTTAATTCAAGTAAAATATAATGATATTTGATTTATGGTGACGCAAAAATCAAATACTTGGTTTTCGAGTGTCTGACAAATGAGGTTAATTAAATGCTTAATGTAAATACGATGAGATTTGATATTGGAGTATGGTGACACACGCAATAATCAAATACTTAGTTTTGTCCATTTTTGTTACTTACAAATGGGCTTTAAATTTAAACATAAAATGCAAACTACAAAGAATTTTGACATTCGGCCTCAAAACTAAACTCAATAAAGTCTATAGTTAAATATTAAGGTTTCTTCATTTTACTTTTGTTTATGTGTTTCAAATCATCCCGACCTCTCCCTCTTAATACTCACGAAGTCACGAGTCACGACATTCCTTCAGAACCTTTCTTCCAAATTTCATTCTTCCTCTTTTGATGTGGTAATTTTTTGTGTTCTTCTTTGTTTCAATTTTGAATTTTTGCATCTTCTTTATTCTTTTCGTCAAATAAAAACGGTAAAAAAAAAAGTTGTCATCACTTCTAAGGTTTATAATCGATCTAAGTAGCGTATAGGAAGATTTGCTTTATGACAAAATTGGAGCTTTTTATATTTGTATCATTTTGTTTTTTCACCACCGTGATTGTCGAAGAAAACTGCACATGCAATATTTTTTCACTAAATTCATAAAATGAAGATCATTTATTTGAATTCTTTCAATTTTTACTAGTTATAATACTTGTGCACGTACGGGATTTTGACAAAAAAATTATTTTGTATTAATAATGAATATTGTGTCTTTAAAGGTAATTGCATATAATTATATAGTTATAAGTTTCGTGCACGCACGAAGTTTACACATAAATCAAATTTATTTCAACATTTTAGTTCAAGAACACACCTATAAGAATTTGCCCATGAAAATTGTGATATAAGACAACTAATACTTATGCATCGAGTTTTTCATTATCATTAATATCCATTGAATTTGGTCAAATATTTGTAAAAATTACGTTATGTAACCCAAGATTTAATTTTATTTAATGACAAAATGTTGACGTTGTTATTTAAATTTCACTTTTGATATTATGTTTCACGGATGATGCAAGTTTAATAGCACATAATGGCGTTGATAAAGTTAAAGTATACTCCTTAATTTTTTAAAAATGTTTTCTAGATATCATTATATAAATAAATAAGAATTATATGAGTCATTTTATAATTACAATCACGTATATTTATTTTTATATTAAAGTAACCAATGCTTACAATTTGATAATTATATTTCCGTTTTCAATAATTTAGCCGTATTTAAAATGTAAACTCGTGTTCATATAAGTTAAATTTTTAAAAATGAAATAAATGAGTCTTTATTGAACGTATATAGTAAAAAAAATGATACTTATAATCTTATGCAAATTTATATGTTGTTATGTTAAAACAACATATATATTGTATTTTTTAAGATATAAAGTATAAAGGGTATAAAATATAAAGGGGTATTTGTTTATAATCCAAAGTTATTAAAAAACATGGAGGCTTATAATAATACACTTAATTCTATATAATTTTAAAAATTCAACCACTGAAGTTTTATTAATTACCTCCTCTTTTTTAAGTTTTTCTTTTCACAAATTGACACCTATATTTTGTGTTTTTTATCAACCAAAATTCTCCACCAAATTTATTAAAGTTTTAAAATCAATTTAATTTTGACTTTTATTAACTAATCATATCACACGATTTTGCGTACATGCTAAATCGAGCCTCCTATTAGCCCAATTGTTTTTCAATAAGAATGAATCGACAAAATCACTCAAACGATGTAATTCCTTTATTATATAAAAGATTCATGAAATGTTTTAGTGTGTTTTCTCATGTGTATAACATATGGGAAACATTGTGATACATATAGGCTTAAATAATTTGTATTTTTCACTTAAGAGGTATATTAAAAATTACATTAATTGTATTTGTTGACCAGTCAATTTATGTATGTAATTTATATATGTAGTTGTACAAAAGTTAATTGTACATAATGCTTTATCATAGGTACTGCTGAAATTTAAGCTTTAGTATTTGTATTTATTAAAAAATCTGGACTACATTAATTGCTCACCAACTAAAACTGAAAATGTAATTTCTAAAGTTTTAGTATTGTAAAATTTTGTACAATAACCTTTTAGAGTTGTAAAACTTAAAATTAAGTTTGAGGAGAGAGAGTACTTTATCTTTTATATCAAGTATCAATTAATGTATCTATGCACTCCACATACTAAAAACTAGGGGTGTAAAAAAAGTCATCCCTACCCGAACCCGAAACTGATTAAGCCTATTTGGGTCGGGTTACTCGGGTTAATAATTTTATTTGGGTCAATTCGGGTTAACCCGAGTTTTATAAGGGTCGGGTTCAGGTATGTCTTTTTAGCTTCAACCCGAATTGATCCGAGCTCGACCAACCAGACTCAACTAACATTATTACAATGTAAACATATTGAAGTAAGCAATTCTTTAATCATTTTACTTATATTCGGGCTGACCCGAACCGAATTAACACAAACAGATTTGACCTGACCCGAATTGACTAGAACCCGACTAACCTGAGTTCTAAATAGGGTCGGGTTCGGGTATGTATTTTTTAACCCCAACCCAAATTGACCCGAACCCGACTAACAACCCCTACTAAGAACCTCGCAAGGACGGAACCAGGAGGTTCCGCGAGTAGTGTTAATTTTTGGAAAAAAAACATCAATTTTTCATAAATGTATCTTAAATGTACCCGGTCCATTGAAATATTTTTTATGTTACCGTTTTAAAAAATTTGTGCACTGAGTCCTATTTGGTCCTGGTTCCATCAACCTCGTAAGCATTCATGGAATAATATATGATACTTAAAAAAAATTACTAAGGTGCAAAATATAGTAATTAACTTAGTAAGAAAGTTTTACCGGCTATTTGCATTCTTTCCTTTCAGATCAGCAACTTCTTGAAGTGCCTTTCTCCATGATTCCAACTTACGAGCAGCTTGAATTTTCTTTTCCTCGTCCTTTTCTGCCTCCATTCTTTGTTTGTGCTCAAATAACGCATCGCCAAAACTGCTTTCTTGCTTCCTGACATGGGTTGGCTCGACATGGTAAAAAACAGGTAGAACAATATGGTTGGAGGCCTTTCTTTGCTCAAGGATCAACACGAGCTCATCAAGGCACCAAGTTGAAGATGCATAGTTCTGAGACAAAACAATTATGGAAGCACGGGAGCTTTTTATAGCTTTTGCTAGCTCGGGTTTTAGTTCTTCTCCAGTTTCAACCTCTTGCTCATCAAGAAAGGTAGTTATGTTTTCATTCACCAAAGCTTGGTACAAGTAATCCGTAAAACTGAGACGCGTGTCTTTACCTCTGAAACTTAAGAAAACATCGTAAGTTTTCGCTGCTTCTTGTTGTTTTTCTTGTATTTCATTGAGGATAGCCATGGAGGTTGAAGATTACAGGAGTATGTAGCTGAGAAAATGTGTATTTGCTTGTGTACTATATATAAGATGTGAGGTCAAGATGAACGTGTAATCGTGTTTGCTAACAGAGTCAATGTTGGAGAGGAGACTTCTCTGGTCCCGCCTTTTAAAAACCGTACATGCAGTTGTTTGAAATTAATTTTACACGTTTTGGCCAAAAGTAACAACCACAACTGTAAATGATACTCCGTGTCACAACAACAACAACTACATTACCCGATCATGTCCGAACGAAGTATGCGAGCTAGAAGTTTAAGAGCCCGTTTGGTATAGTGGTATGAGGAGATTTAGATTCAAAGAAACTTTATAGAAGTTGTTTGGTACAACTTTTTTTACCGGGCCCACATGTATTGAATCAAAAATTGCGGTGTGTTTTGTGATCTTGTTATGAATCACAATAGGTGAAGTTTGATAAGAAGTGGTGGTCACTCACCTATAAAAGATCCATACCTAGCTCTCTTGATGTATATGGAATATGGATTATATCTATCATTCATTGCCCTTCATCTTAAACAAACACCTTGATTGGAATGAAAATTCATTTCGTGATTGCCGAGAATAGATACCAAACGCACCCTCATTCAATGCTATATTAGTATCTTTAGTTAAATCCAACCAATTAGAGATTAGTTTTTTATTTTTTCTTTTTTCTCAACCACATATTTACTTATTTTATCTTACTAGGCGAGTACCGGTGCCTAGTGGCATCGGTTTCTAGCGGCAGACAATTAACGATATGCGATATTGTGGTAAGTGTTTTGTATAACGTTCAAAATAGAAACATGAAAGGATCAAAATGTAATTACAAACGGTTGTAACATGTGATAATTCAACTCTAGAAAAAATTGTTAACATATATCAAACGACGTATAAAAATATTTAATGAAACTTAAAATAAAACATTACATCAATTATGAAATATTAACTAACAACACATGTTACTCGTCGCGTAAAACTTCTTGATACACGACATTTGAGGTATAGATTCATGCTTGACAGAACTCTTTGACTGGTTTAACTATTACCTTTGTTGTTCTACGAGATATCCCTCTAGACAATGTCACATAAATCTGACCATGAGAGAAAACAGAATCTGGAAAATAGACACCCACATTTAGAATTGTTTGGCCCTCATTTAGAATTGTTTGGCCCTGAGCTTTATCAATAGTCATCGCAAAGCTAAAGCGCACGG
Source organism: Chrysanthemum lavandulifolium (assembly GCA_022545495.1). Classification (NCBI taxonomy): domain Eukaryota; kingdom Viridiplantae; phylum Streptophyta; class Magnoliopsida; order Asterales; family Asteraceae; genus Chrysanthemum; species Chrysanthemum lavandulifolium. Next base: position 19,893,420 of record CM040246.1, read on the forward strand.
GGAATTGTGTTCTCTTTAGTTTGAAATGGAACATGTTGTCTTCAGATGGAGCAAGAGGAGATTTTGGCAAGAGCACTCTAACTCCAACAGGTCAGTCATAACAACTCAAAGATTGATGACATTAGGATCAAAACGTTTGCATATTAACCTCGTGCCATTACATAATCCATTTGCCGGATAGAGATTCCTTAAAAGAATAATCGGGCATCCAATTTTCAAACACAAATAATGAGGAGGCAATCCGCTCGAGCAATTACACATGCCGTTTAGATTCATAACCAAGTTCATATAAAAGCAGACTACTAATAAAATTACTTACCGTGTGCTAGATTAGGATTAAAAGCTTTGATATCCTCAATACAAAGAATAGAAAATATCCACCACATTCTTAAATATGTACCGAAATTGATGAGAAATATTAGTTATATGTCACTTTTTCATCAATGATACTACATTTAACTTTTATGATGCTCAAATGCGAAGTTGACATTATTGTAAACTTGTTTTCTATGATCTTAAACGCATGTGCATGTTATGCCATTATATTTCAAAAACAGGATGAATTTTAGCACAAATTAAAGGGATATAATTACATAACTCGCTAAAATAGTCCCCATTTGTTGTTGTCATTAATCGGGATGAATATAAGCACCACAAGCATTCCCAATACCCTAAACAAAATAAACATTACAAAACAAAGATTAAAAATGAATCATATATGGTTTTGTTGATGATAATCCGCTGGATCGGATTCAACGACTCTTCTTGGGCATTTAGTCGCCTTCTCGAGTCCTAGTAGACCTGTCAACAAAGAGAACCCGTTAGAGTGGACCCGAGGCCGTAGCCCCGGGTCCACCTCCGACGGTCGTTAGTATGCGATGTCGCATATCAAAGTTGTTAGGGTTAGAGATAACTTCGTCATGTATATATAGGACATGGATTAGGGTTTAGTGTAGAGTGGGTCAGATTCGCCGGCCCGACCCATTCTCGGCCGGTCCCGACCATACGTCCACAAGCCCCCAAGTTTAGTATGAGATAGCGCATGGCTATGTTATGCTAAACTTAAGTTCTCGCTCATGGCCACGTGGGTGAAAGTGGATCCCGCGTCGCATCCTAGATAAGTATGCATTTTGTACCAAGAGCGACGCAACATGGTGCGACGAAGACGTGCTTCATGGCGTAGTGCGCGATGTCTTGCGATAAAGAGGTGTGATGTAAGACGATTTCAGAGCAGGTCTTGCCGGCGCGACAAAGAGGTGCAACAGTAAGACGCATCAGAGCGCGTGGCGCCACCGCGCGACAAAGAGGTGCGACAGAAGACGCGCTTCAGCGTGCGCGCATCGCGCGCGACAAAGAGGTGCGACGTAAGACGTGCTTCTGCGCGCATTACATCCGTCTTTACAACCGGCTGAGGACGCCTCCTGCGGCAATATGGTGCGAATATTTAAATTGCCTTTGTACCGCCTCAAATAATCGCGCGACGCCAGACGGAAACAAGTGGTATATATACCGGTAGCCCCCAAGTTTGATGGTGCTACTCGTAGAGCATTAAACTTATTTAATCATGAAAACACCGAATGCAAGATTAAAGTATATGCCGCGAATCGCAAAGATATAAAACCTAATGAAGTTAAGCAATATATAGCACATAGCATAAATAATAGATTGCGCATAACATAAATAATATATAGCACATACGAGAAGTGACAGTGCGCACCCGTCGTGGGATGCGTACCGACGAAATAATTAATTGTGTTGTTTTGTTTTTTTTTAATGTATAAAATAAAAACTCGGATGGATGTACCGTGACCGCGACGAATAGACGCAGATGGATTTATCGTAACCGCATAGACTCGAACGTTTGTGGATGATCGCCGATGTTTATACCACGGCCTTTGGTCCAGTGCGCATCATGGCGATTGACTAGCATCGTGGTATTCGCGCGTACGTGTTCTCTGCGAAGATGTCTGAACGCACGACCTAATGCGGGTAGATTTATCGCGACTGCGTTGTTCGAGCGCGAACAGGCATACCAACCGTAAAAACAGTATATGCGCGAATTAATTCGCGGCTAAAAGATAAAATAGCTCCAATCGTGCGGATATTTTCTTAGGTCCAATCGTGCGGACTAAAATATAAAATAGGTCCGATCATGCGGACTAAAAGATAAAAAATATGTCCGATCGTATGGACTTTTCTTTTCAGTATCTTATGTAAAGAAAATCATGAATCGATACATGTGATATTAGATGTTGGTTTACGTGAATTAAACAACTAATAATGATAATTATAATATTATAAAATAATAACATCATGATAATGTATATTTGATTAACAAGTTGTAATGATCATGATAATTAAACAAAAGTAAATACATGATAATATTTTTATAATTATCACGGATGGCTTGCGTGAGCAGATACCATAAAGGTTTACGAGTTGTTATCTCGTTAATAAAATATTTACGCAGCTAAATTGTGCGCATCGGAATAAAGGTTTTAGAGTTACCGACTTTAGAAATTGATTTGCTTTCGTAATATGAGAACACGAAACATAGTTTATTCGTGGTCCCACGGATGGCGCCAACTTGTTGATGCATAATCGCCGCGGTGAAAGTGGATCCCGTATGTCTGCATCATGGGTGAGGCATATCCTTTTGTACCAAGAGTGACGCAAAGATGGTGCGATCAAGACGCTTCAGTAGCAAAAGTCTTACCGTGCGCGACAAAGAGGTGCGACGAAGGCGTGCGGTTTCATGGCAGTCTGCTTGTCTTGGCGACAAAGAGGTGCGACGAAGATGTACTTATGTAGCATGAGTACGCAGCTGTGCGAGACAAAGAGGTGCGACGAAGACGTGTTACATGTGGAAGTCTGCTATTGGCGCGACAAAGAGGTGCGACATAAGATGTACTTCAGAGCATGAGTGCGTGCGCTGCCGCGCGCGGCAAAGAGGTGCGATGAAGATGTACTTCAGAGCATGAGTGCGCGTCAGCACGACAAAGAGGTGCGATGAAGATGTACTTCGCGCGCATTACATCCGCCTTTACAACCGATGAGGACGCCCCCTACGGCAAAGATGCGTGCGAATATTTAAACCGTCTTTGTACCGAAGCCATGCTCGCCCAAATATACTTGCTTGCGACTGGAAACAAAGTGGTAGTATATACTCGGTAGCCCCCAAGTTTGATGGTGTTACTCGTAGAGCATTAAACTTATTTAATCTGCAAAAACACCGAATGCAAGATTAAAGTATATGCCGCGAATCGCAAGATATAAAACCTAATGAATTAAAACAATAGACGCGACATAGCATGAATAATATATAAGAGAAGTGGTAGTGCGCATAGCATAAATAATATTTAGCACATAAGAAAAGTGGCGGCGCACCGTCGTGGGATGCGTAATCGACTAAGTAATTAATTGTTTTTTTTTTTTTTTTTTATTGTTGTTTTTTTTAATGTATAAAATAAAAACTCGAATGGATGTACCGTGACCGCGACTAATAGACGCAGATGGATTTATCGTAACCGCATAGACTCGAACGTTTGTGGATGATCGCAGATGTTTATACCACGGCCTTTGTCGGGCGCATCATGGCGATTGACTAGCATCGTGGTGTTCGCGCTGCTGCTTCTCGCGAAGATGTCCGAACGCACGCCTAACGCTGGTAGATTTATCGCGATTGCGTTGTTCGAGCGCCGAACAGCGTACCAACCGTAAAAACAGATGTCGGCGCAATTAATTCGCGGCTAAAAATAAAATAACTCCGATCGTGCGGACTTTTCTTTTCTTGTATCTTATGTAAAGAAATATCATGATTCTTAACAGGTAGTTTGTTCATAAAGTCAGTTACAAAGAGCATCAAAATTCAAAGATAGCATCGGTTAAAAATATAATAATGATGTTATACTTTATGTTCTCAAAACTACCTGCATAATATGCATACGTATATTTATCTTGAATTAATGAACTAACTTGTTATACGTATATTATACACATTACGTGGTCGTGGGTTCGTTTCCCACGGATGGCGCCAACTTGTTGATGCATAATCCGCGCGGATCGGATTCAACGACTCTCCTTGGGCCGTTAGTCGCCTTCTTGAGTCCTAGTAGACCCGTCAACAAAGAGAACTCGTTAGGAGTGGACCCGAGGCCAGAGTAGCCCGGGTCCACCTCCGACGGTCAAGTTAGTATGCGATGTAGCCTATCAAAGTTAGTTAGGGTTAGAGATAACCCGTCATGTATATATAGGACATGGATTAGGTTTAGGTAGAGAGTGGGCATCACGGCCCGACCCATTCTCGCCCAACCGACCATACGTCCACGCTTTTACGCATACAAAAACTAACAATTGTTTACGTACATGAAGAATCAGATAGAGGAAGCAATACGAACGATGCCACGACAATAAAAGCGATAAAATGAAGAGTGCCCACCACAATGTCATTGCAATGCATTCATGTATTGGTGACCCGCTTTTCCGGTATACTCACCGGTGTTGATTCCATGGACAATGGTGCTAGCGGCGGATTCCATTAGTCTCCTTTGACATTAGAACTTTGGCGGTAAGCAATCACAAAAGCGTTTAGAGATTTGTCAACGATATTCATGAAACGATATTGTCCTAATGAAAAATCTTCTAAACTGCGATGAGATCGTGCTAGATAAGAACCAAATAATATTTTCCATGCGAGACATGAGAAGTGTTTGACTTTTTTATTTTGAAAAGGCTTAAAAAATTTCCATGCAACTCGCTTAAGTTTGAAAAGAGTTTGACATATTTGACATTTGAAAAGTTTTAAAAACTTGACTTTCAATATTCAATTTTCAACTTTTCATTTTCCTCTTTGACCATTTTTCCATTTTAGATAGTAAAGATATATTTTATTTTTCAATTTTCAAAATAACATATAATATCTCAATTTATATATAAACAACTAGCTTCATGGCTTGCCTGGATGGGCGGGCTAGCTTCATAAAATAAATGTCAAATTCTAAATGTATGTAAAGCAATCGTGAAATATTGGAAAAAATAAAAACAAAACAATTAAAGTAACTAAGTTTTTCACGTAATATACCTAAAACATAATGAAGCCGTAAAATAATACATGTGTATGGTGCTTATTCAAATACAAAATAAAACTTCTTTGTAAACAACGTTTGTTGTGGAGTTTATGTAGTTGCCGCCTTTGTCGCAATGTATAACCTTCAAACATTTCTTGTTCTTTACTCTTGAAACAAACACATATAGTTGTCCACGTGAGAAGCTGACATTTGTAGAAACAATATGAAAATGTTTGCCCATGACTTTTATTAATGGTCATAGCAAAACAAACCGAAACATAAATTGTTTTCGGTTTAATTAAATATTTTATGTAAATTCAAGAATTTTAAATTGTAAATGCATAGTCATTGCTCTTTTGATTTACTAAACTTGCAACATAAAAGTCTCTCAAAGAGGTATATCTTGTTATTTAAATAGATTAACTATTCTGAAAAAGGAGTAGAAATGTCGAATAAAGCATCAAGAAAAGAAAATGAGAAATGTAAATACGAATACTTGACCAAACTTCACGATTAGTACATTACAATATTCGAGTACTTAAAGATCAAAATACATATTAACAAACATATGATAAATGATTAAGAACAAAGGATGGCATCACCATCTGTCGCAAATAGCAATTAAAACACATTATGCGAACCCCCCCTTCTCTCGCACAATGAGTCAAGTATGCTAATATAGGAGGCATCATTCTTTACCAACAACCAAACACCCCCAACCTACACCAAGCCATGCATGACAACATCCCATTCATTGGCCACTTTTCTTACTTGTGCAAACTATTTAACTCTGCACTCTTTTGATGAGTTCCATTATATCCCATCAACACAACACACATTCTCTCTTCATTAGTAAAAGCCTTATGTTCCTATATTGCCATAAATAGTACATCGCAATGCCCATAACACATCTCCTCAATACACTTTTAATGGCCTTGTTCGATCTATTTCACATTTTCCCTTTTTAGCTTTCTACTTAATTTCATATCATGTCTCTCACCAAATTTCACCACTAATGATAAGTAAGGAATTATTACCTGACTACAAATCGCGTTGCCCCTAATGTGATCGAAATTTGAAGTGCCAAAACCAATAGCATAGAAACTATCTCAATAACAGCTGCAATATCTAAAAGACAAATTAAGCCACTAAATACAAAACCATTTAGTACTTTAAAAAAAAACATACCGACCTGCGCACAAAGGGAAACTGGTGGATCAGTATGGTTTTTGAACTCTTTTTCAATCTCTATACAACACTGGTAAAAGTACCTTGAAGATAAGCATCCGAAACTCCGTACAATTACAAGCAAAATTGATTAGAAATTTATTAAGACTTTTTATGATAAACATAATAAAGAATACTTGGTGAATGGCCTACTTTTAAGTAGGGAGATAACATTTTCGTTGCAGCAGTTAATAGAACCTGACTTTCCAGATGCTCGTTAACTTAAATAATGGTTTGATACTCTTGGGAAAGGTGCTCTTCCGTTTCTTTATCCCGAGAGTTTGCCGCCCAAACAGATTCATTGAAAGACTATATCCCAACTTAAAGACGAAAAGATTGGGACTTCTGAAAAACCCAACTGGATAACAGTTAATATGCCACTATTTGGCATCTGAAGCCTGATAACTTTTGCTACACACCATGTCCAAACGTGGTTGTCGATCAAAAATGCAGTAAAAAAGTTATGAATGATGGTGATGGAAAATGGCGATGTGATTAGTGTGATCATACTTTGATGAATGTGATTATCAATGTATGCTTGTGTACAAATACAAGATCATACCGATATGATATGGTCAATCGAGTTTCGAGAAGCGGTGAGGAAATTTTAAATCATTCGCTAAAGATTTGTATTTTATGAAACATGAAGATCAAGATGAGGATAGGTTTATGTATTTTATTTTGTAACGCCTATTTTAATGAATGCAGTCTTAAGTTAAGATTGAAGGAAGAGACTTACAATGATATCCCATCAGTAAAATCACTATAATCAAAGTAGAGAAGATAAAGTTTTCATCGAACACAAAAAATCTACTTGGGGATTTAGAGAAGACAACAAAAATCGAGAACCCAAGTCTTATTTCCCAAAACACAGGACTTGGTCCGCAAGTAGGGACTATGGGTCTGTATGGAAGTTCAGGTGGTATGTTTAATGGAACCGCTCCTCAAGTGGGGAGTGTGGGTCAGTATGGGGTCCGGAGAAATATTTACAAATGTTGTAGGTTCGAGAAGATGGAAATAGTGGTGCAAATGATAAGTGTTTTAAGTGCCATCAACCAGGGCATTGGGCACAAGGCTGTGCAAGTGCGAATCCGCGCAACTTTTCCTTCAATTTTGGAATCTATTGGACCTCATCTAGGGACCGTGGGTCGATGCATAAGTAGCAAAAGCAGTTGTAAAGCATCAAAGCTTCAACCCATTAATATCATGCATGTTTTTTTCCATAGCCCGTTTTGATGTGATACCCCACTGCCATAAAAAACAACATATAAAATGCTTAAGGTTGAACATAATATCTAAAAAGGTAAATACTTATCAACAAACCGTGCATGATGTAATAGTGCCAAAATGAGCCATAAATGGGTTGGAACTGAACCTCGAATGATAATATTAAACATGTAGGTGAGATAGATGAACTTACTACTACAAACTCAATCATCTGGTAGTATGTCATACCACACAATGGGGTATGGCCTTTTCGAGAGACTGTGAAATATCATGTCCTAAAAACAGCATACGCAGACTCATCTAATGACAATTTCAAATAGCTACTTCAAAATTTTCAAAGTAAAGAATAACACATCAACAAAAATCATACCTTTTTTTCTCGTGAATGAACTACTAAGCTTCAAGGGATCCCAAATTTCAAATTTAACTGTTGTTGAGTCTTGTAGCTATTGTCTGTGACAAGAATGAAGCTCCAATAGTAACCTGAAATAATTCGTGAAGTGGTAAATATACATGAATCACGTGATGGTATCCATTTCAAGGATGAAATAATGACATATAACAAAAAAGAAACTTCGATATCAAATCTTAATCTGTTATTTAAATGGGAAAACAATAGATGAATTAGAATGTTATATTTATTAATTTAAACAATAATGCTTTGACATGTATTATTATGTTTATTGTGCCGCTTTAGCATCCACATATAATTCAAGTACGCATAACTTTGTCACTTCAAACACGGGTTTGACTTGAAACGAACTGTTTAAGCCTCATTGGAACATGAATGTGTGGGTTGGGTTTCTTTTAAGTATTATCAATGCATAATAATCACGAAATAGTGTTATTACAATATAAGTGAATGGGTACCAAATTTATGTCGAAACTTCATCGATCTAGTCATCATATGCACAATTTAAGGATCGCACCAAATTTATGAGGTAAATGTTCATTCTTAGGTTTAATATAATGTTCAAACATTATTTATTTTTATTTTTGGGTTGAGGAATGGAGTACTCACGTTTGCCAACATCTTCTATTAATGTCACCAATGGCAGTGTCTACGTCATTGATGCAGGTTTTACTGACTAGGTCTTAATATTTATAGTGTCTCGTTATACCTATGGTCTACCCTAGTGCACTAACGGGCAGTGACCCGGTCGTGTGTAGTGTAGTAAACGGTAAAGCCGAGGTCGTCCTAAGAGCTATTTGTGTTGGATTATTACTAAGTCTAGGTGTCACAGATTAATAATGGTTTCGATAAGGATTTAATTAATTAAACTACTAAAGCAGATAAATGGTAAAGGGAAATCAATAGAGGAAAGTGGTGCTAACCTAGGTAATCCTCCAAGCTAGTTATGTCACGCTCACTTACTTCCAATTACTTGGTGGGGTCAAAGTCGAGAGGACAACATTTGGTCAATTCGCCTAACCTATCGACAAAGAGGCCACCACAGGAGAAGTCAGTGTCCCTTCATAAGTCCTGTTGTTCCCGGTCCCCTAAGCCAAGTCATTAAGTACCGCCACATGCTAGATTTATAATAGTGAATGCCCGGCCGTTAGGAACTTAGACACACCCCATAATTCTTAAGTTCATCCAAACGATAGTGATCGGTTGGTCAAATCGCACAAGTAGAAAGGGTCGTCGGGTTGGTCATATCTTACCCTTCCGCCTTAGTCCGCTCACCTAGGGCCGGTTGGTCATATCTCCAAGGCAATTGGCCTCATCACCATTCAAAACTACCGAACCAAGGGTGGCTACCAATAAACTATGCATGCATACACTTAGAAATAATTGTATGGAAGTAAAGTAAACGCAAACAAAACAATTAAAGAATCATAACTAGCCAAGACCAAAGGTGCTTAGCTCATATTAATCATGCAAACCAATTCAATATTCAAAGGTACGAAATACATGAATTGAAAATAAAAGAAATATAAACGCTAATGCTTATCGTAGGGGAGTGATTTCTCCTCGAGACAACTCCGTATGCTCCTCTAGACCGCCTTGAGCTTTTTCCAACGTTCTCTCGAGTATTGTGTGTGGAATGGAATGAATAGAAATCTTGGAATTGGGGTATTTATAGGTTGATCGGGTTACGGCGTAACCCATATAGGAGTTACGCCAGAACCTTCTATTTCTTCGAATAATGCACTAGATCTGCTGGTTACTGGCAGAACCTTATGAGTGGTTACGCCGTAATCTTCAATAAACTCGTTACGTCGTAAGAGATGCGAGAGTTACTGGCGAGTAACGGCGTGAATCCTCATTTGACCTAATGTAGTTACGTCGTAACCTTTCGTAAGAGTTACGCCGTAACTTTATGATAAATTGGTTTTCTCGAGTCACGCTATAGTTACGGCGAATGCGAGACGAGTTACGCCGTAACTTCTTCAAAATAGCATACCGTGATAAATCTTTAGATATTTCTCCGCCTGTCTCTTTAGCTCCAATGCTCGTAATTTACCGAAAGTGGAAAACAATGGAAAACAAGCGTAAATCCATATAAATGATATAAATTACAAGCATTATCGGGAAATTGACACTTAATATTCGTGACTATTTGATGTTATTAGTCATCTAGAATGACAAGACAGGGGATGCCGAAGCCAACAACACCAACAACTTGCATCCGTTTCATTCCACCCCATGGTTGTTGCAATGTACATGATTCCCATAAATGACTCCAAAGTCAGAACATCACACCGCATTCCATTCATTTTAATAAATAAACAAATGTAATATATGCACTTAAAATATACAATTTATTTACAAGACTACATATGATGTAATATATCAGTGATCAACTTTATTAGGCTACCCTGGATCCAACTTGCTAATATCTAATTACATCATGCACTAAAGCTAAACATATCAATTAATTGTGTAATTGTGTGTTGTTATCAATAGTCATGTATAGTAGTGATATGCATAAGAAGCTTAAGATAATCAATAAGAAAAAAAGAAAAAAAAAACCCAAAATGAGGTATGTGATAACTTACAGTTAACCCTTCATGAACAAAGTCTTAAGATTATTAATTAACATGGAATCAACTAAAGCGTGCCTTAATTCTCAAAAAAAAAAAAAAAAAAAAAAAAAAAAAAAAAAAAAGCCATGAACCATCTACTCCATCTTTGTCCCTTGACAAGTTTTTAAGCACGCCTTAGCTATCATCTATGATTAAAAAGCCATTTAGTTGAGCCATCGATCCAGAAGAGATCCATTTAGTTGGTAATTACAAATCATAAAAGATAGAAATACCAAATGTATTCGCCATATTGGTTAAAATGACCAATTTTTCATTATTTTTATCATCTTCCATAATGGGTAAACAAATTTATTAAGGCTAGAAGGGTTTATCATCTTCCATAAGGGTAAAAAAACTAATAAGATCATATCACACATCTTTTACCTCATTATCTTGTTAAAAATAATTTAAAAAATAAAATTAAAAATTCATATTGCACATATCATCGTTATAGCAGAAATGGTTTTTATCACACATGGTTAAAAAACATTATCATCATCAAGGCTGGCAAAAAAATGATAAACAAAAGCAAAAACATGAACATTATCATTATGCACGTTAAAATAAAAACATGTAATAGGCATAAAAAATCAACCAAAAAAGATGAACAACCTGTAATTGATGTAATTGGCCCGGACATAATTTTCGTCAATTAGGTCACCGGAATAATTTAAATTCAATAATCGATCCATGTGTGATACATTGGAAATGTCGAGTGAAGTGTGTTGATATAATGCACGATCTTGAATTTGATTCAGGAGGATTGTTAGCGGTAAATGATAAAGGAATTAAATGTGATTGAGGGAATATAGGGTTTTGTTTGGGAAATGCTTTATGTGATTTAAGGAAATGCCGACTGAGTAGGGGAGTTTGTTCTGATTGTTTGAGATAAGGGTGATGGTAAATGTTAGTGTTTAATATCATTTTGGGAATGCAATAGGTAGCATAAGATGTGGATTGCTCCACTAGTTGAGGGGCATGTTTGTGGATGACCAAACCCGAGTTTGAACCTTGCTGGTTACAAATTTTTTTTCTTGTGTAACCGGATCTTGTGCCAAGTCACTATTTCCACATCATCATATGATGCGCCATGTCAACATTAAAATGCCTAGTAAGCATTATTGATGTGTCAATGTAGTCTCATATATATATATATATAGATTATATAATTTAAACATTTTTTAATTTTCTCTCTCTTACTTTTTTTTTTAAATCTTTCTCAAATCTGAATCCAATTCCAATCCCACTTACAAACCAAAAGCACCCCAAATTTTGTAATTGTTTGTTTTATTTCTACCACACACAAAGAGAAACTTTTTCTTTTAAACTTACTGAATGTATAAAGTTATTTTACTAAATTACTCTTTAAATAAAGAAATTTAAATGTTTACTTCTTACCTACAACAAAAAAAAAACACTAAATTTATGTTTTTTTCTAATTTCTTTCTCATCCTTCTCAAATTCATTTTATTCTAATACTAACTTAGATTAATACAATATATTTGCAATACATTAAATAATTAAGTCTCCAAAATATACATAATTTTATCACTTAGTGTAAAAAGCACACTCACAATATCGACGCCACAAGGTTTTGTTGAAACTATACACCGTCACCACTATTCATGGGTACTCGTCTAGTTTATTAAATGAACGAACCTAAAAAAAAGATTTTGTTCATTAACTAATTTTTGTGAAAGTTCGATTATTATTTCGCTTATGTTCATTTATTTCTTATTCCCCGTTCTTATTTGTCCAGCCTGTTTACCGCCTGATGAAAGAACAGTAGTAAAAACAAGAGTTATTTTTATGTAAGCATTTGAAAACATAGTTATGTAACTGTAATCATCAATCATCAAGTATAAACGTTACTGCTTTCTAGTTGATACAACTAAATCACATAAAATGAAATTACATGAGAGAATGGAATGACAGAGAAAGAAAGTGATTCGAAAAAAAAAGAAAAAGATATTTCACCGTTTGGTATGAGAATGGAATGAAATGTATGTATTACGAATCGATTCTTCCATTTGTTATGAACACGGAATCAAACTATATGGATGCAAATAATTACAAGTGTATATTTCTGACCAGAATATATCCATCTTAACAACTATGTTTTGATAACACATTTATTATATTTTGTTCCTTTATTTTATATATTTTAATGATATTTGAACATTATATTTGTTAATTTATAATCATTGTCTTGCTATTGTTGGTTATGTGCTCGTAAATCAATAGTTGTACGGCTGGAAATTACGTGAACCTATCGGGGCACACACAAATACATTTAGAGAGTGTTCATTAAATAAAATTAATATTTTTAAACTATACTATTAATTATAATTAATATAATCCATGAAATAAACATAACGGTCGTTAGTACGTTAGTGTAACAGTTAACGGTCGTTAAGTCCAAAATTAGCTTGTATTGTACAAAGATTTCACAATGACCAAAACCAAAATGGGTGCCCATAAACACCTAAAGTGGTCGGCCATATGGAGATTAGGGCAAGATTTTGGTAGCTTTTTCCCTAAGCTACCCTATTAGTATAAAATGAGGTATCTAGGTCTTCATTTATTCACACCTCAAATCAAAGCATTCTTTGATCTCTCTCTTGCTCTCTACGTACAACACCCTCTTTTAAATGGAGTTGGATTTGGTTCTTCTCTACGACTAGCATTCGTGATAAGGTCGTAGCTCGTGGTTAAGCACTAGCATCCTAACGCCTCGTTGGACGTGTAGTGTGAGTTTCGCTAGAGATCAACTCACTATAGTTGATTATGGTTTCGTGGTGGTACGAGATCCATTGTATTCGTGATCAAGATCAAGACTTGGTGGTTATCTATTTCTCAATAGATTCGAGGTTAGTATTTATGTGTTTTAATTCATAACATTAAATATAGATTCATTCACTACGATTCGTGGTATTGATGGCTTAATCAATATGAATTCCCTACGGTGGCATCACGAGCCATCTCGCTTGGTGTTATGGGTTACACAGTGAGCTTGCTACGCTAATTAAACACATATATTAATTGTTATTACAATAACATGCATTATTGTCATTTAATTAAATCTTGATCTTGTTTTCATATTAATGGTTAACAAAAGAGGTTGAAAGATTAAAAGGATATTGTAATATGGATTCTTCTTTTTCTTTTTTGATCTTAAGGCTTATACGGTCATGATCTATGACGTCTGTGGTCCACTTGGTACCTAGCTCGAAAACCTTGTGGGAGCCTTAGATTCTCCAATTGGGGAAGACTCATTCTTGAGTTTTGGAGCATTACTTGTTTTATCTTTCCATTAGAGTCCATCTTTACCTCTACCTCTTCTTCTCGTAAGTTTTAATTGCTTATATGTTTTATTCCTTGTGACTTGTTTTACATATATGCTATTGATTTTGGAAATAAAAAGCAGACTAATTACTAATATCGAACTTGTTTTTAACTAAATCGTGGATTCCATCAAGCTATTGAGGGTGTGGATCATTACCGAAGCTACCAGATATAGCTTCTTTGGATATCGTGAGATTTAATTATTGTTCGATAATATACACACTTATTCCTTGTGACCGCTATGTGTTGTGTTTAAAACTTGTTTTTGACACTTACACGAACTATAAACTATTGAAATCGATCCGATTAAATCATTGGTTCGATCATGGTATTGAGGGTGTGGATCATTACTCGTGAATCACCGTGATATAGCATGGTGGATATCGCTTGATTTAATAAAATTTAACTATAAGATACCTAAAGTTTTGTGCTCTTATTAATGAACTTTTGGTTAATACCAAGATCTAGGGTTTTGCATGGTCTTTTCCTGGCCCACTACATGTTTTGGAATATGAGAGAATTATTGAAAGAACTTGGGTCTTTTGACTCATTTAGAGTATAATATAGGGTTCTTGACCATTCTTTTCTCGTGATATTAACACACCTAATAAGTTGGAAAATTATTGTTTGCAAACTTGTGTTACAAAGATGTTTGCGTGCTTCTTTGTACACAATTTTTTATACATGTTTTTGTCAAAAATTATGTGATGCCCTATTTGAAATTTAAGTCTATGCCATTTAAATTTGAGAACACTTGCACTTGCCTTTTGCTCTTCATGAGACGTGAGTGAACTGCAACCCAAGGTGTTTATTCTCTAGCGTGAGACCTATAGTTATTTACACAAGTTCTCTAATTGGACTACTTAATTGAGTCAAGCGGTGAGATCCTTGATCCCAAGGCATAGGATGAGACAAAACATGCATGACACTAGTAGCTTGTACTCTAGTGCCAAAAGTCTCATAAATATAAGAGTTGTACTTGTAATGCAATTGTCACACGCCGCCTACCTTTTTTACCCACAAGACTTACCAGAGTAGTAAGCACTACCGTGATGAGTGGGAGTTCAAGAGGATCTTAGTCTTTTAGTAAATTAATTATTTTATTTATTAAAACATGGGTAGTTAATTTGTAAAAGAATTAATTATCTAAGATACTAAAATTTTGAACTTTGTTTTATTGTAGATGGCAGCAAATCAATCCGTCAACAATTTGATCTTCAGGTCTTTCCTCGAAAAAGAAAAACTTACTGGATCTAACTTCCTGGTCTAGTATCGAAATTTGAGGATCTTCCTCACAGCCGAGGATAAGTTGACCTATGTGGAGCATCCCATACCTGCCACTCCTGTTCCTCCAACTCTTGATCAGCAGGTTCCTACTGATGTCCTTGTTGCTCACGCCTAGGGCTGTGCATGGTCTCAAAACCGGACCGGACCGGCCAAGACCGGACCGGACCGAAACATTTCAGATAAACCTAGACCGAGACCGGACCGAATGTGGTCGGTCCGTCGGTCCTTCGGCCGGTCCGGTCCAAATTAGCCTAAATCCTTCGGTTTTGGTCCGGACCGCACTGCATCGAGGACCGAATTAGACCAAATGCCAAGACCGCGGACCGGACCGAATGTGGTCGGTCCGGTCTCGGTCCGGACCGGTCCGGTCGGTCCTTCGGTCGGTCCGGTCCGTTCGGTCGGAATGCTCACCCTTACTCACGCCTAATGGGTTAAAGCATCCAAGGACATAGGTTGTCTTATGCTCATAAGGATGACTCCAGAACTCCAAAAGAATCTGGAGCACTTTGATGCATATAACATGCTTAAGGAATTAAAGACCATGTTTGCTTAGCAAGCGTAAGTGAACCCTTGAGAATGTGTGCAGCCTTTCATGCATGTAAGCATGAGGAGGGTCAATCTGTTAGCACCTATGTTCTGAAAATGAAGGGCTATCTATATAGACTGGAACGCCTAGGTCACCCCATGTCATATGGCCTTGCAGTGAGCATGATTCTTACCGCTCTCAACAAGGACTTTGCTGGATTCAGACAGAATTATAATATGCAATGCATGGGGAAGACAATGAATGAATTGCATGCAATGCTTAAGCTGCACGAACAAGGGCTTTCTAAAAGAGATGCTGCTCCTGCTTTACTTGCTATAAGAGCAAGAAGGATCCAGAAGAACAATAAGAACAAGAAGTCGCATAATGGTGCTCAAAGTAAGAATCGTGGTAATGGCAAGGATAAGCTTGCTTATGCCCCCAAGGCCAAGATTCCCCCTCCACCTAAAAAGGAGCATCCTGCTAAGGACACTGAATGTCATTGTCATTAGATTGAACAATAGAGGACGAACTGTCCTACCTATTTAGCCGAGTTGATGCAGAAGAAGTGCAATGTGGGTAGCAATGCTAACACATCAGGTATCTTCATCATAGAACTTTATACATTTTCTCATAAATCTTGGGTATATGGCACTGGTTGTGGTACTCACATCTGTAATACCACTCATGGTCTCAGGGGAAGTAAGATACTGAAGCCAGGAGCTTAAAGCATGTACGTGGGAAATGGAAACCGTGCAGCCGTTGAAGCTATTGGAAGTTTTGATATATCCCTTCCTAGTGGTTTAATAATTGTATTGGATAGTTGTCATTATGCTCCTAGTATTACTACGGGTATTGTTTCAGTTTCACTTTTGAAAGACAAGGGTTTACTCATTGTTTTATAGATATTGGTATTTCAGTTTTGAAAGATAATTTGTTTTATTTTTATGTTGTTTCAAGGAATGGTATTTTTTAAATTGATATGCATGATTCTGTTTCAAATGGTTGTTCTATGTATTCTGTTAATAGTAAAAGATCCAAGTATTGAGAAGCTTCAACACGATGGGCTTCTTAAATCAATTAACCTTAAGTGTTTTGATAAGTGTGAATCGTGTGTGTCTGGAAAGATGGCAAGAAAGCCTTTTCTTCATAAAATGGATAAAGCTACAAATCTGCTTGGACTCATACATACTGACGTATGTGCCCTTTTAGAACTGTGTCAAAACACGGATACAACTATTTCTTAACTTTCACTGTCCACTTTAGTCGATATGGTTATGTTTACCTGTTTAAACATAAACATGAAGTCTTTGAACCTTTTAAACTTTCAAAGTATTTCAAAGTGAAGTTGAGAATCAACTTGGTAAGACCATAAAGGCTTTACGGTCTGACCGTGGAGGCGAATATATGAGTCAAGAGTTTATTGATCGTCTTAAGAAGTGTGGGATTGTCTCATAATTCTCCTCTCCACGTACACTGCAACATAATGGTGTATCTGAGAGAAGGAATCAAACCCTGCTTGACAAGGTAATATCTATGATGAATCAAACAACTCTACCAATGTTCTTTTGGGATTATGCTCTTGAGTCTGCTGCACGCATTCTCAATATGGTTTCATCAAAGAAGGTTGAAAAGACACCATATGAACTATGGCATGGGAAAGTCCCTAATTTGTCTTACTTAAAGGTCTGGGGTTGTGAGGCATTCGTGAAACGTCACATGCCTGAAAAACTTAAACCAAGATCTATTAAGTGTATCTTTGTAGGATACCCAAAGGAAACAATGGGTTACTACTTTTACTACCCACATGAGCACAAGGTATTTGTTGCTCGGTTTGCTGAGTTTTTTGAGAATCATCTCATCTCACAAGAAGCAAGTGGGAGGATCGTAGAATTTGATGAAATTCAAGAAGATACTCACCCTTCTGAAAGTACTAGCCAACTTCCTGAGATAGTTGAACATGAATGTATTGAACCAGAAAGTGAAGTCATTCATGTTCGTAGGTCCTCAAGGACAATACGTGCACCTGATCGAATGTGTTTATACATCGATTCAGAGAAGCAGGGGTTAAGAGATCTTAATGAACCTGCTAACTATAAAGTTGCATTAGCAGATTCTGAATCTGAAAAATGGCTTATGAACGAGGAAATGAAATCCATGGGAGATAATGAAGTCTGGATTGAAGTTGACCTCCCTCCTAACGCTAACACCGTTGGTAGCAAGTGGCTCTTCAAGAAGAAAACTGACATGGATGGAAAGGTACACACCTACAAAGCTCGTATTGTGGCAAAAGATTATACTCAAACCTATGGTGTAGATTATGAGGAAACCTTCTCGCATGTCGCAGACATAAAAGCTATTAGTATTCTTTTAGCCAAAGCAGTGTACAATGACTATGATATTTGACAAATGGATGTCAAAACTGCCTTTTTAAATGGTCACTTAACCGAAGAGGTTTACATCTAGGCAATGGAATAAATGGTTTGATGAGGAAATTAAGAAGTATGGTTTCACTCAAAACCTTGATGAGCTATGTGTATACCGTAAGGCTAGTGGGATTAATATAGCAATCCTAATCTTATGTGATGACATATTGATAATGGGAAACAACATTCCAATGTTACAAGCTATTAAAGCCTATCTTGGAAATTATTTTTCTATAAAGGATTTAGGTCAAGCTGCATATATTATAGGAATCAAGATTTACAGAGATAGATCTAAGCGGTTGATTGGACTTTGTCAAAGTTCATACATTGAGAAAATCTTGAAAATATTTAATATGCCAAATTCCAAGCGTTGAACTACCCCAATGCAAGTAAAACTTGAGTTGAGAAAATCTCAAGGACCCTCAACACCTACAGAGGTGGAACGCATGAAGAGGATTCCTTATGCCTCTCCTATAGGATCCATCATTTATGCGGTGAGGTGCACTAGACCTGATGTTGCGTTCGCTCAAAACTTAACAAGTCAATTTCAAGTAGATCCAGGTGAGAGTCACTGGTCTGCTGTGATGAACATACTGAAGTATCTCAGATATACTAAAGATATGTTTCTTGTTTACGGTGGAGACCCGACGTAGAGCTCGTAGTTACCGTTATATCGATGTCGGGTGGCGAACCGACAAGGATGACACCAAGTCGCAAACCGGATACATTTTTGTTCTAGACAGAGATGATGTAGTATGGAAGAGTGCTAAGTAAAGCATTACAACGATGTCTTCTACAAAGGTTGAATACACTGCTGCTTCAGAAACTGCAATGGAAGTTATTTGGATAAGCAAGTTTATTAATGAGCTTGGAGTAGTCCCCACCAATAAAGAACCTATGAAAATGCTATGTGATGACACTGGATCATTAACTATCGCCAATGAGCCTGGAGCTCAGAAAGGCGCCAAGCATTACAAAAGGAAGGTTTACTATCTTCGTGAGGTTATCACAGATAATGAAGTAATACTCAACAAAGTTCAAACAGTTGGCAACTTAGTTGATCCGTTTACTAAGGCGTTGCCTTTGAACAAGCATGTTGAGCATGCTAGTGGTATTGGACTTCGTTCAGTTAGTAGTCTCATGTAAATCTGTTTTAATTTTAGCATGTGGATAATCGGATATGTAAAATATTTATTATTTTGATGATTAATATACGGGGTACTTTAGTTATTCATTCATATACTAATTGTGTCCTATATTTTCATGTTTAATCCATAAGTAATTTATTACTTTAAATTGTCCATTGTCGATCAATGATATGGGAGTATTGTTGAATTAAAGAAAAGGTGAGAGATTGGATATATTCTTTGAATACTAAGGATGTGTCCGCCAAACTCACATGTTATTCATGTGCTATGGACATTGGACTTCCCCAAACCTACGAGTCATCACTTTATGGATCGGCGTCATTAAGTGATATATTGCAAATGGTTATTTTATTTGTCCTCTGACTTGAGATGTAAGCAGGTCTTGCATGTGTGGATCTTTCTTCTTGATTATAGTCAAACGCTATCCTTAACAAGGTGGTTATAAAGGTTATTCTTAGAAGTTGGTTGAAGCACATGAATGACACGTGTAGTCAAAATAAAATTTGTTCCTCCACTTGTCTTCTGGAGTGTGATACTACTGGGTCACTCTATGAATTAATCAGATGTTTGCATGGCCATACCCAAAGTGTAAATCAAGATGATACTTGTGTTACGTTTGGTAATCTTGATTAATTTCTAAAACGATAAACATAATAGTTGAACAGTATGGAATGACTTTGATCCATATCCATAGTTCAACAAGTATTTGAAATAAAAGGATAATTTAAAATTGTAAATCATTTACCTAGTTGTTTTATGAAACCACACTCAGGTATTTCTTGGAGCAATGCGGTGTTGCTAGACACTTACCATTGTTAGTATACATTATTGATTGTTACGATCGCAAGTGGGAGTTTTTGGTTATGCGCTCGTAAATAAATAGTTATACGGCCGGGAATTATGTGAGCCTGTCGGGGCACACACGAATACATTTACAGAGTGTTTATTAAATATAATTAATATGTTTAAACTATACTATTAATTATAATTAATATAATCAACGAATTACACATAATGGTCATTAGTTCATTAGTGTAACAGTTAACGATCATTAAGTTTAAAATTAGCTTGTATTGTACAAAGTTAATTTCACAAGGGCCAAAGGCAAAATGGGGGCCCATAAACATCTAAAGTGGCCGGCCATATAGAGATTAGGGCAAGATTTTGGTAGCTTTTTCCCTAAGCTACCCTATTAGTATAAAAGGAGGTGTCTAGGTCTTCATTTATTCCCACCTCAAATCAAAGCATTCTTTGATCTCTCTTGCTTTCTATGTACAACACCCTCTTGTAAAGGGAGTTGGATTTGGTTCTTCTCTATGACTAGCATTCGTGTTAAGGTCGTAGCTCGTGGGTTAAGCACTAGCATCCTAACACTCTCGTTGGACGTGTAGTGTGAGTTTCTGATAACATCAAATAGTCCTGAATATTAAGTGTCAATTTCCCCCGATAATGCTCGTATTTTATATCATTTATATGGATTTACGCTTGTTTTCCTCTATATTTCACTTTTAGGTAATTTGCGAGCATTGGAGCTAATGAGACGTGAATTTAGAGAGTTTATTGAAGATATATGATAGTATGCCCATTATGAAGAAATTACGGCGTAACTCCTTTCTCACATTACACCGTAACAAGAGCGTGACTCAGAAGGCTAACTCAACAACAGATTACAGTGTAACTCCATCTTAGGATTACGCCGTAACCAATTAGGTCAAATGATGTTCCACGCCCGCAAGCTACGCCAGTAACTCTTTCCACAATTACGACGTAATCATGATTTTGTAACATATATTGAAGATACGGCGAACTCATTCCTTGTGTTACGCCAGAACCGCCTTTTCCGAGAAATTTACAAAGATATTGATGTTACGGCGAACTCTCAACAAGTTACGCCATAACTAGATCCGCCTATAAATACCATCCCTAAATTTCGCATTTCACATCATTCACTCCACACACAAAGCGAGAACGTGGGTAGGAGACTCAAGGCAGATCTTGAGGAGTATACAGAGCCATCTCCAAGGGAGAAATTAGTCCCTAATGATAAGCATTAGCGATTTATCATTTCTTGTACTTTCAATTCATGTATTTCATTTTGTCAAACCTTGAATCGATTGTTTCAGTTAATATGATCGGCTAAGCACCTCTAGTGCTAGCCTAGTTATAATTCCTTAATTGTTATTTTTATGTTTACATTGCTTCCGTATAATTGTTTCTAGTGTATGCATGCATAGTTTGTTGGTAGCTACCCTTGTTTCGGTAGTTTTGAACGGTGGTAGTGCCTAGTTGCTTAGGAGAATTGACCAACTGATCCTAAGTAGGTAGACTGAGTGGGAAGGGTAAGAATTGACCAACTAACGACCCTTCTTCGCTTGCATTTAACCGACCAAATGATCACCGCCGCTTGATGAACTTAATAAGTTAGGGATGAGTGTCTAAGATGCTAGCGCCCGGCACTCATTATTTTGAATCTTGCATGTAGCCGCATTTTAATGACTTGGCTTAGGGACTAAAACAACTGGACTTTAAGGGTAGTAGCTTGATCTCCGGTGGAAACCTTTCTCGATAGGTTAGACTAACCCGACCAAATGTTGTCCTAGCGACCTAAACCACCACTTGAAGCAATTGAAAGTAATTAAACGTGAACATAACTTGATAGGATGATAAACTAGGTTAGCACACTTTCTCCCTATTGATCACAACCTCTGCCCTTATTTGCTTTCTTTTATTTTCTTGTTTTATTAGTTTATTAATCATTTCCATCTTAAAACCAATTAAAACCATTGACATTAGACTTAATTAGAATCCGCTTACATAGCTCTTGGGTCGACCTCGGTTTTACCAATTACTACACTACACACGATCGGGTACACTGCCCATTAGTGCATAAGGTAGACCATAGGTAAACAAGATACTTATAAATATTAAAACCTAGTCAATAAAACCTGCATCAAGTTTTTGGCGCCGCTGCCGGAGAGTTATAATAGGATTTTCGTTAAGTGTTTCATTTTTGTTTTGTTTTAAATTCTCTCAATTTCTCATGATATCTTTTCAAGTTTCAGGTACCATGGAAGTTGTTAACATTGATGACCTCACTCTCGAGGAATATTTGGCGTTGACAAGAGAAGAACAAGGGTCGGGGCTTGTAAGGACGACAATTGGAGCTAATGTCCATTTCAAGATTAAAGAGCAGTTTATGAGGGAGCTACGTGCTAACCCTTTTTGATGAAACAGGGACGAAGATGCATATGAACACGTTGAGAATGTCTTGTACATCGCAAGCCTTTTCAACATTCCTGGTGTTTCTCATGACGCTGTTATGCTCCATGTATCACCATGACTCTTACCAGGGGAGCAAGAAGATGGATTGAAAGGTTGCCCGCCGGGGCAGTTGATACATGGGCTCTACTAAAAAAAACATTTCATCTAAAGATATTGTCCTCCTTCGAAGATATCTAATCAGCTCATGGAGATTCATAATTTCAAACAAGATGACGATGAAACATTGTATCAAGCTTGGGAT
Organism: Chrysanthemum lavandulifolium; assembly: GCA_022545495.1. Lineage (NCBI taxonomy): Eukaryota > Viridiplantae > Streptophyta > Magnoliopsida > Asterales > Asteraceae > Chrysanthemum > Chrysanthemum lavandulifolium. The sequence goes on from CM040246.1 coordinate 19,916,222, forward strand.
AGATACAACGACCTCCTCTACAAATGTCCTACTCATGACCTAAACAGCCAGCAAAAGGTCAATATCTTTTACAAAGGTATCAACGTTACTACAAGACAGATGTTGGACTACAAAGGAACAATTCTAAGCATGACTCCTACTCTCGCCATTGAAGCCATTCAAAAAATGGCCGATCAATCCCAAAAGTGGCACGATGGAGGAAGCAAGAGAAGCCTAGGCGGAAATCTTGATGGAATTGCCGCCATCACTAGCAAAATTGAAAATCTTGGTCGGGATATGCTCAAGCTCAGAGAATGCGTTCATGCTATTCAAGTAGGTTGTGAAAGTCGAGAGGGGACATCTAACTAAAATTGTCCTCTCATTGACGAAGATAGCAACGTCGAGAAGTAAAATATGGTGAAAATCGACTGCTTCAAGGGATTATTGAAACAAGAATGGCTATTGTGGAGGACCTCCAGAATATAACCGTGGGCCTTTCGGGGAAAAAAGGCCCAACATTGAAGAAACCATTAACAAATTTCTGAAGGCCTCAGCCCAAAGACAAAAAGAACAAGATGAATGGATCAAAGATTTCCAGGAAAACATAAATAGAAGCCTCTCCAACCACGACACAACCTTAAAAAAACCTATAAATAATGGTGGAGAAGCTTAGTGAAAAGGTAAAGAAAAGTAACACTAAACCGGAATGGATAAAACCTATGGTGGTGTGCAAGGCCGTTTTTTCTGATGAAGATGCAAAGTTACAAGTTGATGATCTCCATTCTTCCACAAACAATTCGGATGCTGCTGTGAATTCCGGCGACAATATGCAGTTACGTCGTAACACTTCTAATGAGTTACGGCGTAACCAGGGGTTAGAGAGCGAACGCAAGATAATAGAGGAGAAAGATACCGATGGTATCGACGAAGACAAGCTACGCCAGAATTAAACCTCGAGTTACTACAGAATCGATACATGGTCCGACAAATTTCTCGAGTTAGATGAATCAAGGACGTATGTTATTAACTGGTGGTCTTGTGATACAAACTTATGCCCTCAATCTCCATCCAAAAAGAAGTATCACTGGTGCAAAAAAATACACGTAGCTAATGGTGAATGGTACGATTTATGGGCCTCATGCAACCCTCGTAACGAAGTTTGCGACGGAGGAGATGATAATGAGAGGGTCAAGGATAACAAATACATGTGGCCTGGATTTAATGATGATGAAAGGTTGGCAAGACTCTCAATCGAAGAGGAGGAACCACATTATGCAATCGCTGCAATCCCATAATAATCACGCATTTGACGAGTCCACACTAGCATGGCCTACATGCAATCCTTTCCGCGAGTATTGCAACGGGGGTGTTAACATGAAAGTCAAAGGATGGACATGCCCTCATGAGCTCGAAAGACATGATGTGAAGTTCGGAGATTTATCCTTTGATGATTGGTATTTGGTACGATTCGGGGATGCTAAAATTAATCCAAATCTTCTATAAAAGCTCAAGATCGAATTTGATGAGCATTGTCTCCGGAAGGAGTCCATAAATGATGATATCTATTGCATGGACGATCCTTCAAGCAACACTGATGACAAAGTAGCTCGAAGTCATTGGTGTGAGAAGATAAAAACATGTGGCGAAGTTTTTTGGGCATCTTGTGACCCATTTGATGATGAATGTAACGGGGGAAGTAGCATAGAGAGAGTTGGGGAAGAAGAGTTCTTGTGGACCTCAACCCAAGATACGGATAGGACGGAATTACCTTGGCTAGACAATTTGGGATTTGACAATTTGGTCAAAATCAAATATGGAAGGGTAGATGTGTTGACTAAAGAGAAGATTTGGAAAGGATGTATGAGTAAAGAAGACCCGAGCGAAAAAATTCCAAACGACATAAGTGAAGTTATGAATGAAGATATGAAAGATTCGACGGGTAATGAGAATGAAGAATGCAAGCGTGTGCTTGTGGAAGATTTGTTTGATGATAAGTGGTTTAAAGGTACCGAGTTCGACAATGATGATATAGAGGGAATTTTGGACTACCTTGAACTACAAGGTGAAGATGGGTTCACTGACCTCGACGATGAAGCATATGAGCAAAGAAGGTGCAGACTTCTTGGCACTCCATATAAGAGGCCGCCACCAATTGTAGCTGAAAAGTATGAGTTTACAAGATACCATTTGGGGCCGGACGAAAAGTTTTGTAAAATTCAGAAGATCGAGACTAAGGAATATCTCCGCACTGCTATAAATGTTGCTTGGGTCAGACATAATTTGATGAAGGATATGGAGGAATTTGGCCAAGTACGAAGGCCACCATAAAGCCCCATGGCTTTGAGTCTCACTTAAAGAATCGTTAATAAAGAAAATTGCTCTTTCGGGAGACAACCCGAATTATCCCTTTTAGTTGTTTTATTTCCGTTTAAGTTGAATTTTGTGTTATTAACTATTTTTGCAGGAAATCGGAGATGTTTTGCTGCAACATCCTGAACTGGGACCTGATCTGTCCACAGTTACGGCGTAACTCATTCCTATGGTTACGCCGTAACACATCTCTAGCAGCATTTCTCTAGAGCATTGCCAATTACAGCAGAATCCCATGCAATGGTTACGCCATAGCTACACTCAAAGAGGCCTCGCTGTGTTTTGCCATATACTGGCAGAACTCCTTCAGAGTTATGACGTAACTATCCTCTCAGACAATTCTTTCTCTTTAAACACAATAACCTTGTACTAGTTTTTAAATGAACTTTGTGGGTGTGTTCCTTGTAAGCCCTCACGAGACTACACTCGTCCACTTAGGACACCAAGTGGTTTAAAAGGCTTGTTGCATACACTAAACGCAACCGTGATTCCTACGAAAGTGAGTTAGGTTTTTTTTCGTTTTTCGTTTTTCTTTTTCTCTTTTAGAATTATGCTTGTTGGTAGTGTGATTTCAGGGAATGAAGTTTGCTCATGGATGCTTAAAGCGAAGGCACGATTCTTTTCGTGGGCCTTCTTTCTTTTGGAGCATTGTGGAAGTTCTCGCCTAATTCTACTTTCTCTTCACCTTTATTTAACGTTTAGTACAAAAGGGACTTTGTACATTTCAAGTGAGGGGATGGGAGTAGAATTATCTCTTGAACTTTACTTTGCCCTCATTTTTCTTGTTTATTTTGAAAAATTATGCCATCTTTAAAATTTTGACATGTTTTTCTTAACCTAACTAGATTAGACCTTAGTCGAGCACATTATAACCCTTGATATTATATGGTGAGATTAGCCTTATCCGCTTCCAAATTTTACCCCAAACCGCCAAATTATGAGTGTGCTAGGTAGCTTGTAAACTTTAGAACTTGGCCTTTACATCATTTCGAGACCATAGATGAGGTATGTTGTTAGCTTAATGTATTTGGATTATTCAGCTTTAAGAAGGCAATATTATAGGATTATCACCCAAAAGCCTATCCTTGTGTGTCTTTCGATTAGTCACCTCGACTTCTCGACCCCCATGTTAAACCCTTTTGTTGCACTCACCTTTAGTGCAAGATACCCCTAGATACACCCGTCTCGAGCCATTTCTTTTCATTTTGTTCACCCAACATATTGTTTCACATACACCCATACACCTTAGCCTACCGTAGTCTTTATTTGTGATCGGAAAGTCATTGTTTGCCTAAGTTCAAGGTTCAAGTGGAAAGGTTCGGAAATCACGCTTTAGTCAAAGACATATTTTTGAAGATCATTGAAGACCCCCCAAATTCTCATATAATTCATCTCAAGTGGGGGGATGCTATGTTTAGTTGTTATGTAAAAAAAATAATAAAAAAAAATAGTTATTGTTATTTGTTGATTGTAAAGTGCGAAGTTATAAGCACTATGTTTGTGAGCTCATAATAGATTTAGTATCGAGGAGGCCACCTCAGTCACATTTGAAGAATGAAGTTGGTAATTGCGCCAACAGTTGAAGAAAAGGTAATGTGCCCATCATGACGTCCTCTAATGGCACATCTACTTGATTATCATGATCCGGTTTCTTAGCTTTGAAACTTGAACTTTGGATGAACGGTAAGCGGTGATGACTTGGTTATAGATTTAGAGTTTTAGACTATTTGCTTGTTATTTTTACTTTACACCAATTATTTCCCATGTGTTATCTTACCCTTTAGTCATGAAGCGTGTCTAGGTGATGAAGCGAGCAATCTTTGGTGTCTTGGCCATTGATTTGGTCATGTATCATTGATTTTGTCCACTTAGCCATGACATGTTAGTAATGACGACTCACCCTTAACCTTTGTCGTGTCTACCTATATTGCCTTCAAAATTGTTTAGTCCTTAACTTAGTGGTGGAGATTTGTGTAACCGCCAAGCTTATGATAGAATACATGCTATGAATGCGTTGAGTGATCACCCAAATTGACACTTAGAATAGTGAGAGATTTGAGTGTTTTGTTCTCATTTCGTGTGGTGTTCGGCTTTGTTTTATTCTAGCATAAGGGATTTTTAAACTTATATTTTTCTGTAATGGGAGATATATTTTAGAATTTATCTAATAAGGTCTACTTGAGGGCAAGTAGAGTTCAAGTGGGGATATTTGATAACATCAAATAGTCCTCAATATTAAGTGTCAATTTCCGATAATGCTCGTATTTTATATCATTTATATGGATTTACGCTTGTTTTCCTCTATATTTCACTTTCAGGTAATTTACGAGCATTGGAGCTAATGAGACGCGTATTTGGAGAGTTTATTAAAGATATATGATAGTATGCCCATTATGAAGAAATTACGGCGTAACTCCTCTCTCACATTACGCCGTAACAAGAGCGTGACTCAGAAGGCTAACTCAACAGCAGATTACGGCGTAACTCCATCTTAGGATTACGCCGTAACCAATTAGGTCAAATGATGTTCCACGCCACTGCAAGCTACGCCGTAACTCTTTCCACAATTACGGCGTAATCATGATTTTGTAACGATATGAAGATACGGCGTAACTCATTCCTTGTGTTGTCAGTAACCGCCTTTTCGAGATCAATTTACGAAGATATTGATGTTACGGCATAATTCTCAACTTAAGTTACGCCAGAACTAGATATGGCCTATAAATACCATCCCTAAATTTCGCTTCACATTATTCACTCCACACACAAAGCGTAGAACGGGTAGGAAACCAAGGCGATCTCGAGGAGCATACTGAGCCATCTCCGCGGAGAAATCACCCCTAACGATAAGCATTAGCGATTTATCATTTCTTTACTTTCAATTCATGTATTTCATTATGTCAAACATCAAATCGATTGTTTCAAGCAATATGATCGCTAGCACCTCGGTGCTAGCCTAGTTATGATTCCTTAATTGTTATGTTTATGTTTACATTACTCCGTATAGTTGTTTCTAGTGTATGCATGCATAGTTTGTTGGTAGCTACCCTTGTTTCGTAGTTTTGAACGGCGATAGTGTCTAGTTGCTTAAGAGAATTGACCAACCGACCCTAAGTAGGTAGACCGAGTGGGAAGGGTAAGAATTGACCAATCGACGACCCTTCTTCGCCAGGCGAACTAACCAAATGATCACCGCTTGGATGAACTTAAGAGTTAGGGATGAGTGTCCAAGATGCTAGCGCCCGGCACTCATTATTATGAATCTTGCATGTAGCGGTACTTAATGACTTGGCTTAGGGACTAAAACAACTGGACTTTCAAGTGGTAGTAGCTTGATCTTGGTGGAAACCTTTGTCGATAGGTTAGGACGAACCGACCAAATGTTGTCCTAGTGACCTAAACCCCCACTCAAGCAATTGGAAGTAATTAAACGTGAACATAACTTGATAGGATGAGTAACTAGGTTAACACACTTTCTCCCTATTGATCACAACCTCTGCCCTTATTTACTTTCTTTTATTTTCTTGTTTTATTAGTTTATTAATCATTTCCATCTTAAAACCAATTAAAACCAGTGACATTAGACTTAATTATAATCCGGTCACATAACTCTTGGGTCGACCTCGGTTTTACCAATTACTACACTACACATGATCGGGTACACTGCCCGTTAGTGCATAAGGTAGACCATAGGTAAACGAGACACTTATAAATATTAAAACCTGGTCAGTAAAACCTGCATCAGTTTCCGATAGAGATCAACTCACTATAGTTGATTAGGATTTCGTGGTGGTACGAGATCCATTGTGTGTTCGTGATCAAGATCAATACTTGGTGGTTATCTTCAATAGATTCGAGGTTAGTATTTATGTGTTTTAATAATGTGTTTTAATTCATAACATTACATATAGATTCATCCGCTGCGTACTCGTGGTATTAATTATTTAATCAATATGAATTCCCTACAACTATATTGTGGAACAGTTGGAATGCTAAAACAAATAAAACACAGTATGATGTTGAGATTTCAATTAACGAAACCCAAAGCACAAATAGTGATTACTTATAAAAGGATCAAATAGAACTCTTATCTCCAATTAAACATCAATTCCCGAACTTGAAACCCCGATAATAAATAAAGAACTTGGAGATACCAAAATCCATACAAGATGCAACTCCCTGCTAAGTTTTTTCAAGGAAATTATGACAAAGCTTATTCTGTACTTATTACACATTCGAAGGGCAGTGGCTCTTATATGTGTTTTGTAATCGTCAAAATCACCGGTGGTCTATGGTTTAAGAAAACTTTTGTGAAGCATATGTGGCTCACATGTTGGTGCACATTTATAACCCCCTTTTTTTATCATGGAACAATTGATTCACACCTAGTATGAAGTGGAGAATGAGGCCTTTGAAAATTATCGTGTTCTTTTGCTTCTTCACTTTTTGTAAGGACTCAAAATCAAGGATAGAGGATGGAAATTCTTCGCATGTAACAAACAATGAAAGTGATTCTCTTTCACTTTCTCACCTTTCCATTCCACCTGGGCTTCTGGGCTAGGCTTTGAGATAATCCACTTTTGATGCGTGTTGAAACATGTGGTTTTGGTCGATGAGAGAATGTTGTTTTAGTCGGCAAGTGTTAATGTGTAATTAATAAACATTTTTTTTTCAAAAGTAAATTAAATCATCATTAATTTAATCTACAAATTATCTAAATTGGATATCGATTTTAATTTATTAAACACAAACCTTTATTTTTTTTATACAAAATCCTAAAATAAGATTATACCAACACAGTGAAAGAAAATTTACAAATGCAAACCTAACACACACTATAATATATGAGATATGATTTGCACACTCCGGTGTATAAGCAGTTAAAACATGATGACAATACGGTACATGTGTCTAATGCATGAGTTAAAGTGTCTTGATTAATATTCGATGTGTGCAAATCAATTTCGATAATATATACTCACCTCACAACAATAATTAATTGTTCATGTCGTGAGTTGAATTTACAACAACTTTATTGAATAGCGTTCACAAATCGTTGTTTTTGTATAAAATAATCTTGTACATGTATATTTTTATCATACATATTTATATACACAATCTGGAAACTATTGTGAATATCGTTTATAATAACTAAATATATTTTCTAGGAGAATCTTTTTATCGCGAATGCTCTGGTAGCTTTATGTAAGTTATTTGTTCTTAGTTCATCACGATTACAATATATACTACATTATAATGTATTTAAGACTTCCTATAAAAGGAAGTCTTAAAATTATAAGCTTACACATGTTATTATAATTAGTAATTCATATAATTAAGAAAAGAAGTATAATGTACAACACATTAATGCACATAATTTTCAGACGTACAAGACAAGAAGCATAGCGTACACCACTTTAATACACATATTAAAAAACAAAACACCACATTAATGCTATTTAATATAGTCAATTAATTAACTGATCAATAAATACAATTAATACAGTTATTAAAACACCCCTAACATAATAAATACAAATTATCAAGCATATTGTACAACCAAATTAAACACAATTCTACATTAAATGTCACTAATACAAATAATATTATACAAATAATATTCAGTTCGAACTAACAGCCAAATGGGCTTGAGCCCGAACGAGGAGTAGTTAAACGGCTCGAGCCCGAACGGCACGAAGCTAAACGAAATTTGAAATTGTGAATTTATTGTAAAAAACCTAATAAACTAAAATACATGATTCACTTGGTTTTATTTTATTTGGTACCGCCGCAACGCTGCGGCACTCGCGATTAAACGTCACTAATACAAATAATAAAGACATTATACAATATTAAAGTTCGAACGGCAATGGGCAATGGGCTTGTGCCCGAACAAAGCTGGCCAACGGATCGAACCCGAACGGCACGGGCTAAATGAAATTTTGATATCCGTGAATTTATTGTCAAAAAACATAATAAACTAAAATACATGATTCAATCGAAAATTTTTATTTCGTGATACCCGCCGTCAAGAACGCCGCAGTATTCCGCTAGTGTTTATATATAAATTCAAGCTTTTCGAGTCGAGCTCGAGCCTTATTCGACATTACCGAGTCACACAAGCCTGAATTATTGAAGTTCATCGAACTATCACGCCAAGCTCAAGCGTTGTCAAGCTCATACTCGGCTTGATTCGATTACAGTCCGAAGCCTGGCTGGTGCTAGCAAATTTAAAACTTTTCACTTACTAAAAAGGAGCACTTCAGGCCCAAAAACTCTCCAATAAGTTAGGCTCAATAATACGAGGGCCCCGTGGACGCTTTATTCGTAAGTTCCTAGAAAAGAAGTGCGTCGACTTGGTCTGACCCTACATAGTATATTTACTACCCTACGTTACATTTGTGTAGTGAGTTTCATTTTTATTACGTACCAAGAAAAAAAAATGAGGCGCTCCATCGAACCGAGATTCATTTTTATAACTTTGTTACACAATCTTCTTTCTTATTCTCTTCCATTTAGAATTGATGAAAATGAAATCAATTACTTGTTTGTATCTGTTCTTACCATCATCTTTTTGCTCTTCTTCGCTGTGTCTAAATCACTACCTCTACTAGTATCTATAGCAGATAGAATGGTTTACTCCGATCCTGAGATGAAATCCTTAAATGACATTCTCAACAGATGTGTGTGTCGTGTTTTGTACATCATCATGTTGCTCTTCTTTGCAGTGTCAACATCATTTTCTCTACTAGTATCTATAGCAGAGATAATGGTTTACTCAAATCCTGAATCCATAGATGACATTCTCAACAGCATTACGTGTCGTGTTTTGTACATCATCACGTTACTCTTCTTCGTTGTGTCGAAATCACTTCTTCTTCTTCTTCGTTGTGTCAAAATCGAAATTCTAAGAGTATCTTTGATTGGAAGTCTTGGGTGTTGCATCCGATGCGGTCTAAGATTATCTTTGATTGGAAGTCTTGGGTGTTGCATCCGATGCGGTCTAAGATTATCTTTGATCGGAAGTCTTGGGTGTTGCATCCAATGCGGTCTTTCTCGGCTATTATTGGCACCTAGGTTTTTTAAGTGTTTTATTTTGGTGTAGTTTTTCTTTTTTCTTTTACTTTTGGGTGTTTTTGGCCTCTTTTTAATGGTGTTTGTTTTTCTTAGTCTATTTAGGTGTTTTTATAAAATCTTTGCTCTTAAAATAGCGAGATAATGGGTGACTCCGGTCCTGAGACGAGCTCATCCACTGTTGACATTCTCAATACCTTTCTGTTTCGTGTTTTACATCTGTCTACGATATACTGTATATGTGGACATTGGCGGACTCAGGACTAAACGTCATGAGTTGCATACAACTATAAAAAACAGGTAACATGAAAATATATACTGTATAAGACTAGCTGCATTTCAGGAAAAAAAATGTAAAAATTAGTACATTTGAGTATTTGACATAATTTTATACTACGTAAGAAAATTTTATATGATTCATATAGTTACCTGGAAAACTACCCTCGATCCTTTCTGTATGTGGTTTTGATGATCTTTAGCTTTGGAAACCGTCCCATGAATGAGCTATTTGTTGATCACTAAAAACGAAAACATCACGGAATTCTCACAAAACCATTCATGTAGGCGTCACTGGTGTCTCTGCGTGCCTACAAAACTCGTCCCGATGGCTGTTTCAGAACAGACTTAATCAGACTAGTTTTCATACCGATATATGTGTTTGTTGGTTGATCCACTAGTTGAGAGTTTGTCGTCTAAAGGTGGTGATAACTAACTCTTACCACGGGCAGTAAACTTTACCGGGAAAAGGATACCTCATTGTTTTCCTTTCTATTAGAACAAAAAACTTGGTTCGGCAAAGGAGTTAAAATACGGGTAACCATGCATAATGCTTACAACGTTCTGTTTATGGTGTATCGTCTCGAGGATTTCAGGACGATATTTTGCTGGTGATCAATCGTGGAGTGAGATGGCCTAGGATAAGATGGGCACCAGTGAAATTGTACAATAAGGCTTAGAAGAATATGGAGGATCCAATTTTGGAGAATAATCAGGGTAAAATAATATTGAGGGTATAAATATCATTTTGTTTTAGGTTTCTGTGTATGAAGTAAAAAGATCTGTGTCAATGTCACTTCCCTTGAAAAAAATATGTATCTGCATGTTGTTGGATAATTCATATGTGCAGTGATTGTATGCATTAATGTATTTTGATATCAATCTTTTTCTCTTTTTTTATTAGATCAACATTCCTTATTTTACTCAAGTTATGAGTTAGCATCACATCACGTCAACGTCACGTCAGCTAAAAAAAAAAAAAAAACTCATATCATAACACCACATTTTATGCTTCACTTTTATTTTAAAACTTATAAATTACAATTTAAACCCTTTAACTAATTTTTCATTCATAACATCACCTCATAAATTATAATTCATTCATTAAAGTCTATTACAAATAAAAACATACGGAAATAAAAACATACGGAAATTTAAAAACATACGAATTACAAATACTTATTCATCTTGTTCTTATTGACCGTTGAAGATGGTTTTGCCAAAGATGCTCCATAAAATTTTGTTGGAGGCTAGTATGCGTTTCTCGGTCACGTATTTCTTTTGCCTTTCGACGCTGGACATTACATCTGTCGACCCACCTTTCTTGCCTCATATGTGGTACCGCATTCACCCACATTTCATTATACTCAGTTAGTGCAAACTTTTGATCTTTTTTTTTAAAATCATGTTATGCAAAATAATGCACGAATACATGATTCTACTTATCCTGATAACTTTCATTTGACGTGCCGGTTGTTGTAGTATACCCAACGTCCTTGGAGCAAATCAAAAGCACGTTCGATATCCTTTCGTGCACTTTCTTGTTTTCCCTTTTAAAATGACCATGTTTAGCGTCAGTTGTGGGTAAATTCCACCAGCTAAGTAATATCCCTTTTCATACATGGTTCTATTTACCACATATGGAACTACATGGGCGGCGTCATCAAGAATGTTGTCGAATAACGAAGAGTTATCTACATTAATATCGTTATTCGCCCCCGCCACCCTAAAAAATGCATGCCAAATCCACAAATATTGTGAAGCAACAGCTTCAAGCATTATTGTTGGGTATTTTTTTTTATCACCCCTACCATATTGCCCTTCCCAACCCACCGGAAAAATTTTTCACTCCCGATAATAACTCTCGTATTTCATAAATATTTTGAATGTCGTCATAGGTTGGTTTTCTTAAATACTCCGGCATAAAAAATTCAATAACGCACTTGTTAAAATTATCAAGACAATCACGTGAAGTATGCTCACCCATTTGCAAATATTCATCAAACGCATCGGGTGCGGTGCCGTATGCCAATTACCGTGTGACGGTTATACACTTCATAATAACACTTATACTCATTCGACCCGTACAATCGGGTGTTTGGCTAAAGAATTGAAAATGACTTGGAAGAGGATCGGAACTATAGGATTCAATACCTTTGACTATTTTTAGAAATAATTTTTGGCTCATCCGATACCTTCTTCCAAAATTCACGTGCGTATACTTACAACCTTGATTGAAATAGTCGTTCATCAGACATTCTTCGTACGCAGCTTCTTGTTCTAACTGTTGTTGATATTCGTACGCGGCAACCATAAGGTAAAAGTCAGTTTCGTCATCCACATCGGACCAATTGTTACGTTCTTCGTCACTTTGATTCGGATCCATTGTGAAAGAACAAGTTTTTTTTTGTTAGAGAAGAAGTATATGAATTTGAGTTTGAATTATCGCGTGAAAAAAATGGTTGTGTGTTGTGGGTATTTATATTACTTTTTTTTTTGAATTTCAAATGAAAATATCCGTTGGAGGGGCGAAAGTGTATTTTGTTTTTATCCAAGCCGATTAACGCAGCGTTGTCATGGCAACGCCACCCCCGACTCCCAGCCTTACGCCAGAGGATGGTGTGGTAACGCGAGGCTAACGCAGGCCACGTGTGCATAACGTCGGGCCTTGCTTTATATACCTAGTTAACAACTGACGAGTACATTAAGTTCACAAGTTCAACATGCTAACGCTAGTTAACAAGTGATTAAACCTAAACTAACCGAGCAATGAAATATTAATGAATATTACTAAAGATATTTAAGTGTCCAGTGTATAGAGGACGATTTTTAATTATTATTTTTTTATTTTTTTGAAAAGCAATTTATTTGAAACCAAACAAAACAATTACAAACATAATCATCCACTATTTTAAGTTTTTAACAAGATACTTAACAACAGCGGAGCCAAAAATAAGACATTACAAGACAAAAAAAACTTGAGCTTTGTTTATTGGGGTTTTTTATCGACATACGCACTCAATTTTTCCACTTTGTCGCCTAAGTTAACAAACTATTTTTTGTTCAAACAAAGTTATTGACTACACGGCCGATCGCATTCATTGAACTCAAAGTGTTTCAATCAAAGTTACTATGGACTAAAATACCTCTTTTCATTTTTGTTAAGTACATAAATGGTCCCTGGTTTTCCTTGTTGTTAATCAAATTCAGCTTTTCATTTTGTTACGCTTTTCCTAAGTTTTCATAAGTTTTCGTCGCTTATATACATTTTCTTACGCTTATCCGCTTTTATATGTTTTTATACGTTTTCAATTACCAAATCCCAAGTAATGGCCGAAACGTATCAATGATTAATAAATCATTAGGTAAAATCATTTATAAAATAAAGCAACACACTCTCTCTAAACTGTTATAGGCTTCGACCCATTATATGACTAAATGCACCCTAACCGCTAACAAACGCACTCGGTCATGGAAATCCACAAACACCCCTTTATACACTTATCGAATGAGCATAAAAAAGCTAAGAAATAAGCGTAAAATAAGTTCGTAAACATGCAAAAGAAGTAAGCTAGAAAACAAGCAAACAAATGACGCTCGTGGTGAACCGAATCACAATCAAACATTGGCACCATATGCGGTTCTTTACTTGACCGAGAACACACAAAAATGACACTATATGGGTCGTGGTGGCTGATCGTAACAACAAACAACAACACAAATACACTCGACACCTTTATGGTGTCGTGATACTAACTTAAGAAAATGGTGCTTTGTAATTTATACTAAATTAACAAACACGCGCAAAACGTATAAAAACGGACCGAGACGAGGAAAAACGGATGAAAACGAATAAAACATGAGAAAATCGATAAAAAAGTAAGGAGATGTATACAGATGGAAGAAAACGGACGAAAACTTACGAAAACGTAGCAAAAATAAAATTTGACCTAATTCGTAACACCGCAAACCATGGGACCATTTATGTACTTATAAAAAATGAAAAGAGGGTATTTTCAATAGTAACCCGATTGAAACACACTTTGAAGTTCAAGAACTCAATGTCAACCCCTGAATAACTGCTTTGAACAAAAACTAGTGAACTTAGTGAAACAAAGTGGAAAACTCAGAACTGTCTCGATATAAACCCTGCTTATTGGTATCCCAAATGTACAAGTGATACTTCCTCTTAATTTTTTTTATTTTCTTTTAATTTTTATAATTTTATTTGTATTATAAAACTGCGAATTAAAAAATACGAAATAAAAAATATAAAGTTTGACAAGTTAAAAGTAGTAAAACACAAAAAATACATAGTAGAAAACCATAAAAATGAACGAAACATAAAATATAAAGCTGATGTCGAAAAGAATAAAAAGAAAAAAAAATATTTAAACAAAAATGATAAAAAAAATTATTTTATCTCGTCAATAAAGCAGTTACCATTAAGTGAAAGGGGTAATAGGTCTAAATAAACTTGACAATAGACATAAAGTCAGCCTATACAAATCAAACCAACTTATGTCACATAAACGGTAACCTCCCCCACACACACACACACCTCTTTATACCCGCCTTTATTAGCATGACAAAATAATTTTCTTTTTCATATCTTTTTCGCCTTTTAACATCACAAATTTATATTTTATATTCCGTATTTTTTTTTTGCAATTTTACCCATTTTATTAACAAGACAAGAAAGTTGTTTATGGTTTTATACTCAGTATTTTTGTACTACTTTTAACTTGTCAAATTTTATATTTTATGTTATGTATTTTTATTTCTTAGTTTTATAAATAAAAAATAAATAAATAAATGGGGTATTGTTATCGCCTTTTAAGGTGTACTAATAACCAAATCCTAGAATAAAACATGAGATACTATTATTGGTATTCTCCTTGCCCCATGAAAAAGTATTTAAAAGTACAAAATACTCTTCTTTGATTTCCCTATTAACAGTAAAACAAAGTTTTTTATTAGTTTATGTTTTGTATTTTTTACCAGTTTAACTTTTTTGACGTGTTAAATTTTATATTTCTGTTTCGTACTTTACTTTTTTTTGTTTGATAATAAAAAGAAAATTATAGAACTAAAAAAAGTAATAAAAATAGAATAAGATAAATGAAAAAACAATAGGTACAAATGGTGTTTAATGGTGTTTTAGGAAGGGTCTTTTAACCTATTCCGATACCAATAACATAACCCAAGATGGCCAGTGGACATTTTGTACGATTTGTGGGGTTTTAACATGAGTTGTTTACGACTTTTTATCTATGGAGAAAAAAAAAGTGGTATTGAATAAGAAATGGTACTTTATTCGATTGTTTTGTTTGAATGCTATAGTAAATGTTGAAGAAGCTTCGTAATTTCGTGCTTAAAGACATATTTATATAGTTTCTTGCACTCAAAATTATTGATTTACATCGTGTAAATTTCGCAGTTCTTTTCTATTTTGTCTTTTTTGGTGGTGAATTGTGGTATAATTTTGGACATTTTTGACAGTGAAAGAGTGGTATAAAAGTATATCCGATGATTTCCACAAAAGTCACACCAAATCTTTGTGCCGCCACGTGTTTGATGTATTTTAGCAAAGGATTTTTTTAGAAAGACAACAATTATATAGAAACAAGAGAATAAAATAAAATACATGGCAGTATGGCACATTATCACAACTAAATAAGACACTTAATTGTGAGTCATCTTCGTTTACTTTTAAAAAACCATCATAGACACGTTATGCGAATGAGACTTGTGACAAAAGGACGAAAACATAGAACACAACAAAGCAAATAAACCAAAAAGATAAAAGGAAGTCTTTTGTTATTAGTTAAAGTGCAAGTAATACCTTCCTTAAATATTTTTTATTTTTTTTATTATATATATATAATTTTTTTTTATTATTTTGATTTTATCATAAAATTGCGAAAAAAAAAACAAAAATAAAAATAAATAATTAAATAAAAAGACTAGAAAAATTTAAAGTTTGATAAGTCAAAAATAGTAAAATACAAAAAATACGGAGAAGAAAACTATAAAAAATTGTCTTGTCCTACTAATAAAGTGGGTAAAATAATAAAAAAGACGAACATAAACTATAAAGTTTTGAAGAATCAAAATAAGACAAAAGATACGAAATAAAAAAAACATATAAAATTGTCTTGTACAGTTAATTAAGTGGACAGTTATGGCCTTATGGGTATTAATTGTTTTTATAGGCAGGCACTTGGCCAATATAATGCAGAAACTGAATAAACTGTCAGTTGAAGCAGAACTCAAACTGAAGTAACTGTGTACATCAAAGAATTTGCAGAAACTGAATAAACTATCACTTGCAGCAGAACTCAAACTGAAGTAACTGTGTACACCGAAGAATTTGCAGAAACTGAATAAACTATCACTTGCTGCAGAACTCAAACTAAGGATTGTATACTATATCGTATTGAACTTAGCAAGTTAGAAAAGAAAAATAAATGTTATGAATGCCACATAAATAAACTATAGCAAAAAACATATGTAGTGATATACAAATATTACTTGTAAATAACAGTGAAGTTTAAAGAAAGCGAAAAGGAAATTGTCACATGTAAAAAGGATATAAGGAATGATTGTGCTTGCTCACCACCAAATGAATTGTGAAACCTCGTTATGTGTCTCGTTTAGCCGAATGATTTTGTGTTTGTCAGTGTTTGTGGGGTGTAGAACAGGTCATATTTCATCGATTTGGGCTTTTAACATGAGCCCAGCCTAGTGCAAGTTTAAAGAGCTCAGGTCTGTTAAAACATGTGATTATGGTCCAAATTGGTTTAGAAGAAGAAAAAAGAGTTTTCTGAAACCCAAAAACATGTATTAACTGAAGAAGTTGTCTTTGTGGTTTTTAGCCCTAACATGTTTGTATCAATTCCTAATGTTTTACTTAGTTTTTTGAATTCTTTATGTTTAGATATCATTTTCAGACAAGGCCCCATGCCACTTAGGCACTTACGTTAACTCTCTTGAGATTTTCAAAACGTACTTTATTATTTACTAACTAGTCCATAATTAAAGTTGGTACAATGTGAGTTAAGTAACATATTAAAGTATGGCTATGCTCAGGTTAGCATGCTAACAGATTTTTCATACATTATCTACGGTCAAGTTCTTGTGAAAACAACTCTCCTTTGTGAAAATCACAAATACAAATTTGTTAATGGACTATTTGTTAGTATGTTATATTGTATGTATTAGGCCAAGTTCGTTTTGTAGATTAGCATGCATATCATTGCTTATATTGTAAACTTGATCATTACAGGATTATGAAAATTAACCCTACTTACATGATATTGTCTACCCGTGACTCTTGTGGACCAACCTCAACTAATGCGTGTCGACATTTTGGTCGAACTGGTATGTGTAAATGGCGAACGGGGTGCCGTTTTGTGCATGATAAACACAGTTGTTCAGCCGATCCAAGCCCAGCAGTGTCTACTGACCCAATATGGGTTGGCAGACAATATCTCACAAGCCCAACGTGTGCTACAAACCCAAGTACCCAACATCAATCTTTTCAGTCCAACAGGCCCAATAACACACCCTATGCCCAAACTTCAGTAGGGGTGTGCATTGTTTGGGTAATAACCAAAAACCGAAACCAAACCTATCCGAAAAACACGAACCGAATTTGCCAAAACTGAACCGAACCGAACTAGAAATTCGGAGTTCGGTTTTCGATTTGGATATGGTTTTGCCATCTAATATAAAAATAATATATACAAAAAGTCCATAAAATTTTATTCTAAAAAAATAAAATAAAAAAAAGAGCTTTTTATGCTTGAAATGACTTTTATTTATCAAAAATACATATAAACAAATTAAAAAAAATATATAATGGTACAATTCGGGTTATTCGGGCCAACCCGAAAATCGGATCGCAACGGAAGTGATACGGGGGTATTACTCATTGGTACAAAGTACAAGTCATAGAAAACGACCCTTCAAAAAGAGACGTTTTAAAAGTATTTCACATTCGATACATTAGAATATCAGAGTTTGCAAAAAGGTCCCATCAATTTTTCATAAAATACAATGTTTTTAAAAGATTCGCAAACGTTTTTAACATAACATAAATTTTTAAAAGATAGTCTCTTCGAATGTGAAAATATGCCAAATCTTCGAAAGATATCCATGCGACTCTATCCCAGACCTTTATGCCTTAAAACCTAAGATAAAACATGCTAAAAAGTTAACATAAATGTTGAGTGAATTCATAAGTTTAAAAACGTAAAACTAGCGATCACAAGATTTCAAGTTTAATTGTCAAATACATGACTCACAATAGTCATAAAGTACTTGTTATTACACTAAGCTCATGACATCAAAAATATTATCTGAGAATATCAAAACAATGATGATAGTTAACAACTCAAAGTATCAATAAAAATTGATATAACACACAATTACAAGCACATAACTCCAAGTATAAATAGAAATTGATATAGCACGTAATTCCAAGCACATAACTCCAAGTATCAATAGAAATTGATATAGCACGTAATTCCGAGTACATAACTCCGAATATCAATAGATATTGATATAGCACGCAATTCCAAGTACATAACTCCAAGTATCAATAGAAATTGATATAGTACAGAATACAATTTTCAAGCAATTGTGATCATTGTAAAAAGTAGCATGATTCTCACCCCAAGTAGTTTATATAAAAAAAAATTAAAACGAGTAAAAGTGGGACTACGAATTCACCAGTAATGTAGTAGTAGTAGTGATCGTGAAAATGATAATGACAAGAAAACCGCGGAAAATCACAAGGAACCTATATATAACACGTCTCTACTTTTCAAATATATAGGCTTTACAGTCTTGAAAGTTTTATAAGCAATGTCAAATTACTGTTTTACCCCTAGGTATCAAAACAAAAAAAATTCAAGTTATAAACGTCTCACCAATTTCTCCATTACTTTTGATCTACAGACCCTACTGACCCAAAACCAACGCCAAAAGTTGTGTTTAGGTCTTAACTACATTTCATTCAAAAGGAGCAACTGAAGAAAATGACATAACTAATTAACTATGAGCTTTTCTACTTACAAAACAGACATGTAAATCTAACCAACTGGCTAGCTCATTGGCCACAAGTGGTAACTTTGGGGAGGTTTCTTTGGAGAGGTCTCATATTCGAGTCTCACCATGGACCTTCAGGGTCCGAAATAAATAGAAGCAGAGTGGGTTTATCCCCAAGGAGAAAGGTCCGAGGCTTGCATAACGCCCAATTGGATGTCACCTGGCTCGGATCACTAACTACTAACTCGCCGTTCAAAAAAAAAAACAGACATGTAAATCTGGACAACCTTTAGCAAATCTTTTATTAAAAAATTATCGGGATGTTTTAGGACGCGGGGATTTTTGCAAAGTGACCCAGAGACATACGGCTAAGACCCCATATTTTAATTTTTTCCCAGAACTCATTGAGAATAAAATGGTGAGTCGTTTTTTGCTATTAAAATTCTGGATAGAATTGACCAATCAAGTCCTTGATTCCTTTGTTCTAGATTACTTTTGTATGTAAAATCAAATGACCAATCATGTACAACTCTTATACATCCTTTTTTTTTTTGAACAAAGGAATCATTCCATTTCAAACCTCACAAATGGAGGAAGATACAAACCTCACAAATGGAGGAAGATACAACATAACAAGTTACAACGAACCAAACAGTTCACCAAACAAGACAAACACCATAACAGCTATGATACCACAAGAACACCATTCAAGGTGGGGGAATCACCCAAGTGAGCTTTGATCGATACAACCATATAAAGGCAGCTTGACAAAAGTACACTAAGTACAAAATACAAGCATCCAAAAGGAGCCGAACAAAGCTCAACAGATCTAAAATCAAACCCCACGCAAAGAAGAAGTCGCAATAACGGACCACAACAGATCCGAAAGGAAGAGGCCTAAGCCCCGATCCGAAAGCGTATAAAGAATGGCGTCACGACAACAATGCATCGGAGGAGATGGCGATCAGGCAAACACTTTATTTAAAGAAAGAAAGAACGGTCCGACGGGCCGTCAAGCCGACCGGAAAAGGAATGTGATTTAATGGAGAAAAGTTTTTAGTGAGAAGGAGGAGAAAGTTTTAAGAGAGAGTGAAACTAACTCTTATACATCCTATTACTCCATATTTCCAGATTCATGATGATTTTTAAAAGAAAATTGATGATGTTTAACATGTATCTTTTTGATGAAAACAATATTAGAAATCAATTCACCCAACAACTCTTTCAATAATCAACTCATTCAAGCCTAACTAACTAATCTAACACCCAAAATCCTATGAAATCTTGATCAAATCATCCAATATAGTGCATGCAAGAGTTGATTAGCTTAATCCTAATGAAATATCTAATAACCCAAGATGAGATTAAAAAGACACAATATACTTACCAAAACATAGTCTACGCTTGAATGAGTTTATTATTGCAAGAGTTGTTGGGTAAATTGATTTTTAATCTTGTTTTCATCAAGAAGATACATGTTAAACATCATCATTTTTCTTTTAAAAATCATCATGAATCCGGAAATATGGAGTAATGGGATGTATATGATTGGTCATTTGATTTTACATACAAAAAGTAATTTAAAAAGCAAAAGGAATCAAAGACTTGATTGGTCAATTATGTCCTAAATTTTAATAGGGGAGGTAATACTCACACCATATTTTTTGATGCATGCACCACAAATTGTGCATTACAGTATTGTACGGTACAAACTCTAATGCACAGATTGTGGTGCATTCATCAAAAAATATGGTGTGAGTATCAATTCCCTTTTAATAGACAAAACATCAGTGAGTTCTAGGAAAAAATAAAAATATGAGGTCTTAGCCTTATGTCTCTAGGTCATTTTGCAAAAAGCACGCTAGAATTCATTGAGTTTGACGCATACCATAAAGAAATATGAGTAGCAACAACATTATATTTCTTCCGTTAGTTTCATGCACACCATTATTATTCCTTCCAATATTTATGCAAACTATTATGATTATTCTTCCATTATTCCATGAAACCAAGAATATTACGTTCAAGAATATTGGACGAATATTACCTGGTTTGCATGGGAATAATGGAAGGAATAGTCATAGCATTGGTTTGCATATTCGGTTTTCGGTTTTGTTCTGTTGAGTTCTAGTTCGGTCCGGTTCACTTCGATTTCGTTTGACCAAGAAAAAAAATTAACCAAACTAACCGAACCGAATAAACAGAGCAACCCGATAACCGAACCGATGAACACCCCTAAACCCCGGTTCACCAGAATGTTCAAGTCCAACTGAATGCTCCAGGTATGTTTACTAGCTCCAATGGTCAAGAAACACTTCTTCCACAAGCTTTCAATACCTTAACCCTTCAGGATTTTGGTGACGCCGAGTGAAATACTGACACAGGTCCATCTTCGCATTTAATAAAAGTATTTATCCGTCTGTCTTTGTTGGTAACGGTAATTCCATACCCGTTACCAACATAGGACATAGCTTGTTGCCTAACTCTCATCGGCCTCTACATCTTTATAATGTTTTAATTACTCCTCGTATTGTTAAAAATTTAATTTCCGTTCGTCAATTTACCTGTGACAATAAAGTTTCTATTGAATTTGACGAGTTTGGTTTTTCTATAAAGGATTATTTGACTCGGCAAATTCTCCTCCGATGTGATAGCACCGGCGACTTGTATCATGTGACCACACCTACATCCTACCCACAAGCTTTCCTTGCTAGTCATCACACGTGGTACCAAAGACTTGGACATCCGAGACATGAAGTGCTACGTTCTGTGCTTTCTAATAATTTAATTTTTTCTAATAAAGTGAAGTCTCCTCAATTTTGTCATGCTTCCCAACTTGGCAAGCATGTGAGGCTTCCATTTTCTGTTTCCAAAATTTTCGTTATTGGAAAGTATTTGAGACTTTCATATTCTGTTTCCGAAATTTTTGTTAGTTTTCTTTTTGATATTGTACATTTGGATTTGTGGACGTCTCCATTTCCGAGTCAAAGTTGTGTTAAATATTGTGTTATTTTTTTGGACCACTATTCTCATTACCTTTGGGTATATCCTTTGCATAATATATCTGATACATTTGCTAAGTTTGTTGAATTTCGTTCTTTTGTAAAAACTCAATTTAATGCGGAAAGTAAGGCTTTTCAATGTGACCATAGTGGTGAGTTTGATAACACCATATTTACCCAATTATTTACGATTCACATACACTTCTCATGTCCCTGCACTCACAACAAAATGGAAAATCAACGATGATCGTGTCATCAACAACCTCATCTGCACTCTTGCTTTTCCAAGCCCATCTTCCTACTCATTTTAAGTCAAGCACTTCACATGGCCACCTACCTTTTAAACATTTTACCCATCACCGCAATCAATAATGACACACCTCATTTTCGCTAAGTAATTGATATGTACACATAGGTTTATACTTCTAACATATAAACATGATGTGTGTAGACATAATACCCTTATATTACTTGATCCATTTTACCTTTGACACCAAAATCGCTCAACATTTCTTGATCAAGTCTCATCATTTCCAACAAATTAACTTGATTGAACTGAGAAATCGTCTTTGAGTCTTTGACAAAGAATCAAGAATTGTTGCATCATAACTTTAGTTTTTATTTTTGTTTTAGAAAAGTAAATGATCCTCTTCCACTTAAAAGGATATTATCATCATCTATGACTATGGATATGATATAATGAACAAAGATCCTTCTCTTTAGTTATTTTTAATGTAAGCATGGTAAATCATTATTTGTTTGGTTTAGTATACAATCTGGTTCAAAGGGACGGCAACGAAAATTCGCCGAGGCGGATGTGAAAGGTGGGAAATACAAGGTTATTAGTGCAACTTGGGAGTGATGGTGATTAAATTTCAAACTATTTAACAGAAGGTCTGGTGGAATACAATGGTCAAAAGCTCTCACACATTTGATGTATCAGAGCGGACAAGGAGATTGTGAAATAACATGAGAGGGTAGTATTGTCCAGTCATATTAATTTTAGATTAAAATACACGGTTGGTCCTTAAACTTGGCAAAACTCTTCGCGATGGGACAAAACTCGGCTTTATTATCGCCAGAGGTCCAAACCTTGGCCTTTTATACTCGTTACAGATCCTTTGACAAAGTCAATGTCTGATTTTTGTTTTGTAGTCGAGGGTATTTTAGTCCATACACATTTATACTTTTATAACACATTTATATTTAACCCTTCATCTTTCATCCTCGTCATCATCTCCCCAACACAAAAAAATAACACAAAAAAGCTAAATAATCTATACTACTTTATATCGATTTAGCCTTCTAAAATTGTGCTTAAAATTCAGACTTTTTACTTGTTTATTATGGAAAGAGTTTTATAACCAAAAATTAAGATAAGCTGCCCAATCATGAGATGACATACGCCACTTAACGAACTCCAAGCCTAACTTCTAACAAACATGTTCTAACTCCTAACCACCAAAAATTAAGATAAAGAGTCTAATTATAAACGACACACTTCTCAACTAAAATTCATACTTTATTTTCAAATTAAAATATCTTTTATCTACTTATTTATATTATAATCTAATTTCATCATATTTTCTAAAATTTTACGCTTTAATTTAACATCCATTTTAATATATTAGAAGGGCACCAGAATGCGATGCAATGGCACCGATGATTATTTCAGTAATGAACAAATGTTTTTCATTTTACGCCTAATTCAAGTAGCTTTCTCTTTCAACTCCGCTTCTTCCCGACTACTAAAGAAAACTCATAAAATATATCAAACTGATGTTGAATTAAAAGCACAAAATTTTAAAAATATTGAAATTAGATCATAAAAAATTAAACTGATTAAAGATATTTAAATTTAAAAATAAAGATGATTAATTACAGGAAGTGATATACTGTCATACCCCATTATTAGCTCTTTAATTTAGTTTGTTAGAGATCCTTCATTTTGTTATTTTTAGTTGTAGGTTGACACACGCCACCAAACGATCGGTTTCATTATCTTATTTTTTAATTCTTTCCATAATAGTTAAAGAAAAAGTCTCAATTTTTAAGTTTTCTAATTTTAAAGCCTAAATGATTATAAAGAAAGATAGATTTTTATGAGTTTTAGTTTTTATATTTTTAGTGGGTTTATTTTATTTTAATTCAAATTTTTACAACTTTAACCTTTATTTCATTTATTACAATCAATATAATCTTGATTCGTCAAAATCATATACTTTTGTTGTTTGGCGTAAGAGATCATGGCGATTTTTATACGGGAATAATGATGTCGCGTGAAAGTTACGTGAACCCAAACAAACACTTACAACTAACACATATACATTCGTTGTTGAAACGAATTCACTAAACGGCAGTTAAACACATATAACTATACTTATCGCCACTGTCACCACCATCTCATCACATCACCACCTCAAAACATTTGCTCACATAAATAGTATCTAAGACCACACCGCATCACATGCACCTTCTAAGTATTGATTATAAATTCTTATACACCTGAACTGTTTAATATTGCTGGTATAATATTGATTGCAATTTAGTCGGTTGTACACAGAATAGCTAAAATCTAATGACAACAATGTCACTCATTCTAAAGGAATTTCTATTGCAATTTAGACTTGATTTTCATCTTCTTCTTTCCGGATTTCTTTTTCTTGACACTTGCTCCAGTTCCTCGTTTAAATACAGCCAATATTTCAATGCTGCATATGTCATTTCAACGACGATCAAATATGGAAAAGTTATGAAACCAAAACCAGATTATTCCAATTTAATCATAGCACTGTACAAAGTGAAATAGTATATAACATAACACAAAATAGATACCTTTGGGTACCAGGAAAGAAATTGAAACCATGGGTTTTAATCAAATGCCAAGCCTTACTTGAGAGTAACGCCGTGCAATTCTGTAATACAATTCATGTACATTGTAAGCTCACATGCATATCTGCACTTTTGCAATTATGAAAACTAGTGGAACTAAATTTAGTTCTTAGCAACCACTCTGAAAGGATGAGACCCAGATGTACCTCTTTAAAGCTTTCCCATCCACAGCTTATATAAATAAGTGTTGGTAGTGACAGACTTTCTTCTTCTATGGTTCTGCTTGGAATATTAACTGAATCTTCTCTTGCTTGTAAAATCCAAGTCGTTTTTCATCTTTCACATTCAAGGCTGGGCTACAGTGACAGAAAAACAAAACATACCATAACTTTAGGTTCTTGACTTCCAAATCAGAGAAACTGACAAAAAAAATCAACTAAACTACATAATTCCTACCGTTCAAGAGTCACGACTTTACGCTCTGCTTGTTTAATCGCCCTTAAAGCACCAATCAAAGCTGGGTCAAGCCCTTTTCTAGGAGGATCAACCACAAGAACATCTGATCCTACAAGCCAAAAAAGTGGGTCCTGTGAGAAGCAGTAGATGAAACACAATATAAGTGCGACCACAACTTTAATTGACTTTTTGTATAAGTCTCAAAATGCGCGAGGTGGATGCAGGTCAAAAGGATTTATTGATGTGGGATGACCAGACACACTTTAGTGTGTCAAACATAATCGAAAAAATTATATTACCTAATTCAAATCAATAATATTCTATTTCTTGGGATGAAATGATTTAGGAGGTTTTATGCATCAAAAATTTGCTTTTTGCGACTTCCAACCTCAAACTTCAAGCCATTCGATCGGTTTCCTTTGAACAAGTATTCCACTTTACCTGTTTGACCAGTAAATGGGTCAAAATTGCCAGTCTACTAATTTAGATCACCCGTAGTATATATACAGTTTTCATGGCTTGATTCAATAAAGCAGCATTTACATTTTATCTCATCACAAATAATAGACTATATATCACTGTTACTAGTCTCTCTAATGAGGTTTGTATTGGCTTAGTGAAATTTGATAAGTCCAACAAAGCTGACTTATTTGGTAAAAATATTTAAAGACAAACACCCCCTAGCATAACTTGTAACTCTATAGTGTGTTTTTATAATGATAAACCCTTTCACATAATGGTAACACTATGTTTATAGTAAACATCAAACAGTTAAAACAATAATAGTAACATCTAGTGTAGTAAAATATCCAACAAATCTACTATATTAACATCATTATGCTAAGATCATGTTATACTAAAAATGAATAACAACAACAACAAAAAAACTGAAGGAATACAGAATTATACCAGCAAGATCCTCAGTTAGAGCACATATATCGTCACATTACACCCACATTCAAATCTAACGTGTTCACACCGTGGGTAACAACCTGAATAGATTAACAAATAGATAATTCATAGTCAGTATCATATGACGCAAACTATAACACAACTAGTGCAAAAAAGGCTGGACATAAATATTGCACACTTGCACAGTTTCATTAAAAGTATGACGACATAACAAGATTTAGCTCAAGTTAATAAGCTAGTGGCAATAAAAACAAGATCTTATCGGCTTATCCCATAAAAATTAACCTACACCAAACACCCTTTAAAATACTTTAGAAATCAATCCCAGCATTCCTATATAGGGTGTTAGGATTAGCTTATTGTTATCAGCTTACTGAGATTTAGAAAATTTAATAAGCTAATTCCTCTGAGTTCCTAAGCTATTAACCTTAGAGCTTATGGACATTAAGAAGCCTTAAATTCAAGTTAATAAGCTCAGAAACACTAAAACAAAAGAGCTTATCAGACTATCCCACTGATTAAACTACTCCAAACTCCCTCTTATATATCTGCTCAGATTTATTCCCACCATTTCTATTTGGTAAGTTTATATTAGCTTATGCGCTTATCAGCCTACTGAAAACTGAAGAAGACAATACAACAAACGTGTATGAGTACATTAAGCTTATCACCTTAGATCTTTATGGCCGTAAAAAAGCCATAAGCTCAAGTAAATAAGCTTAAGAGCCCCAAACAAGTGAGCTCGTCAACTTATCCAATATAAAAAACTAATTCAGATACTCTCTTACATATCAGCTGACTTTCAATCTAAAAAATTTCTACTTAGGGTGTTTGTATTAGCTTACAGGTTTATCAGCTTATTAAAAATATAGAAAAAGCCAATAGGCTCCCAAATTGGACATACAAGCTTATCCTTGAATTTATGGAATTAAATAGGACATAAACTCATGTAAATAAGGTTGTAAGTCCCAAACGGAGAGCTAATCAGCTTATCCAGTTTAATAACCTAATCAAAACACCATCTTACATGACTAATTTTTTTTTAAATTATCAGTTTGTAACTTGTAAGAAACATCAAACAGTTGACCAATAACGTAGTAACATAACCAAAAAATCAACTACATCGACATCATTAAGCTAAAGCAAAGGGGATTATCGGCTTATTAAGATATGAAAAAGCCAATAAACTCGTCACTCTGGAGTTCTAACCTTTTCACCTTGAAGGTTATAGCAAAAAACAAATCATAAACTCAAGTTAATAAGCTTAGACATCCCAAAGTTACATGCTTATCAGCTTATCCGATTTAATAAGCTAATCCAAAACCCCTTTCACACAACTTATAAATTTTAAAATAATCTTTCGATAATGTAGTAACATATCCAACAATTCAACTAAATATCAACACGGTTAACCAAAAAGTAATACAGAACTATCAGCTTAAGTTTTTTTTTATAAGTCAATAAGCACAACACTGTGAACAATTAAGCTTTTCACCTTAGAGCTTATAGCCAAAAATAAGCCATAAAGTCAAGTTAAAAAGCTTAACAGTCCTAATCAAGTTTAACAAGCTAATCCAAACACCCTCTTAATAAACATTCTTAAGATAAATCATACAAAAAGAACAAAAAGATTATACCAATAAGATGCTCAGTTATAGCAACTCTTATCTTTAAGTTACATCCTCGTTAGCAACCTGAAAGAAATAAACAATTTCATATCACTAACACATATTACCAATAAGATAAGTGATGTCGGGGAGATGATGATTTGGGGAGATAGAATGATTTGGGGAGATGATGACGAGGATGAAAGATGAAGGGGTAAAATATAAATGTGTTATAAAAGATAAACGTTGCATGCGACTAAAATACCCCCGACTACAAAACAACAATCGACATTAACTTTGTCAGCGACCTATAACGAGATAAAGCAAGGTTTGGACCTCCTGGCGACGATAACGCCGAGTTCATTCCATCGCCAAGAAGCTTTCATGTTTTAGCGACCAACCGCAGTATTTTAGTCTTAATTTTATGTGTATTAATCAATATCTACCGTGTACATATCATTTCCCTTTCATCTATATAATAGTAAACCAACTTACACGTCCTTATGTGTATGTGTCTTTGGGTGTTTGTGTTATGTTCACCTTGACACCACTCACAAACTTGGCCCGCGTTTTACGCCTTGTATATTTCGTGGCCACCCATCTAATCACCGTTGTTTTCGTTGGTTAAACCATTTCATAAACAAAATTATAATTTCTCGCCATTTCACGTTTGATGAAACCATTTTTCCTTTCGGATCCGTTACACCTAATGATGCTTCGCCTTCTACCTTTCTTGATAATCTCCCTAATATTATTGCTTGACAAATTCTACAACAACCGGCCCAACATCAACAATCTACACCACAACCGGACCACTCTAACCATTCCAACTCATGGCCCACTATGTATGTCCAAAATACTCCACAAGTAACCACTACTCCATTTCACCACACTACCTAAACAACCCAAGTCCTAATTCACCACAATTCTCTCCCATCACAACCAATCATCGACCAATTGTCCACATAGCCCACCACACCCGTACAACCCAACCCTCCTCCTAACACAACCCAACAACATTGACCTAACACAACCTCGACTCATCCCATTGTCACTCGTTTTCAAGTTGGTACAAATAAAAAGAATTTGCATTATAAATTTCATGTGTCCACTATTTCTCCCATTCCAAAGTCGTATGCCCTCGCAATCAAAGATCCTAACTGGCAACCAGCTATGCTTGACGAATATAATGCTTTAATTAAAAATAATACTTGGGTTCTTGTGCCACGACCACCTGACGCGAACATTGTTCGTTCCATGTGGTTGTTTAAGCACAAGTATTTTGTAGATGGTTCTTTAAGTAGGTACAAGGCTCGTCCTGTCGCCAATAGGAATAGTCATTAGATTGGTGTTGATTATGATGAGACAATTATCCCGGTTGTTAAACCGGCTACTATCCGCACGGTTCTTAGTCTTGTTGCTTCTCGGCATAGGCCTGTTCATCAGCTCGATGTAAAGAATGTCTTTATCCATGGTACGCTCTCTCTGACTGTCTATATGCATCAACCTCCAGGTTTTCAAGATCCTAAGCGTCCTAATCACGTTTGTGTCTTACAGTGACCATTATATGGTCTTAAGCAGGCTCCTCGTGCCCGGTTTCAGTGATTTGCGAGTTATGCTACTCGTTTTGGTTTTTGTCACAGCAGATGTGATTCATCCTTGTTTATTTATAAAGATCTAATGTTTCTTACTTACTACTTTATGTAGATGATATATTATTGACAGCTTCTTCTACAGCTTTTCTGCAGAGGATTATAGCCTCTTTACATCAGGAGTTTTGTATGACTGATCTTGGTCTGCTGAACTATTTTCTAGGCATCTCTGTCACTCGTTCTACCAAAGGGATGTTTCTTTGCCAGAAAAAGTATGTAGCGAAGATTCTTGAGCGTGCAGGTATGCGCAATTGTCATTCATGTAGGACTCTTGTTGATATGGAGTCCAAGTTGGGAGCTAATAGTACCCCGGTCTCTGATCCAACTCTTTACATAAGTCTTGTCGGGGCTTTACAGTATCTCACATTCACCAGGTATGCGCAATTGTCATTCATGTAGGACTCCTGTTGATACGGAGTCCAAGTTGAGAGCCGATGGTACCCCGGTTTATGATCCGACTCTTACATAAGTCTTGCAGGGTTTTACAGTATCTCACATTCATCGGGTATGCGCAATTGTCATTCGTGTAGAACTCTTGTTGATCCGAAGTCCAAGTTGGGAGCCGATGGTACCCCGGTCTCTAATCGACTCTCTACATGAGTCTTGTCGGGGCTTTACAATATCTCACATTCACCAAACCTGATTTGTCTTATGCGATTCAACAGGTGTGTTTATATATGCATGATCCTCGAGTGCCTCATCTTACTGCTCTTAAGAGGATTTTACGTTATGTTTGCAGCACTTTGGATTATGGTCTTTAGTTGTATTCTTCATCAACTGCTTCACTAATTGCTTATTCGGATGCTGATTGGGCAGGTTGTCCGACTACTATGCGTTCTATTTCAGGTTATTGTGTTTTCCTTGACAACAATCTATTGTCTTGGTCTTCCAAGAGGCAGTATACTTTTTCCCGTTCTAGTGTCGAGGCCGAGTACCGAGGCGTTGCCAACGCGGTGGCTACAACTTCCTGGTTGCAGAATCTCCTTCAAGAGCTTCACTCTCCTTTACATTCGGCTACCATTGTTTATTTTGATAATGTCAGTGCGGTATATTTATCTTCCAATCCGTCGTGACAGACTTGGACATATTTTTGGGGGCGAAATCATTAGGACAAAGATCTAGTTATAATAAATAAAGCATGACGCATAAAAATACATATGAGGTAGAAATAAACGCTAGAGCAATACAAACTCAACCACATCGACGACTTTTAATGATGTTTTCAAACTCACCGGTTATAGGCTTTAAATCAAACCTTTAAGGATTTTTTTACGATGGAAACTACTAAGTTGTCTCGCATGTCTGCAAGAACAAAGTGGATTTTTGCATAGTTACATTGCCGATTCAAAGCCTATAAAATCTGTTGTATATATAGTTTCTAGACAGTTGGATATTAACTTAGTATTATATATGATGATAGCATGATCATTGGATAATTTGATATGCTAAATTCTTTTAAAATAATGTGATCAATGTACATATATCTTGGTGTTAATGGTAGAGTACGTGCATTTATAAAGATATTTGTACATTATGACTTTCATGTGCAATATAACCTTTCGTTTTATATATTTGGTTTACAAAATTTTGGAGGGGCCATAATGTAAAATCACACATATCACTTATAACTTTGCAAATATAATACTAAATCTTTAAGAATAACTCAAATATTTGGGGGGGCCATGACCCCTGCCTGCCCTATGGAAGCTCCGTCAATGAATCCCGTGCAACACCAACGCATGAAGCACATAGGATTGACATGCATTTTGTTCGGGATCAGGTGGCTACTGGACAGGTTCGCATCTTGCATGTTCCTTCACGCTATTAGTATGCAACTATTTTCACTAAGGGACTTTCGTCTGCATTGTTTGATGAGTTTCAGACCAGTTTGAGCGTTCTACGTCCTTCCGCCCCAACTACGGGGTCTGTTAGTGGACTATTTGTTAATATGTTATATTGTATGTATTGGGCCAAGCCCGTTTTGTAGATTAGCATGCGTATCATTACTTATATTGTAAACTTGATCATCACGGGATTATGAAAATTAACCCTACTTACAAAATTAACTTAGACTTGAGTAACATGATGAGAACAAATGACCTATTTTGCAAATCAAAATTTGTAAAAGAGTTTTAACGATTAACAGACTCAAGTTAAAATGAGCCGCACTTCAAAAAAATGATGTCAAGACTTTATTGAAGAACTTTTTGCCAAATTTCATTCTTCGTTAATTAGATTTAAATCTTTCCGGAGAGGTAGGCTTCGTCATTTTAAATGTTGTTATGATTAGACGTACAGTTATACAAATGGCTAAAGAAGATTTGAACTAACAATGAAAAGCTAAAAAGAATGCATTCGTGCGCATATGTCACCTCAAATACGTTAATTGCTGACTTGTGCCTAATCATGATAGAGAATAGTCAAAATATAAGAATAAATCAATTGAAGGATATTCTTAGAAACACAACGAGCCAAATCACAAGTCTACAAAATCACTCCCAATTCACTCAGCCATCATTGAAGACAAACCATGCAAGCTTGATTGGCACGTATGAAATTCTCATAACTAAAGGATTAGGTCCAAAAAAAAAGGTGAAAAGGTATATGAGAAGAAATTTCATGGTTAGAACATATACTTTGAAAACGTGTGAAATATATGTGGATTTCAAACTTAAGAAAAGTACGTAACTCTTTATAAATGTTGGAAACTTGAACATTTCCATTATCATCTTTAACAATCGAATACCTATCCAAGTTATAAACCCTAGCTAACAAATCTCTATCGCATAGCAACTAAAATGTTATCAGCTTTGTCAAGATTTATTGATGCTTCAACAATGTTGAAAACCCCATCCAAATCTTCAACATCTATCGCATTTAATCCAACTTCACGACATGCCTCATTCATAAGAAACAAGGATAATGATTTGTATAAATTTTATAGTTCCTCTGCGAGAAGCTTGCAATACTATCCAGCTCGGCCGATGTTTGTCGTACGCAACAATATTAGTCCTCCTGGAGCTCCTGGTCCTTCTGGCTCTTTGTAAGCTTCATATATAAGATTCGTATATATTTATTTATATTTCTAGACTTTAATCCTGTACTATTTTATTTCCTTTAATTTTCAGGACAAACTGGATTGTCGGACTTGTGTTAACTTGTGTTTTACCTTTCGTCGCGCATAAATGGGGTTCACTAGCTCTACTAAAAAGTAATAATTTGGGGTTCACTAGCTCTACTAAAAAGTAATAATTTCTTTAATGGTTTTTGATCTTTTGACTAAATTTTGATTTTGAATTTGTAGATAAGGTGGACTCAGTGATGGAGACGACGGAGCATGTAATGGAAACTATAGAAGCGGTGGCTAAGGGAGCTGATGAGATAATCGATGAAATCACGGATGGTCTTCCTAAAAATAGCAAGCTAAAAGAAAGGATGGAAGCCATTGATGACATGATTGAAGAAGTAGCTAAAGGGGCTCATATTGCCAATGAAATCATCGACAAGGTTTGTTCGCTATGGATTTGAATAAACTAGTAAAACAAAGTTTATAATTAAACATGTCACTAGTACAATCATAAATATTCTGTTATTGGTGATATTTGAAACAGGTTGAAGAAACTGAAGAGAAATTTGAGTCCTTGATTCATGAAGAAGTCAAGGAGAAAAACTCTAAACGAGTTCTGCAAGACCAAAAAGTTTATACGCAAGAACAAAGCTCTGTTGAAAAGTAAAAGTGTAAAATATTGTATTCATAGCTTGAAAATGATTTGGAGACCTAATTATGTGGTCTAAAAACATGCTTAAACATATGTGACATGATTCTGATGGTTTGTGAAAAAGTGATTCCGATCGCAGCCATCGTGACGATACTATCCTAGCTTTTAAGCATGAGTTTAGGCATATATTTTATGTCTCCCAATCACTCTTCATAGCTAGTAGTACAAATTAATTAACGGAGTAAATAAGTAAATAACTATACATACTTTAGTTATAATTAATTTGTTTGGTGTAATCAATATATTCATTTTTTTTTTTTTTTTTGTAAATTCTCTAAGTTGTGAATTGTACAATAACTATGATTTGGGTTGTATGCTCTTTTATTTATGATTTATGAAAGTCGTCTCCAATCAAATATGGTTTTTAACAATAAAAGATTTGATGTAAACATTAATTTCTGATTCTGCTCTATTTTTAAAATCATGCATGGTTCCTTCAATTGATCTTATATTTTGTTATATACTATAATGGCAACATTTTTCATAGGAGTATTCAACAAAATGTTTAGATTTCATGTCTCTAATTATGTGATACTGTTGGATATTTTAGTGTAATTGGATTAACTTGTTTTGACCAATTTCATCATAATAATACATCATTTAGGTTTGGAGGTGGAGTGCACACCCATTTGAATTTATTATGATCTTGGGGCGAAGCCCCTGGTGACGGGTCCGGGCGCGCCTGAGCAGGTCCAGGCGGCAGCCTACAGTGGTCCAGGGGCGGCCCTGGCAGGGTCGAGTCGCTGTGTGGGAAATACAATGGATTCTGCTGAAGCCATTGATTTCACAAGTGTTGTTCCTCGGGTTAAGTTTCGAAATCGAGGACAAAATTTGACAACTTGAAACCCTAAAATCGCATATTGACAGCTATCCCGTAATATGTTATATACGGTTTGTTTGGTCATTATCAAATACCTGTTCATAAAATCTCGTACACACATACGTAAAATTCTCAACTCGAATTGTATCCGATTGAATAATTTGGTAGAACCACCGAATTGATTCGATCCGAAAGTGTTCACACGCCTTCGTAGTATTAAGCATATCCGCTGGTGTTCGTTATTACTACATATCCCTACAAAGATCGAATCAATTAAGATGACGAACCCCGATTCTCGTGAAAGATTTGAACAAGACGTTTGCAAAGTGGAGAAGTTTTCAAGGTGATTTTCAGAGATGGCAAAAGAAGATGCATTTTATCGTGAATTTGAAAGTGGTGTATGTTACGAAAACCCCATGCCCGAGGTCGTTGAGAATGAAACGGAATGCACTCGTAATCGTTCTAAGTGGGAAAACGGACTACATATGTCGTGGTCATATTCTTAACGGTATGTCTCGATTCATTATTTGATATTTATCAAAACGTAGAGTCTGCAAAAGAATTACGGGATACCCTAGAAGCCAAATACATGGCGAAGATGCGTCTAGTAAGAAATTCCTAGTTGATAATTTTAATAACTATAAAATGGTAGACACTAGGCTGTCATGGAACAAGTACCACTAATCGCAAAGCGATTTTAGGACGGTTTGCACAATATGATATGAAAATGGATGAATCAATTGCATCTCTAGTATCATAGATAAACCGCCCTCTCGAAGGATTTTAAAACAATCAAACATAAAAAGAGGAACTGAATCTGTTGAACTTGGAAGTCATTTCCAAATTGAACAATCCATACGTGATATGGAAAGGGTTTCATTGGTGGTACTAAAACCATGGTCGGTTCTTCCGCGAACATGGTGGAGGAGGTGAATCCTCTAAGGGTCGGTAAAGGGAAACAAAGTGGCAAAGCAATAACAACAAAGGTTCGATAAGAAACCAAGGTGACTGTTGAAGTGTGGGAAACCCGACACTTTAAGAAAGATTGCAGGTCTAAGGGTGGAGGTAAAGGAAAAATGAGGTGGTGCTAGTGGATCCAGGATCCTCGAAAACAATCGAGGTTTGTTTTGGTACCCATCGATCATTCTGTTGAAAATTATTATGTATCAATAATTTCAAACATTCTATGTACAGTGATGATGATTTATCATGGTGGGTGGACTCGGGAGCAACATGTCATGTATGCAAAATCTTCAATGGTTCAAGGACTTTAAGCCAATTGAAGATGGATCTTTATTAAAGATGGGCAATGTTGCAACCGAACCGATTAAAGGACTAGGAACTGTTAATCTAGTCTTTACTCGAAACTCTTTACTTTTAAACAATGTTGTGTATGTACCGGTATTCGTAAGAACTTAGTATCGGTATTGTATTAAATAATTGTGGCTACAAGCAAGTCTTGGAAAGCGACAAGTACATATTGTCTAGACATGGTACCTTTATTGGCTTTGGATATTTGAATGGCATGTTTAAATTAAATTTGGATGTGTCGTTTATTAATAATTGCTTGCATGGCTTCTACTAGTTCTAGCAATAATTGTGGTAAATCGAATTATGGCATGCTAGACTAGGACACGTACATTACAAGAGAATGAAAGACATGTCAAAAATGAGTCTAATACCGCTTTTGAATTGAATGGTGAAAAGTGTAAAACTTGTGTGTTGACTAAGATAACTAGACAACCTTTTCGCCAAAATGTCATTAGAGATACTAAGGTATTAGAACTTGTACGATGATTTGTGTGATTTTCATTCAACTCCATCACTTGGTAATAAAAGTATGTAGTTATTTTATTGATGATGCTACTAGATATTGCTATGTTTATTTGTGTCATACAAAGATGAAGCTCTTGATAAGTTTAAAGTTTATAAGAGGAAGTAGAGCTTTATCATGGTGTGAAGATTAAAACACTTCAGACCGATAGGGAGGTGAATATTATGATCCGCTTTATTTTCAATTCATCGGTATAATACATCGACCACCGCCCATATACACCACAACAAAATGGTATATCCGAAAGAAAGAATAGGACATTAAAAGAAATGGTTAATTCCATGATATGCTATTCGCCTAAGTGATGGATTTTGGGTGAGGCTATGTTGATGTACTGTTATTTATTAAATCGAGTTCTAATAAAGGAACAAGATAACCCCGTATGAACTTTATATAAAAAGCCACCAAACCGAGTTATCTCGAGTTTGGGGTCAGAGCAGTGGTAAGATTGA
The DNA here is from genome assembly GCA_022545495.1 of Chrysanthemum lavandulifolium. NCBI lineage: Eukaryota > Viridiplantae > Streptophyta > Magnoliopsida > Asterales > Asteraceae > Chrysanthemum > Chrysanthemum lavandulifolium. Next base: position 19,952,321 of record CM040246.1, read on the forward strand.
CCGATCCTAAAATAAATAATATAGGTCAAAGAGGTATAGATTGTGTATTCACCGGCTATCCCGAGAATTCTAAGTGTTATAGATTCTATGTCATAGAACCTAATGATTATGTATCCGCTCACTCGTTATTGAGTCACGAGATGCTCGATTTTGGCAATGAGGATAGGTTTACATCTTTACCTAAACCCTGCAGACATGATTGCAAGTTCTAATAACTTTGGTGCATCCGACCAAGGACTGCTTTCTCCCATCGAGCCTCTCGAGCCTAGGAGAGTGTAGAGCAAGAAAAACCAAATCTTTTGGTGGGATTTAACTATATCCGGGTCGAAGGATCAAGGAATGAAATTCAATTTCAATATCAATATTGTTTCAATGTTGATGAAGATCCTAGGACCTACAAGTGAAGCTATGGCTTCGCGGATGTCAGATTTTGGAAGAGGCAATCCAAGATGAGATTGACTCTATTATGCACAATAATACTTTGAAACCATCTCGATTTACCACCGGTTTTAAACCATTGAATAGTAAATGGATCTTCAAAAGGAAGATGAAGGTGGATGGAAGATAGACAAGTATAAAGCCGATTGGTTATCCAAGGCTTTAGACAAAAGGAAGGTATTGATTTCTTTGATACTTATGCTCTGCTAGCTAGGATTACCACCATTAGATTATTATTAGCACTTGCGGCTATACATAATCTTGTAATTCACCAAATGGATGTTAAAATGACCTTCGAATGGTGAATTGGATGAAGAGATTTACATAAGACAACCCGAAGGTTTTGTCATGCCCGGTAACGAAAATAAGGTTTGTAAATTGGTTAAGTCTCTTTATGGCTTGAAGCAAGCTCCCAAGGTGGCATCGAAATTTGATGATGTTATCTTGTCTAATGGTTTTGCATTAAACCAAGCGAATAAGTGTATACAAAGAAGTTTGATGCTTCGTAAATGAGTCATCATCTCGCTTGTATGTTGATGACATGTTGATCTTGGCATCGACCAAGATCAAGTTGATAAAACTAAGGAGTTCTTGTCCTCTAAGTTTGAGATGAAGGACATGGGGAGGCCGATGTGATTCTTGGCATTAAGATCATACGTGGAGAACATGGCATTACTATCTCTCAATCACATTATATTGAGAAGATGTTGGATAAATTTAACTGAAGATTGTTCTCCAATAGGTACTCCTATGGATCCCACAACAAAACTTGTGCCTAATAAAGGTGTTGTTGTGAATCAACTGAATATTCAAGGGCTATTGGATCTTTAATGTATGCCATGATTAGTACTAGACCGATATAGCCTTTGCTGTTGGAAAGTTGAGTAGATATACTCACAATCCAGGTTTAATCCATTGGCGAGCAATTAATCGAGTATTTATGTACTTGAAAGGAACAATGGATTATGGTTTGACTTATACCGGATTCCCTTCGTTCTTGAAGGTTATTCGAGATGCAAGTTGATTTCAATCGGAAGATCATTCTTCCACAACCTGGTTGGGTATACCTATTCGAGTGGTGCCATTTGTCGGGCATCTAAAAGCAAACTTGATAACCCGATTCAACAATGGAACTGAAGTTTGTGGCATTAGCAGAATGGTAAAGAAGTCGAATGGCTAAGGAACCTAATTTATGAAATTCCATTGTGGCCTAAACCGATATCATCCATTTCTATCGATGTGATAGTCAAGCTACTTTGGCTAAGGCATACAATCAAGTATATAATGGGAAGTCTAGACACATAGGTGTTAGACATAGCATATTACGTGATCTTATCACGAATGGTGTGATATCTCGTGGTGTTTGTGAAGACACAACACAATTTAGCCGATCATTTAACCAAAGGTTGAATAGAGATCTCGTGAAAAATTCGGCTATAGGGATGGGATTAAAGTCCATCGTAAATCTCGATATTAAGATACCCAATTCCATCTAGTATGACGCTAGGTGTGAATTCAATGTGGAAGGCTTAATATTTGAGATTGGAACACATTAGAAGATTCATCCCAAGGTATGTGTTCGCACCTACAAGTTAGGGAGGTTGAATGAATATATTCTTAATAGCTTTTTGACAAATTGCATTGTAGGTGCAAGACTAAAAGAGCTACCTATATGAGCATGAAGTTTAGCCGCTTCAAGAAGCCGGGACTTGGCTTTGAAATGCTTATGAAGGATAAGGACATAGGCTAGTAAAACATATGTCAAGATAGAACTATTATGTATGTAAACTTTGTGTACATTATCTTCGTATTCATATTGAATTCTGTGGTTCAACTTAGTGACACCCGGTATTCGAATATTTGAATGTGTAATGTACTAATGTGAAATTCAATCGTCACGACATTTCATTTATGCAAAAGTTTGATTGTTTGAGATTACTTGTTTTAGTTAATCAAGGATTGCACTAAAATAGGGAGGAATGTTGGATATTTTAGTGTAATTGGATTAACTTGTTTTGACCAATTTCATCATAATAATACATCATTTAGGTTTCGAGGTGCGCAGCACACCTACTTGAATTTATTATGATCTTAGGGCGAAGCCCTAAGGGACGGGGTCCGGGGCGCCACCTGTAGGTGGTCCAAGGGCTGCAGCTGCAGCTGCTGGAGGGCAGAGCCCCAGGCGGGTCGAGTCGCTGTGTCACCGGGAAATACAATGGATTCTCTGAAGCCATTGATTCTCTGAAGTGTTGTTCCTTAGAAGTTAAGTTTCGAAATTGAGGGACAAAATTTGACAACTTGAAACCCTAAAACTGCTATTGATGTTATCCCGTAATATGTTATATACGGTTTGTTTGGTCATTATCAACATCGTTCATAAAATCTCGACACACACATACGTAAAATTCTCAACTCGAATTGTATCCGATTGAATAATTTGGTAGAACCGATTGATTCGATCCGAAAGTGTTCACACGCCTTCGTAGTATAAGATATCCGTTGGTGTTCGTTATTACTACATATCCCCTACAGATACTTCGTCTTTTAAAAGGGTAAATGGCTATCTTAAATGATAATTTTGTGTTCAGATTTTATTTATCATCAATGTAGCTGCCAGTGATCGTTGTTTTCCTCAGTCACTTCACTAACTTTTAGTTAAAATTGTATAAAAAGTGATTGGGAAACAAAAAAGTAGAAAAAGAACTATTTCATCTCCATAACTGTTTGGGCTACATTGGCTTCTGGGCTAGGCTTTGAGATAGTCTCATAGTCCAGTTCTGATGTGTGTTGAAACATGAGAAAAGTTTTTCTAGTGGGCAATTGTTAATGCGTAATTAATAAACATATTTTTTTCTTTCAAAGTTAATTAAATCATCATTAATTTAATTTAAGAATGATTTAAATGGGACATCAATAGTAATTTATATTAAACATATTTGCTTAAAACCTTAAAAAATGAGTAATGTTACTTTTTTTTGTATGAAAGGTGAATATATATATTACTATCAACAAATATCACTTTTACAAACCAACTACATGCTATGATCTTTGGACATGTCCGAAACAACCACAGCTATGCAGGAAAACAGATAACAGGTACAAAGTACAAATCTATAAGAACAGAGCAAATTGTTGCTAAAACAGAATCAATACAACTCATATTCACCACATCATTCTACCTAAGACTAAATTTCCTAACTAAACTAACAAACTACATTATGTTGTTAGACTAAAATATCCTTACATATAAAAGTTAACATAATCTATTAAGTATATAAATGAAGAAAAAAAATGCGCACACATGTTAACGCCATTATACAACGTCGCTGCTATGCGCAAGTAGTTGTCTAGTTTATTAAACACATACCTTTCTTTTTTTAGTAAATTACACCGCTCGTCCTTATGGTTTGGCATCTATTGTCCCGTAGTTTTGATTTGTATTTCATGGATTTGGGCTTTTAACACGAGCCCGACCTAGTGCAAGTTTCAAGAGCTGAGGTCTGTTAAAACATGCGATTATGGTCCAAACTCTTACGTTAGTTTGGTTTAAAAGAAGAAAAAAGGAGTTTTCTGAAACCCCAAAACATGTATAGCTTAACTAGAAGAAGTTGTCTTTGTGGTTTTTAGCCCTAACATGTTTGTATCAATTCCTAATGTTTTATTTAGCTATTTGAATATAACTTTCGAATAAAAAACACGAGTAACAAAGTATATCTATATTAGTATATTTGCATGATTTCCATATTATATGAGTTGATCGAGTTAAGCTGAACCATACTCCTAACTTTGACAAATAATGTTATTTATCATCTAGTACTAATAGTCAGGACGATTCAAGCATACACAAGTTTGAGAGCTCAACTCGAGTTCTAATTCTACTTCGTTTCCCAAGTTTGGTAGCGTTCGACTCCAATCATCTCTAGCAAACAACTTCAGCAGTTTGACTCGACCGTCAGGCTCGAAGTTTCCTAGCTTTCCGTGATTTGTGGTGTTTTCATTATGTTTTATTCAATGAAAATGGCGTGAAATAAAAATAAATAGCCATGCTTAATATTTTATATGCAAATGACCATTCTATAAGTTTGAGAACTATTCTTATATCACGTGTCAAATACTCGAATGCTTCCACACCGTCCTGTTTTTTTTTTTTTTTTTTTTTTTTTATGAAAACGAAAGAAGTGGTGCATTAAAAAAAGAAAAAAGAAAATATATATATATACACATTTGGTTACAACTTACACCATCTATCTCACAAATTCAATATCACATATGTTTCTAACGAGACTTGAACCCATAACCTCTATATTGCTGGGTCAGTCATATACAGCTGGGCTAGAAGGCCTTTGATAAATGAACGATTCGCATTAATTATCATGAACATCCGCAAGTAACGAAAAGCTTGCTAAATTACAAACAAGTCCATCTACAATAGAATTTACATAGGTATCTAAAGCCCAATTAGCTAGAGCCTGACCTTTTAACTACGAGTAACGAAGATCCACTTGCCTAAGTCAAATTGATGATATCAACAATATTGTGCCACAAACTAGTACTAATTTGAAGAAGAGGTCAATTTGTACACAGTGATCCATGTAATAGTAGAGAGTCCATTTTCACTTGAACGTTTGAGAAGTGTCTATCACAAGCAATCTGAACGGCCCACAACACTGCCTGAGCTTTTTGCAAGTAAAACATAACTGGTTAAATTTACATTTTTCGCTCCTGAAATGAGTACAGTTCCCTCATTATTACTTCCCAAGAAAGCCAACCCTGTTTTACAATTACTAAGCATTCGTCAGCATCAAAATTAAATTTAATGACTTCTGGAGTGGGAGGCTGCCAATGATCATGTACAACATGGTCTTGCATGTTATTTGTTGAAATATATGTGTCAGCATCATAGACGAAGCTTGAACAATATTTTTAGAGTGGCCGAAATACAATAATTTAATTTTAAGAGGACCAAACCTTTAGTTGTCTTTTATTTACATTTTTTTTTGGCACGTAAAATATACACAATTATACATAGTGGTCTTAAATTCAGAGCCTAATGCCCCTTAAAAAAATCCGTCCATTGTCAAAACATTACTGTATTCTTGTGATAATTGACTAACTTTTGCCATACACTTAGGGTGGACGGAGTGGAGCTCGGGTTGATGATCGAGTACCAAGTACCCGAGCGGGTACACCGCCCCGCCTAGCTCGGGTATATGGTTCGGCTATGTAAATCGAGTTCCGAACTCGCTTGGCTACCCGTGATTCGTTTGTATTTTCGACCGTTGCACAACTTTTTTTTTCTTTTTTTTTTTGTTTTTAAATGGGTTTTGGTGGGTGCGTGTGTGTGTTTTCAGTGTATGTTTTGGTGTGTGTTTGTATAACGTGTGTGTGTTTATAGTGTGTGTTTTGGTGTGTGGTGGTGTTGCAGCTTTTCAAGAGAGGAAGAAAGGTATGTTTTGTAAATTTACATTTTCAGTCTTTATTGTAAATATTAGTTTTGTAACTTAAAAAAATGTTATTTTGTATTTTATAAATGGAAAAGAAGAAAAAAAATGGGGTCAAAATGTGATTTTTTTTTTTTAAGATTATGTAATGTTTTTATTTTTAATGAAATGGTATGCTTTTATTTTAAATATCAGTATGTGATTTTAAGATTTAAAAAATGGAATTTAAGATCAGTAAGCATTCACCCCTCCACGTAGTAGTGTTACAGTAGTGACGTGTAGCTTTAAGTTTGAAGGTTTTATTGGATAGAGCGATGTGCAAGACCCTCGGTGTGACAGTTCCACTCCTCCCTCCCTTACAGAATTACTCCTAGGCCTGCCATTTGAGACACGATTTCTCTCAATCCAAAGACCCAACAACATATTAGGAACAACTCTAGTTACTTTGTTGACCCATCACCACTGATACAAAGTAGTCTTGTAGTTGTATAGATTCAACTCTATTAAATGGCAAGCTAGTCGAAAAGTTTGTACAAGCTTATACAAATTGTAGCTCGACAATGTACACATAAGTGACTTGTTAAAGTAAGATTTATGTTTTGAAGATTAGCCATTGTTGGTAAGAGATTCCACCAAGCACGCCACGCAAACAATTTAACTTTGTGTGGGACGTTTTGACCATAAAAACTTGCAGATTTTAAGTTCAAGAGTAGATAAATTATGATTGAACCCTAGATCTATCACTGTGTGTTGACTTTACTCAAGTAAACAATCATCTTTACCATAAGCAATATGGGTAGTTATTTTATGAAAATAGAAAAGCCATTATATCATCGGATGACTACAAGATATTGTATTCTTTCACGTTATTATCGATAGAAACAAATGGTCTGTATTTCTTTAGTCATTCAGATAGTGATTGGCGTTTTTAGCTATGCATTACATAGATCATTTTCACACAAGGCCCTTTATTTTAAGGGGATGATATTATCATCTTTTGATGATCATACAATTTGTGCATGACACAGATTGCATTTGCATAAACTATAACGCACATTTGTGGTGCACGCATCAAATATGCGCGTAGCTTATCAATTCCCTTATTTTAACTCTCTTGAGATTTTCAAAACGTACTTTATTAAAGTTGGTACAATATGAGTTAAGAGGATTAGGTGTGGGCGTTTCGTTCACCTTCGTCGTCCGACGTGGACATTCGCCGTCCCTCTTCACGACATCGGGCTAACTCGCCGTGTCTCGCCGTTGTTGTGCTCTTCATCTGCAAGACGAAGATTTGCCGTGTACTTTTTTTTTCTGTTTTAGAATATGAATATTTTTGGAGGAAAAAAATTTTAAATTATTTTTGAAGGTGAAGTGTTTTTTATAATAGAAGATGAATGACTTTGGAGGGAAAAAAATGCAAATATAAAATTAAAAACACAAATTACATTGAACATTTAAGTTAAAACACTACATTAATTGAAGATTAATTGAAAACGGCAAATACATAATACGCTTAAACATTAAAACTACAACGAGATTGATGAAGATAAAACTACTAAAACTTAAGAATACGAATCATCTGAGTTCCAACCCTCGTCACTCGAAGAGGAATAAAACTCGCCATTAAAGTACTTTATTTCCATGATGTCAAAGTAGTTCTCCCTAAGATAGGCAGCTTCCCTGGCTTCATGTTCACGACGAGCAGCTTTCTCGCGTTCCTCCTGTTCCATAATTTCTCTATAATTTTCGTCGTCATGTGCAAGTTGACGAAGGAAAGCCTCACTTAACCCAAATGGATTGTTTTCCAGATCCACCTTTGGACTGTTAGCAGGTGGATTGTTAACAGGTGGAGTGTTAACAATTGGATTGTTAAGAGGTGGAGTGTTTAAAAATACATTTTTCGGTTGAAAATCGGAAAGACATCTTCTGGTGGTGTTGAATAAACTTCAACTTCTTCTGGTGGAGTTGGAAAGGTAGTTTTCGGCAGCTGTGTTGGAGTTGGAAAGGTAGTTTCCGGCAGTTGTTGTGGACTTGAGAATTGCTGAGAGAAATCTTTGCGAAACATTTTTATGTGTGTGAGTTGTGTGTGTAACTTGTGTGTGTGAGTTGTGTCTGGTAGAGTTGTATATATAGGCACATATGATCCCGCTATTTAGTATAAAATTTGAATTTGAATTTGAATTTTGAATTTAAATAATGCCGCTCCTATTTGAATTTGATTTTGAATTTGAATTTTAATATGAATTTAAATAATCCCGCTCAAAAGTATATCGTTTATTTTGAATTTGAATTTTGAATCTGATTTTCATTTTACTTGATTTTCTTAAAAAAAAAACGTATACCACTTCTATAAATAACAAACCATAACCACCATTTTTTTCTTATCTTCATCAATTCCAACTTTCTATATCTGTAGCTCAAAAAAAAAGAAAAAAACAATGTCTCAAAATCCGAAGTGGAACAAGTTTGAAGAAATATTGCTTGCGCAAATTTGGATAGAAATTTCGCAATCTCGAGATATGGGAAATAACCGTTCCGAAAATTTATTTTGGAACGACGTTATGGAGATGTTCAATGATCAAACTACCTATGACCATCGTACTAAAAATTCAATCACGGGTAAATGGTCGAGGATTAACGTTGATTGCCAAAAATTCAACGCTATTTACAAACATTTGCGGTCGGGCGTCGAAAATGACAACGATCATCTCGAGAATGTGAACCGAACTTTGAGCAACGCTTTGGTGGGAAGGAGTTCAAGTATGTTTACGCTGGAGATTTTGAAAATTACCCAGTGGGATGCCGAAGATCCGATCCATTAGGATGTGTTGTATTTTTTTCCCTCGTGTCGTTGTTTTTTTTACGTATCGTATTTATTTTTTCTTATTATTGTGTTGTTAATGTATTTTAATTATTAATGAAATAAATTTAGTTTGTTTGAAAATTTGAAAATAAAAATAAATTTGTAGTGGTGGGCCTCAAATGAATAGGTTGATGTTTGTTGTGAGTGGGGTGGGGTTAGTTGTGGTTAGTTGTGGAGGTTTGTTATGAGGATGTGGCAGTGACGTGACGGTGATAAAAAGATGATGCATCTTCACCACACCTAATCCTCTAAGTAACATATTTAAAAATGGCTATGCACAGGTTAGCATGCTAACAAATTTTTCATACATTGTACATTTGTACCTACGATCAAGTTCTTGTTAAAACAATTCTCCTTTGTAAGAATAGTAAAATACAACTTACCTTAGACTTAAGTGACGTGATGAGAACAAATAACCTACAGTAAAACCTCTATAAATTAATACTCGATAAATTAATAATCTTGATAAAATTAATAATTTGTTCAGTCTCAACTTAGGACCATCTAAATTGAACCCCAATCAATAAAATAATAAGATAATATTTTTTAAACCTCAAGATATATATATTTGGTCCCAACAAAACTATAAATTAATAAATGATAAAATTTTCTCTTATATATATATATATATATATATATATATATATATATATATATATAGAGTTAGGATCAAATGAGGTTAAACTTTATAATAAGAAGGATAAGAAGGAATATGAACCACTCATTTCAAAAGGTCTTTCAAGGGCATTTCCGTCTAGTTTTAGTTAGCTGCAAGTTTAGAATTTATTAAATTCCTAAAACATTGGTGATTTGTTTATTATTCACTTTTTTGAAAAATCTAAACAAATCAAAAGAAAAACACACCGTCATTATCATTTATTATTTATCTTATCATAATAAAATAAATATGGATCATCACTTTTATCAGTTAAATAAGGACAACTCTCTTACGCATGTAGGCATATATTACGATGATTGTTAATTATGGTCCAAAATTCAGTCCCATGCATCGAATATGACCTGAATATGAATACATGCATCCTTTAATTTTAGATTAAGATGTTTAGATTCAGCGGTAAAACGAGATGCATATATTATTGAATGTTTGTCAATGCATCAGTTAATTTTTTTTTTCAACCCGTTACGCTTAGATGTGTCATTTTATAAAAATGTGTTGATTTTTAGCAGCTCTATTACCAAAGGTCTATTACCATTAAAGGATGCCTGGGAAAATTCCATCATCATCTTATAAAATTTAAAAAGTTTAGATGCATGATTTATTCAAGTCGCTAAATATGCTTCCATAATTGATAAGCAATTTTAGATGCATGATCTGTTGAAAATACAAAACATGCTCAGATGCATGAGATGTTTAGATGCGTTATCAATATGTCGTTCGAAAATCGACTTATTATAGATTTTTATCCAAAATTAATTCCATGCATCGATCATCTCTCGAAACCGATTAAATATCAATATGTAGATGCATCTATCTAGTAAGGTGTGTCATGGTAAGGAAATAGGCATACGACGTTAGATGCATTGATTAGATAAAGGTCTGTTGTTGCGTCGATGAATATGTATATAATTTAGATTCCAGAACTGATATGCATCGATATACTTAAAAAATTTAGATGCATGATTTCATTCGCAATGTGATCAAGTTTAAATCACAAGACGGATGCGTTTCGTGTTCATTTTATTGGAGATGCATGAGAATTTTTGAAAAACGTGATATGATGTTTTAGAGCGTAAGAAGCTTTAGGTATGGTATCACATGTATGTAACCAAAAAAAAATCTGTTTTTATTGTTGACCATATGTAAAAGCGATTACTAAGGGACACAGTAATTGAATTTTCCATTTATGCCCCTATGCATCTAATGAAAGAGGCAAGGTTTGCTCGATATTTACAGATTTGCCACTATCAAGTTTTAGCCATTGATGCTTCATCTTGTGGCTGAAATTACTTCTTATTCTTCCTATTTTAACTAATATTCTCACTAGATCCCTACTCTATATATATATATATATATATATATATATATATATATATATATATATATATATATATAATTAGAACTTGACGAATTTAATTAATTCAATTAACGCCATACAAAATTGAAATTTGTCCCAACGAAACTAACTTTTAACTTATTCAAAAACAATGAACTTAACAAATTCAACTAATCTGTGAATGTGAATTCATAAAATGTTAATTGAAACTTGTTTTTCTAATTTATTTTTCATCTTTAACTAATATTCATTGTAACTAGTATGTTGAACTTGGAAATTTAAAGGTCATACGTAAAACCTCTTTAAATCCTCAAATTCTTAAATTTTTATTAATTTTTGTTTCCCATAAACTTTTTTTTTATCATTACAATTATCTATTGCTATAAAAAAAAAAGTCTAAAGATTAACAAACTCAAGCTAAAATAAGCCCCACTTTAAAAAAGATGTTAAGACTTTATTGAATTGCCTATGAGTAAAGAAACTACCATTAGCATGCAAAAGGAATCAGCAGAATGAGGAAGGTGGAATTGGTGGGGCCGTATTGTTATCACTTGGAAGCTTATTAAGAAGGAACCTTTCTCACTTAGGCCTAATGAAAACATTATCTTGAATGAAGAAAAAAGAGGGGATAATTTTTGTGTTTGCATCACCAATTTTGTGTTATCTTTTCGATAAGGGAGATGATTTGTACACTCTTAAAAGTTATTGATACACTCAAATTAATAGTATTTGGACATTTATACCCTCACAGTTACACTTACATTTTCACACTTGTGAGGGTATAAATGTCCAAACACAATTATTTTGAGTGTGCCAATCACTTTTTAGAGTGTAAAAATCAACTCCCTTTGGATAATAATTTTGGATAAATGACAATATATAATAAAGACATCATCGTTGCATCACCAATTTTGTGTTTGCATTTTGGCTTGCATCGCCATCATTGATTTTAGGTTAAAAATACCATTGTGTTTTTTCTTTCTAGTCATCTTACCCATAAATCATAATGCAAACACAATTCAAACAACAATTTCAACTATTATTTCAATAATAAACCGGTCAAATTAGTGAACTTGGAACAAATTTGAAAGTTTGTTTGATAACTCGGGAAAAAAATGAAAGTTTGTTACTTCTTTATGGCTTTAACCCATTTTCATAGAGTATATATGTTACTAGTAATATTTTCTTATGAGATATGAACGTGTAGCTAAATTAATGGTCATACATTTATAATAAGTTGTATGTGTGTTTATACACACCATGTATTTTTTTTTTTTTTGTAGAATGACATGACAAGCTACACAATCTTTCTAAAAAAAAAAAGTTTATTGTTTTAAAATCTTAATTCTTAACGGGTCATATATAGCAACGTGGGCCTCTAGAGACAGGGTCAAATAACGGGCTACAGTGTTGATGATATTTAATGACCACGTAATGTGTAATTAACTTTCTTTTTTAATTTTCAGAATAATTAAATTAAACTATAGTCGGTAGCAAATTTTTGTTTAACAATGTCAATTCAGAAATAATTGATATCAACACCATATAAGTCTAAGAAAAACATTTTTTAATTTAATCTAATAGTTAAGATCAAATAATAACAACCGACTAAGAATATAAGGAATAGTTATTTTAAAGATATTTTTCATTTGAGGACCCATTTATTACGTGTCTTAGATTTTATATGATGATACAGGACAATATTATTCTTAGATGATAAAAAAATTATTACGATCTATACTATATATAAAACGAAAGTATATTTTTAAAAATTTAAACCAAATAATGCACTCGACCAAAATACTTTTACTTATAAAAAAAATACACTTCATTAAATATTTAAATACTTAGCTATAATTTAAACCACTAACTTTATTCATTCTAACTTTACGCCATATATACATAACGCTATTGTATGTGAGACATCGTCTAGTATAATTAATACACTTCATACGCTATTATATGCGAGTCATCGTCTAGTATAATTAAGACACTTCATTAGATTTCTTGGTGAACATCTTGAGTACATGAATTTTTTTTACCTTTTTGTTTAGTATTTGGTTAATAAAGAATTGAAAATGCGGCACTCAATATGAACGCATGTCTTGTACGCATGGCAACCAATTAACGGCTTTTCATTATTGTTAGGGCTACATCATATTACATATATGTGGATGTTCCACAAAGAAAACAAAAGGAAGTTATCAAGTTAACTAGAACTATACATTCTGGGACGGAACGTGGTTGAGTCCTAAGAGGTCTTAGAACATTCATACATTTTGTGACGTAGTGTTAATTTTGTTTTAAAAAAAGTTGCGTTTATAGTATTATTTAGTTTATTGTAAGTGCACCTGGTCATTTTATGTCTTGGTTTTGTCCCTTTATACATTGGTATAACAAAATTTATAATTTATATATTCTTATATAAAAATAGCAATACATTATTTGATTAAATTTGGTTTTCCTAATTAGTGTGTATATCTCCTATAAATGTAGAAGATTTAAGAGAGATTTTCGAATAAAATTAGTTTATCAATCCTCCTATAAATGGTTGTATATTCTTTAGGTTTTCGTTTTCATATGTTACGAAAACATTGAGCACCTCTCATTCACAAAGATTCTAACATCAAGTAAGTATCTAAGCTTTTTACATTTACTTTGTTTTTAGTTACATGCTAACTTGTTAAGCATTTGTGTGATTGACAAAGATTACTACAGCGATTTGATAGCCACAACTAAAAAAGAAAAATTAAAAACTTGTAGGAAGATGATTTGCATAAAATTTAGAAACAACTAACATGTAGCATACGTATAATTGTCTGCGACATAAAGTTTAAAAACTAAGCGAAAATTACTGTGCTACCCAATTTCATTGGGGTGTGTTTGCACCTACCAAAACTTTTACCCATATTCAAAAATACCCATCAATATCGGGTAGAAAATTACCCTATATACACGAGATTGGGGTGTATGGTCAAGATTTAGTTTCCAAATTAAATCATCTACAATGTCGGGTATATACTTTAACTATATACACGACATAGTTTTTTAATGTATCCCCACGCCTCCCAAGAACAATATCGTGTATTTATTTTAACTATATACACGACATCAATAAAATATTGCCACCTAGTACTAGCATTGGGTCATGTCGTGTAGAATCTGAAAAGCAAAATGAGATGTCGGGTATTTTGTACCATGTAGAGTGGAATATTACACGACATAAATTTAATGCACCTAAAAAATTGTCAAATGAAACGTACTTTCTAGTGCTTACAAGTTAATATATCTAAATAATTCTGCTCAATAAAATTATATCATGATTGTAATAATAATAACTTGTAAACTATGATTTATGTTTAGCAGTGAATGGACAAGAGGTTGTAAGCATGTCGAACCAAATTGTAAACTATGATTCACATCCAAAAATATTTTATGTATGAATATTTAATTTATGTCGTGTAATATTCCACTCTACATGGTACAAAATACCGACATCTCATTTTGCTTTCGATTTTACGACATGACCCAATGCTAGTACTAGGTAATATTTTATTGATGTCGTATATGGTTAAAATAAATACACACATTATTCTTGGAGGCGTGGGATACATTAAAACTATGGCGTGATATAGTTAAAAAGATATACCGACATTGTAGATGATTTAAATTGAAACTAAATCTTGACCATACACCTCAATCTTGTGTATATAGGGTTATTTTATACCGACATTGATGGTATTTTGAATATGTAAAGTTTGGGTAAATCTTGACACACCCCAATAAAAATGGTAGAAGATGATATTCGCAAAACTAAATAGGACAACCTCCCTTATATATTGTTGTAAATGAACATGGCGTTCAGTAAAAAGTTTGTTTTGCTTCGTTTATTTGTTCGATGAATAAAATTTTATCTTCGTTTAAGTTAAATGAACAAAAGTTTCGTTCGTCTATATATGTCCGTGCGTTTGTTGAATGTCCGTTTATGTTCATATATTGTGTTTTAAAATCGGTATATTTAAACAAACGAATACACATAAAACATAATTATATGTATGTTTTGAATATTACTCTTAGTCCTATGTATTTGTCTTTTATACTTCAGGCAGGATTATGTATGCTGTTGTTGTATTTATATTCATTTGTTTAATGTCTTAATGAACTAACACAAAGAAACTCGTTTTCTTAATGAGCATCAAGTTAGTGCTCGTTAACTTTTTAAAATTAATCGAACGAACATAAACAAAGTTGTCCGATTTATTGACAAGCCTACTCTACCATTTTAAAAGTGTAACCCTTTTCATACGATGAAAAAGGTCAAGTTAACTTTAAATCAAATTAAATGTCACATTCAATGCTTCAACTTGAAATAGATTGTTTAAACAAACATTAGATGCTTAACGAAATCATATTAAATTAACATATTTAATCCTTGAAAACAAGACCCTTATTTTTAGATCCTTTGAATTTGTACTCGATTTCTAACTTCTAAGCTACTTCTTATTTAAATATTTGTTACAAATAACGACCCTTTGCTTTATACTAACACAAAGTCTTGAAACACAGTCTTCATGTCTTGATTTATAGCAAGTACAAATCTTTATAAGTTTTTGCTTTTGGGTTTTGTTTAGTTTAAGTTTTTATTAGTGGGTTCTAAATTTCAAGATTTAATTTGCACATTTGAGTGGTTTCTTGAATAGCTTGATATAGCAACAATGGAGGAAAAATATGAGCCATTGAAGGAACTTGGTTCTGGGAACTTTGGTGTGGCAAGGTTGGTTAGAGATAAGAAGACTAAAGAATTGTTTGCTGTCAAATACATTGAAAGAGGAAAAAAGGTATAATGTTTTTTTTTTTTTTTTTTTACTATAATTTGATAGATGGTTTTTATGTTTTTGTTGGATTTGTGTTTCATGGTTGAGTTGATATTTGGTTAAAAAGATTTTGTTTATTTTGTTGTGTGGTTTGTGCAAGATTCACATTGTTTAGTAAAGCCTTTTTTGTGTACTAGATTTTGTTTTTTGGTTTTAGAAATTAGATTTTTAGAATATCTTGTGGAAGTTGCAGTTAATGTTGATAAAAATGGAAAGTTTTCTTTTAATCTAGGGTTTGACCATCCTAAGTCAACTATATATATGAAGAATTCAAGCTTGTTTATGTGAACAAAGTTTTATGCAAACAAACTTAATTAAGATATCTATAATGATTTAGACATTTGTTAACTTGGAGATGATCAAGTAAAAGACATAGGAAAGTCGTGAACTTTTTGTAACGGGTTGATTTTGGAGATCAAAGGTATAGGCTAAAAGTAATCTATTATGTTTCCTGTGATTGGACGTGTATATTTCAATGTGCTCTTTATTTCCAGCTTATTTCATTTTGTGTTGTTTCAGATTGATGAAAATGTTGCAAGGGAAATCATTAACCACAGGTCGTTAAGGCATCCAAACATCGTCAGGTTCAAGGAGGTAAGTTTGAACTTTCATCTTTTGAGACATTTAGGACTAAGGGCTTCTTGTTGAACATCAGAAAATGAGTTTTATCATTTTAACATTCAACTTCCAACTTTTCAGGTCTTGTTAACGAAGACACATTTGGCTATTGTCATGGAATATGCAGCTGGTGGTGAACTCTTTAGTAAGATCACCAGTGCTGGCAGATTCAGTGAAGATGAGGTGTGTGCACATTTTTCTCAATTCATTAACATAGGTTTCTTTTAAAATTTATGCAAGACTTAGAGTCGGGAAATTTGTTTTTCTTTATACAGGCTCGGTTCTTCTTCCAACAACTTATATCAGGAGTCAGCTACTGCCATTCAATGGTGAGAAGATTAAATTTTATAGATATACGAATTATGATTAATAAATCGCCAACGTAAATTCTGCTTCTTACATTATTGTTTCCTTATTTTCAGGAAATTTGTCACAGGGATCTGAAACTAGAGAACACCCTCCTAGACGGGAGTCCAACCCCACGTCTCAAAATATGTGATTTTGGTTATTCAAAGGTTTAGAAATACTCAAAATGCCATTTTTCGAACTAAAGTTTGCATTTTTATTTGTATATCCCAACTTTTGAGTCTTTATTTTTTTTGGTTTGTTTTTTGGGCAGTCTGGTTTATTGCACTCGCAACCAAAATCTACTGTTGGAACACCAGCTTACATTGCCCCTGAGGTTCTATCTCGGAAAGAATATGATGGAAAGGTATTATGTTTTAAATTGTTACATGGGATTATTGTTCAATTAAAGTTTCAATTTCTTTCCGTAATAATATTGTAAATCTTGCTTATGTTAGATTGCAGATGTTTGGTCCTGCGGGGTGACTCTATATGTTATGTTGGTTGGAGCTTACCCTTTTGAGGACCCTGAAGATCCTAGGAATTTCCGTAAAACCATTGGGGTGAGACCTCTTTGACTTTTGGGTCAAATATGATACTTGTGAGCTTTATACGCTAAAACCGTGTGATTCTTGCAGAGAATTGTTAGTGTTCAGTACTCAATTCCGGATTATGTGCGTGTTTCTGCCGACTGTAGACACCTTCTCTCTCATATCTTCGTTGCAAATCCCGCCAAGGTAAGCCATCTCTTCGAATTGATGTTTTAGATCCAATGTTGATAACTGAAATTTTTTAAATTGTTCTTTTTAGAGGATCACAATAGCTGAAATCAAGAAACATCCATGGTTTCTAAAGAACATGCCAAAAGAACTGGTTGAAGGCGAGAAAACAAACTATGAGAATGCAAACCGAGACCTGTCACTGCAAAGTGTTGATGAGATCAACCGAATCATAGAAGATGCAAAGGTTCCTGGGGAAGGCTCTGCCACCATTGACGAACAGCGGGAGATTGGTGGGTCGATAGATCCAGATGATGAGGACTTTGATTTGGAGAATGAGATTGATTACAGTGGAGATCATTCTGGCCATATCTAAGGAGCTGCTTCCTGACCGGAATGTGATTGTTCCTAAGTTTGTGTAGTTTCTATCTGTCTTGACTCTTGGCATTCCATATGATCACTGATTGATATGTAATGAACTACTAATAAGTTTTGAATTTAAAGTGAGTTTATGATTATTATTTTTCAAACATATATGATTAATTCTTTTTTTGGGTCAATTGCATATATATCCACTAAAACTTGCATATTTGCATATATACCCAAAACATGCTTAATTTGCATTGTACAACATGCATTAAAAACTTGTATTTTGGGTAAATATGCAAGTTTTTGAGTTTTAGTGGAAAAGCTTAATACTATTTGGTTCTAGTTCTAGTTCGGTTTAGTCCATGGTTTCCCGGTTTTGTGGAAAAGCTGTATTTCCGTTCCTTAGATGGAAAGATGGAATGACAACCGGTTATGTAGTTGAGTTCAAAAATGTAACTTAACTAGAATACTATCTTCGCGCGCGTTGCAGCAAAGTGTTACAGTACAACATACATATTTGGCATAATAACTTGTTTGGCCTTTTTTGATCTGGGTGAAATGTTACAACATACGTACGTAGTAGTACATTTTTAGGTCAATAACTTGTTTAGCTTAGGGTTTTTGTACTGGGAAGTAACTGTACTTTTCATAAAAGTTCAGTCACTATGCTTATTTTTTGTCTATTCAAAATTTCAAATCATAAATAATATCCACTAAACTATATAAAAACTTGCAATTTGGTAATCCGTAACTTGTATGTCCATGTCACTAAAATAAATTTACACGTCACTAATTTTTTAGCCACGTTATGAATTAAGATCAACCAACAGGGGGTTCAAAATTGATGTTTAAGGATGTTTTTAGCAAAAGTAGTTATGAAATTGTAGTAGTAATGACCAAGAATGCTAGTTCATTCACTACATTCATCAAAATTCTTAAAAAGTATTGGAAAATTGAGCATTCCTAAAAAATAGGAAAATTTCACCGCTTCTTTGTCAAACACTAATAAAAATCAAAATCGCTCATTCTTCACCGCCATCACTTCGAAAAACTTCACACTGCTCGTGTCAAACATACCCTAAGTATCACGGAATATTAAGTTAAAAAAAAAAAAAAAGAAAAACAAAAAGGGTATCTGGAATTTAAAACCCTTTTATTAAGCTTATTTTTCAAAGAAAGACTTGGGTAGTATATTTTTAATTGGGCCATCAAAAAAACAATAGAAAGATGTAGGTAGGGGTGTTGATCGGTTCGGTTATCGGTTTTTTCGGTTTGTTCGGTTCGGTTAATTCGTTTAAAAAAAAATTAGGTCAACCCGAGAATCGAACCGAACCAAATTCAAATTCGGTTTTCGGTTCGGTTCGGTTCGGTTGAATTCTAATTCGGTTCGGTTCTTGGGTTGACCCGAATAACCCGAAAAAGAAAAAAAATTAATAATTACATAATTATTTAGTGAAAATATATTTCAAACACAAAAAGTGTTATATTATATTATGATAACCTTTTAATAGTATTTATTTATATATAAATATACATAAAATATATAAATATATATAAAATATATAAAAATATATATATTTATATAAATTCGGTTTCAGTTCAAAATGTCAAACCTATAACCAACCCGAGAACCGAATTAGTAGTTCGGTTCGGTTCGGTTCGGTTTTAGCAAATTCGGTTTGGTTATTAGTTTGATTCGGTTATTTTCGGTTCGGTTCGGTTTCGGTTTTCGGTTTATTCGGTCTTTTCGCTCACCCCTAGATGTAGGAACACCGACAATAAGTCAATGAAATTTATGAATTCATGTTGAAGGGGTTCAAGTTTGCATAAAGCCATAAACTATTAACAAGAAAAACAGGGTGTTATACGGGTCGGATTGATAGGGTTCGGGTCAAGTCGGTTTGAGGCTAATAAAAACATACCCGAACTTAACCATATTAAGATTTCAAGTTCATCTGGTTCGGGGCCAATCGAGTCTGTCTATTTGGGTTCAAGTCAATCCGAATATGTATATTCAAGTTACTCGAGTTGACCCAAATAACCCGAAGGAATTACTTGACCTGAATAGGCTTAATCGGATTGAAGCCCGGGTCAAGTTTAGGGCAGGTTTTTTTATTGGTGTTGTGAGGCAGAGCAGCTATGGTTGAAACTGAAAGAACAAAAAGCAAAACAAATTACATCTAATTCCAACTTTGGCATAACATTCATCATTAACCGAACGCACAATGAAGCTTATAGCAACTTCTTCAAATACGCAGAAACAAAGTAACAAGTACAAAATTCCACATTAAATTTAAGGATAAATGTCATCACTAATCTCTGAAACAGAACCAAAATTTCATGCTGATTTTAAGAAACGATTCAAAAAGACGCCACTGAAGGAACTATATAACTCTCATTCAGGCACCGATCACCTCAGTTTCTTCTGGTACCTCCTCCTCTGCAGGCCTCTCAATCTTAACACCTGCATCTTCTGAATAATCACCATGGACCTATATATACAAAAAATAACGCAAGATCATAAAAAACAAATCAAGTTCAGCTCAACATATATTGAAACTATATTGTAAGTTAATTAAAAGATTGTGTAAAATAACTTGCCTCCATCAATTTTCCAATGTCAAACTTTGGTGCCTTCAAGATCTTAACTTTGCGAATGAAGACATTCTGTAGAGGGTAGATGCTTGATGTAGCCTTCTCAATCTCTCGGCCAATAGACTCTGGAATGAACTTCTGCACAAGTTCTTTTAGGTCACAAGATTGTGCCTGGTTTACCATGATTTCTGTCATTTTGCGACGAATCTGAAAAAAAAAACAGCAATAATTTATTACCAATTTTTGGCAAATACAATTAAGCTCCACAAATAACCAGCTAATTAGCTCTCTTGACTAATGTGAACTTTATATCCTCACCTGTCGGATCTGGCTAGATTGTGCATAGCATGTCCTCTTCACCTGGTTGGCACGCTTCTTGGTAAAGCCGATGCAGAACATCCTCAGAGTGTAGTTGTCTGTGGTTTTCACATCAACATGGGCCTCAATCAAAGTCTGCCATTTCTTCACAAGAGATCTCAATTTGTCGGTGGTGAAGTCCATGCCCTAGAAAAGACACAATGTTAAAGCTGAATATGCAAAATTACTGGTAGTAAAAAGGAGAAACTAGGCTTTTATATATTGTAGTTTACCCAAAAGTTTGTCAAGACGTTCTTCCCTTGAACATCTTCGGCTCTCAAACGGATCTTTCTGTAGGAATGATCCTCATCATTTTGAAGGTCAGCCAAAGATATCTCAAAAACACGATGTTTGAGACCTTCAGAAGCAATCTGACATAAATAATGTATATTAGTTATGATTTTTCTAATACCAAAACAAGCATAGCACCGTATCATATTATCATGCATGAAAACTTTAATAGTTACAGTAGAGAGTTATGGTAAAAAGTGTCCCAACAGTAAAATGAATTCCTTAAAGTAGGCAAGTGCAGAGTCCTATCCACATAACATCCATTTACTCCATTTACCTTCATGTGAGTTACAATTCTGTTTGACACAAATAAATGGACCCACATTCACTTCACTATGATCCACCGACCAGGACATCACAAAAAATGGTGACAGCATTGGAATTCTAAGAGCTGATTCGTTTAGGTCATTTAAATTTTCAAAAATTTCCTTCTACATAATAACAGCAGTCGACTGGACTGTGAAACACAAGGGACGTGGCTAACTGGCTATAGGTCCCATTTAAATTATGTAATAAAAACTACAATGGGACAAGAAAATTGTAGCATGGAATACGAAGAAAAATCGTGTGAATGTTTGACACTATTATAACAGATTACTCTTTTGTCAAAATACATAGCTATGAAACAAAAATTGAACCAAAACACAGAAAATATGCAACAGTTTACAGATTGTTTCAAATTGAGGTGAAAAAATGTTGTTGAAAACACAGAACACCATAGACATGTTCAGTATCGTGCTACATACCAAATTGAACAAATAGATACCAGCCCACTAAGTCTGTTAAAAGCACATTCCTATTCCAGTAATAAAAGTCGCATCTTATCAAAAGTTATGGTT
The DNA here is from genome assembly GCA_022545495.1 of Chrysanthemum lavandulifolium. Classification (NCBI taxonomy): domain Eukaryota; kingdom Viridiplantae; phylum Streptophyta; class Magnoliopsida; order Asterales; family Asteraceae; genus Chrysanthemum; species Chrysanthemum lavandulifolium. The sequence continues at coordinate 19,974,085 of CM040246.1, forward strand.
TAGGGTGTTAAAAAATGTTTCCAAACAAAGCAAGTGTAGACTCCTATTCACAAAACGTTTGTTTGACATTTACATTTTTGTGTCTTGTTACAACTTACATATAAAAGTAAATGGACCAACATTCCCATCCCATTAAACCAAACACACATATAAGATCATGAGATATCTGAAATCACAGATGATCTGCTTTGTTTATATCATTTGAAATTTCAACAAATTCATTTTCCCTATACAAGTGCTCATGACCAGTGAAAAGTGGCTAAAGGTCCCACTCTAATGTTGTAAAGAAAACTACAATGGGCCACAAAGAAGAGCATGGTGAACGGAAAAAATAGTATGAATGTAAGAATGTATGAGATCATTTTTTTAGATCGCCCCACGTTGAAACATTTGGTAATGAAAAAAAAAACCCCAAAATACAATTAAGTTGTCGACATGCTTAGTATTGTGCTACAAACATGTTGCACAATTAGATACCCGCCAGCCCAGGTGTATACAGAACACATTCGCACCAATTCACGTAACATTTCTTTACACCATTTACCTTTTTGTGTCCCATTACAATTCGGTTTTAAACAAGTAAATGGACACACCCCATTAATCCAAGCATCCATATAAGATGATGACAGGATTGAAATCCGAAGTCATTTAGCATTTCAGCAATTTCATTTTACCTTATATAGACAATAAAATCAACGAGGTGTGGTTATAGGCCCCATTTAAATGATGTATACAAACTACAATGGGACACAAATTAGAACATACAATGGGACACAAGGCACTGGACAAGTAAACCCCCACCCGGTACTTAATCTGGTAATACAAAACTAAACCATAGTATAAAACTAAATCAACGGAAACAAAAAATACCTTTGTTCCCTGAGTACGCGAAACAAGGGTCTTGCCAACATTTCTAATGGAGAACAAAGACGGTGCTTTGATATCATACCAATCCTTCTTTGAAAAAGGATCCGCTCTGTTTTAAAAAACATTTTATTATCAAAACCATAATAACAAAAACCACAAAACACATTTCCTATAAACTAAAACCAACAAAACAATAAACATAGTATAACAACATAAATAAAACACAAACATTGTCCACAAACTAAAATTTTATATATTAAAAAAAAAAAAAAAAAAAAAAAAAAAAAAGTGTAAATGTGATGAATAAAAAGTAGAGAATAAAGGGTACTTACGCTTTCTTCTTTCCACCCTTCTTTCCTTGGAGATCCTCTTGTTCTTTCTGAAAAATGTGCATATTACATTAGATAAATATATAAATGAATGTATACTGGATTGATGAATGATGTACAGAAAGAAGATGTTATTACCCAACCGCCATGTTTTTGTTGTTGTTGAGTGAAGAGGCTGCTGCTGCTGATATGAAACCCTAGTTAGTTAGTGTTTGATCCCACTCCAAAACCCTAATTTATGTCTGTGGTTCATTTTATATGGCTTGTGTCAAATGTTGCGTTTTCGTCCTTGTTGTTTTGTGATTTTCATTTAGATTCTTTTAACTTTGTTAAGTTAAGCGAAACTAGCAGTAGCGGTAAATAGAGGTGTTATTTGGGTTACCTCGAACCAAATAAGGGTCATTCGGTCGGATTAAATTTTTGTTTCGATAAAAAAAGTAAAAAATAAATACCTTACTCGTACTCGGACCTAATAAGGTTTGAGTATTCAGGTTCGGGTTAATACGAATAAGCTCTATCATAACATGAAAATAAAAAGAAGACTAAAATACACCGTTGGTCCCTAAACTTATTTCGGACGGATCGCGATGGGACTAAACCCGGACTTTTCATCGCCATAGGTCCAAATCTTGGCCATCAAATGCAGATTCGTCCCCTCGACCTTAATTGGCACACCAAACCGATTTCCTTGAGGGTATTATAGTATTCACTTTTTCGACCCAACCTAGTTAAAATGTAACCCAACCTTCAACCAATATATGTATCTACGACCAAGAGTGAACCCTAAAATACAATCAACACACATTCTTCCCAAAGCAAAAAGAAAAAATAATGGCACAAACGATAAGGGAAGGGTTTGTTGAGTTCGTTGAGGAAAGCGGTCGCGAAATGAAAAGCGTTTGGGTGTTAAGAAGGAGAAGGAAGAGGATGACATGTTGTTATCAAAGTTTAACGATTTGGGGAAAGGATTAAAACTGAAATTTTGTTTAAATATCTTAAGGAAAGGAAGGAAAGGAAGGAAAAGAAGGAAAACGATGATAGGGAGAGTTGTGGGTCTAGCTAAGTGTATGTTTAGATGATAGTAAACATTTGTAGTTCTTGAAAACATGAAATCGATGAATAAAATTTTGTGATCTTATTTAAGTAATTGTGTTTGAAATCGTTTGCATATGTTAATAGGTTTGACTTACCCAAGTTACAATTTGTTGGTTTTCATAAGTTTGTTTGACTTTGGTAAGTCAAAATTCAAGATGTTACAATACACCATTGTCAATACATTGTTATTTATCGCTAAAGCGTTTGCATTTTGAACCCGTGTTTTGAAACCACTACCTATAATTTTTCTCGATACGGGGTGTTTGGTTTCTTTGTAACAACTTTTCTTGATAAAAGGGCCGTTTGGTTTAGGCGATACAAGCGGATGTTTTATTTGATACATTATGATTTAGTGCCAAAGTATTTGCATTTTCACCACATCTTTTAAACCATTGCCTTTGCTTTTCTTTGATATAAGGGGTGTTTGGTTCACTGATTAAAGTTTTGCTGTCTGAGGGCCTGTTTGGTTTTGGTTGATACAATGGCTCTTTGGTTTTCTTGATATAAGGGATGTTTGGTTTTGTTGATACTAATAACACTAAAATACACCCAATATCACAATACAAGAACAGATTAAACAACACATAACCCAAATGATATTTTATCATTAATAAAGTCTCATTAAACATCATAACCAACTACATCAAATCTAATTTACATACCATTTTTAGCAATACTATCACCCAAAAGACCGCCTTTATCTACCCCATGGAAAACCAAAAATTCAAGCATTATGTTCACCATTTTCTTAACAAACTCTTGGTTGAACCGAATACCTTCATTTGTTTGACCAACAATCTGTATGAGTTGGGCGAGTTGGTTTCATGTGCCTCGATGGATTTTGTTCAGCGCATCCACACGGTCAAGCGCAATTCCACGAGGTCCCAGAGCTTGATTCTCTTCTATCAGCTCCCTACGCTTGATGATTCGTGTCTTCAAATGTTGAATGCACTAAAGAACTAGCTTCCTCAGAATCCCTTCTTGGGCAGCCTCTTCTTCAAACCAGATAGCCATACGATCATTCAGATTTGGCGAATCAGCCACCTCCATGAGTTCATTTAAAATGAGGAAATCTGCCATTGGAAAGTTGTGTGTGTGTGGAAAAAGTGGTAGATGAGTTTATCGTTTGGTGTGCACTAGTTAATATCGTCTCCGGTAAGAGACGGTGAAGGGCCTAATAGTTACTTTTTTTTCACACTCGGTGTGACACACGGTAAATTTTCACTTATATTTAACTAATAAATGGTAATTTATTATTACTAAGCATAAGTCATTAAGCATGCATAAGCTTTGCTCGACCATTTGAGTAGATAACTTCATACTGATGAGACAATTGCATCACTTTTGCATTCATTTCATTTTATGAATATTTCATTTTTTGTCTTATGATTAAATTGTAAGACGAGAGGTTATCTCGTTTTCCCCAAATGACCGACATGCACGCTGCATCGACACTATGATAAGGGCAAGTAAAACAAATGACAAACTTCAGTAATGAAAATATTGCAAATATAATAATATTTCCGACACGTATCTATAAGATACTACATTATAAAAATTATCAAACAATGATACTTGATCCAGCTTTAATATCGCGGGACACAAAATATTTAATACACTTTCACTTAAATAATGACTCTTATATGTCTACAAACACATTAATACCAAATGTATAATATACATACACTTACCATATAAATGAAAACCTTTTTATAAAAATTGAGATAACACTCATTTGTGTCATCTTCCCACACGACAAACCCAAGAGAAACACAAAAAGCAGAAAAATGAAACTAGTCATCTTCTACCTCTACTCCTGCACCTCTTGTAGGTCGAATCTCCCAAACAAGAAAACCAACATACTTCTTTCATCATCTCCAAGTCTCCCTTATCAAAACCATGTATCTTTTTGTCTCTCAAACCCACTCCTTTGAGGCACTAACTACCATACGAATGAGTCCAAGAAGCTTCAAGACAAAGCCACCAAGGAGAAGCATATATCACTATCAATCCACCTAGAGTCAAAGCTCAAGACTCCCTAGGTTGTAGGGGTTTTGATCTTTTCGGCTACACACCAAGACACCAAGAAGAGAAAGAAGGTCAATGCTTTCCCAAAACACTCCCTTTATCTCTAGTAGAGATGTGAAACGCCCAACTCAATTTCTTCATCATTTGTACCCAAAAAAATTAGGGTTTGTGAAACTTAGGGTTTTCAAAAATTGAATTGGGGGTTTTGCAATTGGGAGTGCATTGGAGCTAATTCAAGTCTCGTTTGGTTCGAAACCCATGAAGCAACCTTCGTCCTTCACACATCGCCTTCGAGTTGAGGTTATAAAATCTTTCTTGTTGTAATGGTTGTTTGTTATTCATGCGATGATTAAGTTGGTAACTTGTATCAAAAATTTCATTTTATAATTGATCATGTTTATCTCCTTTTTATTTGTTGCTATGTCGAAAATTAAGATGTCATTGAGTGTTGTGTTTGATTTTCTGTCGAGAGGTAGGAACCAATGTATTAGAAGAGTAAAATTTTATAAATCTTGTAGGAAGTAAATGTCATATTAGAGTCATAATATTAATCTTGGTAATGAGATGTTGAATGTTGTCTGATTCGACTCGAAACCCATTTCGATGCTAATGACCTTTTCCAGTCGACATCCGTGTCATTTAAAGTGTGTCGAAGCCATGATATAACCTTGTCTAAACTTGAGAAACAATGCTTGATATCTTAATGCCCTGCGTCTCGGATTTCGGTTGAGAGCTTGGTGTTTAAACTGTTATGTATGCCTAGGGAGAAATCCAAGTCAAGTGTACTCTTTTGCCAAAATACATTATGAGTAGTCTATATTTGTCAAGGTCCGTAATAGTAAAATAGGTTGACGGAATGGAACCGAGTTGAGTAGTACTCAACTAACGATGATTCGCCACACCTTGCTCTCATTTTCAGTGAAGGTGTTAGTCTAATACCTCGTTTAAAATAGGTCTCGTTAATAAGTCACGTTCTCTTCGTTAACTCATTTTCAATAGGTACAAACTTGTCGTCAAAATAAAAACGCTTTGGAAATGTATTGTGGGTTGATAACGCTACACGCGTCGTTCGGGGTCAAGGAAACTTCCTTTTCTTCGAGCAAGTTTTATAACACCCTAGGCAGTGAACCTAATCGTTGTAGTGTAGTAATTAGGTAAGCCACGGTATTGATATCGTTCTCTGGGAATAGGAATGCTAGTAAGGAGTTACTACGCTAAGGTTAAGGTTGAGGAAGATTATTTTTATCTTTTATGTTTTATGAAAATGGAAAGGTACTAATCTGGGTATTGGATTTGGGGTTGGTATTTCACCGATTACTCTACTATTATCTAATTATCTAAACTAAGGTTGTGGGAGTCTATGTCTAATTAATGTGTGCTCGTATGATAGTTTAAAGATGTGTTTACTTGTTGTATTACTCCTTAATTATCTCCTATTGATGGTTGAGTGTCACGCCTTATTCCTAGTTGCGTTGTGAGTCTAAGTTGTAGGGTGTCGTTTCTCCCTAACTCTTTGAACTTACCAAAGGGTCTTGTCTACAAACCCACTAGGATTATAAACTCCTACTCTAAGGCGCTTTGGATGGTTTAGCCTACAATTACTCGTAATTATATTCTAAGGTTCACAAAGATGAATCAAGCATTATACACAACGAATGACCTATCGCATTACTAGATCATTAATCAACTAAGATAAGAAACAACCAATCAATATTCAATAATTAAGTTTCATACTTCCTAAGCAAACACATAAATAAATTAATGGGACATGGAGAACATGCAAGCATACACACAAATAATCAAAGACATAATTGAATTAATGAAGTAAAGACTTATCTTGATGTAAGATAGGTTTAAAACCCTAAAATCCGTACAAGACACCTTAGGTTCGGTTTTAGGTTTTACCCAAAGACTCTCCACACAAAGACCGAAAATTCGGATTCTATATATAAGATTACAATTGCGACGACGCCACCTTATGTTTAGTGACGCCGTGTCGCCGCCATTGGGTTTCGTCTTGGCCACGTTAACCTTGCGACGGCGTCACCTTATGTCCGTGACGCCGTCCTCTTCGACCCGACGTCGTGGATTACATCTAGGCCGTCCGAGTAGCGACGCCTACTCTTTCACAACTAGACGTCGCCACTTGAAAACACGAGTTTTGGGTACTGGATCGTCACAATAATTTTGGGACGGCGTTGTCAATAGCTTTTGACGCCGCCGCCTTCTAACTTCAAAGAAGCTGTGAGTGCCTCGATTTCGACTTTGGCCATTTTCTTCATATATTCGCCTTTTCGTCCAAATAAGTGCCATTCAACATTTTGCCTTCACGAGACCTAAAAAGTGAAAAGGAACGATATTAAGCAATAACGGATACAAAAGTGATCAAATAAGGACTTAAACGACCCCTCAAAATGGTACCTTTTAAAACCTTATCATGGGTCGACAACCTCATTTTGGTAGTACCATAGTGATGGAGTCATACTCCCTAGTCGAGAGATTCGGCTTCACAAGTTGGAGCCTGAACAAACAAGTATAACTCGAGCCAAGTTGCTCACGTGAAGCTTTGAAACAAGATTTATGCATGTCAATAAAACCTGGTAATGAAATATTAGCATTTGTCCTCTAAAAATGTGAGTAACAACCTATTATACCACCTCTGTTGGATCAGGCCAGCTTCTCTTCTACACCATCATTGGGCCGAAGCCCCTTTTCCTACATATATTTCAATTCGGGCCTAGACCCAATCCGGTTTCCCTACCACTATCAACATCGGGCCACAGCCCATGACAGTCTCGGGGTGTCCGTTTGAGGAATTAAACGGGTTCACAAAATATAACGTGATACATAAACTAGAGTCAAACTATAAACCAAACTCAGAATCGTGATAGCTTTCCTCTCACCCGTACATATTGTTTTATCGTCAAGAGTCTTAATCCAACGAAAATGTGTAAGAGTTTGACATAAACAACAAGTGTTTTAAAACATGGTTCACTTAATAATGTCTACGTCAACTTTAACTTCAATATGTAAACAAATGTATGTCAAGTGAATTTCACATTAAGAACTATATATATTAAGAACAAATGATGATAAATAAATAAAGACCACTATGTCATTTTATCATATATTAAAATTTGAAAGTCTTCAAATTTAACTCAAGTATTTTATAAATACAATTAGAAAATAAATCAATTATACGAAATCTTGACAATACCGTTTTGTGTCAACTTAAATAAGTATATATACATTTATATACTTACTAGTGGAACCTTGTAATTATTTTTCGAATCAAACTTTGGATTTTAAATCATTATAGTGTCAACATGAAGAAGTATATATATACTTTCGTGTACTTACTAGTAAAACCATTTAATCATTGCTACAAACTTAAGTTTAGTTTTACTACAATTATAAAAACAATTGAACTATTCTAAGTAAGTGATACTTAAAACAATGAACTAAAACATTGCCTCCTTATCTAGGTCGCGTGTGGTCTTGCCGCTTCACAACAATCACTAAATCCCACTTTTGGATTGCACATTTGCTAAGGTGAGTTTTCATAGCCCCTCTTTTACTTGATAAATTATTTTATACATTTTAGGGTGAGAAAATATGCAAAACCTTTTTATGGGCCTAAACTATTGCATGATTACTATTACGTGGTTTAGCCTAAGCCCTTATGTCCCTAAGAGAATGCCCCTTTTCATGAACCGCCGGGTTCCCCATTGGGAAGTGCGAATGTTATAAATAGATCTATTGAGGTGACTCCTCCGTTCGGTTGACCAAGCTTAGGCCAAGCGAAACGATACCATGTCGGAATCGAGTGTTGAGGACAAAACACTCGCTATGGGCCCCATATTGTATGATATCTTTTAGCATCTGAAACCGCCGTAGTATCGGTTGCATGAACTTAGAGCTAACGTAATAGACATTCATCCATATATCATTATATTCGTTGTAATGATTATATGACTTTGCTTATGGTCCAAACTTACTGTTTTAATCTAAACCTATGAACTCACCAGCTTTTAGCTGACCTTTTTAGCATATTTTCTTAGGTGCTTAGTTGAGATCAAGGATGCAAGGCAAGAGGCGGGTAAATGGTCGTAGTAATATCTAAAGAAGTGTTTTTACACATAACGATGTTTTTAAATTGGGACCACTGAACTTATGGGATGTGCCCATTTATCTAAACAATGTTGTAAGATAATGTTTTAAAACTATTTTATGAAATTAAACGGAGTATGTATTTCGTTCTTTATTACTTGTGTTGTGATCTCCGATTTAGTAATATTCCCATAACACGTATGCCCGCTAAAACAAATTTGGGGTGTTACAGATTGGCATCGAGCCTAAGTTATAGAGAACTAGGTACATATAAACCCTAAACTATAACTACTTTTTACAAAAACATCATACTACGACCGTCGATTGCGCTTGCCTTACTTGCCATTTTACTTAGAATTCATTTAAATAGGATTGCATGTTTTATTTCCTATTTACTAGAGCACTATTTCATATTCATCATGAGTATTTTCCCACATACTTACACATATGCACCGCCTTGTCACGCATCATGCCTTCTTGACCTTTCATCACGATGTTCGGAGAACATCCTACTTGCTCACTCACCTACCATCCATCGACTTGCACACATGGCCACCGATCCGCACATTCGTGCCACACTAGCAGCTCGACCAACACCGCACCTACTCCATCTGCACCGACCTCACCACCACTCCATCGCCTTTATTGACACGCAGCGAAAACCCCGCATGATCATGAGAGTACCGGATATCGAGGCGGTACTCATCATGCCCGCACTAGCTTCTCGGATGACCAGCACGCCTACATGGGTCCTTCCACTACTTGAGTCACCGACACCATCATCCACCGAGTCACCACCCCACAAGAGGCTTGGGAGAGCTACCGATTCCTACTCGAGAGGAAGACCCGGAAGAAGATCCTAAGAGGATCCGTAGGAGGAGCTACCGAGTCTATGCCGATTGAGAGTGTTCCTGACATGTTAGCACAATGCAGATATGGATACACGGGTCCGAGATTGTCCAGTATTCGGGAGATAGGACGAGTTCCGTGATGGCTCGGAGGTTGAGCGAGGACATGAACATTGATGCACCGGTTGGGTTAGGACATAGAGTCGCTTTCCTCCGCAGCCCAAGAGGAGAGTGATGAGGTTGCTTGGAGGGATATTGGTTGTTTGATCATTACTGCACCACATATCGCGAGCCCTGACTCGGTCCATCATCACCTTCATTCATACCATTTGCATCGGACATGGAGCGCCCTTGCTCACACCACTAGACACTTGAGACGATTGAGGTAGCCGCACCGAGTGAGGTACACTGTGCTGCACCTATCTGGATCTCTAGATAATAAGGAGCCGACTCTCACTGAGAGTACTTATTCGATTGGATTCTCATGAGACCTTGCTAGGGGTCCATACCGATCGCTTGGAGAGTCGATCCAAGAAGCTTGCGAGGCTTTGCGGCGTTTGAGGGCCTAGACCGCACCACATATGTGTTGTTTAAGAGTACAGAGCTAGAGAGGCATGGGAGGATCCTGTTGGGTTACAGATTTGAGGCTCAGGTTGAGGATGTTAGAGAGTTGGACAACAGAGCACGGGCGTTAGACAGAAGTCAGGCTCGGATGCACGACCGACTTGAGGAGCTAGAGCGCATCCAGTGGATTGCTAGAGATACAGCCAGAGCAGAGTGGCAGAGGACTACAGGTTTAGAGTCCATGTTAGCATCTCAGATGAGATGTATTGCGAGTTTAGAGGCTACGCAGCGATAGTTGGTTGCTATCATTGAGCGATTACGTGTCGAGCGTGGACATCCTTAGATCATATTGCATGATGTATCACACTAAATTGGATTATAACAGTTAGTGTTGGTTATTAATCTTGTACTTGCTTTGTATTTGATCGTATTTGATTGTATTTGGTTTGTATTCGATTAGTATTTCAAATTGTACTTTAGGAACCCCTGCATCAAATTCTATCTATGTCAAGCTTATTTTCCTATCCAATTGTCCTTCTTTCATAGATTACTCATATGATCTATCCGCGATATTTACACTATTACCGGCACTTACCTTGTTTAAAAGGTTCTATATCTCATCGCCTTTCTTCGCAGAAATGCCGCCAAAACGAAGATCAAACCGTACCAACCATGGGGAGCTTCAATGCTCCTATTCCAAGTGAGGGTTACGCAACCGAGCCGCAAACACCGCTATTCCAAATAGAGTCACACACCATCGATGCCAAGCCACTACTCCCGCTAGGGCTACTTCAATCCAACCTACCATGAATCAAGCTATGATAGACCAATCTGGTCAATGAGCGAGTGAACGCCGCTTTAGCCGCAAAGAAACCACTCGTCTCGATGCCGGAACTTAGACCATCCACCCACAACCGCACTTGTACCTATCAGATTTTCGTAAGACCATGGTGGAGGCTTTAGTGGAACCAAAGGAGCTGTCATCGACTAGATGGATCGAGAAGCTCGAGACTGTGTTCCGAATCTGCAATTGTGAAGAAGAGGCTAAGGTTAAGTATGCATCGTTCACTTTCACAGATGCTGCCTTGGCCTGGTGGAACAATTTTCTGAAATTTGCAAGTATTGATGTCGCATATGCCATGCCATGGGAAAGCTTCAAAGAGATGGTACTTCGAAAAGACTGCCCTCGAAATGAGATTAAGAAACTGAAATGGTCCAAACTGAGACCCGATTATTGGAGAGGTACATCGGGGGACTGCCTCCATCCATCAGGGGAAATGTCACCACCTCTAAGGCTGCTGATCTTCACGAAACCATCGAAGTAGCCAACAAACTTATGGACCAAGTTATTGAGGATTCCATGGACAAGGTGGTTGACAATAAGAGGAAATGGGACGACCAATCTCGAAGCTACAACAATAATGGGTATCGTGGCAACAACAGTGGAAACCATAGCAATAATCAGAACAAAAGACAAAATGTTGCTAGAGCATATGCAGCTGCGATTGGAGAAAGGAAACCGTACGCAGGGACTTCACCATGTGTAACCGGCGCACACCGCATCACAAAGGATGTGCGTACCGTCGCGTCAGAATCGCCGAAAATCGGACACTTGACCGTAAACCGCAGTCCAAGTCATTGGCGACGGTTCAAACAACACCACCAGACCCAAAAGTCGCTATAACTTGCTTTGGTTGTGGTGAGAAAGGACATTATAAGAATGAATGCCGAAGACCGAAACCAAGGCAATGGAGAAATCAAGGAAACCGAGGAATCCGTGAAGCCATGGAAATGGCGAGGATTCGAGAAATGTTGGACACCGAGTAACTGTGGAAATGGCGAAGGAGCTCATGGAAGAGTCTATCTTGTGACCAAAGTAGAAGCTCAGAAGACCCGAATGTCATGACGGGCACGCTCCTTATAAATAACCGTTATGCATCCATGTTGTTTGATCACGGAGCCGATAGGAGTTTTGTTTCTAATGCATTTAGTCCATTACCGATATTGCTCCAACCGCATTAGGAAATGCATACAATGTGGAACTAGCTAACTGATAGCATATAAAGGGTAGATACCATCATAAGAGGTTGCACTCGAATCTATCAAACCACCCATTCAATATTGACTTGATACCAGTAGAATTGGGTAGTTTCGATGTCATCATCAGGATGGATTGGTTATCAAAACACCATGCTGCCATCATTTGTGACGAGAAGCTCGTCCGAGTACCCTATGGAGATGAAGTCCTAACTGTAGAAGGAGACAGAAGTGCTAGAAGGAACGCGTCAAGACTACATGTCATTTCATGTACCAAGGTGTTGAGGTGTATCGAGGAAGGATGTCACATCTTCCTAGCACAAGTCACCAGAAAAGACGAAAAAGAAACGGAAGAAAAACGTCTGAAGGACGTACCAATAGTGAGAGAATTTCCCGAAGTCTTTCCTGAAGACTTGCCAGGACTTCCGCCAACCCGACAGGTTGAATTTCAAATCGATTTAGTGCCTGGTGCCGCACCAGTGGCAAGAGCACCTTATCGATTAGCTCCAACGGAACTCCAGGAGTTATCAAACCAGTTGTCGGAACTTGCGGAAAAAGGGTTCATTAAACCGAGCTCATCACCATGGGGAGCACCAGTCCTGTTCGTCAAGAAGAAGGACGGAACTTTCAGGATGTGCATCGACTATCGTGACTTGAATAAACTGACCATTAAGAACCGTTACCCACTCCCGAGGATCGATGATTTATTCGATCAACTTCAAGGTTTGAGCGTTTATTCAAAAATTGACTTAAGGTCTGGATACCATCAACTAAGAGTTCGGGAAGAAGATTGTTGATACATAATCTGGCGCGGGCTGGATTCGACGACTCTCCCTGGGCCGTTCATCTTCTCGAGCCCTAAGTAGACCTGTCAACAAAGAGAACCCGTTAGAGTGGACCCGAGGTCGTAGCCGGGGTCCACCTCCGACAGTCAAGTTAGTATCGGTGTGATGTGATGAGTTAGGGTTAGAGTAACTTTGTCATGTTATCGTCACATATATCATGTCCTCGAAGCAGAGATCCACCATGTATTTATAGGGCATAGATTAGGGTTTAGGCATACTGGTGGGCGTCATTGCATCGGGCCCGACCCATTCTCGCCCAATCCGGACTATCGTCCACAAGCCCCCAAGTCTAGTATGAGATAGTACATGGCTATGTTATGCTTAGACTTAAGTTACATTCATGGCGCGCAGAGGCCTAATCAATCATGACGGCATGGCCCATGTGCGCAACTCAAGTGTGCGCATGGGACGGACCATCTTCGCAACCCAAATGCGATAGTGCGCACTTGGCCTATGGCGTCTCCTGCTTAGCGATATGCTAGGTTTCCGTCACAAAGGTGTGAGAAAGACCCCATAAGAAGAACACGAGTTCTATAGTTGGGGTAACGGTAACATTGCGATTGAGAGTCTCACAATGGTGAAAGTGGATCCCGTATGTCGCATCACGGGTAGGCGTGCCTTTTGTACCAATGGCGACGCAACATGGTGCGACGTAAGACGATGCTTCTATAGCGAAGTGCGCGTTGTCGCGACAAAGAGGTGCGACGGAAGATGTGCTTCATGCAGCATTACATCCATCTTTACAACCGACGGAGGACGTCTCCCTGCGGCAAGATGGTGCGAATATTTAAACCGTCTTTGTACCGGCTTGCAATACCTCTTACATACAACTGCTTCCAAATATACCGCGTGACGCGACGGAAACAAGTGGTAGTATATACCCGGTAGCCCCCAAGTTTGATGGTGCTACTTGTGTAGGAGCATTAAACTTAGTTATGCTCACGTAAAACACCTAATGCAAATATTAAAAGTATGTGCCACGAATCGAAACATATAAAACCTAATGAAGTGAAGCAATATATAGCACATAGCATGTGAACTTAACACATAAGAGAAGTGGCAGTGTGAATTACCCCTATCGCGAGGTTTTACAAGCTACATAAATAATTAATTGTTTTTTTTTTTTTTTTTTAAACCCGGATGGACATACCGTGACCGCGACTAATAGACGCAGATGGATATATCGTGACCGCATAGACTCGAACGTTTGTGGATGATCGCAGATGAACATAACGATCACAAATTTATCCAGGTAGGGTTTACACACTCGGTTCATGAGGTCCATGAACACAGCTGGTGCGTTGGTTAACCCAAAAGGCATGACTTGGAACTCGTAATGTCCGTAACGAGTTCTGAAGGCGGTCTTGGGAATATCTTCTTCCCGAACTCTGAGTTGATGGTATCCGGACCTTAAGTCAATTTTTGATTAAACGCTCGAACCTTGAAGTTGATCGAATAAATCATCGATCCTCGGAAGTGGGTAACGGTTCTTAATGGTTAGTTTATTTAACTTACGATAGTCGATGCACATTCTGAAAGTCCTGTCCTTCTTTTTGACAAATAGGACTGGTGCTCCCCATGGTGATGAGCTTGGTCTAATGAACCCTTTTTCCGCAAGTTCCGACAACTGGTTTGATAACTCCTGGAGTTCCGTTGGAGCTAATCGATAAGGTGCTCTTGCCACTGGTGCGGCACCAGGCACTAAATCGATCTGAAATTCAACCTGTCGGGCTGGTGGAAGTCTTGGCAAGTCTTCAGGAAAGACTTCAGGAAATTCTCTCACTATTGGCACGTCCTCCAGACGTTTTTCTTCCTTTTCTTTTTCGTCCTTTCCGGTGACTTGTGCTAGGAAGATGTGACATCCTTCCTCGATACACCTCAATACCTTGGTACAGGAAATGACATGCAGTCTTGAAGCGTTTCTTCTGTCACTTCTATCTCCTTCTACTGTTAGGACTTCATCTCCATAGGGCACTTGGACGAGCTTCTCATCACAAATAATGGCAGCATGGTATTTTGATAACCAATCCATCCCGATGATGACATCGAAACTACCCAATTCTACTGGTATCAAGTCGATATTGAATGGGTGGTTTAACAGATTCAGGGTGCAACCTCTTATGATGGTATCTACCCTTTCTATGTTACCGTTAGGCAGTTCCACATTGTACGCATTTCCTAATGCAGTTGGGGAAATATCGATTAGTGGACTAAATGCATTAGAAACAAAACTCCTATCGGCTCCCGTATCAAACAATATGGATGCATAACGGTTATTTATAAGGAACGTACCCGTCACAACATTCGGGTCTTCCTGAGCTTCCACTTTGGTCACAAAGATAGACTCTTTCACGAGCTCCTTCACCATTTCCACGGTTACTCTACCGTCCAACATTTCCACAATTATGCCATTTCACGGCTTCCTGGATTTCTCGGTTTCCTTGATTTCCTCCATTGCCTTGGTTTTCGGTCTTCGGCATTCATTCTTATAATGCCCTTTCTCACCACAACCAAAGCAAGTTATAGCGACTTTGGGTCTGGGCGGTCTTTGTTTGAACCGTCGCCAATGACTTGGACCTGCAGATTTACGGTAAAGTGTCCGATTTTACAGCGATTCTGACTTGACTATACATCGTCCCTTGTGATGTAGTGTGCATCGGTTTTACGGTGGTGAAGTCCTGCGTCTGGTTTCCTTTCTCCAATCCAGTGCATAAGCTCTAGCAACATTTGCCTTTTATTACGATTGTTGTTGTTGTTTCATTTGTTGTTGCCACGGTATCCATTGTTGTTGTAGCCGAGAGTGGTCGTCCCATTTCCTCTTATTGTCAACCACTTTGTCCATGAAATCCTCAATCACTTGGTCCATGAGTTTGTTGGCTACTTCGATGGTTTCGTGAAGGTAAGCAGCCTTAGAAGTGGTGACATTGCCCTTGATAGATTGGGTCAGTCCCCCGGTGTACCTTTCCAACAATCGGGTCTCAGTTTGAACCATTTCAGGGCACAACAAGGCTAGTTCTTGAAAACGCTGGTTATAAGCAGCCATGTTTGTGCCTTGAACTTTGAGGTTCCAAAACTCATGCTCCAGTTTCTTGATCTCATTACGAGGACAGTACTTTCGAAGTACCATCTCCTTGAAGCTCTCCCATGGCATGGCATAGGCAACATCAATACTTGATTTGAGTAAAATTGTTCTACGGTCAAGGCGGCATACAGTAAAGTGAACGATGCGTACTTAACCTTAGCCTCTTATTCACAATTGTAGATTGAACACGGTCTCGAGCTTCTCGATCCATCTAGTCGACCGGCGGCTCCTTCGGTTCCACTAAAGCCTCAGGTCATGGTCTTACGAAAATCGATAGGTACAAGTGCGGTGTGGGTGGATGGTCTCAAGTTCCGGCATTAGTAGGCGAGTGGTTTCTTTGCATCTAAAGCGGCGTTCACTCGCTCATTGACTAGTTGGTCTATCATAGCTTGATTCATGGTAGGTTGGATTGGAGTAGCCCTAGCGGGAGTAGTGGCTTCCGGCATCGATCGTGTGTGACTCTGTTTGGAATAGCGGTGTTTGCGACTTGATTGTGAGTAACTCTCATTGGAATAGGAGCATTGGAAGCTCCCCATGGTTGGTACAGTTTGATCTTCGTTTTGGTGGCATTTTGCGAGAAGAAAGGCGATGAGATATAGAACCTTTTAAACAAGGTAAGTGCCAGGTAATAGTGTAAATAATCGTAGATAGATCATATGAGCAATCTATGAAAGAAAGGACAAGTGGATAGGAAAATAAGCTTGACATAGATAGAATTTCGGTTACAAGGTTCCTAAAGTACAAGCTGAGATACTAGATGGAATACAAACCGAAATACAACTAAGATACAACTGAAACACGACTGAAATACAAACTGAAGTACAAGAGTAATAACTAACACTAACTGTTATAATCCAGTTTAGTATATAACATCATACAATAAGGAATCTAAGGGTGCCCACGCTCGGCACGCAATCGCTCAATGCTAGCAACCAACTCTCGCTGCGTAGCCTCTAAACTCGCGATGCGTCTCATCTGAGATGCTAACATGGACTCTAAACTTGTAGTCCTCGCCACTCTGCTCTGGCAAGTATCTCTAGCAATCCTTTGGATGCGCTCTAGCTCTCAAGTTGGCCGTGCATCCGGGCACGACCTGCAGTCAACCTTGGTGCTCACTGCCTAACTCTCTAACATCCTCAACACGAGCCTCAAATCGAAACCTAACAGGATCCTCTCATGCTCTCTAGCTCCATACTCTCAAACAACACATACGTGGTGCGGTCTAGACCTCAACACGCCGCTCACAAGCTGCAAGCGTCTTTGGATCGACTCTCTCCAAGCGATCGGTATGGACCCCTAGCAAGGTCTCATGAGAATCCAATTGAATAAGTACTCTCGGTGAGTCACTCATCATCGGAGATCCAGATAAGTGCAGTGCAGTGTGCCTCACTCGGTGCAGCTACCTCAATGGTCTCGAGCTGTCTAGTAGTGTGAGCAAGGCGCTCCATGTCTGATGCAGATGGTACGAATGAAGGTGATGATGGATTGTAGCTCGGGCTCGCGATATGTGGTATAGAACTGACCAAACAACCAATATCCCTCCAAGCAACCTCATCACTCTCCTCCTGGCTGCGAAGGAAAGCAACTCTCTGTCCTAACCCAACTGGTGCATTGATGAGTGTCTAAATACTCATCATTTTATTCCCATTTAAAGCTGCAAAACATTTAAAACACTCGGAAAAACTTCAAAATCTGAAAATATGCTTGGATTGTATTTTTATTTGTTGGTGTACAAAGGATTGAAAGCAGGCTTAAAACGAGCAAAATGAGCCGAAATCGGAAAAGTCTTTGAGAAAGCGGGTGCAGGGATGTGATTTTCTCGATCGTTGATCAATTGAAGACCGGACACGTTTTAGAGTGGCTTTGGGAAAACTGTCTTAAAACCTTCCCGAAACACAAAATTACCAAATTACTCTCCGATACCCAAAATGACCAATTGACCTACCCTTCCCCATTGACCCTTTCCCACTTTTCTTAACACTCCTTTACCTTTTCTCCTTATCCAAAAGCGAAACAGAAAAATAAAACCCGTAAAACCAAAAACAACCCATGATCCATCTCTTTCCTCCATCTTCCCACTCTCTTTACCCATCAGATTCCTAAAATCCTAAAACTCACTCAACCTGGTTCCCAATCCCCTCGGTCCCTCCCAAGGCAAGAGTCACATGATACCATTGCCAATGTGGCAATCCAAGCACAAAACCCCATCCAATGGCTCGATTATCTCCAATATTGTACCTACCTCATGGATGGCTTGGATTGAAGTAAAAAGCACAAGAGAAGGTTTTGGATGTTTTGTCTCACAAAAAGAAACACAAGGCGGGGAAAAAGAGAAGACCCTTTTAGTTGTAGTATAAAAAGAATCATGTATGCCATTGATAAAGCGGTCTAGAAATTTATTGTTCTAGTCCCACTTTTAAATTTCATTGTCATTTTAAACTGTACTCTTTAATTTTCGATTAATGAAACTTTTCGGTTTACTCTTAATTTATGTCATACTTTTAGTTGATGTTCTTAATTTGCATTTCAAGTTTTAAGGTTGTTAAAGTTGGTTAATTTCGGTTTGCAAGTAAGTTTTCTCAAATCTCAAATATTTGTTTTAGTTTCTCGGTTTGCTACCCTCGAGGATGTTTGGATTGGTACCATTACGGGTCAAGAGGGGTTTCACCCCGACCCGATAAGTTAACTTGCATTAGGTTCTTTCGGGTTAAATTCAAGTGTTTTGATTAGTCGATAAGAGGTTTGAAAAGTTTGAAAAAAAGGGTGTTTTTCTGTCTTTGAGAGCTCAAGATGATGACAAAGAACAATTCTTGTTCTTGTCTCATTTTCCTAACTTATTTGGTGGTCTAAATTGGAAATTTTGGTTTTATCAAGTCCTTGTATGCCCAAATCGATCTAGTTTCGGTTTATGCATTAGTCTTGCCCCTAGCATAGTTAATTTAAAGTTAAAATCCATAATTTATACATTTTTTTGGTTACAGATCGCAACAAATAGCCCAAAGAGGTCATTATGACTTATTTTAAGTAATTATTAGCCCTTTTTCACCACCCAAATCTTTTCGTTTTAATGTTTGCCATACTAACTTGAGTTTTGTAGCTTGATCTTGGTTGGAATGTTATCGGGTAGCTAAGATAATAAGCTCCAATCGAGCCACCCAAGGTTGTTTTAGGCCTGCGATTGCAGGTGCTTTGTGTACCTTCGTTAGCTTATCACCAACTTCATTCGAAGAGGTTCCATTTAATGCTTGGTATTTAGCTCAGATTATGTTAGCTTAGCGTTAGCTTGTTTATACTAGTTTAGTGCCTGCTCTCCATTTCCCTTAACATAGGAATTCTATTTATTGTGATTTCCTTATCCCTTTCATTAGTTTCGCTTAATTTATTTGCTTATTTCAGAATTTAGCTTAATGGGTCATTCCACTTAATGCAAACTGTTATTTCAGCTTATCTTGTGATTATAAGTACCTTTAGGGGTGTTTGGATGTGTTTTTAGAAATATTGTAATTTTAAGTTCATGGAATTCAGGTGTCCATTTTTTTTAAGTAGTTTATTTGTGGATATTTAGATTGGTTCATGTATCTTTTCAATTTAGCTGTTAAGATTTGTATGCTTTCAGTTAGTAAACTTATTTGCACTTAGACATCCCCTTCAAGTTTCCAAGCGGTCTTAAAGAAAAGAAAAATCTCAAAATAAAATAAGTTTTCAAAAAAGGAGACAAGTGGGATTCGAACACATGACCTGCAGGATTACCACACACGACCAGTCACCACACACCCCGATCCCATCTGCTCTTGGCTCTGTTTTGTTTATTTCTTGCACATTTAATCATATAACAGTTAGTTGGAGCATTTTGTATTTTAAACTTTTCCTCTTATTTAGTTTATTAGTTGCTTATTTCTCAAAGCAGTTATAGTCTTTTTTATTTTTCTTAGAATTAGCATAGTGTAAAGTATTTTTTTGTAATTTTTGCATATTTTTCCAAAAATGTTTAGTATTTTAATAATTAATTTAGTTTAAAATAGTTTTTAATTAAGTAGAAAATAAAATAAAAATCAAAAAATACCCGCTTTTCCTAAAATTATTTTTAGTCATTTAGAATGTAGGAAAATTATTTTTGCACTCGTAGGACTTAAATTACATTATTTTTCACTTTCGGGGCTCGGTGCGTTCCCGGTTCTTCGCGTTTTTGCATTTTAGCACCCTAGGATGTAGTTTAACATCGCTTTATTGTTCCTTAGGCTTAGTAGTAGTTTATTTAGTGTTTACATTGTTTTACTTGCTTTATTTTCATTCCCGTTCTTTAATTAGTAGATTAGCGTAATCACAAATCCAAAATTCGTTCAACCAATTCAAGTCCTAATCACGAAACTCAACGACACCGTCAAATTCACACCTCGTTGGGACACGACCCGGGGAATCACTTTCCCGGTATCACTTTTATCACATTCGTGAGATTTGACACGTTAACCCTTTTCCTAAAAGGTTGATTTGTCGGATTTTACGATTAATTTGATATATTGATATTGTGTTTATTTTCACTCTCACAACAACGAATCAAATTTTGGCGCCGCTGCCGGGGAGGTGTGTTGCGACAATATCGTGATTTTTGCGATTAGTGACTTGAAGAACCTTCCTCGTGAAGTTACCGTTTTTGAAAAATGCAAAAAAATACTCTTCTCATTCCTCTTATCCGTATGATTCTATTTCTCTTACCCTCTCGCACTTGCCCGATTCTACTCTTCTTTAACCTCAAAACCGTTTAATTCTATCTCTTTAACCTCTATATGTTTAATTCTTATGTCGACAATCATCAACATCATCATCACAAGTGTGTGTGTGGCGGTGTGGAAGGCCTAGTTCAAGCGAATTTTGCAATTTGTGCGAATTATCCATAAAAAATTCTTTTCAAAGTTATTTTGACCACCCGCCACAACCCGAAATACGTTCTAATGTTGACGAACCCGTTCAAACGTCGGAATTACCTCAAGCACCCACCGAGGGTTACGAGGACGATTTCTTTGAATTTAAAGCTCGTAATCTAATCGAACAAATTCAAGCCGATGAAAAAGGTCGAAATTAGAATTGATTACGATGAACCCGTTCAAACACGGAGACCATAACGGAGTGGTGGAACTTGCTAGCTCTAAGAGCACACCACTTGTCCCAACTCAGGAATCTTGAGCGTTTTACCGACAATTTCTTTAGGGCGAAATGACATGATTCAAAACTTCTTAATTGAACTTCGTCATGATTCAACTTGGAAATACCGCTTTTCCTTCCTTATGTGATGTTGTTGAACCCTCGATTCCTATTCCCGAGCCCGAAATATCTTCGTTTGATCAAAATTATTGCTACGGTTGTGGAGACTTGTTACCACAAGGTTTTCGTTGTTACAAATGTATGTGCGAGTGGTGTGGAAATTATCTTGTCAATGGATGTTGTTCAATTTGTGCCGAGAATTCATTTGCTTATGATTCTAACCCGGACTCTTTCAATTATCCGCAAAACAATTTCAACTACCCTACACAAAATTTATACGAACCAGAACCGTATTTTCATCATTTCAATGATCAAACATCGTTTCAAAATTTCTCTCCCCAATACCCTCATTGTGCTAAGTGTGGGGGTCCTCATGATGATTATCAATGTCAATCGTGGACTTCCGAATTTGACAACATCCAACCCCACGGTTTCCGTCATTGATCAATTTCCTCTTATAATTCTTGAAGAACTTTCGAGGAACAAGTCGTCAAGCGAAGATTACTAGCCGATGAGCGAGCGGCTCAAAAGCTCTCCTCTTTAACGAAGCTTGCCGTCTCGATGGCGAGGATAAGGAAGATTGGGAGATGACAAAGGACAAGGTGCATATCTCAAGCCCACAAAGTACCGCACATGTCCACTCTCCGCCCTTATCTTGCCTATCTACCTTAGAACCGTCGGATAATCTTTTAATGGGGGACGAAAATCTTAGCACTATTCTGGAAACAGAACCGTCTTGTGTTGAGAACCTTGTCCCAACCCCAAGTGAGTCCGAGGTTATCTCCGGTAATATGTTTGATGAGCCTCTTAATGATGATTCTTCTCCTCCTCTTGACATCCCTAACGATTATGTCGAGATGTTCTCCGATTCTGACAACGATTGTACTTGTTTGACGATTCTTTATCTTATGGAGACATCGATTATGTCGAGGAGTTACCTTCCGAGCTAGTTAGCTTAGAGGAAGTGAGATTCGATGATCCGGAAATTGAGGACGAGATACTTCGTGAAAAATTGTTCAATGTAAATCTCCTCGTTTCTAAGATCGAATCATTTTGTGCTAAACCGACTTGACTCCTATCCTCATTGAGGATAGTGACTCTATCTTGGAAAAGCCGAACCATTTTACGAGCTTGAGGCTTTTCCAATGATTCTCTTCCGAATTTGATGTATTCGCTTTGATGACGATCATCTTGAAAAGGAGAGTAGTGGCATCCCACTTTTCATATTTCTCTTCACAGTATGAGTCGTCCACATTTAATTGCCTCCTCCTTCCGAAAGGAGTAGACTTTTCCATGAGGAGTTCGCGGTGAACTCGCTCGCATCGATCCTCTTCCTCCGGGAATTGAGGATGAGCTTTTGAGCAAAATGCTCTACATCCCCTTTCATCCATGAGTAACTCATCCACCATCGAGGATTTTACCATGGTTGATACTTGCGTTCATTCCTCTGCGAGGATAAAGTTTTCAAACCGGTATCTTACCTTTCAAGGAGTTCACTCTCGGATATTTCTTAAGTCCAACACGGACGTTGTGACTTCTAAAGTGGTGGATAAGATTTACGAACATTCCGTTAAAGTTCCTCAATCTAATCTTTTGCCCACCCATCCCACCCGTTGTCAAGTAATTGACACTTTGCCTTCTCCTCCCATTTCTTCTCCATGTCTTAACTCCTACGAGTGAAGATACCATCTTTGACCCGACATTTCTCATTCTATTGAGCCGGAATATATCTCATCGGTGTGGAACTTTCACGTGCTTCAAATGTTTGTCCAAACATCTTGAATGAAAGTCCGATGGAGATTGTTTCTTCCACTTTGCTTCCCATGAACCAATGAATGCGGGTCGAGTCAAGCTAGCGACTCGAGGAACAAAAACGAGTAGCACACTATATGGGTTTTCACCCATATTTACGATTTCTTTATACTTTCTACCACCCTAGTGTGGGGAGTTTCACCCATTGTTGTATATAAGTTTTCTAAAAAAAAAAAAAAAAAAAAAAAAAATTCAAATAATGGCGTAGTATTTCCCTTTTCGTTCTATGTTTGGCATAACAGCGGTACTTTGAATATTGAGGCAATATTCATTTCTAGTGTGGGGGGAATTCTCACGAATTTTATCATGTAATTATACCATCTTATTCCCCATTTTGGCCAAAATTTTTTGGAGTAAGTGTTTTGCACTTACTCGACTTACTGATTATCGATCCGCCATGTCTAATAAACAAAAGGATTGGCTAATCACGGAGCAAACGGCTCTTGGTAAAGATATCTCAAATCCGTTGATGGCTTGCAATTTGCCCAAAATTGTATGGTGTTCAACTCACCATATCTTTAATTAGTGAAGAGTTGGCTAGCCCGCAAGTTTATGGCTTGTGGTAAAGGCGGTTGAAAACCATAATTGGTAATCGACTCACCAAAGATATTTTATCTAAGAGTTGGCTAGTCCGAAGTAAGCGACTTATGGTAAAGACAAATCAAAACCGTCGAAAGTCGATGGTTTGCTCAAAATCATTTGGTTATCATTGTACCAAGGTTCTTACTTGAACTTAAACAATTGGCTACTCCGAGTAATGGCTTTTGGTAAAGAGACTTAAATCCATTAAAGTTTCAAAAGATTGCTAGGGACTAGCAATAGTTTAGTGTGGGGATTGATGAGTGTCTAAATACTCATCATTTTATTCCCATTTAACCGCAAAAACATTTAAAACACTCGGAAATACTTCAAAATATGTTGAAAATATGCTTGGATTGTATTTTTATTTGTTGCAGTACAAAAGGATTGAAAAGAGAAAAACGAGCAAAAATGAGCGAAATCGAGAAAAGTGATGAGAATGGGGTGCGGGATGTGATCTTCTACGATCGTTGATCAATTGAAGACCCGGACACGTTTTTAGAGTGGGTTTGGGAAACAAACCTTAAAACCTTCCCCGAAACACAAAGTTACCAAATTACTCTCTCCGATACCCAAAATGACCAATTGACCTACCCTTCCCCATTGACCCTTTCCCACTTTTCTTAACCCTCCTTTACCTTTTCTTCCTTATCCAAAACCGAAACAGAAAAATAAAAACCCGAAAACCAAAAAGCGACCCATGATCCATCTCTTTCCTCCATCTTCCCCTCTCTCTTTACCCATCACAGATTCCTAAAACCCTAAAACTCACTCAACCCAGGTTCCCAATCCCACTCGGTCCCTCCCAAGGCAAGAGTCACATGATACCATTGCCAATGTGGCAATCCAAGCACAAAAACACCATCCAATGGCTCTGATTATCTCCAATATTGTACCTACCTCATGGATGGCTTGGATTGAAGTAAAAAAGCACAAGAGAAGGTTTTTGGATGTTTTGTCTCACAAAAAGAAACACAAGGCAGGAAAAAGAGAGAAGACCCTTTTAGTTGTAGTATAAAAAAGAATCATGTATGCCATTGATAAGGCAGTCTAGAAATTTATTGTTCTAGTCCCACTTTTAAATTTCATTGTCATTTTAAACTGTACTCTTTAATTTTCCAGTTAATGAAACTTTTCAGTTTACTCTTAATTTATGCTGTTACTTTTAGTTGATGTTCTTAATTTGCATTTCAAGTTTTAAGGTTGTTAAAGTTGGTTAATTTCAGTTTTGCAAGTAAGTTTTCTCAAATCTCAAATATTTGTTTTTAGTTTCTCAGTTTGCTACCCTCAAGGGATGTTTGGATTGGTACCATTCTGGGTCAAGAGGGGGGTTTTACCCACTTCGACCCAGTAAGTTAACTTGCATTAGGTTCTTTCAGGTTAAATTCAAGTGTTTTGATTAGTCGATAAGAGGTTTGAAAAAGTTTGAAAAAAGGGTGTTTTTCTGTCTTTGAGAATGCAAGATGACGACAACATTTCTTGTTCTTGTCTCATTCCTAACTTATTTGGTGGTCTAAATTGGAAATTTTGGTTTTATCAAGTCCTTGTATGCCCACTCGATCTAGTTTCGGTTTTATGCATTAGTCTTGCCCCTAGCATAGTTAATTTAAAGTTAAAATCCATAATTTATACATTTTTTTTTGGTTACGTATCGTGACAAATAGCCTAAGAAGAAGCATTAGCTCGCTTATTTTAAGTAATTATCAACACTTTTTCACCACCCAAATCTTTTCGTTTTAATGTTTGCCATACTAACTTGAGTTTTGTAGCTTGATCTTGGTTGGAATGTCATCGGTAGCTAAGATAATAAGCTCCAATTGAGCCACCCAAGTTTGTTTAGGCTGCGATTGCAGGTGCTTTTCAGTACCTTCGTTAGCTTATCGACAACCCATTTCGATGGGTTCCATTTAATGCTTGGTATTTAGCTCAGTTATGTTAGCTTAGCGTTAGCTTGTTTATACTAGTTTAGTGCTGTTCTCCATTTCCCTTAGCCTTAGGAATTCCATAGTTAGCCAACCGATTTCCTTATCCCTTTCATTAGTTTCGCTTAATTTAATTGCTTATTTCAGAATTTAGCTTAATGGGTCATTCCACTTAATGCAAACTGTTATTTCAGCTTATCTTGTGATTATAAGTACCTTCAGGGGTGTTTGGATGTGTTTTTAGAAATATTGTAATTTTAAGTTCATGGAATTCAGGTGTCCATTTTTTTTAAGTAGTTTATTTGTGGATATTTAGATTGGTTCATGTATCTTTTCAATTTAGCTGTTAAGATTTGGATGCTTTCAGTTAGTAAACTTATTTGCACTTAGACATCCCCTTCAAGTTTCCAAAGCAGTCTTAAAGAAAAAGAAAAATCTCAAAATAAAATAAGTTTTCAAAAAAGGAGACAAGTGGGATTCGAACACAAGACCTGCAGGATTACCACACACGACCAGTCACCACACACCCCGATCCCATCTGCTCTTGGCTCTGTTTTGTTTATTTCTTGCACATTTAATCATATAACAGTTAGTTGGAGCATTTTGTATTTTAAACTTTTCCTCTTATTTAGTTTATTAGTTGCTTATTTCTCAAAGCAGTTATAGTCTTTTTTATTTTTCTTAGAATTAGCATAGTGTAAAGTATTTTTTTGTAATTTTTGCATATTTTTCCAAAAATGTTTAGTATTTTTAATAATTAATTTAGTTTAAAATAGTTTTTAATTCGTAGAAAATAAAATAAAAATCAAAAAAATACCCGGCTTTTTCCTAAAATTATTTTTAGTCATTTAGAATGTAGGAAAATTATTTTTGCACTCGTAGGACTTAAATTACATTATTTTTCACTTTCGGGGCTCGGTGCGTTCCCGGTTCTTCGCGTTTTTGCATTTTAGCACCCTAGGATGTAGTTTAACATCGCTTTATTGTTCCTTAGGCTTAGTAGTAGTTTATTTAGTGTTTACATTGTTTTACTTGCTTTATTTTCATTCCCGTTCTTTAATTAGTAGATTAGCGTAATCACAAATCCAAAATTCGTTCAACCAATTCAAGTCCTAATCACGAAACTCAACGACACCGTCAATTTCACACCTCGTTGGGACACGACCCGGGGAATCACTTTCCCGGTATCACTTTTATCACATTCGTGAGATTTGACATGTTAACCCTTTTCCTAAAAGGTTGATTTGTCGGATTTTACGATTAATTTGATATATTGATATTGTGTTTATTTTCACTCTCACAACAACGAATCATGCATCAATATCCATGTCCTCGCTCAACCTCTGAGCCGTCCTGGAGCTCCGTCCTATCTCCCGAATACTCTGGACAATCTCCAGACCCAGTGTATCCATATCTGTTTGTTGTCTAACATGTCCAAGAAACACTCTCAATCGGCATAGGCTCTGGTAGCTCCTCCTCGGGATCCTCTTGGGATCTTCTTGGGTGTTCCTCTGCGTGGAATCAATAGCTCTCTAAGCTTACGGTGGGGTGGTGACTCGGTGGATGATGGTGTCGGTGACTTTGAAGTAGTGGGAGGACCCATGTAGCGCGGCGGGTCATCCGAGAAGCTAGTGCGGTCATGAATGAATACCGCTCTCTATATCCGGTACTCTCACGATCATGCGGGGTTTTCGCTGCGTGTCAATAAAGGCGATGGAGTGGTGGTGAGGTGGTCTGAGATGGAGTAGGTGCGGTGTTGGTGAGCTGCTAGTGTGGCCCGAATGTACGGATCAATGGCCAGTGTGCAAGTCGATGGATGGTAGGTGAGTGAGCAAGTAGGATGTTCTCACGAACATCGTGATGGAAGGTGGTGAAGGCATGGTGCAGTGACAAGATGGTGCATATGTGTAAGTATGTGGAAAAATACTCATGATGAATATGAAATAGTAGGGGTGTGCACGGTTCGGTTTGGGTTTTTTCGGTTTGTTATCGGTTTCGGTTCGGTTTTTCGGTTTCTAACCGTTAATATTTGGATATGGCCAAATTATACCAATAAACTTGTTTTACGTACAAAATTAATTATTCTTCTTTATCTTTTTTCAATCTTAGCATAATAATTTTTATTACATAATTCTACAATTACAAACATATAAATGAGAAATACACATACAAGTGAACATACACGCAGTATAATCATTATCGAATACTTATTGATATATTCACACAGAACACGCGACACGACAAACACACACATATAAATATAAACGTTAAGATAAATATATTATAAATCCACTCAAAAATGAATATGAATTTATAAATTTGATTTATTTATTTATTTAATCATATTATATTAATTAGATATTATTATATAATAATACCGGTTCGGTTTTTGCGGTTTGGTTTTTGGACGAAAACTGAAACCGAACCGTATTTTTTCGGTTTCTAAAAAAGTAAAACCAAACTATCGGTTTTAGTTTGATCGGTTTTCGGTTCGGTTTTTCGGTTTCGGTTTTTCGGTTTGTTTTGCTCACCCTATGAAATAGTGCACTAGTAAATAGGAAATAAAATATGCAATCCTATTTAAATGAACTCTTAAGTAAAATGGCAAGTAAGGCAAACGCAACCGACGGTCGTAGTATGATATTTTGTAAAAAGTAGTTATAGTTTAGGGTTTATATGTACCTAGTTCTTTATAACTTAGGCTCGATGCCAATCAGAACACCCCCAAATTTGGTTTAGCGGAAGCATACGTGTTATGGGGAATGTTACTAAATCGGAGATCACAACACAAGTAATAAAGAACGGAATACATACTCCGTTTAATTTTATAAAATAGTTTTAAAACATTATCTTACAACATTGTTTAGATAAATGGGCACATCCCATAAGTTCGATGGTCCCAATTTAAAAACATCGTTATGTGTAAAACACTTATTTAGATATTACTACGACCATTTACCCGCCTCTTTTGCCTCCATGATCATAACTTAAGCACCGAGAAAATATGTTAAAAGGTCGACTAAAAGTCGGTGAGTTCATAGGTTTAAGTTAAATCGGTAAGTTTGGACCATAATCAAAGTCATATAATCATTACAACGAATATAATGATATATGGATGAATGTCTATTACGTTAGCTCTAAGTTCATGCAACCGATACTATGACGGTTTACGTATCTTGAGATATCATTCAATATAGGGGCCCATAGCGAGTGTTTTGTCCCTCAACACTCGATTCCGACATGGTATATGTTTCACCTTGGCCTAAGCATGGCCAACCGAACTGAGGAGTCACCCTCAATAGATCTATTTATAACATTCGGCTTCCCAATGGGGGGGCGGCGGTTCATGAAAAAGGGCATTCTCACAGGGACATAAGGGCTTAGGCTAAACCACGTAATAGTAATCATGCAATAGTTTAGGTCCATAAAAGATTTTGCATATTTTCTCACCCCAAAATGTATAAAACAATTTATCAAATAAAGAGGGCTATGAAAACTCACCTTAGCAATTGTGAAATCCAAAAGTGGGATTTAGTGGATGTTGTGGAGCGGCACCGACACGCGACCTAGATAAGGAGGGCAATATTTAGTTCATTGTTTTAAGTATTCCTTACTTAAAGTAGTTCAATGGTTTTTATAATTGTATTAATACTAAACGTAAGTTTGTAAAAATTGTTTAAATGGTTTTACTAGTAAGTATACGGAGTATATATACTTTTCATGTTGACACTAATATGGTTTTAAAATCCGTAGTTTGATTTGAAAAATAATTACAATGTTCCACTGGTAAGTATATAAATGTATTTATACTTATTTAAGTTGACACAAATAGTATAGTCAAAATTATATATAATTGATTTATTTTCTAATTGTACTTAGAAAATATTTGAGTTAAATCTGAAGTATTCCAAATTTAGTGAACCATAAAATAATATAGTGGTCTCCATTTATTTAACAAAATTTGTTCCTAATATATATATAGTTCTAGACGAGAATTTTACTTAACACGCATTTGTTTACATATTGGCGTTAAACGTTAACGTAGACAATTTTAAGTGAAATATGTTTTAAACCACTCTGTCTTGTAAAAATAGACTTTGCACTTGTTTACTTGTTAAGCTCGTGAATGTATATTTTAAGTGGAAGAATTCGGATACGTGGTAAATGAGTTTAATTTTATAGTTGACTATAAACCAAGTGTCTCGGTTTTTATTTTTTAGTTTGAATTACCAATTTCGAACACCCCAACATCACAGCGGGCTGTGGCCCAGCGTTGGGATACATGGTTTGGGCTTGAGCTCCAAGTCCAACCAATATTCTTATTAGTAAAAACATGGTTATAGTTGGGCTGTGGCCCAAAAACTTGTTGGAAACATGGTTTGTTAACCATTTCGAAGGTAGACATTTGCTAACAAGGAATTTGTGGAGCGAAGGCCAAACGCAGGATACAAGATGATATGGCCAAGGATGCATTTGAGGTGGTCGTGGGGTTCCGAACAAGATGTTATTATTTCGAAGTTGGACTCAAGTCGACGATGTGGCGAACCATGTGCTAGTCGAGTACTACTCAACCCTGTTTTATCCGACATCCTAACATACCATTACAAATCATGACATACTATGGGTTAATCACATTTATTTGGCAGTGGGTACTCTCGACTTGGCTCTTATCCTAGATGAACACAACAAGTATATCATGAACATATAGGAACCACATCAAGACATCGAATGTTGACATAACAAAACTTAATTTTTCTCAAGTAAAACTAAGTTTATAACATGGTTCCGACACCCTTTGAATGACATAGATGTCGACTAAGGGGGATTACTAAAATAAAGTTTTTCCATCAAAACCTAACGACATACCGAGTGGACTAACGTTTAGGCAATGGTTTTAAGCAAGAACAAAGTTTTGGTTATGTTTACTTCTTCACAGCTTTTATTTTGACAAGAACACGTGACCAAAGCAAATTCCAACATCCAAATTATTTACCAAAGTTTTACAAGTTACCAAGGATTATCCACTACTTCGAGTACTACTCAAAGACATTGTGACTAACATAGGTTTCCAGAACTTGTACTAACTGTTATTAGCAATACTTTTTTATAAAACTTAACTCCTTCTATTTTTATTTTGTTTCATGCCTCTCGACAGGAAAATCAAACACACAAACCAAATAAATGACCAAATTCAATACTCGACATGGCAACCAAGAACAAATAAAATCGACATGACCAAGTATATAACAATTTCTTAGATACAATTTATCAAAATTATTATCATAAAAACATCATAAAACATTACAGCAAGAAGGATTATTAACCTCAATTCGAAAGTGATGGGTGAGGGACGAAGGTTGCTTCGTGGGTTTCGAACCAAACGATACTTGAATTAGCTCAAATGCACTCCCAATTGCAAAACCCCCAATACAATTTTTGAAAACCCTAAGTTTCACAAACCCTAATTTTTGGTACAATTGATGAAGAAACTGAGTTGGGGCGTTTCACATCTCTACTAGAGATAAAGGGAGTGGTTTGGGAAGAGCTTGACCTTCTTTCTCTTCTTGGTGTCTTGGTTTGTAGCCGAAAAGATTAAAATCCCTATAACCTAGGGAGTCTTGAGTTTGACTCTAGGTAGATTGATGTTGATATATGCTTCTCTTTGGGTGGCTTTGTCTTGATGTGTTTGGACTCATTCGAATGGTAGAGCACGCCTCCATGGGGAGGGTTTGTGAGACAAAACAAATCATGATTTTGGTGAGGGAAGTTTGAGGATGAAGAAATAAGTGTGTTGGTTTGCTTCTTTGGGTGTTTGACCTTCTCGAAATGCAAGAGATAGAGGTAGGAGAAGATAGTTTTTCTCTTTTCCTGATTTTTGGTGTTTGTTCTTGTGGGGTGAAGACACAAGGAGTGGGTAATACAATTTTTATAAGAAAGGATTTTTACTTATATCATAAGTTTATGTACAAAATACATTTGGTGTTGATATACCTGTAGGTATATAAAAGTCATTCATTTAAGTGAAAGTATATTAAGTATTTTGGTGTCCCGTGATATTAAACTGTGACTGAAGTATCATTGTTTGATAATTTTTATAATGTAGTATCTTATAGATACGTGTCGGAAATATTATTATCTTTGTAATATTTTTCATTACGGAAATTTGTCATTTGTTTTGTTTGCCCTTATCATAGTGTCGGTACGCTTGCATTGTCGGTCACTGGAAAAAAAAACGAGATAACCTCTCGTCTTACAATTTAAATCATAAGACAAAAATGAAATATTCATGAAATGAAATGAATGCAAAAGTGACGCGATTGTCTACTGTATGCGAGTTATCTACTCAAATGGTCAGACAAAGCTTATGCATGCTTAATGACTAGGTTTAGTAAAAATAAATTATCATTTATTAGTTAAATTTGAGTGAAAATTTACCGTGTGTCACAAGAAGGAGGAACTGTATGCTAAGTTCTCGAAGTGTGAGTTTTGGATATCGACTGTGCAATTCCTAGGTCATGTAATTGACAGCCAGGGTATTCATGTAGATCCCGCTAAGATCGAGTTGATAAAGTTGGGCGACACCCACAACTCCCACCGAAATCGCCAATTCTTAGGACTCATTGGGTACTCTGGAAGATTTATTGAAGGTTTCTCAAAGATCGCCAAATCTTTAACCAAACTAACCCGGAAAACACCAAGTTTGACTAGGGAGAAAAGAAGAAGAAGCTTTTCAACTCCTTAAAGAAAAGTTGTGTAGTGCACCTATCTTGGCCCTACCCAGGGTAGTGAAGACTTTGTTGTTTATTGCGACGCTTCACACAAGGGGCTAGGAGCGGTGTTAATGCAAAAGAGAAGGTGATAGCATCGCCTCGCCACTAAAAACCCATGAGAAAACTACACAACGCACGACACGGAGTTAGGATCTATTGTGTTCGCACTCAGGATTTGGAGACACTATTTGTATGGCACGAAGTGTGTCGTATATACCGATCACAAAAGCCTACAACACATTTTAGATCAGAAAGAACTGAACATGAGACAACGCCGATGGTTGGAATTGCTAAGCGATTACGACTGTGAGATTCGTTACCACCCGGGTAAAGCGAATGTAGTTGCTGATGCTCTTAGTAGAAAAGAGCGACCAAAACCCCTTAGAGTCAGATCTTTGGGTATGATAATCAGTTCACCTCTTCCATCCATGATTCTGGAGGCACAATCAGAAGCACTCAAGGAAGAAAATCGTCCGAATGAGAACCTTTACGGAATGCCAGAAAGTGAAAACGGATTCGTAAAAAGGTCGGATGGAACCTTGTGTTTCAAGGAGCGAAGTTGGATTCCACTTTACGGAGGAATTCGCGATATCATTTTGCACGAATCTCACAAATCTAAATACTCCATCCACGAGGATCCGACAAGATGTATCTCGATCCAAGAAATTGTCTTGGTGGCCAAACATGAAAGCCGACATTGCAGCGTATGTCGACCAAATGATTAACTTGCTCAAAAGTTAAAGCCGAACATCGAGACCCTCAGTGCGGTTAGTACAACCCGAAATTCCTGAATGGAAATGGGAGCGTATAACAATGAACTTTATCACTAAGCTACCTAGCTAAAACCTCTAATGGCTACGACACTATTTGGGTAATAGTTGATCGTCTCATCAAGTCAGCACATTTCCTACCGATGAAAGAAAGCGATGGAATGGACAAACTTGCACGACTTTACCTGAAGGAGATCATCGCACGTCATGGTGTACCCATCTCCATCATCTCGGACAGAGATAGCCGTTTCACCTTAAACTTTTGGAAGTCACTCCAAGATGCTTTAGGATCTAACCTTGACATGAGCACCGCTTACCATCCTCAGACTGATGGACAAAGCGAGAGAACCATTCAAACCCTGAAGGATATGCTAAGAGCATGTGTGATAGATTTTGGAAATGGCTGGGATAAGCATTTGCCATTAGCCGAGTTTTCTTACAACAACAACTATCACACAAGCATCAAAGCTGCACCATATGAAGCACTCTATGGTCGAAAGTGTAGATCACCCGTGTGTTGGGCCGAAGTTGGAGAAAGTCAACTTACTGGTCCGGAGTTAATTCAAGAAACTACTGAGAAGATTGTACAAATCAAAATTCGACTGCAAGCAGCTCGTGACCGTCAAAAGAGCTACGCATACAAAAGAAGGAAGCCACTTGAGTTCCAAGTGGGAGATAAAGTTATGCTAAAAGTTGCGCCATGGAAAGGCGTAATCCGTTTCGGAAAACGTGGGAAGTTGAATCCCCGTTACATTGGACCTTTAAAAATTTCTCGCAAGAATCGGATCGGTAGCATACCGACTCGAATTACCACAAGAACTCAGCTTTGTGCACAACGTGTTTCACGTATGCAACTTTAAGAAATGTCTTTCTAACGAAACCATTGCTATTCCCTTGGAAGAGATCCAAGTCGACGAAAGATTGAATTTCGTCGAGAAACCCATGAGATTATGGATCGAGAAATCAAACGGCTTAAGCGAAGCCGCATTCCTATCGTCAAGGTCATTGGGATTCTCAAAGAGGTCCACGAATACACGTGGGGCGTGAAGACCAATTCAGCGTAAATACCACATCTTTCTCAACTTGACAAGTAATTCTGGCGAAAACCGACGACGGTTTTCCTTCTAAGGCGGGGAGGATGTGACACACGGTAAATTTTCACTTATATTTAACTAATAAATGGTAATTTATTATTACTAAGCATAAGTCATTAAGCATGCATAAGCTTTGCCTGACCATTTGAGTAGATAACTCGCATACAGTAGACAATTGCATCACTTTTGCATTCATTTCATTTTATGAATATTTCATTTTTTTGTCTTATGATTAAATTGTAAGACGAGAGGTTATCTCGTTTTCCTCCAGTGACCGACACTGCACGCGTACCGACACTATGATAAGGGCAAGTAAAACAAATGACAAACTTCCGTAATGAAAAATATTGCAAAGATAATAATATTTCCGACACGTATCTATAAGATACTACATTATAAAAATTATCAAACAATGATACTTCAGTCACAGTTTAATATCGCGGGACACAAAATATTTAATACACTTTCACTTAAATAATGACTCTTATATGTCTACAAACACATTAATACCAAATGTATAATATACATACACTTATCATATAAACGAAAACCTTTTTATAAAAATTGAGATAACACTCATTTGTGTCATCTTCCCACACGAAAAACCCAGAGAAACACAAAAAGCAGAAAAATGAAACTAGTCATCTTCTACCTCTACTCCGCACCTCTTGTAGGTCGAATCTCCCAAAAGAAAACCAACATACTTCTTTCATCATCTCCAAGTCTCCCTTATCAAAACCATGTATCTTTTTGTCTCTAAAACCCACTCCTTTGAGGCACTAACTACCATACGAATGAGTCCAAGAAGCTTCAAGACAAAGCCACCAAGGAGAAGCATATATCACTATCAATCCACCTAGAGTCAAAGCTCAAGACTCCCTAGGTTGTAGGGGTTTTGATCTTTTCAGCTACACACCAAGACACCAAGAAGAGAAAGAAGGTCAATGCTTTCCCAAAACACTCCCTTTATCTCTAGTAGAGATGTGAAACCCCCAACTCAGTTTCTTCATCATTTGTACCCAAAAAAATTAGGGTTTGTGAAACTTAGGGTTTTCAAAAATTGAATTGGGGTTTTGCAATTGGGAGTGCATTGAGCTAATTCAAGTCTCGTTTGGTTGAAACCCATGAAGCAACCTTTGTCCTTCACATCGCCTTGACTTGAGGTTATAAAATCTTTCTTGTTGTAATGGTTGTTTGTTATTCATGCGATGATTAAGTTGGTAACTTGTATCAAAATTTCATTTTATAATTGATCATGTTTATCTCCTTTTTATTTGTTGCTATGTCGAAAATTAAGATGTCATTGGGTGTTGTGTTTGATTTTCTGTCGAGAGGTAGGAACCAAGGTATTAGAAGAGTAAAATTTTATAAATCTTGTAGGAAGTAAATGTCATATTAGAGTCATAATATTAATCTTGGTAATGAGATGTTGAATGTTGTCTGATTCGACTCGGAACCCATTTCGATGCTAATGACCTTTTCCAGTCGACATCTGTGTCATTTAAAGTGTGTTGAAGCCATGATATAACCTTGTCTAAACTTGAGAAACAGTGCTTGATATCTTAATGCCTGCGTCTCGGTTCGGTTGTGAGCTTGGTGTTTAAACTATTATGTATGCCTAGGAGAAATCCAAGTCAAGTGTACTCTTTGCCAAAATACATTATGAGTAGTCTATATTTGTCAAGGTCCAGTAATAGTAAAATAGGTTGACGGAATGGAACCGAGGTTGAGTAGTACTCAACTAACGTATGATTCGTCACACCTTGCTCTCATTTTCAGTGAAGGTGTTAGTCTAATACCTCGTTTGAAATAGGTCTCGTTAATAAGTCACGTTCTCTTCGTTAACTCATTTTCAATAGGTACAAACTTGTCATCAAAATAAAAACGCTTTGGAAATGTATTGTGGGTCGACAACCTCATTTTGGTAGTACCATAGTGATGGAGTCATACTCCCTAGTCGAGAGATTCGGCTTCACAAGTTGGAGCCTGAACAAACAAGTATAACTCGAGCCAAGTTGCTCACGTGAAGCTTTGAAACAAGATTTATGCATGTCAATAAAACCTAGTAATGAAATATTAGCATTTGTCCTCTAAAAATGTGAGTAACAACCTATTATACCACTACATTGGATCGGGCCGACCTCTTCTACACCATCATTGGGTGAAGCCCTTTTCCTACATATATTTCAATTCGGGCCTAGACCTAATCCGGTTTCCTACCACTATTAACATCGGGACCTGACCATGACAGATCTCGGGTGTCCGTTTGAGGAATTAAACGGGTTCACAAAATATAACGTGATACATAAACTAGAGTCAAACTATAAACCAAACTCGTAACCGCATAGCTTTCCTCTCACTTCGTACATATTGTTTTATCGTCAAGAGTCTTAATCCAACGAAAAATGTGTAAGAGTTTGACATAAACAACAAGTGTTTTAAAACATGGTTCACTTAATAATGTCTACGTCAACTTTAACGTCAATATGTAAACAAATGTATGTCAAGTGAATTTCACATTAAGAACTATATATATTAAGAACAAATGATGATAAATAAATAAAGACCACTATGTCATTTTATCATATATTAAAATTTGAAAGTCTTCAAATTTAACTCAAGTATTTTCTAAATACAATTAGAAAATAAATCAATTATACGAAATCTTGACAATACCGTTTTGTGTCAACTTAAATAAATATATATACATTTATATACTTACTAGTGGAACATTGTAATTATTTTTCGAATCAAACTTTGGATTTTAAATCATTATAGTGTCAACATGAAGAAATATATATATACTTTCGTATACTTACTAGTAAAACCATTTAATCATTGCTACAAACTTAAGTTTAGTTTTACTACAATTATAAAAACAATTGAACTATTCTAAGTAAGTGATACTTAAAACAATGAACTAAAACATTGCCCTCCTTATCTAGGTCACGTGTCGGTGCCGCTTCACAACAATCACTAAATCCCACTTTTGGATTGCACATTTGCTAAGGTGAGTTTTCATAGCCCCTCTTTTACTTGATAAATTGTTTTATATATTTTGGGGTGAGAAAATATGCAAAACCTTTTTATGGACCTAAACTATTGCATGATTACTATTACGTGGTTTAGCCTAAGCCCTTATGTCCCTAAGAGAATGCCCCTTTTTCATGAACCGTCAGTTCCCCATTGGGAAGCGCGAATGTTATAAATAGATCTATTGAGGGTGACTCCTCCGTTCGGTTGGCCAAGCTTAGGCCAAGGCGAAACGTATACCATGTCGGAATCGAGTGTTGAGGGACAAAACACTCGCTATGGGCCCCATATTGTATGATATCTTTTAGCATACATAAAGCATCTTAGTATCGGTTGCATGAACTTAGAGCTAACGTAATAGACATTCATCCATATATCATTATATTCGTTGTAATGATTATATGACTTTGCTTATGGTCCAAACTTCTTGTTTTAATCTAAACCTATGAACTCACCGACTTTTAGTGACCTTTTAGCATATTTTCTCGGTGCTTAGTTGAGATCAAGGATGCAAGGAAAGAGGCGGGTAAATGGTCGTAGTAATATATAAAAAGTGTTTTACACATAACGATGTTTTAAATTGGGACCCTTGAACTTATGGGATGTGCCCATTTATCTAAACAATATTGTAAGATAATGTTTTAAAACTATTTTATGAAATTAAGCGGAGTATGTATTCCGTTCTTTATTACTTGTGTTGTGATCTCCGATTTAGTAACATTCCCTTAACACGTATGCTTCGCTAAAACAAATTTGGGGTGTTACACTCGGTCCCCACAATTTGTCTTGGTTCTTGGTTGTCATACTTAAAACTCCCAATATTCACTTTAGAATACACAATTGGTCCTCAAGTTGCCAACTTCGTAAAACCATTAGAAGTTTGACTTTGTTAAGTCGAACTTCTAAAACATATCAAATTATCAATTCACTCCAAAACAAATATTTAGTAATGGTTTTGCAATATTGACTTTACAAAGTCAAATACCATTCTATATATTATTGAACATTCCACTAGCCATCCTTATCATCAAACTTCAAATACCATTATGCCTTTTGCACTTAATCTTCCAAAGGTTTTCAATCTTTCGACATTACGACTCTCGTTCACGATTAACCCATTCACCATTTTCAAGTATTGACTAACTAAAGTAAAGCGGAAATGCGGTTTTACTTGCTACAATAAAATAAAAATGCTAAATGAAAGTTTGACTTTCGAATGTCAAACTTTCATCACCTCAATCTGCACAAACAACAACATATGAACAATCTAATTTTAAGCAAACCATTTAAACAATTATTGTACAAAACTACCAAAACTATTTTGCAACATTAATTGTCCAAGGGTATTCAACCCAAACTTAAACTACAACCAATCAAAGAAATCTACCACGATCGTGGGGAAGCTCGGTGGAGTTTCAACGACTTCCTAGCCAACTCCAGTTGTTCCCGGTATTTTCATTCCCATCGTGACTCCTATCGCTTTGTCGATATTGATTGTCTTTAGCGGCCGAACACACAAGTATACACTTTATTAAAGTTATTTCATGCTACGCTACGGGAAAAGCTCGAAACACCACCGTCATGGTGACCATGGTCGAATGTGTTTGTGTCTACAATGGAAAATTTTTGCAAGGTAGATCACTAAGCGTGTTTGCGACTGAAAAATCAAATAGTGTTGAGATACACAAACATGGCAATTTAGGAATGTTTTATTTCATACATATGAATTACATCATTACACTTACTACGGTATCCGGCATTTTCAAATTCGGAGATGACCGAATCATTACAATGGTGAACGCTACCATAACACTATTCCCAAAATCGACATCGGACGACTTAAGGTTAATCGAGGAAACAAAGGGCACCTTCATCCTAGGATTAGCTTCATGTATCAACTACAAGAAGTTTCTGATTAAATTTCATTATCATACACATCTCTATAACATTGTTAAATTATAAGTTGTAAAGCGAAATTGTTCTTACCGTGCAATCACCAAAATCCAATGTAAGGGTCTCAAGATTTTGAAGTCTTGTCAAGTGAAAGATATCGGATGTTGTGATTGTCGTCACAACATTATAACGACCTAATGACAAATGTAACTTCTTCAAATTCTCAAGTTTTGCAATATCCCATAGTCTCGTCTCGTTTGTACTAGGACGATTCATTTTAAGAGACTCAGTGAGGACAACCAAAGAATAAAGTCCCAAAGCTGCACCGCTTAGAAAATTGACATGAATCAATTCTAGGGTCGAGATTTGGAAAGCCATGAAAATATTCCAAAGTAGCCATAGCACAAACATGAAGTACGGATGTTTCAACTCATTACGAGTAAAGTTGGGTTGGAAGCGAATCGGGTCACCATACCGGTTGTAATAATCGGCTCCTCAATTCCATTGTCACCAAAACAAGAGCCACTCATGAATGCATTCATAATGAAAGTTGTCTATTCCAATAATTGATCTTGGCTCTACAATGAAGACAAACTTTCTTATTGGACCCATAAGCCGATTTAAGAATCTAGTAACAAGCCTACCATCAAACTCGTATGTTAAATAATAAAAGAAATCCTCATCAAGTATGACATCGGTGAGCAAAGTCCACTTAGACCTCAGGTTCGCGCTAAACTAGAGGTTCTCACCGCTTCTAACAAAGGCAACCGATTCAAAATGTTAGTGATCACTTCATCGGCATGTTGGTAAAGCGATCGATCGACATGGTTTTGTTGGAAGTTGGTTTGGTCTTTGAGTTAAAATAAGATTTATATTCTTGATTTCGATTTGCGGTTTATCGTTTGGATAATGTGGTTTTATGCGATTGGCAAAGTTGTTTGTTGGGTGGGTGTATTTGTTCATGAAATTAAATGCGTGTCGGGGAAAAGCGGCTAATAGCCATACTCACAATTGGTCACAGGTTGAAGGTTGGGTCGAAAAAAGTGAATGGCATAATACCTCCGAAGGAAATCGGTTTGGTGTCCCGATTACGGTCAAGGACGAATCGGCATTATGATGGCGAGGTTTGGACCTATGGTGATGAAAAGTCCGGGTTTCGTCCCATCGCGATCCGTCCGTACCAAGTTTAGGGACCAACGGTGTATTTTAGTCTAAAAAGAATATGAGTGTATTGATTTCTTTTTAAGAAGAACAAGAAGAAAAGTGAAAAAAAGTACTTAAAATCCTTATGCGGGTTATTCAAGTAAACTTGATACCCGACCCTCATAAAAGTTTAGGCTAGTTGGGTTAATCCGAATAACCCGATGGATATTTTTTTTAACCCATATACCCAAATTAAATAAACTTATTCATGTTTGGGGTTAGTCGGGAGTATTATTTAAACTTCTAGGTGTAAGTGGTGATGATAGTAGTTAAAAATAATTATAAGTATTAGCAACTAGCACTAACTTTTTGATTTATAAAAGTGTCGGTCACTTAGCTATAGCTAAAACTATAATGTGCAAGGAGAGAAAAAACATGTTTAGAATTTAATTGTTTATTTATTTAAAATAGCGTTTAAAAATCTACAAATATAAACTGCTTATTTTCTAATAAGTTTTTTTGTCGTAAACGCTAAATGTTTCAAAATACACCACATCACACGCTCCCTTGGCGTAAAGTAAAATTACATGACCTTGTAACAAAAAAATTAACCAACAAAATAAGGTTTAAATGGTTTCTAGAGCGTATATTATAAAAATGAGTTTTTATAAGCTCTTTTGGAGTAGCTTATCATAATACAAAAAAAAATGAATACTTTTGTCGGATAATATTGTAAAAGAATAATGCTGTATCATAATGTCGCATCTTAGGAATTCATTTACAATAGCCTAGAGTGATAATAAAATAAGACCTTCACGATAACTCTACATCAACATTTACGCTCACCACGAAAACCTCTGAAGTGGTTAACACTAATCACCCACACAAAACATACCTCATAATTCACTCAAGCACACAGAAAACAAAAATGCTGGTTCGATCAAGTGTTTGACCAAACCACCTCCAAACACACACTCCCAACACGTGAAGGAGGCGGTGTCTTAGCGGCTCACAACCCGTCAAAGGGGTGCACGACGCGTGAATATAAGCTCCATTACAGATGGACTTAAATAAAACAATACTCAATTGAAGTTCTGATTTGTGTTTGGTATTGAGAAACATGCACACATACACATTATATTAGTCTTAGGTTAATTTTACCAAAAAAAAAAAAAAAGAAAGAAAAAAAAATCACATCCACAATTCCACATAGCTTGTTGTATATTTTGTCAATAGTTATTGGCACCATCAGATTATCACATAGCCAAAAAGTATACCTACAACTCCACAAGCACATGGGCAAATTGTCCTTGGTTACTAGCAAATAAAGGAGTAAGTCATTTTCTTCACACAATAATTTAGCAATGAGCCAATGACCCATAACCTTTCATTGACCAATACAACAAAACAATAATCGTGTTACATTTTTTACACCACTTTATTTCCATTACTCTACATCAAAATTTAACCAATAACAGCCAAAATCGTGCATCAATTAATTTTCTTTCTTAGTATAAAAAACCATTATTTTTGTATGGGAGCTGATTTTGCCACGGAAGTTTTTTATTCATCCACGGATATTAATGAGCATTGACAGTTATACCCTTCAACATTATTTAACCACATTTTATTTTCTACCACTAAAAAACCAGCTGCCAACTTCAATTTCATCATATCGCATTCATTTCCACTTCCTTCGACGCCTTCATCTCCAGCCACCTCACTTGAGTCACTTCTACCGGTCATACTTTGCCACACACTAATGTTGACCTGATTCGTTTTCACCATTTTTTACTAGTGTTGAAACTCGATCCAAGTTCCCATGCCCCTCAAACCCTTGTAGATCGATCCTCCAGGTCACAGTGAACCAAATATTCTAAACCTTTTGCATACAGAGATGAACATCCCGTAATTTCACGCTTTCGCTTCGATACAACCCGCGTTTCTTTTTCAAATAAAACAAGAAGTAAGCAGGTAAAAATTTATTAATCACTTCGATACAACCTCGCCTTTCGACTGTTAAAAACCCAAAAAGCTTCATGTGCTTTCTTACTAAATGAGAAATAAGCTGAAAATGTTCAGTCATATTCCAGTTTTATGCGTTCACTTTGTCATTTCCTTTTTTTTTTAATGTTACTTGTGTAGCCTATTTATCAGGCTCTTCATAGTATCATACTATCATGTACGTGTAACAAGCCAATTTTATGAACATAATAATTGTTTCATGTTCTCTAATTGTGTTCATTTTTTTCCAACATCAAATTCCAACTAGTCTTCGAATCTGAAACAGCGGTCGTTGACTCGTTGGTAAAAAATGGGTCATAAATTTTCATTTAAAAGAGTCGACCATTGACGGGTACAGTTATGTAGAACCGAGTATATAACTAATGGATTACGCAGTTACAAGTGCTTTATGAATACTACGTATTTTTTTGTTGGCAACAGAGAATTTATTGACGACTTCGGCGGTGGCGGGCGATGAGTTTTTTTATCTGATTTTGGTAAAATTATGTAGAGGGTTATAATTGTCCATTCACGTTAAAATTATGTGGATGAATAAAAAACTTCCGTTGCTAAATCACTTCCCTTTTTGTATCAGTTTCCTCCATGTCTGCGCATAAACTCACCACCAACTTTCCTAAACTTAAATGCCATTACTTATGCATTTACATGTTCTTTGACTTTTTTGGTCAAAGTTGACACCAAACCAAAATCAATCAAAATCATTTATAGGTACTGTGAATCAATCAAAATCCTTTCTGGGTTTTGTTCATCACTGATAAAACTATAATGGGTCGAAGGCAGATCGACTCAGAACCCACTAGGTGGGTCCCACTGGGTCTCCTGTTAATGGGTTTATTTTCTTGTTTTCTTGTGTATATGTTCATGTCTGTGATTTTGAGACCCAGTGAAAAGATTCAGTTTTTATCAGTTTCTGAAGATGAATCTGTTGAATTGGTTGATGATAATGGAGGGTGTTGTAGAGGGATGGATCATTTTGAGTTATGGGGTGCTGCTGTTAAATGGGGTACAGATTTTAAGTTTAATTCTTCAGTTGAGTGTTGTGATGCTTGTAAAGCTATGTGTAATGGTAAAGATGGGCCTTGTTTGTGTGATTCTTGGGTGTTTTGTGGTAATCCTGATGCTTGTGGGTCAAAATATGGTGAGGTGAGTTTTAAGTTTGACTTTTGATCTTTGACCTTTTTTTATTAGAATTGAGATTGTTGTTCAGTTGAATTGTGATGTTTGCTTGTGTTTTAAAAGGTTGAAAAGTGAACTTGAAGTTGAGTATGTTAGAAGTGTTTTAATTTAGTTGAGTATGGTTGACTTTGGTTATTGTTAAGTAAGGTTTTTTGATTTTTAGGTTAAAATTTGTTGCTAGGCCCTAATTCATCATTGACTTGCAATACAATTGAGGATGGAATAAATTCTTATTTAATAATTTTTAGATTTTTGTTTGCTTGAAAACTTAATAGGATATATTTTTGGAGTTGTACTTAATACCTAGTTTAAGATCATATGTTATAAGTTTAGCAGCAACTGTAAATGTAGGCACAAAATATCAAGTTCATCTTTTTGTTTCATGCAATTCTGATTGTGTATGAAATTATTAATCATAGTTTATAACTCATCAATCCATTTGATAATTAGATTATATTTTCTGATGAGAATTTGAATCAAAATATGAACCTTAGTTTGAAAGTACATTTGCATGCTGATGGTATGTGGTATCTGACATCATGGTTTGTGGCCTCATTTTGAGGTTTTCTACACTTAACCGTGCTGTAATTATTTGCATGTTTTGTTGCATTTCGGTTTAGTGTTTGCTTCATCCCCGTATATTAACAAAGGTATAATCTATCATTAAAGAGTTACACCTTCAC
The DNA here is from genome assembly GCA_022545495.1 of Chrysanthemum lavandulifolium. Lineage (NCBI taxonomy): Eukaryota > Viridiplantae > Streptophyta > Magnoliopsida > Asterales > Asteraceae > Chrysanthemum > Chrysanthemum lavandulifolium. Next base: position 20,018,049 of record CM040246.1, read on the forward strand.
ACCATTTACCTCCCTTCGCCATGCTTAAATGTGTGGTCCCTTCATAGTTTTCTTCACATCATGTCAATGGGACCTATAACCACATCTGTGGGATATTGATATCTCGCATAAGGTAAAATAAATATTTTAAAATGTTAAATGACCTAATTGAATCAGATCTTTTAGGATTTTAATGTCCTACTTCATCTTAAACGGGGTGTTGATAGGCTAAGATGTGAATGTTGGTTCATTTACTTGTTTCAAACCGAATTGTGATGGTTAAACTGAACTGAACTAATATTGAAAACTGAGAATGATTGTTGTATTTTTTTTTGGCATAGTGTTGGTTGAAGAAACAAAAGGATCCTTTGGCTCCAGATAAGCAAGATGCAGGAGACGACACCATTTGGACTTCTGGCCTTATTTACGGAAAAGGCGAGGTAATCTCAAACACACCGGCTAATCTATACAGTCCATGAAACCCACAATATTTCTGATGCCTAGTGCTTTTGTTTCAGCACTGGTTGAGACTTAAGACATATTACGGCTTAACATTAACACAATCTTTCAACATATAGATACCATTTTTCTGCTTTGTGATTTCGTATTGTACAGCTACTTTGCCTTGAGCACTGTCATTCCATGGATTTTTTATGGTACAGAACATTACATTTCAGGAATTTTGACTTTTTAGATAAACAAAAGTCAGCTCTCAGTCTGCAAACCAATAATGATTTTTCACAGCTTGATGGCAAAAATATCTCTTCTTTTTGCACAAATACTTAAGTACGACGTGGTTATCAATCAAGTTTTACGAAACTAAATCAACTTCTAAGCAAGAATAACAGACTGTTTGACTTCAAATCAAATGCAGTCTCTACTATCTTCTTGCTGACTTATATACCATACGCAAGGGCAAGAAAGTTAACTAACGTTACCCAATCCCATAAACATTTTCAGTATTAGCTTTCGATTAATACACTTGTATCTCAAGGTTACTGTAATTCAAGTACTTGTGTATCTTGTTAGCTTCGGGTTCATGTGATTAACAGAATGTGCTGAGTTTATTCTCCTTTTCTTTCCTCTTTGCAGGGCATTGTGAAAATGGAGACGCAATATGGTACTCTTCACATAAAAGTTAGTGGAAACTGTTAAATCTTCCAAATTTTGTATCTCATATCCTATGCTGATAACCTAGGCCAAACTTTGTACTTTCCAGATTCAAACTTATTGATTTTATTGTTCACTTAACACAAATGGTGATGCGTAAGGCTAAAAATATATTTCAAACTCGTTACTTAAAAAACGTTTAGAAATTTTATGAGGACTCACTATCAATTTTTGAGTTTGTATATTGATACGTTAAACCTTAATAGTCAAGCTGGATCCATCATCTAGATGGAGTAAATGCTAAAAGCGACTGATATTGGAGTAATACCCATAATTTTCTCTTTCCATACGTTATGCTAAATTACATGGGTTTGATGCAGCTCCTCCCCGAATGTGCCCCACGTTCAGTTATGTACATTCTTGAGTTGCTGACAATGCGTCATTGTGCCGGTTGCCAGTTTTATCGAGCCGAAGGTCGTGGTCAGTCTTGGGATTCTGAAGGAAATCACTTGAACTCTGTAAGCTTCTATAAGCCTTCAAAATGCTTTATAAGATCGGGGGTGTTTCTTTTTTCTATATGGAGAGAGAAGGGTATATAATAATATTTCTTTTATGCTTGGGCCCACATATTTCCCTTACTTCCTCTATATCCAAAAGGCAAAAAAAATATACATCCTCCCCATTAAGAGGCTAAATTAGATGTGGGACCCATATATATCCTCCCCATATAGAAAAAAGAAACACCTTAAGTCCTTAAAAACTCAAGAAAAGCTTAAATCTATAAATTTAACCTTACAAGTAATTATACAATTATATTAGTTTAAAATTTCATAAAAAATGTTTGACCTTTAAAGAGCAAAAGTTTTTACCTTGTTACGTTGTTTACAAGGGAAGTTCATAGCTTGTGATCCATAGAGAAAAGCTTAAATCTTTAAATTTATTCTTGATGAGTAGTTATTGAGATGATATATTTGTTTTGGATTTTAATAAAGATTAAACCTTTAAATTCAAAATACCGGTTTTGTAATAGTTTCTGATCCATAACCTCTTTCCCAGGCCCCTTTTGGACCTCCATTTGCATTGGTTCAAGGCACACTTGAAGCTGAAGGTGTTTTATTTAAGAAAATACCAACAGAAGAATGTCCGATAATCCAAAGGGGTTCGGTTGCATGGATAGGTTCCGGCCCAGAATTCTTTATCAGTCTAGCAAATCACGAAGAATGGAAAAAGTCATATACGGTTTTTGGATATGTTCTTCCGGAAGACATGGAAATTGCAGAAAAAATTGCTACACTTCCCACTGTACCAGATGTTTGGAACAACATAAACGTATCGGTCTTGGAAAAACCAGTGTCTTTCTCATTTCGAAGGGTTAACAAAGTTTCTACATAAACCTAGGTTCTTTACTTGTCCAGTTTTTATCATTTTGACATTAAATTTATAAATTCATATTATATACTACTAGAAGAAGAAAGTGTTTTTTTTCTCTTTATTGCTTTGTCTAGGGCCTTGTTAATCTTTTCTTTTTAATGTATTCAAAGTCATCATTTATCCGTTACACGATATGGCTTAATCACAGTAGTTGATAATTTGATCAGCATTTTATATTAATTTTACACATACATGAATAGACAAGATGATATTCAGTGATTATTCTGAGTTTGCATCTTAAGCCTTTAGGAGTTTTATATTAATTGCATTTTTGGTCCTTGTGATTTGCCCAAATTGCAGGTTTGGTCCTCAAAACTTTAAAAGTGCAACGATAGTCCTTATTTTGAAGTTTGGGTTGCATTTTTGGTCTTTTTTTATGTGAAATGACCAAATTACTCTTGTCTTTTTTTGAAGAAGACAAAGGGTATTTTAGTCATTTAACTTTATTCAGGGACCAAAAATGCAATTCAAACTTCAAAATAGGGACTATCGTTGCATTTTCAAAGTTTTAGAGACCAAACCTGCAATTTGGTAAGTTGAAGGTGGATTAGGCATTAAGTCTTTAGAATCGTGGAATATTGCCCTTATGTCTAAACATATTTGGAACATTATTACCCAAAAGGATTCGGGTGAAATGGATCAATGTGTATAGATTAAAAGGTAGGAATTTTGGGATGTCCACGAAAAAGAAGGTTCGTGTTGGGCTTGGAAGAAAGCATTAAGGTATAGAGGAATTTTAGAGATCATATTATTCATAAGATTGGTGACGGAAAAATACTTCTCTTTGGTTTGATAATTGTACGCTATTTGTCCTTTAAGCAATTTTGTTTCAAAAGGGATATTAGTATCTTTGTACATCCTTAAGCGCAAGGTTCTTGATATTATCAAAGATGGGATATGGGAATGGCCTAATGATCTTTCTAGAAAATTTGATGGCCTCTCTGTTATTTCTCCTCCTTTAATTATTGACGGTAAAGCTGATAAGGTTGTTTGGAGAAACAATATGGGTAGAAATAAGTACTTTTCTGTTTCTGCTGTTTGGAATGATATTAGAAGCTGTAGTGCTCTAGTACCATGGTCAAAACTGATTTGGTTTAGCCAATGTATTCCTAGACACTCTTTTATGCTTTGGCTTGCTATCCTTGGGAGACTCAAAACTCATGATACTATGGGACATTGGGAAAGAAAGGTTGATATGTGTTGTGTGTTACAGTAAGAAGGTGCAGACGACCATAAGCACCTATTTTTGAATGTGATTTCCCAAAGGAGGTCGGTGTCGGTTAAAAGGTATGGTCGGGGCTTGATGATGCTCTAACAATTGGTATGATATCCTTGAATATCTCATGAAGAGACCTATTAACAAATCTATATGGAGCATTTTGCAAAGATTGTTATTGGGTGCTTCGTTTATATTCTATGGCGGGAAAGAAACTTGAGAACATTTCAAAGCGAAGGAGATCTTTGGAAGAGGTTTGTAATTTGATTAAAGATGTTGTTAGGCTTAGAGTGATGAGTTTAAGTCTTAACACCTCTGCTCAAGTGTTTGATCTTGCTAATATATGGGGTTTCCATGTTAGGGGCGATATGGGGCTAGAAGAGTGAAATTTACTTCAAAAAAAGCGTTATGTTAGTTCTTGGGCTATTTTTGAATCCTGTTGGTGTAAATGGTTATCTAAATGGTTTGATAGTTGGATGTTTTGCTGGTTCATATGGAGAAATAAGGTTGGTGATGATTCTTATTAATCTGCTAATGTAATGAAGATTCTTGAAGGCTTGACTCATAGGAAGATTGACGGGCCTATGAAGCGGAGCATGAATATTTCTACTATGTTGATGCATTTTATTGATTTTTTGGTCACGTATTTTTGTAGTCTAAGGAATTTTATGTTGATTTCTCTCCTTTGTTTGTTCCCGAAGCATGTTTTGGGATGGTCTTTTGTCCATGCTTATATGGGTATGTCCATATAGAGCTTTTTTGTATTTTTTCGTTGGTTTATAATATTTGCCGAGGTATCGTCCCTTTTACCCAAAAAAAAAGAAAAAAAAAAGAAAAAAAAAACCCTGCAATTTGGCCAAACCACAGAGACCAAAAATGCAATTAACTATAAATTTTTTTAAATCTGATATAGAGGAATTGGTTAACAATATAAAAACGGATGAAGTTTTCTCTGTTTACGTTATTCAGAGAGGACGAGTCTAAGACTTACATGTACACGCCTAATTGGGGTATCTCCGTAACCGTTCCCGACCCTTCCATGGCCACCCTCAAATTAGTTAACAATATTAGACCTTGACACTTGTTTTTGCATCAGATTTGTAGACAAAAAAAAAAGCCCTTATCTGGAAAAAGTAAGGTCCAATCAACACAGTTCTTAATTGAACCCCTTTTCTGGATATTTAGCAACTTGAAGGTCTGTTTGGGTAATGAAATAAACATGAAGGTGTACTTTGTAGCTGTCTAGAAAAAGTAAGGACCAATCAACACAGTTCTTAATTGAACCCCTCTTTTTGTTAACAAGATACTTTCACTCATTTCAAAACAAGCTTAATTGAACCCCACTTTTTGTGGTGCAAAATAGTGCAAAAAGCTTATCTGACCCCCTCAAATAATTTAAAAAAAGTACGGCGGACTTGTCCATATATACGCAAACATGTCACATTTTGATTATGTCAGTTCAATATAGTAACAAGAAAAAAAAAATGAGGTTATATGTTCTTGCATCCATGATCAACCTTTTTCTTTCTTATTCACTTCCTTTGAGAATAGATGAAATGGAAATCAACTTCTTGTTTATATCTGTTTTCTCCATTATCACGTTGCTCTTCGCCGTGGTATCAAAGTCGGTATCTCTATTAGTATCAGCGACGAGAATGGTTGCCTACCCCGATCTCAAGAGTTCTAAGTATGAACTTCGCAATACCTTTGAGTTTCGTGTTTTGTACATCCTTTTTCAATGACCCAGGCGCTCTTTGCAAGTTTACGGCGTGCCATCAAACAAGGACTAGACGAACTGTAAGGTTTATGGTTGAAGAAGTAATCATATATATATGAAGTATATATATGTGATTTTGATGGTGTTTGAGTTTAAGATACTCACTCATGTGTTTACACTTTACAGTATGCAAATTTTCACCTTACTGTATATTAGTAGCTACATGTTATTGGGTAGTTCATACGCGACTGTATGAGTTAATGCTTATTACTTAATGAGAGCAAAAGAGTTGCAGTTATTTTGTAGTTTGATACATTAACATTACTAACTACACAATTTATTCCGTCTGTTCTAACGAATTATTCACTATGAGTCTTTTCTGTTCACGTAATATTGTAATATGCTCATACGATACTAGCCTTATAGTGAGAGACATGTACTGGAAAGTGTATGTCACGGGTCCAAATTTTGTCACCGTAACCAAATATAATATATGATCATATGCAATAAACATGTCTCAAAACACATTCAATTTTTAACAAAACATAATACGTAAATCAATAGATAACATCTTTAATCCAAGAGCGTTTCATTACCTCCAAAAAAACTAAATGAAATGCTTAATTCTGCTTCAGTACAAACAGCATCTGGTTCTTCATCAATAAAAACATCTGATAATATCGCAATCTTTCTGGACCTTACTTACATACTCTTTGATGATATTATCCTCGATATCAGCACATCCACCAGTACCTGAAGGGTATTTATCATCAAAATCACTCGATGATCTCACATAAAACTCAATTCCGTATTTATCAGTCATCATCGGCATCTTATAATCATTGTAGAGTTCCAAAGAATAGTCTGCATCATACAGCGCAACGTACAATCCCACAATCACACGAATACAACAATAAACAAGAAAACATGTAAGCGCAAGTATATCAATACGTTTCTGTAAATTCTGTTTATACTAAATCAATAAAAATAAAATTTCGGTAATTGGATAATATTAAATCACATTTCGAACCATTTAATTAAAAAATATCTATAAAAAGGTGTCTCATTAACTCCAAAAACTTAACAAACCAACAATTTATAGTTACTGTATCACTTAACAATATAATGCAAATCATGAAAACTTGTTAAACGCTGCCATCAAACATATCTAATATCCAATCTAATCTGTCTTCGTCCTCAACCGTAAAAAATATCACCATCAAGTCCTCATCGTGTGCAAGCATACGTACAGCCTTGTTACGCTCACGAGCACTCAAACCAAGGACTTTTTTCATCTCGGCGTTAAGTTTTTTACGAAGCTCCTCTCTATCCCTTTGAATATCATGGACTGAATTGAATGTTTTTGTTGCTTCCTCGGTTTTTCTGTTATGATCTATGCTGGATTCTGCTTCACTTGGAGCAATTGTCATATGACTTTGTACTGGATCACCGACACATATTTCTTCCAATTGTTCCACATTGCTTTTTGTATGATCAACGTGTTCTTCGTTTTGCTCTTTATCTATCTTGGAAATTTTATCTGCAGTTGTTGAAACATCTCTAGTCACAAAAATAGATTCAATAATTATTCACTAAAATGTACTAATTCTTTATAGTGATAAAAACACTCAGATTTGATTGATTAACTAACCATCTTATTCATCAATACAAAGAGGAAATTAAGTAAATATCGAAATTCAAATGCAAGCATTCCATAACTCAATAAATCATCAAAAAACTATTTTAACCAACTGGGCTAGCTCCGTTGGCAACCAAAGTTTCCTTAAGGTGCCTTGGGAAGGGCGTTGGCTGGGGAGATCTCAGTTCGAGCCCCACCCTAGACTTTTACCCTTGAGAGCTCAATTGGATATCACTGCTCGGCGGAACCTCTAACAACTAACAAGCGTAAAAAAAAAAAAAAAAAAAAAAAAAAAAATTGAACTTGAGGCAGTGGACCTCTCAACATAGTCTAACGAGTTATGAACAGTAATTGACACCTAGATCCACAAATATTGTTTTTAAAAGAGTTGGTTTTGCAATCCAAAAAGGGCTACCAGTGAAGCTTGTTGCTCGTTTGTCTTGTACCACTTTGTAAACCCTATTTTATTTTAACAAAACTCATTTTCTAAAAAAAAAAAATACTGGAACCACACCATAATATATATATTTGATTCTCTAAAAAAACAAACTCAGTTTTTATAAAATCAGTAGAGCTAACCTTGTTTAAGCATTCCCATGCTTTGTAACTTGTCACAGTGGGGAGTTGGAAAGTCTCTCCGTTGTTCAAGTCGCTTGAGTTCAGAATGACACTCATACTGGACCATACTTATGTACTCTTTGATAATATTATTCTCAATATCTGATGGTGCACAGTACCAAAAGGTAAATCTATCAAAGTATCTCGATGATCTCATAAAACTCAATTCCATATTCATTAGTCATCATCGGCACCCTATAAAAAGTACATCTTCAAAGAATAAGGAAAACTGTCCAAATACTTCAATCCGATCATCAAAGCAAACAACCCAAAAAAAAGTAAAAATATAATGCTTCCAATACAAAGCGTTTCAAAAGGACCCAGTTCCTCTTTGCGTTTCTTGTCATAACATGTCCTTAAGTCATGATCAAGCAGACACTTATACGCTTGTTCGATTTTCTTGATTGCCTCATCCGAACCAGAGGTTGTGTTTATGTTGAGATCATCCATCAACCTCTTTGTCATTGTCATGTAGGCGCGTTTTATGTCTGCAGCAGAACACTTGTTTCCAACACCTAATATCTTGTAATAATCAGTGGTTGTATTGATTTTTGAGACCAAGCGAACGTCAGGAGACCGACTGAGGAGGCCAACATATGATTTGAGGTTGAACATATTGAATTCACGCGTTGATGATCAATGGTCGATATTATATTTATAGAGATTTTTTTCTTCTTTTTGGTAAAAGCTAAATAAAGAGTAGATATCAATATGCATAAGAATCACTATAATTCTATATTTAGTTAACATAATCGCAGTATGATTATATGGCAATTATAGGCACAATTATATTATTCTTTCTTTCTTTTGTGAGAAAAGTCGAAATACATAATAAATAAACTAGTGAGGCGTTTCGTGTGCATGAAGACTAAGTAAATTTTTTACGTGTGGTGGCGTGCGTGTGGGAAGGCCGACGACTATATAAGCTAAAAGACTACGACTACAAGCCAAGCCGGAAGCTACTCGCTTCTATTCTCATTGGGATTGGATATGGATGGGGAATCTATAGATCGTAGTAGTTCGCCGGCAAACCGAAAAAAATTCCAGGATGACGCAAAAGACGAGTAAGGGACGGGGAGGGGGAGGCTCTCGAAACCAAACGAGACTAGAAAGAACATGGGAATTAGCACCATTCATATGAGTGCTTTGATTATGCGTCTTACGATAAAATAACTTCACGGATATACTTATAATTCGAACAAGTTTGATAAAGCATTTCTAATGGTTAGGGTTATGGATAGAAAACTTCATAACGTTTTTTGAATAATAATGTTAAATTTTGTGTTGCCGTACACAACGAATAATCACAAAACTAAAAAATCTTTGTATGTACAACGAATGATCCAAATTCCAATACTTAGGTTGATTAGATTGTACCATTTGGTAAAATGGTCGTATTTTAAGTGAATGGGTGATTTAAAAAAATATTAATTGTATGTGTTGAAGTATTTGTGCTTTATGTAGTTGTAATTTTTTTTTTTTAAATGCTTAAAATGCATATAAATTTTTTTAAAAATTAATAAGAAGGGAAGTATTAATCTCTATTATAAGTTGTATAAATAAACTGATATTGGTGGACTAAAATGCACAATATGTTACTAGAAGACGATCAACTGCATATACTAACAAAGAAGGAAACCATAAAACATAGGATCTGACACCATGATAAAATACTACTCTCATGATTAGACCATGTCTTGAGATTTCATAAAAGAAAGGAGGTAATCTTCGCGCGCGTTTTTGATTATTTCACATAGCGTGCATTGCGGTTTATGCAGTCCTATTCTGATGCGCGTATTGTGGTGCAATAATCAAAAAAGGTGGTGTGAGTATTAATTCCCTAAAAGAAATGTGTATACTAGCGTTAATTTATGTAATTTTTATTTTATGTTATGTATATATGGGTGTGAAGAAAATTATGGGTTTAAATTGTAAATAAATATATAATTTTTAATAGATTGCATATCCTTTTCAATTTTTAAGTTTTATATAAATGTGTTTTTTCTTTATATGCAGTATAGATAATGTGTATTCAACTTTTAACATTTGTGTAATGTGACATGCTAATAGGGACTTAATGACGCGCATATTTGGCGCAACAAATTATGAAATATTTTAAAAGCTTAAAATTATTTTGTTAAAAAGTGTCACATTAAAAAAATAATCTCTGGTTGGGTGACAGATTATAGATTATTTTAGAGAAATAAGTTGCCAACAGTAAGTTGCATAAACCATCTTTTAAAAACTTGTTGGAGATTATGGGTGTGTTTGGCAAAATTAGATGTAATTTGTATCTTATAAATTATATGTAATGTAATGGTATGAAAGTCATAACGTGAATTCTGTTTGTATATTTTTCAATAAAAGTGTTTGATACATTAGCTATTAAATGTAATTATAAAACATTATGAGTTATTTTATGTTTTAACAGCTCTGAGATATTTAACAAGATTCATGAATTAGCTTTTCATTTTGAAGCTATTTGTTTAAAATAAAAGCTTGAAGTTGATATATCCAAACGAAGCTATTTATTTTGGAGGAGATTATTTTTATAACAAAAGCTTACAACTCCAAAAAAAAGTTGCGTACCAAACAGGCTCTATATTTCACAACTATGTCATTTTACACGTTTAATATAAAATTACAGCTAATTTGCCAAACATTACTAGAAAAAAGCTACAATTTTAATTTTTTTCAACAACAAAACCAGCAATAGTATCAACAACATCACCAGCAACAACAACAATTGTTGCAAACCGTGTTTTACTTGTCAACTTGATCATGTTATTAAAATTATAGGCAACACATGATGATATTTTAAGATATTTTTCTTCATGTTAAAAAATTTGCGGGTCAACAAGTGACCTACAAGGGACATGTTATCTCCTTAACCCGTTTATGTCATGGCAAAAAAAAATTGAAAGATAACAAACACTAAAGTTAAAAAAATCATTTACAAATTAAGGGCAATTGTATATATATCTAGGGGTCTCATTGGTGACCCGACCAGTCGATTCGGTGTTACGACCGCTTGGGTGGTGTCTAGTCCCGTATATCATAAGGATTATGTCGTGGGCTAAGTTATCTTTATCTATCTTATTTTGTTAGGTCATGTTCGAGTCTAAGTGGGTCTAAGCCCATTGTCATTGTTTAGGTCGTTGTAAGGTTATAAATACCTAGCCATCATAATGAATGAAAGCATAGTTATGTCAAACAAATAATTACATTCTCTTCTCTAAATATTCTTAAGGGCCAGCGCGCTTGAAGTGGTGCCTTATCCCGTCTGACCCTAGCAAGGTCGTATCAATTGGTGCTTTCATTGAGAGTCCTCGTTTAGAGGCTACCAAATTAGGGTTCCAATTTAAAAATTAAAAAAAAAGAAAAAAAAAAGCATTTCTTGGATCTGTTCATCGGTCTTGTTCATCGCTGAAATTCCGGTTCATTGTTTTCAATGAAATCATGGATGAACAAACGGTTCGATTATGGTGAAAGAGCATCAAGACACGGTGAGAAGGCGGTACAACAACAAACCGCAACTTTTCGACGATTCGACGCTGCGTGCCGAATTACTGGTGATTCGAGGACTTCTCGAGTCGGAATGGGGTGTGGCGATCATGGGATGTTGTTACCGCGTGCGATGAGGTTGGATGTTCCAAAATTTCTGAGTCGATCCGGATAGTTGGATCTTTGCCATCGCGAGTACTTCATTGCTTAACACCCGTGATCGGCGATTGCGGATTAATGGGTTTTAATTTAGAAGGTGCGGTTTGGAGTAGTTTCGGTGGATGACACGAACAGTTTGATTCTTGATTGGGATAGATTTGTAGAGAGTGTTAAAACCGTTTTGGTCCATCGAAATATGAAGATCCGCAAGGGGCTTTGTCGAAGCTATTACAAATCGGTACGGTTGAGGATTACCAACGAGAGTTTGAAAAACTAATGAATAGGGTTACATATATCTCGGATACTTTGCTCATCTCTTTCTATATATCCGGTCTTAAACTATCTTTACAACGGGAGCTGTTGGTGGCAAAACCAACGACCTTGGGGATGTGTTTTCGTTGGCTCGTGTCGCAGAGGCAAGATTGGAAGATCAAAGTACGAATTCTGATGTTTCTAGAGCTACTGGTACTAACGCCGGTACGCAATACAACAAATGTTCGACATCAGTTGTTGGCACACCTTTGCTGCCAACACCACCTAAACCTACTGTTAACCCACCTCCATTGGAAACCACTAAGGTACCCACAAAAACAACTCAATATGCACCAGCAAATGATGATACGGGTAGTTTGTTGCTGCATAATTATGTTGAGTCGAGCATGGCAGTGGAGAAAAAGAAAATTTTAGAATATCTCAACGTGGGATCAAGTACATCCGAGGAGGGAATAGAAGTCGAGACTTATGATGATAATAGTGAAAATAAGAAAGGGGCAATGATTGATGTTGAATACAGCAATAACAATGGAGATATCCACCCACTTGTCGAGTCATGGGGTTTGCAAGGAGTAATTGATCACAATAGTAGCGCCGACACTAAGGTGGAACCATTAGATGGTGGAAAACTTGTGTCGAGGAGCGATGACGATGTCTTCGAGTGCGAGGAAGTAATAAGATCGAAATAGTCTTACAAAGGGAAGGGTAGTACATTTCTTCAAGAGGAGTTAGTGCCTAAGATGGACACGAAACAAACCTCATAGTTGATCCTAACTCTAGTTTAAAAGCAAGTCGCGATATTATAGCAAAAGATTTCAATTTCACCAACTTGAGGCGACATATTGAGCATTCTTTTGTGCATATTATGATCGAGTTACAATGTGCTCCACAAGGAACTAAACCACAAGTCAAAGTTTGGGATCCTGGAATTACATGAGGTGGACTTTTGAAGTAACACCTTGAGGACAAAGTGACTTTGAAGGAGAGGGAAATGTTACGACCGCTTGGGTCTTGTCTAGTCCCGTATATCATTAGGATTATGTCGTGGGCTAAGTTATCTTTATCTATCTTATTTTGTTAGGTCATGTTCGAGTCTAAGTGGGTCTAAGCCCATTGTCATTGTTTAGGTCATTGTAAGTTTATAAATACCTAGCCATTATAATGAATGAAAGCATAGTTATGTCAAACAAATAATTATGTTCTCTTCTCTAAATATTCTTAAGGAGCCCGCGCCCGCTTGAAGTGGTGCCTTATCCCGATACAACCCCTAACCGGGTCGTATCATCTGGTCGGGTCAATCGAGTTCAAAATTATATTCGGTCGACCAGATTGATTTCGAGTTCTAAACAAGGTCGGGTTCGGGTATGTTTTTAGCCTTGACGGGCGAACCCCACTAACTTGACTCAACAACACTTTTACAATGTAAAAATACTTGGGTTGACCCCGAACCCGAATTGACCGACCCGCGTTGACCGAACCGAATTGATCCGGCAGGAGTTCTAAACAAGGTCGGGTTGGGTATGTTTTTAAAGCTTGACCGATTTGACCCGACCCGAGTTGACCCGAACCCGACCGGGTCAACCCGAATAACACCCCTATATACCCATTAAAACTTTCATATTTGCATATATACCTAAAACATGCTTAACTTGCATTATACATCATGCATTGAAAACTTGTATTTTGAGAAAATATGCAAGTTTTTGAGTTTTAGTGAGTATATATGCAATTCTCCGTAATAAGTAGTAACATTTTATCTCCTTAGGCTATGTTTGGCACACAAGATTATAGAGAGATTATACTTATTTTTTTAAAAAATAAGCTACTTAATAAATAATCATTGTTTGGCAGACATAGCTTATAAGAGATTATAAAAAAAATAATCTTCCATAATCTCTGAAAATAACGGTTACTTCATGTAGCTTATAAAAATAATCTCTTTTTATAATCTTTTTAAGCAACAACAGCAGCACCAGCATCAGCAACAACACCAGCATCAGCACAATCTATTTTTGCCAAACATACCCTTAACCAGTTTACCATGTCAAAAGATCATTAAAGCCTATATCTAATGTCCAATCGAATTTGTCTTCGTCATCAACCGTAAAAATGATCACCATCAAGTCTTCATAGTGTGCAAGCATACGTAGAACCTTGTTACGCTCACGAGCACTCAAACTATAGACCTTTTTCATCTCGACATTAAGTTGTTTATGGTGTATACCCTGTTCTTCTTTAATAGAAGCAAATGTAGAACTTTGTAGTGAATCATCGACACATTTTTCTTATGATTTATTCACATCGCCTTGAGTATGATCACCATGTTCTTCTTGTTCTTTATCCGTCTATGATACTTTATCTGCAATTGTTCAAGCATCTATAATAAAAAAAATCGATTCAACATTTATTCACTAAAATCTACTACGACATGTAGTCCATAATTATTTATAATGATAAAACATTCCAATTTGAAAAGATTAGAGTGTATAAAGCAAGAATTTGTTTAAATATATGAATAAAAATGAAAGCAAATTGAGATAAGGGTAATATATATATATTTTTTATTTTAATAAATGACCAATGATTCATTTTTTGACCGGTGGCTTGTTTTTTTTTGCTCGAAGACGCTCCTCATTTCGGTCGTGTGCATGACTAAGTCTTGAATTTTTCTCATCAAAGACGTGTCTAAGAGGGTGGGGGTAACTAGGAGGACACGTCCTCATTAGGTCTTCAACGCGTCGAAAGATGCTTATTAGCATAAGAGAAAATGAGTCATCTTGTTGGGACTACTATCTCTTTTGTGAGAAAACATGACTAGTCATGTTAAACTTAATGATGAGACGTTTGGTATGTATATGAGAATTACTATGCATATGGGTATAAAATGAGTTTGTAAACCCACAACCATAAATGGGTGGGAAATGCCATTTTTATGGGTTTCATACATATTTTCAAAAATCAAACCCATAAATCAAATAATTACATTGGAAATGAAAGCATTCCTTCATTCCCATACCTTCAAACCAAACCACCCTGAAAGATATTCGTCACTAAGGCTGGGTACACTCGAGCTTTTGAAATCGGTTGGGCATGCGAAAATTTCATCGACGACCGATATCTAAATTGGTCATGTCGAGTGTGGCTTTCGGTCGTGATAGCGGTCGTAGGCCACAAAATTGCAAAATCGGTCCAAAATACAACCGAGTTCAAAAGTAACCATTTCCAACTCTTTTTGCCCGTTTGGGCATTAAATATATATATAAAAAAATAAAATAAAAAATAAAATCGACCGTTGCATTGAATAAAAAAAAAACTTTTTTTTTAAACTTTACCACTCTATAAATACTAACTCAAACACATTTCTAAAACACACAATTTCAATCAACAATTCTATCTCAATGCCTTCAAACACATTCTTTAATATGTCGTTCGAGCTTTTATTTGGTTCTTCTTCGTCTTCCGACGATGAAGAAGTTTTTAGTGAGTTTGTGAAGTTTGCGGATTTTGCTTGGAAGGCTTACAAAGCATCACAGCCAAAAGTTCGAAGAAGGTACATCGTAGGGATCATGAGGGTGCTCATAGTCGTTTAGTGGCGGCATACTTCTCGAAAACCCATGATTCGGCGCAAGAACATTCCGTCGGCGGTTCGAATGAGCGAGAACTATTCACATAAATTGTTCGAGAGGTAACCGTCGATCTCCTTATTTTCAAAAACTCTTGATGCTATGGGCATACGGTATTAGCCCATTGGTCAAGTGTCTTTATGACCATTCGTCAATTGAGATACGTGGCGTTCTGATTCTCTTGACGAGAATCTGGCAATGGCTGCAACAACATCCCGTGATTGTCTCCGTAAGTTTTGCAAGGTTATCATGGAGTTATATGGTGCTGAGTATTTGCGAAAGCCCACGTATTATGGCCTTGAAAGATTATATGCTCATCACGAGCATAAGCATGGCTTTCCTGAGATGATGGGAAACAATGATTGTACAAGTTGCGAGTGGGAGAATTGCCCACATAATTTGAGAGCTCAATATGCTAGGGGTGATCACGGGCCACATCCATTCATTTTATTGGAAGCGGTCGCTTCCCAAGATTTATGGATTTGGCATGTGTACTTTGGTGTGTCCGGAATGAATAACGGCGTAAGCGTTTCGTCGTCCCTGCTTTCAATGATATCAAATGCGGGAGAGCACCGGACCTTGAATTCGAGGCTAACGATGTGGCTTATAAAGGGATATTATCTTACTAACGGGATATATCCACAATGGTCCGTTCTTATGAAGTCCATTTCAAATCCTCCCGGTGATGAAAAAGAATATTGTACAATAAAGCACAAAGCGACAAGGAAAGATGTGGAGCGGGCTTTTGGTGTGTTGAAAAAGTGAAAAATGCTTAAAGTTCTGCTCGAGGGTTGTTTAAAAGGATATCCAAGATATTATGTATACATGTATCATATTACATAATATGATCGTCAAAAACAAGCAATGACGATATGTCCTACATGGTTGGAAAATGAGGGACACCAAGATCATGATCCCTTAAGATCACATGAAGAATCGTTAGTAGTTACTCGGAGCTAATGGGCGATCAACTCATCAACACTTAAAATACGATTTGATCGAACACATTTGGAGAAATCGTCGAAATCATGTCAATGAAGAGAATGAAGTCGATAATAGCGATGGCGATGAGGAAAGCGATGAAGATTTTTTAATGTTTTAACGTTATTTCAATAATTTACGTAATGTTTTAATGTTTATTTGAATTTAAATCTTGTAATGTTTTTAATTTTAATGAATTTAAATTTGTTGTTTAAAATGTTTGGAAAAAAAAGAGTCGGTCATCAATTTGTTGCATCTGGCCGTGTAATACGGTCATGGGAGAGAAAAGCGATGTGACTGGTGACATGGGTCACGAGTGTGCCCAGCCTAAGCTACCCCTAATAACAACCTTAGCAACACTAATATTTTCTGTCATATCAGCTTTCTCTCTCCTACGAACTACAAACAACCTTTTATGCACAGTTCGGCGACCTACACTATAAAAAACATACGCAACAAAAAAAACATTTTAATTATTAAAATACACACATACAACCACACAACCTAGGCTGTCTGAACGACCCTCATACTCAAAACCAATACCGACGACCTTGAAGCTACAACAAAAACGATCCTCAGCAACCTTAACAACCCAGTCGAGGTGCCTAGCTAAAACATAAAAAAACAAGAGAAAATTCTCTAAATGCCCCAGTTGCCCAACTTATTTACCCCAAATGCCCAACTTTTTTTTCACTTATCAAAATGCCCCATGGGCAACTCTCCCAACTCAATATTTGGGCAACTATCCTAAATAAATAACATGTGTCTCATGTTGTGGGGCAACCTTGTACTTATCTAGTACAAGTGTACTAGATATTTAGTTGGGCAACTTTGACTAGCAATTATGGGCAACTGACAATTTTTGGCTTTTAGCAAAAAAGTATGGTCTTATTTTATTATTAAAAAGTACATAAATATTGGGCAACTGGGTCCCACAAGGTTGTACTTTGGGCAACTTATAATGTATAAAGTAATGAATGATTTGAATGTATTAAAAAAAATTAAAAAAGGGTATAAGTAATTATTTTACCTTTATACATTTATACATGGTTTATACATTTATACAAATAGAAACTTCCTCAACACACTTCTTCCTCAACACACTTATCAACACAATCTTCCTCAACACACTTCTCAGCAAGAGCTAACACACTTCTCACCAGTACATCGCCACGACACTGTCCGATCTTATGTCTATCAGAAAAACGATTTGGGCTAGGGTAAGTAATTTTGTTTTTGATTAAGGGTTTCGATATTTGGGCGTTTAATTTTACGTATTTCATCTATTGATTTATGGTTTTGTTAATTTAGGGTTTCGCTATTTTAGTGTTTCGCTAATTTAGGGTTAACTTTTACGTAATTGTTCTTGTTTGATTTTGGGTTTCGATATATTAGGGTTAACGTATTGGGTGATTAATTGTTTTTGTTAATTGTTGTGAAACAAATGATGGGTGTGAATAAAGCAGTGTAAGATAACATAAGATGTATTGGGTGATTAATTGTTCTTGTGGTTTTAGTGATTTGTTGCTACTTATTAAGTTTGAGAAACAAAATGATGGATGTTGTTGTAGACTAAGTCACTAAACGACTGTAAGATATGTGGTACTAAGTGAATAAAGCACTCTAATGAGTTTAGGTGCAAACTGGTTGGGTTAACAAAACAAAATACACTGAAAAATAAACTGCGACACAACTAAATATAATCCGGGTGATCCCAAGTTTGAGAGTTGTTAGAGTCGTAACCATCGTCGTAAAGATACTCAGAGCAACCTTCAAATCTGCTCTCATCCCCTCTGCATACAATGCATTGAATTCTCTTCCGGCGTTCTGTTGTTCGCTTTCGACTTGATCCATCGACAACTTCCTCCATCTCTATGACACTTCTTCATCTTGGAGCATAAGTCGCTCCCTTTCGACTTCCTCCTTAAGCGACTTCTCTTTGTGCTATCTCCATTCTTCTTCCTCCTTAATAGCGACCTCCTCCATTTCTAGTAAAAGTTGTTCTTCATCAATTTGTTTGGCGTCTTTTGTTCAGGAAGCTGTTGGCGAAGTCTTTTGTTCGGAAAGCGTTAAAGTAAATTGTTGGCTGAAGTCTTTTGTAGACATTTTGAATAAAATTTTGTAACCTATTTACCAACACCACTTGAATTTAAA
The DNA here is from genome assembly GCA_022545495.1 of Chrysanthemum lavandulifolium. Lineage (NCBI taxonomy): Eukaryota > Viridiplantae > Streptophyta > Magnoliopsida > Asterales > Asteraceae > Chrysanthemum > Chrysanthemum lavandulifolium. The sequence goes on from CM040246.1 coordinate 20,036,453, forward strand.
TTCACACATATAAGGTGGGTAAGTTTGAAATTTATTACCCTTAATATGTCAATAAATGTGGTGCAGGTGGAACCTCTCCCATATAGTTGACATGAGCCCACATTGTACTTACATAGCTGATTTATTGGGCAACTTTTGCTTATTTATTAAGCATTTAGTTATCTAGTAAAACACTGTGAGTACTTTTGCTTATTTATTAAGCATTTTGTGTATTTGTGATATGTATGAGGCTGTGATGACAAATATCTTACTTGATGAAGCAAATGATGTAATTTACCGTATCTTGGCATGGCAGTGTTATTACATTCTTATGCAGCCATGGCGGTTATATCTTGATGTCATTGTTTTTATCTATTTTAATACAGATATGAGCCTTGATGTTATCGTTGTTATCTTTTTTACTACATCTTGATGTTATAGTAGCATACATTACTGTGTACCCATGGGGCAGAAAGTTGATTGTAGCTGAAATGTATTTTGTATTTAGTACATGCAAGAGGCTATGATGATGATTATCTTATTTGATATGCAAATGATGTGATTTACCGTATGTTGGCATGGCAATTTTAATACATTATTTTGCAGCCACGGCGGTTATATCCTGATGTTTTTGTATTTATCAACCCTTTTACAGATCTGAGCCTTGCTAATGCATATAATTTCGAAACACCATGTGAATTTTAATACTCACACAGATGATTAACATCTTCGGGTCAATCATGTTTCATTGTGGCTGGCATCCTATGGCAACACATGAATATATATTTTTACGTGAGTATATAATCATTTCTCCTATCGGATGCCCGTCGATGAACCATGATTGGCTCGAAGATTTGTATCATGTATGTGAGTAAACTAGACATGTAACTTTTCAAACAATTCCATTATGTATATATGATGTTAATTGGTAAGAGGTTGTGATGACAAGTATCTTATTAAATCATGCAAATGATGCGATATTCCGTTTCATGGCGCGGCAATTCTATAGTATTGCGACCATGGCGGTTATATCGATGTTGTGTAAACTATTGATTTATCTGATCGAGCCTATGAGTAGTGGTGTCGTTCATCCATCTTTGATTATTCATTACTGTTTGCAGCCATGGTGGTTATATCTTAGATGCAGCCAGGTTAACCAAATGCATATAGTTTGTTTACTTACAATTCAGCTTTGTTGATTGAATGGCATGTCAGACCTGAGATCATTTGTGTGAATCAAAAATCAACCTAGATCTGACATGCTATTCAATCAGCAAACCTTGATTGCAGGTGAACAAACAAGTATATGGAGGAGTTTTACACCAATGTCAAAGCCGATTGTTGCCAATGGGGCATTTAGGGAAGTTAATTTTTTCATATTTTGATATTTTGTTACGTTATATTATGACTTGGTTAAGAAGATACTCTGATGATGAGGGTTAAATCTCGAAGGGTAGAAAGGTGGTGCAAAAGGGTTTAGCTTGCTCTGAGAGTTCATAACTCTATGTGTGTTTTATTGTGTAATTTTTGGTGTGAAACTCTGTGTGTGTGTGTGTGAGACAGAGAGGTCACAGATGATAAGAAAAGAGATGAAAAGGTTGGTAAGGATAGTGGTGGAATGGTGGTGAGAGATATGAAAGGGTTTGTGAGGGTGCCTCATTAACCTCACTTCACTCTGCACTATTCTAGCACTATCATTACAAACCCTTTCATCTCTCTTCTTATCATCTCTCTCTCTCTCTCTCACACACATCTGAGTTTCACACCAACAATTACACACTAAAACACATACGATTATGAACTCTGCAGAGCAAGCTAAACCCTTTAAATAACCTTTCTACCGCCGAGATGTCAGTCATATAATTGAGTGTCATATAATTGTTATAGACTATTGATATATTTTTATAAAAATTTAGTTTATATATGTAAAGGAGTTACTTAACAAAGAAGGAACAATATGATATACTTGTGGATTCAAAGTTAAGTTGAAAGTAAAAATGTGGCCATATGCAACTTCATACATTCAAATTGTCTTTGAATATCTCAATGGTCACGATAGTGTGTATTGTTCATGACACGCCACACTCTATGAATTGTAGAAAAGACGTTGGTACTTTGATCTTCCCCTCGAAAACCCATTCCTATGTCACTGTCATAGCAATGGGTTTTGACATGGCAATGGAATTTCGACTGGAGGGTCAAAGTACTAACGTTTATCCACTTGTTTATAACATATTGACAAGCAACTTTGTTAACCAACTCCTTTACATAGGTAATTGTTTGTAGTAGTTGGTTTATTTTGGGACACGTGTGTATTTGTGATATGCAAGAGGCTGTGATGACAGATTATATTATTTGACACGCAAATGATGTGATTTACCGTATGTTGGCATGGCAATTTAATTACATTATATTGCAGCCATGGGCGGTTATATCCTGATGTCCCGGTGTTTATCCAACTTTTTTATAGATCTGAGCCTTGCTAATGCATATTACATTGCACTCTCAGTTTGGAAGTTTATATGAGTCGGTATACTTGTTATAGACTATTGCTATGTACTTAAAAAGTTAAGGATCAATTTGATATACTTGTGGATTAAAGGAAGTAGAACATTTCTAGGTGGCGCGTTACTTTGTGTATGCGTGGGAATTTCGGCATAGTTATCCATTCTTAATTCCCAAACGGTGCCTTTTGTTTTTCACCGATCTAGCAATCCGCTGGTGCGGGCCTTTGCCCGAAGGAGTTGAAGCGACAAAAGTGCGTGAAATTCGAAGGATCACTACGTTGAAATTCCATACACATGTACAAAATAACGCGACCGCATTGGTATGTTCAACTTCTTTTGAATCGCAAGTATATCAAATTGTTCTTCTTTTAACAATCTAACAAAACTATATTTATGAGTTAAAAAACATACTTAATTTTCGGTTCCATACATTTTCCTTTTGTCCACGAGGAGCATGTATACATAAGAGGTGTGTGTGTGTGTATGAGGCTGTGACGACATGTATCTTATTAAATCATGCAAGTGATGCGATATTCCGTATCTTGGCGTGGCAATTCTATAGTTTATACTATTGCAGCCATGGCGATTATATCCTGATATTTTGTAAACTATTGATTTATACAGATTTGAGCCTCATTGAAATGTTTAAAAAGTTGTCTAAAATTGGGCCATTGTTTAATAGGTGTGAGTATGATACAAATAATTCATTTGTTAAATATGATTGCAGTATTAGGAAGTCAGTATACGTTTATTTATTGATTGTAGTTGTCGTAAGAGGCTTGTTAATTGTTGTTAACTTGTTTTTTTTCTTCTAAGGAATATGAAGCCAATGTCATCGTTAGGAGCAAATTGAAATACTTTTCAATAATTAAAGAAAAGCTGAATCATACTCGAAGGAAATTGTTTAGGACAACCTGTTTTGGAGGGTGGCTGGATATGTTCTTTTTTGACCATGAACCACATATGTTAGATTATGTTTTACAAAAACAGGGTTTTGTGGATAAAACAAGCTATGACATGCCCCTTATATATACTGTTGATGGTCGTAGTCTACATTTTGGTGGGCAGGGTTTTCTCTTATAATAGGCTTACGTTTTGGGACAACAAGTTTTGATTTATATAGTTCGAGGTTTAACATTTAAGTTGAGGTATTTCCAAAAAATTAGGGTAAAACTTTCCAACTTAGATCTTCTTGGTGTTATTGAGGATGAAGAGTTGTTCGGTAAATTAGCGATGAAGAGCGCTTGATCCGTGTTTGTCTATTGTTATCGTTAGAGGTTATTTTTATGGGTCGCTTATTGGTTGAAGGGTGGATAATTCACTCCTTCGTTTGGTCGAAGACCTAGAAGCATGGAATTCCTTTCCATGGGGGAGCACATTTGGAGGCACTTATGCGACCGGATACTAGGCGTTGTATCAAACCACAGTGGGAACACCTAAAGGGTGCGGAAAGATCATAGAAGTATGTTCCAACATACAGTTCTTTGGTTGTTTGGGAATTCAAGGTTATTCCTATTTATATTATCTTTTTTAGTATTATTATTGAACCCAGGTATGAGAGTAATGCATCTTTATTATTGTCGATATGGATTCTTGAGTCGTTTGAAAGAAGCGATCGTTGGTGGAATAAAGTCCCGGATGTCATACCAAGGGCAATAAGCGTGGTCGAGGAAAGTAATGTTTACAAGATCGGATTATGGATTGCTATTTGGCAAGGTAAAACACATTCAAATGTTTCAATGCATTAGGCGAGCACCGGTCGGACTGGTATATGCAATTTAATTTCCTTGTTGTTGATGATGTTATTTAGGACTCGAAGATAATTTATGATCGAAACCAACATTAGGCGAGCACCGATCGGAGTGGTATATTCAATTTAGGGAATTTTACACTACATACCAAAGACTCTTCCAACAAAATTACCGCATGATTACGATGTGTATCTACAAAAGTTGGTGCTTTGCGGAAGCGTGGTAGGACGGAAAAAAATATTTACCGATTGTGTCTAAGTGCAGACGGTAGTCTTCTAGCAATCGACCTCAAGGATTGTGTCATTCAAGAGTTAAATTATCGTGTTTTCAAACTCGAGGCTATTATTCGAGTTATTTAGTAGTCAATATTAAATAATAACTATCGTTTATATTAGAATTATTGTTAAGGATAATACCCTTTATTACATTGTAGGTCCTTGCATGTGAAAGAACGTGCGGATTTTGGGTAGGCGGTTCATCGATATATTATCTTTATTTCTTTAAACTATCCGTTTGTTTTACAATGAACTTTATTTAAACATAGGATAAATTGGACTTTCTTGCATCCTTTCCACCTCGACTATGAGTTTGAGACCAACTAAATCGTGAATTCTATGAATTGGTTGACTCTCTTATTTCTAGCGATCGTTCGAGCCGGTGATTGTGATGATGAGGATGATGTAGTTACGGTAATGTGATTTCCAAATATACACTTTTGCCATAGTATAGTATTAAATGTATTTTAAATGCATCACACATTACTCGGGAGTATCTCATTGGAAGAGGAATTAAGGTTGAGGAAAGAAGAGGAAGAGCGGTGGAGGATGGAAGAACAAAAGATGATGGAAAAGGATTTTCTAATGGCGATGATAGAGGAGAAGAATCGCAGGTTGCAAAAGCAAAGTTGTTGAAGATTGAGAAGGAAAAGAAAAGAGGTCTATAGCTTTCTATAATTGAGACCATTGGAAAAGAGCCAAAGCGGACATAACACGACATGAGGAGTAAAAAGATGGTCTTTGAGTCGTCGTATTCTTGGTCAAAAGATTTGTGGAATCGAAAATAATCGAACACACAGGTGCGAGATCCATATATGACCGCGCGGTTACAAAATGTTAAACCTTGGGTTGAGGTATGAAAAACAACTTTTAACATTTATATTTTTAAAGCATTTTTAATTTACGTGTTAGTAACAACGTGTGTGTAGGTTCTTTCAGAAGGAACAAGGCTATCGACAAAGTACATCTTCTTGATGAGTCTGACGAATTTCTTGGAAGCGAGGGCCCTTTGATGTATGTTTCCTTGGTCGAAAAGTTCGTGTGGATCGGAGGTTTGGGAATCCTTAGTGTGTTTAGACCCTCCTAAGAAAGGTTGGCTTATGGACGAGGTATGATCGCGCATATCTTTCACTCGATAGTACATTCATTTTATATTGTTGCTTTTACACCTAATCATTTTTATTGTTGCTTTATAGCACATAGAGTTGTGGGTGGAATACATGTTGCATTTCGGACCGATGGTGATTGGGCTATAGTTCTTGCATACTTTGTTTAGTTGCTCTTACAAGACTCCATCCCATTTGGTATGTTAGCGGGAAAAGTACAAACTCAATGGGTGATGTTGAACAGGTAATAGTTGTGTTCATTCCTTTATACATATATTGGTATGTGTTTTGTTAACACGGCCTTTGGTATTATACGACAGGTTTATATGCCTATCAATGAAAAGGAAAAACATTGGTTTCGGCTCGATTCCATATTAGGGACGGGGTTGTAACATTTTATGGCGGTGGCTATAAGCACGAAAGGTGAGTGGCGTCCTTGGTACAAGGAGATGCGGGCATGTTCTGGTACCATTGCTTTAAGTTCTTAATTGATAAATGTTTGTCAAACTAGTTATTGACTAAGTTGCCTATCAATGAAAAGGAACAACAGTTTTGTAACTAGTAGTTACAAACAAACTATTTATTGACTAAGTTGCCCATGCGTCATAGTTGCCCAACTATAATAAATTATGGAACATACACTTTCAAGTGTATATGAACCTGCCCCATGTACTTGTTCATTAATTTGATGGTAGTATTAAGCACAAGTCAACTCTTTAAACTCCAACTTAACTGTTTAACCATTTAATACAAGTACTATTTCTTAAATGCATATCTTATGGGTTGGTCCCTATATATGATGCTCTAATTGTTCTATTTATAATACTCTTACTGTCCATACAACACTAAACACATACTTACAGTTTAATAGTTGCCCACAAAATTCTTGTGAAAGTTGCCCATCTTAATTGATTTCACGATTGCCCATTAAAATTTCACGATGTCGACACCATTCCAATTGAAGTTTAAATGGACATAGTTAATAGGCTCTCGGTGAAGTGTGTGGCTCAATGCATGATGTTTGCAAGGCTTGGAAGTCTTGCATAGACAACATGCATTTCACCGTCCGTTATGGTGTTGAATCACTCCACGGTTTCATACCTTTTCTTTGTACAAGCGAGTCTTAAAGGTTACGTTGGTTTGGTAGATCAAAATTTTGACGTGAACCCTCTTTCCTCAAACATTTCTTTTTCTGACGTCAAACTAATTGGTTGGTCACATGGAGTTTGGGGTTTTACCTATGGACCAATTGTCCGTGATACCATGGCGGTCGTTTGGAACCCATCCATCAACCGATCAGTCGGCACGTTTGTCCCCTATTTGAACACATTACAGGAGTATGAAAAACGCTTTTTGGCTTTTGGGATTCGTCCTGACAATTTAGATCCGACCTTCCTAAAAATTTCACACCCATTCAATCCAACACATCCATGCACTGTCTTAATTTTCACATTCTCCTCAAAACAATGGACGGCGTTAGGTCAGCATTGCTTGCTTCCTAACACAATCAGAATCAAAAAAGCAAGTCAAGCAAATGTTGGGGGTTATATCTATTGGTGTGGTTATCAACGGTTGTATGCTAACAATGGTACCACATTCGACAGCTATTTGATTGTTTCTTTTGACTTTCTCACCCACCATTTCCAACTCCTGGACATACCTGATGAATTAATAGGCAAACTTCCTTTACCGTTCTATGTTTCAAACCTAAGAGACAATCTTGTGGTATCTGGAAACATTCATGGGGATGTTAGTTCATTTTCTCTATATGGGTTATAACGGTTGTTGGTGGAGCGATAGCATCGCTACGACTTCTTAACATCACCACTCCAATAGCACTCAAATTAATTGGTTTTGGCGACAACAACGACCACATGCTTGAACTTGGAAACAAGGAAGGATTTAACGCAACCATTGTACTTTACAAGCTTGCTACTGGGAACTTCCAGCACATGGGCATCGAGGGAGATGTTGGGTCCTTTTTGTTCAAACCGTTACGTGAATCACTTATTTTGCAGACTCATCGTGATATGGCGGCTTATTAGGATGTCTGGTTTCATTGTAGTTTGGTGTAGTTTACGTTTTCAGTGTATGTTGTAGCTTGATGTGTCGGATGTAAACATTTAAGTTGTTATGTATTGTGTTAAGTAGGTATGTAAAATAACAAAATATGTTTGGATGTATATCTAAATTTGGACTACCGATTGTTCTAGAAAGCCGGTGTCTTCGGAAGAAAGGTATAAATCCGACAACATATGCAATTACCTTCAAGAATGCACCTGACGTTCGGATCGGGGACTATGTTTGGTGATTGTGGTATCTGGTATGCATATTCTTATCTGATTGTCACATGGGAAGTCATTGGCGTCGATAACCTGTCTGTTTGCCCTTGCATATCGTGAGCATATGGCTATTTTTTTTAAAACACAGTATGTGTTTGGTAGACATGTTGTTGTCATATTTGGTTGTAATTCTAGCTGTTTGTAACAAGGGATGAATTTTGTATTAGGGTATGTAGTAGCTAAGCGATGTATCAACTACTTTAATTAATGTGAACCCCAACGGGGATGTATTATTTTGTTTATATCGTTGTCATTAAAAGTGTTCGCATGGTTGCGTTTTTTGTATCGAGCTCTATTTAAAGAATTTATCGGAAGGAATGCTTCTCATTTTGCCAGATAAGTGCCCTTTTCATGGTGGCCTTTTATTACAACTTATTAATGTTCTTGTTAAGTTATCAGCTACCTGTTCAGAAGAAACAACTGCCATTCAAGCAGCTTATTTTGCTTATATCATGGGCATATCTACTTTGGTCATTCTTTGTGTATGTATAATCAATTGTAGTAACTATTGGAATGATAAATCTGTAAATATCCAAAATGTTTTGTGAATGTTTGTAAATATTATTAGTTGATATTAGTATTGCTTGTTTAAATGATAATAATCACTACTCAAAACTTATTACATATAAATTATAATATTACATTTAAACCAGCTTCCAATCTTCAAAACTAGCCATGGTTTTGATCATACTAAACGTGGTATCTTCTCAACTAGCCATGGTTTCAACATTTCTTATAGCCGTGGTTTTGATCATACTAGACGTGGTATCTTCTCAACTAGCCGTGGTTTCAACAGTTCTTATAGCCGTGGTTTTGATCATACTAGACGTGGTATTTTCTCAACTAGCCGTGGTTTCAACTGTTCTTCTAGCCGTGGTTTAATCATACTAGCTGTGGTTCCAACAATAATTCAATCCATGGTTTGACCCATGACCTCCTCATCCTTCTTATTAGATACACCACCCATTCTACTTAACCTTCCTTGAGAGTTTTATTGCCCAAGGACCTTGTACACGACAATCTTTTGAATCTTCAAGAGCAACATATCTATCATTGGATGTGTTGATATGGTTCCTTGTGGATCAGCGTCGCTTCAACATTTTCACAGCAGCAGTTTTGGACAATGGATAGTGTTTATACATAAACATGAAAAACTTATCCTTACTAGATTGTACAGCATGTACTCTTCAATGCTCATAAAGCATCCATTCAACTACTTCAAATTGTTTCCAAAATTTTTCCGCTGGATTAGGTTGACACATGTTTTTCAATGATCTCCACACGAACCTTGCTAATTCTCTAGTTGGCCCATGCTTTCCATATCTAAAATCAATGACTTTCCATAACTGTTCCAAATCCTCTTTTGATAGAAAGAACAACAAGCTTCCAAAATCTACGTATGTACTTCTGCATCCATCTGCTCTTGTTATTTCAATCACTTCTCTACCATTTTCAGTGATTATTTTCAAATCATGAACTGGCTGAGTTGCACTTAGTGGTATAGGATTAATTTGCTCTTGTCTATCACTCACCGTAAGATACACATCCATTCTTTCTTCCCTCTCCATCCCTTCATCCAATTTACATTTCTTAGAGCGCATTCTCCGAATTTACGCTTTTCTCTTTTGTTCGTTCTTGATCCACTCAACTTCTTTCTCGAATTCATAGGATTGAAATCATCATTCATTCTTATCCAACGTTCATCTGACTCTTCAATATCTTCGTCGTGCATTTTTCAAATCCTTGCCTTTGCAAAACTCACGTGCTTGAGAATCTTGATCATTACATTTCTCATTTGAGCCCTAGTAGGAGGTTTGTTATTCTTACTATTATATTCTCGACACTTCTTTCCTTACGCATTTGTCTCGCCTCACCATGACGGAACCTTTGACCTTGAAGGAACATCTAATAGTGCCCATTCTTGATACTCCATTCCAACTTTAGCATTTGAAGCACGAAGAAATGCTTGTTCCTTGTTCCATCGTTCAATCACTCTCATACTAGCTTCTTCTTGTTCTTTTTTTTTCAAAAGCAAGATCTTCAGCCTTAAATGTTTCATCCAAGTGTATTGATAATTCATGATCATGTGAAATCTAATCCTCCTTACTATCAAATTCAAGTTCTTCTTCTTCAGGTCCAGAAATAGCTTCACCCTTTCCTATGTCTCGTTGATCTACTACTTTATTTCCAGTAGGTTCAATTACAATGGGAACAGGTGCAATAACAGAATCAGGAATTGCTAAGGTTCTACATAAGTTCAACAGTGTACCTGCAACCTCCTTCTCAACTTCCTTCGCCGATGGTGGTGTTACTGCGGTTGTGATAATCGTACCATCGGTGGTTATAGTAGCAATATGTGTATCTGAAGTAGCGTCGATGAATTTACCTCGAGGTTCTGACGGTCTTGTCATTTGTAGTATCACTAGATAGAGCACTGCACAACTTCTTCCTCTTCGTCTTCAAGCGCAACATTAAAAGGTTCTACCACTTGTTCCTTTCCTTCCTCTACCAATTACCTTTTCCAACCTTCAAAGGTTTAGCCAGGTTTAGGACAAGTGGGTTTAAGTATAATTGGAAGGCGTACGTGCAGATCCAGTCGACCGGGTAAGGTTTACATAAGTTCATCGAGGTACCCAATGACCTCTTTGTCAACTTCTTTAGAATTGGGTGGTTGTGTGACCGTGGTTGTCATTAAGGTGGCATCGGTGATTTCATTTGTACTACCGAGATTCGGCAACAATAGGGTGGTTGTTTCTGCCCACTTCTTCTCTTCGTTTTCAACTACAACCTTTAAAGCTTGACACGACTTCTTTTCCTTCCTTGTCGGTAACCATATAGTCACCACCATGATCTCCACTATCGAAATCCATCTCAACATCCATGTTTACATCCTCCCCTGAATCAATGCTTTTGCTCCTCCCCTTTGAGGACCTGCCTTTCTTAGTCATCTTTGTCACTCTATTACATGCAACAAACCTTGGTCTTCTTACTTTCTCCAACACGAAACCACGTGCTTCAACCTTCTTATTGTATTTTCCATTTGTGTACATTTAGCCTTCAATTCATTCACTACTTCTATAATATTCTCACCATATGTGGTACAGTGGGATCGAATCACGGTGGCATTGGGTTGGCGTCGGTGGTAGCGGTGGGATCAACATCATTGGTTTGGGTGTTTTGTGATTGAGTAAAGGTAATGGTTTAGCGGGGATTGAGTTGGGTTAGCAGTGTGTTCGAGGCGTGGTAGGAGTGGGTTGAGCATCATTGCTTTGGTTGGGTTGGGATTCAAGTACATCCTCATTATCGACCATAGCTTCTCTTCTTCCACCATCGGTTGGTCGACTGACTCTTCTCTCTTTCAACAAGTTGGGAATCAACTTCACGGATGTACTCCATCTGCGAATGTACCACAAACAACTCATTTCGGCATTTGTTGGTACAATCTTACGTAATGGTGCGAAAGCCTAAATAACAAAGGAGATAACACGATATGATAAATGCAATAAAAACATACACAGTTAACTAATTTTGGGTTTTACTTACCGGATCAAATAAAATTGTGTAATGTTTTTTTCAAAGTTTTAACTTTTGACCAAGCTAGACAACGTGGGATCTTCTGCGGGTCTTTGGTCCAGCGGGGCTGTTTGGGAATGTCTCCATAATCGAATCTAAAAAACAAATACATCGAATTAAGAGTTAGTGGTTGTGATTATAGTGGTTGTGATTATGGTTGCAGTGGTTAGGATAGCAGTTGGTGTATATGTAGTAACAGGGGATACAATAACATAACGTGTTGTTGCAGCAGTGGGTTCTTCTGAACTAGCAGTGGATGAAGAGACATTGTTAGTGGTTTGAACCAACCGTATTTATGTAGTGCGAAACCATCAACCATAACATCCTTAAATCTACACAAACACTTACACTTACTACAGAATGACTATTCTGCTTATCTATGTTTCTCAAATATAACAATGAACACATTATTTAGATTAACCATCACAATATATACAAGCACAAATAATGTATGTTACAAGTAAAATCTAACCTTCAACACCCATGTAAATCCATACAGTGTATGTTTGTTCTTTTTGGATCTTTTGGAGCGGGCTTCTTTGATTACGCCTCAAGATGCCTAGGAACAACATTCACAGTTCTTTTATACGGATGAGCCCATGTATTCACCCATGGATACTCATTCCATACACAAAAATCCTCAACATTCTTTAGCAAATGGTGGGAACATTAAACCTTCCTTCCCGACCAATAAATACAAATGTTGCAATCACCAACAAAGCAACCTCACTGACATCTTCATCGGATAACGAATCCCGCTTTCGCCACCGACTTTACCAACGCCAAAAGGTCATCACCGCTTAACTTTTTGTTCTTAGTTTTTTTATCGGAAACAACCGATCAAAAAGGACTATATGTTAAACCATAACAACATGGCCGTGGTCACTTTCTTTATCTCTGGTCTAGCGAAACCGGTTAGAATACTAAATTGTTCACGGCCAAAATAAAAACATTATCACCTATTACAAAAGTTAAAGGTGGACAACAATAACTAACTTTTGACACCTCATTGCATTTTGATATAAATAATGGTATAAGTGGTTGTCGGGAATCTTGGAAAATCTGCCAAGGGCCAAACACGGTTCTAAACAATTTGGTTCTATTCATATTCAATGCACTTTAATTGTAGCAATATGTTCTAATCTAGATTTGACGTTAGCTTTGCATCAAACATGTTCGTCGTTGGATTCTTGAGATGTTGAAGAACGTGATTTGATTGTACAATTAGAACTTCCGTTTTGTAATCGTAGGGAAGAAGAACTAATGGGGGTAAAAATAAGCCGTTGGATTTTGAGTTTGAGAAGGAAGGATATCATTTCAAGTTGCGGTGAATTTTTGCGCTGAGAGGAAGGTGTGTGTGGGGTAGTAGCGATGGTGTGTGCAGGATGATTTGGGTATTTTGGGTTTTGTATTTAATGAAATAGGTGTATTAGGATAATAAATAATTTTTGGGAGGTATAATTTGGTTTATTGAAGGTGTATTGTATGGTATAGAGTGGTATTTATAGAGTTGTCAAAAATACGTATGTTTGGGTAGAGTTCCAACTTATTTGTATTAAAAATTAAAAAGATACATTTTCTTTTTTTAAAAGGCAAAAAATGTCGATTCTTTTAATATAGTAGGTCAAAGTTCTTGCGACAGAATAAAGTGTTACGTTTGTCTTTGTAAGTCTGATGTGGTAAAATATATGATAGAGTTCTTGTAGGCGTTAAGGAAGTGAAAAAAGTTAGGCATTTGAGGTAATATTGTTGGGCAACCGGGGTAATTTGAGAATTTTCAAAAAAAAAACAATGTTCGTCACGTTAGCAGATTCGAACCCCCTAAATTAATAGCCCGGAAAAGTACGAAACATAACTAGACTATTCATCTAATCTAACCATATAAATAGACCTTTCATTTCACCATCCCCCAAAACCCCCAAAAAATGGTAGAGTTCCACGAACACATAATCTCCGACCTCCTGGAAGACTCCACCGCCGGCGGGGGCCTAGTCATCCTCTCCGCCGGCCTAAACCTCCACAAACTCATAACCACCCTCACCTCCCTCCATCACCCATCCACCGGCACCCTCCTAATCCTCTCCTCCACCCCTTCCCAAAAACACTCCATCCTATCATCAAACCCTAACCCTAAAATCTCCGAAATCACCTCAGACCTACCAGCACCCCAGCGCGTGAGTTTATACGCGTCGGGCGGTGTGTTCTTCATCACCGCGAGGATACTGATAGTGGACTTGTTGACTAGACGGCTTGGGGTTAGTGGAGTGAGAGGGATTGTGGTGATGAATGCGCATTCGTTGAATGAGACGTGTACCGAGGTTTTTATAGTCAGGTTGGTGAGGGCTGGGAATAGGGAGATGTGTGTTTGGGCGTTTTCGGATCGGCCGCATGCCATGGTGAGTGGGTTTGCGAAAGCCGAGAGGGTTTTGAAGTCTTTGTTTTTGAGGAAGTTGCATTTGTGGCCTAGGTTTCAGGTATATATTCATGTTTCGGGTTTGTCGGATTAGATTAGTAATGTTTGCCAAAACTAGTAGTATTTTTGTCTTATAACAGTGTTTGGTAACGTAGCTGGCTCCGCTAACAACAATATTTGTAGTGTAGTTTCTAAAAATTATCCAAGATTGCCCCCTCGACCATAACTTTCTGGCTACGCCCCTGGGTAACGTAGGAAATGCCATACGTAAATGAATGAGGTTTCTGGGGAGGGCGAGTCTTTGACTAAGATATACACAACCTGACCAACCGAGGTATCCCTGTGGCCATTTCCCACCCTTTTTCTGGCCACACCTAAGTGAGAAGGTTAGATGACTTACCGCTAGGCCATTTGCATTGATGGGATAACGTTATAGAATAACTTTGGATGTAATACCGTGACCTGTGTGCTAACATATAGCCAATGACGCTGGCCCTAAGTCTCAGTTTTATAGTCCATCTTGCGATTGCTGAAACACGTCATAGGGTAAAAATGTTATTCTGGTGGGCAATTATTTTTGAATATGTGATTTAGTAATAGTCTTTCAACTCGATAAATGCTCTTTTACTAGGTAAATGGAATGTTGCAATGCTGTAATTTTGGGTCAATGTCATAGACTCATAGTACTTACTTTTGTAGGGGTTTATATTATAGTTATACTTGATAACGTAGGTTAATTATACTGAAATTGGGGAATTCAGTAATGTCACCATACTAGCAAGTTGCAAAAATGTTCATTTTTTTTTTAATAATGGCTCTTTTGTTAGCCAAACACAAGTTGTTTTGGACTTCTGTGTAAGGTTATTTAAACAGTTTATGAGCGTATTGCATTATCAGAAGTTCAAAACACAAGAAGCTGTTTTGAGTATTTAAATAGGCTACGCTTTAGTATTTGACATTTGTGTAGGTACCTTTCTAAAAACACTTACTAAAATAGAAGATAAATTGCAAATGCTGTTTAAGTAGTCTAAAACGAACACCCCTGTCAGTAATGGGAAGGGTAATTATCGTTCTTTGTATTGGGCTAATTTGGTAGTATGATCACATGCGACATGTTTTTACTCATGTGGCATATGTTTTTTGGGTAAGGGAGTAATCACGCACTCGGTAAATATATTAACCAAAAAGCGTTTAAGAACAATGGATATGGTGAAATCCCATATCTCGACCGTTACATAGGCATAAAGCTTACATAACAAGATACTACCTATTTTCTAAACAAGAAAACAAACCCTACTCTAATGATAACATAGGACATAACGAAGAAAATTGCTTCCTAGGTCCTTGAAGCTTGGTGCCATACATGGCATTAAAGGCATCAAATTCACGGAAGATCGGAGAAACACTGCTTCGCATAGTCATCGTAGTCATAGTCATCATACTCATCTTGAACTCCGGCCACCACCGAGATAGATTAGCGAGACTCATCAAATGAGTTAGCAACCACCTCATCTTGAGAATCGGACACCACGATATCTCCCACTTTAGAAAAAGGTTAACTCTCTTAGTAGAAAGCGGGCGAATACAAGAATCACTAGTTTTAGGAGACACCCGACTCCATCTCTTTCAAATCACTCATGAGGGGTTCTTGTGATGCAATACTGTCTTAGTAGACTTATCTTCATTAACTTCCATTGTCGACCATAATCCACATCCTTGTTGGTGTCATTTGAAGGAATACCAAAAGCATCCGTATATTCCATATTAAGAGCATCAAAGCGATTAGATGTAGAGATCTTTGTTCCACTCGAACTAGCCACATCGAAGCATTCTTCTTAGTGACTTCCACTTTCTTAGGTTCGGGAGGAGTCTTTTTGGGTTGATATTGGCTGCTTACCACAACGAGGTTTAGATGTGGCATATGTTTGATGATGCGACTAATTACTTTATTTGCTAAACTAGTCCATTTTAGAATAACTTGAAATATCCAACTTGCCCATTTCTTTTGATTAGGTTGCTTGCTCCATCATTATTATTACCAGCTAGGTTATCTGTCCATTATCGAGAGGGAACACCAATCTTAATAAATTACGTGACACTAGCCCCTTAAATGAGATTGTCCAACTGCTGGTTTAATAAACTATGTATGCGGATATTATATGCAATTTCAAAGTTTTGTATAACCGAGGGAAAGATAACCGAGGGATATAGACTATTTCTCCTCTAAATGGAAATAGTGGCTTGAAACTTTTTGATGTACTATTTCAGATATATGTATCAGAAGATCTAGAGAGGGATCCACCAGAGGTAGTGGATATCAGAGTTCCCATGTCTCCATACATGCTGGGGATTCAGAAAGCTGTTATTGAGGTAATGGATGCTTGTTTAAAGGAAATGAGGAAGACTAATAAGGTTGATGTGGAGGATTTAACTGTAGAGAATGGTTTGTTTAAGTCATTTGATGAGATTGTGAGCGGCAGTTGGATCCGATTTGGCATCGTTGGGAAGAAAACTAAGCAGCTTGTCTCAGATCTGAGAACCTTACGGAAGCTGTTGGAATATCTCGTTAGGTATTACTCAAGACATATTTATATTATGATGTTATTAATGTTAACATATTAAGTAGCCTTTATCTTAATAGATAAAGGAGATAGGAAATCAGTTAAGCTCAGCTAACTGTCATTTTAGTGCTGTGGATTGAAGCATTTACAATCATAGGTTTAGCCACAGGTTTTGACTTACTGATATTCTTATTTTGGTTCAGGTATGATGCAGTGACTTATTTAAAGTATCTGGATTCATTGAGAGCGTCGGAGAGTTTTCGCTCTGTATGGATATTTGCAGAGTCCAGTTATAAGATCTTTGAGTACGCTAAAAAACGGGTTTATCACTTTGGGAGGTCAAATGGTGAAACTTTGACCACTCCAACTAAGAGCGTGAAGTCCAAAAAGAGGAAGTTGGATTTTAATAACAATGATAAAGAAGGTTAGGACCGTGTGCTTAGTTTTTGAATGGCAGTGATGTGAATATCTTTATTTTTTACGTTTAGCATAATTTATGATTCTTATTATTTTCAAGTAGATGTAACCATTTTTATCTGTTTTGATATAGATTCGGCGACAAACACCAATGGTAAAGTAGTTTTGGAGGAAGTCTTGGAGGCGCCAAAGTGGAAGGTCTTGCGTGTGAGTGAGTGAGTCTGACTTTTGAGTTTTCTAATGTCTGTTTAATGGCTACAAAAAGTCCAACTTTGAGCTGTCTAATGTCTGTTTAACGGCTATAGGTTCACTAGTTAGTCTTATGTTCACTTTTGCTTTGCCTAAACAGGAAATTCTTGAAGAAATAAAAGCTGAAAGGAGAAGCAAGCCACATCAGTTGATGAATGTGTTGCGAAAGTTTTCAGGATGATAATAGCATTGTTTTAGTTGCATGCAAAGGCGAACACTCTTGCGTGCAGCTTGAAGAGTGTATAAAAGCAACCCAAATAAGGTGGTTCTCAAATTTTGATACATTGTTCACAGGGAAATCAGTCATAACATGTATTTTATAACTTCCGTTTTGATATGCTTTTTGTATGTTTTCTTGATTCTTATTAAAAGGTCATGCGAGGGGAATGGGAGAAATACTTGCTGAGTAAGGTGCAGTTGCATGCCTTACCAAAACGTAATAAGAACAAAACCCAAAACCAAAAGCATAAAGGATTTGGAGTTCTTGACGGAGTGGTCCCTACGACACCTAGCAAGGGAGTAGAAGGTAGTACTAGCATAATAACACAAGAACATGATGCACTCTTAGCAGCAGCAACCGAAATAAGCAAACAAGCCCAAAAAGGTATTGAAATAATTGATGATCCTCAAAATTGTGTAACCACTAAAGGACGAGGAAAAGGAAAGTCAAGAGGCATGAACACGAGATCGTCTAGAAATGTTTCCAATAAAAAAGATAAAAATAAAAATGAGGCAGCTTTGGTTAATGAATCTGGACCATCCTCTGCTAATGAAGACAAAGAAGTTGAAAATATACCAGCCAATGAGAATACAGCAAGTGGTGCCAGTTTTCTCAAGAAGCATGTGGATACATCTGCAAGTGATAAACGGATTCCTCCGGTGCACTTTTATGCATATGAAAGTGGTCAAAAAGTGCTTGACATTTTGAAGCCATCTGCAATTGTTGTTTACCATCCTGACATTGCTTTTGTACGAGAAATAGAAGTATATAAAGCTGAAAATCCTTTGATAAAGGTGAAAGTATATTTTCTGTTTTATGAAGATTCTACAGAAGTGCAGAAGTTTGAGGCTAGTATACGCCGTGAAAATGGAGCATTTGAATCCCTCATAAGGCAAAAATCAATGATGCTACTGCCAGTTGATCAGGTTTATTTAAATTCTGCCCACGTGCTTTAATCTTTGTAAACTTTTGTGTTTATAAGTGTAGCTTTCTATGCTCTTAGTATCCTTTGAATCTCGTTAAATATTTTTCTGCATTCAAAGCTGTTTAGTGTTTACTAACTTGTAAAAAATTATATCAGGTCGCTCATGGTCTTATTCGAAATTCTGCCAGTGAGACTGAATCTCCATCAAAACTGAATATGGTGACCAGGAAGGCAGGTGGACAGAAGGAAGCTAGCAAAGAGACGCAAGTATGCAATCTTATTCCTATGTTGACTTTACTTTTGTTGCTAGTTAAAATATTCAAAATGCTAAAAACTCCATTTCCGCTCTTAAAATATTGGTTACAGGTCATAGTTGATATGAGGGAGTTTATGAGCAGTCTTCCAAATGTACTGCATCAAAAGGGCATGAACATAATACCAGTAACTCTAGAAGTTGGAGATTACATTTTGTCACCAACGATATGTGTGGAGAGAAAAAGCATACAAGATCTTTTTGGTAGCTTTGCATCAGGTCGTCTTTACCACCAAGTTGAGATGATGTCACGTTACTACCAAATACCTGTTCTTTTAATCGAGTTTTCACAAGACAAAAGTTTCTCATTTCAGGTACATGTGAATCCCTTGAACAGATTATGAAGAGGGATACATGGTTTTCTTATATGTTTGTTGTTGTAATACATTGGTAAATCTTGCAGTCAACAAGTGAGATTAGTGACGATGTCACACCCTATAATATTATATCAAAGATATCTTTGCTCGTTCTACATTTTCCTCGTTTGAGGATTGTGTGGTCCCGTAGCTTGCATGCAACTTCAGAGATATTTGCTTCTTTGAAAATGAATCAAGATGAACCTGATGAAGCTAAGGCTACCAGAGTTGGAGTACCTTCAGAAGAAGGTGTTGTAGAAGACGACGTTCGGTATGCTAAATTTTATTTCCAGCAAAAATGGGTTTAAGGGTTTGGAAACGGGTCAAAACAGGTAACTTTATTACCAGAAACAGGTCGGTTTGGGTTGGGCAAAAACTTTTTTTGTCCAATTTTTATAAAATGGCTCAAAATGGTTAGTTTGTCATTACGTCATCCCGTTAGTGTTTCATTAGGACTTAATTAAATATTTAAGTTGGTGGAAGTAATAAAGAAAATATTGTTCTGGCTATATTTTGTAAAAAACAGTATTAATTTTTAAACATTTTGGTTATTATTACAGAGCTGAGAATTACAATACATCGGCAGTTGAGTTCTTAAGGCGGCTGCCAGGGGTGACCGATTCCAACTACAGAGCCATAATGGATGGTTGCAGCAGTTTGGCCGATCTTGCCCTTCTTCCGGTGGAAAAACTCGCTGAACTAATGGGTGGTCAGAAATCCGCCAAGACTTTGAGGGACTTCCTCGATGCTAAGTATCCCACTTTGTTATAATGTTGCTTTAAAAGGCAAGTGGTATTTTCTCAACCACTGGGTTTGTTGTATTTTAATGGAACAAAAACAAGTTCAGCGTAAACCATCAAGCGAGAGCTGTCATGGGTCTGATTGTCGCTCATGTCATTTGATTTAGGTGTAGTTACTGTTATTTTAAATCATAATTTATGTATGTCATTGATGTCTTCATGTAATGCATCAAATGTTTTTTTTTTTTTTTTTTTTTTTTTTTTTTTGTGTGTGACCATCATCTGCTTTGAGATGTTCGTTGACATGCCTTTCGATACAAAATCTGAGCAAGAACTTAATACTCAAAAAATGAAACACCAGTTTCCTAGTGACCGCGCCATATCCAATCCAGACATGCATTCGCTAAAAAAATCATTTAATAGA
Organism: Chrysanthemum lavandulifolium; assembly: GCA_022545495.1. Classification (NCBI taxonomy): domain Eukaryota; kingdom Viridiplantae; phylum Streptophyta; class Magnoliopsida; order Asterales; family Asteraceae; genus Chrysanthemum; species Chrysanthemum lavandulifolium. Next base: position 20,056,604 of record CM040246.1, read on the forward strand.
ATGCAAGTTACACAAATCGAAATCACATGAGCATATAGACCCAATAGAAGCTTAACAAACATCTACTAAATAAGCATTAACAAATAAGTGCAAGTTATTTATTAGAAAAGTTATTGAATTTGAAAGAGATGAATTCTAACGAACTAAAATGTTAGTGAAATGGAAAGTGAAGAAATTTGTTTGGCTAACAAATAAATGATGGAATTCATAAAGAACGGGATTATTCGAAACTGTAAATCATACTCTTTCTATTCCAAAACGATTGTTTCGGATAAAAATTACACAGTTTAGTAAAATATAATCATTGTTAGTTTTTATTATTTATTTTTTGTTTAATGGTAGTTTATCATTAACTAATTAATTAATGTTTTTTTTAATTGCAATAGTAATTTCAAGTAAATGTAATATGATAAACTTTTTTTCACATATATTTTTAATAAAGAATGATTAATTTAGAAAATGACACTTTGTATATGTGATATCGCTACTTTTAACCCCGGAGTTTATAACATGTGTACTACTAATAATATATTTAAAATATATTTGTTTCTTGTGAACATATATGTTTTATCATTCAAATATTTGAATATTTTAAAAGCTTTATTCGTCATATTTAGAAATGGATTGAAATTCTCTCGTATTCAAATAAACATGAGAGGTTATATTAGCCAATTAAAAATAAAATACATGAAATGAGGGTTTATTTTTTTAGTAAAAGTTAAGGGCTCATTTTTTTGTTTACTCTCACAATATTATCAACATGATCTCTCATGTTTAAAGACAACATGAGAAGATCTCAATCTTTAAAAATATATTTGAATACCTATTAAAACATATTTACTCAATTGGTCATCGAGCTTTTATTGTGACACTAGCTTTAGAATCCGCCGTTGCAGGGTTATTTTTAAAGAAATAGATAAATGAGATGATAATAAAAGTAATAACGTAAATTTGTTAAATTTAAAATATGTGTGAGTCACAATCGATTCTGGCCGTCGCGTTGCAATCTAAAATAGATTATTTCGAACATAAAATGATGTGTGATTTTAATGATCGATTGAGTTCTTAAACCTCATAACATTAAAATAATGAACCATGGTATAATATAACGTGATTACACCAATGATCATCATGATCAACGTGAACGTTGTTCAAAGACCTTAATCTTCTTTATACACGACGTTTGTTGTGGTTTTGAAGAGACACCATCCCGATCACAAACGACAACCTTTAAACCTCTTTTGTTTTAACTCCGGAACATAAATGTATAGTTGTCCATGGGTGAAAACATGGCGTGCGAGGACAAACTAACTTTTGAAAGCTATTGACCTTGACTTTGTTATTTGTCATGGCAAATGAAGCGGTTAAAGAAAATTGTTTCATGACAATCTTAAAACGAATAATTCTAAACCTCGGTATGATAACCTTTTTTTCAAAATTTGTTTCGTTAATGATTTGTGTATAAATAAAAAAATTATTCATTAAGGAATTTTTAAAGAGTTTTTCAAAGTTTTGTCCGTTAATGATTTGTGTAAATTGATAAATAGGATTAACATTTTCGCAAACAATGTTCACATTTGGTGTTGAAATGTTTGGATTTGGTTGAGGATTGTTCGATTCCATATTAAGACATTAGTGTTTTGATCATGAAAATTATGAGTGGTGAATTTTTATTTAAACTATACATAACATTGAACATAAACCTTTACGTGCTTCTTTATAAATAATGTCCATACTACTTTTGGGATATTCTAAATCATTTAATTACTCCTACTACCGTTTCATTCTAGTTAAATATCTTACGCTTATATTCAAAATCACTTAATCACTCCTACAACCCATTTCATTCTGATTAAATATCTTACGCTTATATTCAAAATCACTTAATCACTCCTACAACCTGTTTCATTGCGATTAAACCTCTTACGCTTATATTAAAATCACCTAATTACTCCTACAACCCGTTTCATTTTAGGTGTTTACCATCTCCTACAACCCGTTTCATTCTGATTAAATATCTTACGCTTATATTCTAAATCATTTAATCACTCCTACAACTGTTTCATTCTGAGATAAATATCTTACACTTATAATGTATATACCTTTTGAACATTGATCATAATCCTTGAAGTGCGTCTATGTAGACAACGTTTGTAGTAGTTTCGAGATATTTTAGTTTAAGTTAACATGTAACTCACTAAGAGGATTTGAGATTCTTTTACTTTAATATTAACTATGATGTCTTCTTTTACATTTATCATGTACTTAATTATGATGTCACAATATTATCAACATGATCTCTCATGTTTAAAGACAACATGAGAAGATCTCAATCTTTAAAAAATATATTTGAATACCTATTAAAACATATTTACTCAATTGGTCATCGAGCTTTTATTGACGACATGAGTATCACCCATTTCAATTTTTTTGACTAAAACATGTTTACCTTATTCTAATCATTAAAATATATAACACGCAGTTTAAGATATGAATCAAATTATGTTTAAAATTTTAGTTTAATATACATGATTTTCGTAATAATTTTATCCACATGTAAGTCCATAAACTTAAATTTAAGATAAGATTCTTTTATAAAGTTTAGAGCCTAAATGTAATTTTATTGACCAATCCGAATATAGCATTATTTTACGATTAACCCTTAAAGATGTAAAATGTTTTTTTTTTCATCACTCGTATTTTATTCATTTTTATCTTACACCTGAATATAGAAACAAAATTATTGTAAGGCTCACCACAATGGTAAGGTCGACCCAAAAGGTTGTGTGAGGTTGAGGGTCGGTTGCCCCATTGTGGGTGTTGGGTTGCACTCGGTCGGTTGCCCCAATATGGACGAACTAGGTTGCGTGACCAACCGAGTTCTAAATCAGAAAAGTGACCCGTTTGGATTAAAAAAAAAAAACAAAAACAAAAAAACTTTACCACTTTTTACACATTATAAATACCAACCTCAAAAACATTTTTAAACACACAATTTCAAACACAATTCTCTCAACACAAAATTATTATAGCTTGTCGTCGTCCCCATTCCGTTGAAGATATGCAAATATGCGTTAAAAAACAATGCGAAGAAAGCGATGAGGCTCAAAAGCTATTATAGGCGTTATCGTTGTTTGATCGAGCAGAGGCGGAGAAGCAGCGTATGAGAGAAAAATATACGATTTGCAGCGAAATTACGCACGAAAGCGTGATCGGAAAATTTTGACGGATGAAGCCCACAAAGGCGACAACATTGGCGACATGTTGTGGGGGTGTGTTCAACAAATCTGAACAACAATGACACCAAAATCAATTGGAGCTATCGGGAGAACAAAACCGATGGTGTAGATGCATCAAGTTCGCCTGCTAGATTTGTTGAGCAACCTCTGCTAGACGAGGAACGTTTGGCTTAAATCGAGGAATTTGATGGTTATCGGTCTCATTCGTATGATTCTGCATGCAGGGAGCATTCAGATTAGGATATTTTAGTTCGTATGTTTATTGTATGATTTATATAATATTTTTATTATTAATGAAGTTTAATTTGGTTGTTAAAAATATTTGAAAAAAAAAATTAATTAGGTCATCACTGTGGCAACTAGGTCGTCGTCAGGTTATCGAAGAGAAAGGCGATGTGTCGGGGGTCGACTAGATGCCACCACTGCTATCGGCCTGATGTTTATTATGTCACCTTCAATTTTGAATTTAATTAACCAGTGACAAAACTTTATTTTATAGGGCAAATTGCATAAAAAGGTATCCATCTTATATCCAATTTCAATTAAAGGTACTACTCTTTTTTTTTTTCTCAATTTAAGGTACCCGACTTTTTTTTTGGGCCGATTTAGGTTTTTAATAACTTCCGTTAACTAATTCGTTAGTAAATTACATGTTTGGTCCGTGAGTTTGTATAAGCATTTCATGTTTAGTCTATTTTTGTCCGTTTTCATACGTTTTCGTCCGTTTTTATATGTTTCGTCCGTTTTTGTACATTTTAATCTATTTTTGCATGTTTTCGTCCGTTTCCACATTTTCGTCCGTTTTGCACGTTTAGTCTCTTTTTGCGTTTACATCATTTTACGTTTTAGTCCGTTTTACGTTTGATCTGTTTAACACTTTTCGTCCGTTTTGCACGTTTCTTCGTTTTACGTTTCGTCCGTTTGCACGTTTGGTCCGTTTTGCGTTTCGGTCCGTTTTACGTTTCGACAATTTTACAAATTTTCGTCCGTTTTGCGTTTTTGTCCGTTTGTACGTTTCCGTTTTCACACATTTTAGTCCGTTTTGCGTTTTAGGTGTGTTTTACGTTTCGTCTTTTTGAGCGTTTACATACGTTTCACGCCTTTAGTCCGTTGTTGACGTTTTAGTCCGTTTTACACGTTTCGTCTTTTGAGCGTTTACATGCGTTTTGCGTTTTCGTCGCGTTTTAGGCGAACCGAAACGCGCAAAAGCGGACGAAACGCAAAATGAACGAAATGTGCAAAACGCACGAAAACGGCAAATACGCATCTGACAGCGTAAAACAGAAAACGTGCAAAACGGCGGCGATGCTAAAATGGACAAAATGTGTAAAACAAATGAAAACGTGCAAAAGACGGCATGCAAAACGGACGGTAAAACAAACGAAACGACAAAAGCGGACGAAACATGTAAAACAGACGAATGTAAAGCGGACGAAAACGTGCAAAATCTGATTTAAGCGTGAGCGTGCAAAACAAACCGGCGTGTAAAGCGAGATGGCGTGTAAAGCGGACAAAACGTGTAAAATAGGTAAACATGCAAAAACATACGAAAACATGCAAAAATAGATGAAAATGTGTAAAAACGGACGAAAACGTACAATAACATACGAAAACGTCCAAACACGGACGAATACGTATAAAAACAGACAAAAGCGTATGCAAGCGTATGAAAACGGAAAAGAATATACCAAACATGAAATGTCTATACAAATTCAAGGACCAAGCATGTAATTTACTAACGAAATGGTTAACGGACGTTAGAAAAAAACTAAATCTACCTAAAAAAAAGTCGATCACGTTAAATTGAAGAAAAAAAGAGTAGTACCTTTAATTAAAATTGGAAATAAGATGGATATTTTTTATGCAATTTACCCTATTTTATAATTAAGTTTTTCTATTGATCGAATTAAAATGGTCAATTTCAATTTTAGGTTTTCTCTTCAACATAAAAGATATATGTTTAAATTATAAACTTTTTCTAGCCAGACACATACAAACAGTGGTGGAGATAAAGGGGGTCAAAAGGGGCATGTGCTTTTTTGCGAAAAAAATTGTAGTGAAAATTTTCTAAAATATTTGGCTTTTTTTTGATAATTTGCCCCTTTAAGAATCAATTTGTAGTTTAATTTATAAATTTATTAAAATGTATCCTCTCAATGAAAACTTTCTGGCTCGGCTCTGCATACAAATATGTCACATAACAAAATTCATTTAAAGTTTAATCAAATTTCAAATTTTACGAATTTGAATACCTTTATAATATTTAAGCTTATACCCAACACTCATAACGCACATCTTACATCTACAACTTATAAGAGCACCCGCAATGGGTCAAATTGATAAAAGATTTTCCCTATTCTACAAAGTCTTATAGTAGTGTTTTCTTTATCGTGATAGGCTTTTCAAAGTTTTTTATAAAACGACAAACATCGTCTTTTCAAAGCTTTAGTTAATACATATCTTGTCGTTAAATCTTGAGTCGTTGAAAACTTAGAGAATTGTGGATGATTTAACAACAACTGTAGCCATTAATTATCTTGTATGAGAAAAAAGAATTACAAAAACACATATACATTTTGCAGCCTGTTTATTTCATTAATCGATAAGCAACATAAGAAAATAGTAAAACTCATTTAATTTTCAAGATAAATTTGTATTAGTTAAATTATCAAAGTTTATAACCATCATAAACTATCACAAGGGAATTCACATTCGCAGGTATAAAAATTCTTGCAATGTCCGGTGGCTTGTTTTCCGATATAATAGTCGCAATTGGTTTGACATGTTTCATCCAGGTAGCAGAATAACAGTGAGTACTCCTTATAGCACTTTGGGACATCATCTGCCTTTGATACCTCGCATCCTGCATTCATACAAAGAACAACTTAAAACTATTAATATCAAAGCTACATTATGTATAACTTATGTGCACGATTATATGTAAATTCTCCTAAGAATTCTGGCTCGACTTGATAAAGATATGTAAGTTCATATTTAGCTTTACGTATTACCAAGTTAAGATGAAAGTAGCTAGGATAAGATACATACCTAAGGCAAGGAAGCTCACGAGCACACATATGACTAAAACAAAAATGTTCTTCATGGTTAATTTGTGCGGCTTTCAAAATGAATATATTTGATCAAGGATTATATGGACACCCAAGTCATTAATGTTATTTATTGCTTGAAACATACAAGGACAATAAAAAATAAATACATATCTATCCATGCTCAATATTAACGCAATTCTGTTACGGAGTACATCCAAGTTTTAAGTTTTTAATAAGCGAAAATCCTTACGTAGTGTTTGGTACGGCATAATAAAAGTAAGAATAGAAAAGATCATTACGATAGAAAGAAAAAATTATGTTTGTGTACAATTGTAGAATGCAATGACTTATTACATGAATCACCCATTACATTAAAAATCACTAATTTCATTTATTAGGGTTCAATTTTTTTTTTAATTATTTTTTTTTCATTACATCTTGGAATGAAATTATAAGACTAAAATACTGCGGTTGGTCCCTAAACTTGGGCGAGGATCGCGATGGGACGAAACAGGCATAATCATCGCCACGGGTCCAAGCAAGTAGAATTAAATGCCAAATCGGTCCTTTGACCAATTCTCGTTAGTCAAAGTCATTAAGGTTAGGGTGTGCTTTGCATATGAGGGTAAACTCGTCATTTCATTTTTTGCTCTATTTTATTTCATCTTCATCTTCCTCATAATTTAAACTCGATTCCCGTGACCTTAAACCCGTAATCCATGACCTTGTAGGACAATCATCATATATTGGTGGTAGTATGAGTGTGTAAGTTTGCATTTATGAAAACAATCATCATATTCACTAAAATTGTTCGAAACTAAAATTGGCTTGTATTCAGGACCTTTGGCCCAAAGCTATAAAATTATATTATGCATGCCTTGATGACAGGGACAACAAACCACCAAAGTTTCTATAACTAATGAGATGGCAACTAGCAAGTCTTAGACTCTTAGCATGTCACATGGGACAACATTTACTAAAAAATTATATTCTCTTTAATGAAATGTTTATTACCACAAAAAAGAGACATCTACACCATCGACTTGTAATTCTTCCAATACTCCTCTCCTTGAGCGTCATTGGCAATCGACAAGCAATATCAAGATGAAGCAAACACTTCAAGATATGTAAGATATCTTTGAAACGATTAGAAAATAACTAACATACTAGATCATGTGAAGGAAATTGTTCCTCACAATATGAAGGATAAATGCACAAAATGAGCATACACAAACACAAAGAGTACATCTCGGCAACATTGGAAATAAAACCACAACTTGAAACACATAACTAGTTCTTGTGTAAGCTCTTTAGCATAACTAGTGTGCATATTGCATACCTTGGACATTAGCCTTGCATTTAATCCTAAACGAGCTGCACAAGTTAGGGCATTTCTGCATTGCCTCCTCCTTGAACCTACAAACAAATTTTGTGAATGATTAAGGATTTATGGTTAACTTTACACCAAGAGCAACTTTTAAATTCAATAGTTTGATAAACTTCTATAACCAAGATGCGAGAGTTGGAATGGAGTGCAAATATGATGGATAAAAGTTCCTTAAACTTATCGACAACAGGAAGTTAGCCATTCTTTTAATTAGAGACTAAACTTTCACTAAACATAACCAAATTTGAAATGAATTAGCAAGCAAAAGATGCAAACTAGAAAACCACCCTTCACCAATACATGGAACATAAAATGAAATATCCTAACCATTTCTTCAAAGGTAAGAAACAAAAGTTTTTTTTTTTTTTTTTTTTTTGATAAGTTGATATATTGCCTAATGAAAACTCAAACAGTGTTTATGAAAGAAAAGAAGAAAACAACATGATTGCATAGAGCTTAAGTGATTATGAATAACTTTTTAAGTGTATATTATTATTTCTTGCATTTGCTGTTGAGTTCTAAAAAGATATTTATTGTATGACTTAAGAAAAAGAATTCACTTTATTTTAACATGTTTATAGCAATATCCATTCAATTATTTGTTTTCATAAATGCAAACTTACACACTCATACTACCACCAATATATGACAGATTGTCCTACAAGGGTCGCCGGATTCTGGGTTTAAGGTCGTAGGAATCGGGTTTGCCTATGAGGAAGATGAAGATGAAATAAAATAGAGCAAAAAATGAAATGACGAGTTTACCCTCATGTGCAAGGCACACCCTAACCTTAATGAGACTTTGACTAACAGAGAATTGGTCAAAGGACCGATTTGGCATTTAATTGCTCTTGTTTGGACCCGTGGCGATGATTATGCCGGTTTCGTCCCATCGCGATCCTCGGCAACAAGTTTAGGGACCAACGGTGTATTTTAGTCAAATTATAATTACATAAAATCCCTTATTAACTACCTACCAAACAAAAAAAAGTATATCATCAAAAGGCTATTTTAGTATTTTTACTATGGATTCCATTCCGATCTATGATAACAACCAAACAAAATTATAATTGTAATGCGTCATTCCATTACTTCATTTATTTCATTACGACATTTATTCCATTCCGTCGCTAATTATGTAGGAGTACTGATTAAAGAAAAAAATAATTAACAGAATAATATTTTATAATGAGGAGGATTGCCGCTGACGTTACACAGGGGATTTTTATCAACTCCCGAGTATATGTTGATACATTAGGTTAAAAACTAAATACAATATTAATGTGATATAATACTAGTTTTAGAATTTGTGCACGGGATTTAAACATCTATTATAGCGGGTAATAATATTTCAATAACCTTGTTTTAAAGTCAAATATGTAACAATTTATAAATTCATTGTTTTGTATGTTTAAAATTTTTTATAAAATTATATTATATTTTATTACTTATATAGTTATAATACTAAAGACGCCGCACAACTTTTACATAATTTTTATCATTACGTGTTAATATCAATTAATATTTTGTATATATTTTTGTCATACGAAGGATTTGACTTTGTTCAATTGGCATGAGTTTAGGTTGATATCGTTTATGTTTAACAATTGATATCATTTTCTAGACATTATGTGTGTTTAGTAGCACATAATGTGTCTTTGCTATATGTAGAATCTCTCAATCCCGTCTAATTAATTTCATATCACAGTAACGTGTGAGGTTGTGCATTCATTTTAATATTTATATTTCTATGAATAATAGTTTAAGCTAATTTTCAAAACCGTGCACATGTTAAAATTATAAAGAGGAATAGCGCGAATCATTATCGTACATGGAGAGTTTAAAAAGACTTTTCCAAATATCCTTGTGTATTCATATTTATAAATAACAGCACGTTTTATTTTATTTTATTATTTTTTTAATATAAAGTATAAGAGGTATAAAATCCAGATAGTATTTATTAAGTTTATAAAATTATTAAGAAAAATATGAAACTGATTAATATACTTAAGTCCATATACTTTATTTAAAATTTAACAACTAAAGTTTTATTAATTACCATTCTTTTTTCAAGTTTTCATTTTACAAAATCGAAACATATATTTTTATGCATATTTATTTTGCTGGATGGAATTTGGATAAGTTTGACAAAACTGAATCAAATTTGGACTTTTATTGACTATAAGAATATTCAATTTTGCTACATAAACAAAATGGTGCACTCTCGTTAGTCCAATTGATTTTTTCAACATTCTCTTGTCACTTATTGAAAATCTCTAGTTATATAAGAGATAATGTAACACAATATTAATATTTCACATATTATAACATTCACTTTTATTGACTATAAGAATATTCAATTTTGCTACATAAACAAAATGGTGCACTCTCGTTAGTCCAATTGATTTTTTCAACATTCTCTTGTCACTTATTGAAAATCTCTAGTTATATAAGAGATAATGTAACACAATATTAATATTTCACATATTATAACATACTGTTTAGCACAAATAATATATACTTTTTTTTATAATATATACTTATCATTTTAATCATATATATAACACATCACTCGTAAAAAACAATATTTTATAAGCAAATTAATGCTTTAATTAATTGTTGTCAAGTTTTCATTTCGGTTTAATTAAATATTTTTATATGTTTTTGATACATTTTAAAATTATTTTTGAGTTGAGTTATTACAATTACATTCTAATTATTTTACGTTGTATGCCTAAATATTATTACGTAACACTTAACAAAAGTATCACAACAATAATTATTTGCCATTAAAAAACTTTGTCGTTATGCACGACTATTTGTACAGTGTAAAGTGAAATTCGTATGTAACTTTATCTGGAGTAATTACGAAGTAGATAAAAAGGAATTAGAATAAGCAAATTTAACTGGAAAGGAAGCTCAAGAGTCGCGATCACACATATGACCAAAATGGAAATGTTCTTCATGGTTGATTTGTGGGTTTTTGAAAATGAATACATTTAATCAAGAAAATTTGAATCTATAAAAAAATAAGCCATCAGTGCCATTCATTGCATGTATTGAAGAAAAAACCAAAATAACATGAAGTAAAGTCTAATTTGTTTTCTTTTGACAAATTTTGTCCACCTAACTATAATTTATGTGACATGAATTACGCATTTTCATAATTGATTGATACACTCAATTTTTTTTTTTTTTTTTTCATTACATCTTGGAATGAAATTATAATTACATAAAAGCCCTTATTAACTACCTACCAAACAAAAAAGTATATCATCAAAAGGCTATTTTAGTATATTTACTATGGATTCCATTCCGATCTATGATAACAACCAAACAAAATTATAATTGTAATCGTCATTCCATTACTTCATTTATTTCATTCGACATTCATTCCATTCCGTCTCTAATTATGTTTGAGTCTTGATTAAAGAAAAATAATTAACGAATAATAATTTATAATGAGGAGGATTGCACCGATGTTACATGGGATTTTTATCAACTCCCGAGTATATGTTGATACATTAGGTTAAAACTAAATACAATATTAATGTGATATAATACTAGTTTTAGAATTTGTGCCGGATTTAAACATCTATTATAGCGGGTAATAATATTTGAATAACCTTGTTTTAAAGTCAAATATGTAACAATTTATAAATTCATTGTTTTGTATGTTTAAATTTTTTTATAAAATTATATTAAATTTTTATTACTTATATAGTTATAATACTCGTACGCGCACAACTTTTTACATAATTTTTATCATTACGTGTTAATATCAATTAATATTTTGTATATATTTTTGTCGCACGAAGGATTTGACTTTGTTAAATTGGCATGAGTTTAGGTTGATATCGTTTATGTTTAACAATTGATATCATTTTCTAGACATTATGTGTGTTTAGTAGCACATAATGTGTCTTTGCTATATGTAGAATCTCTCAATCCCGTCTAATTAATTTCATATCACAGTAACGTGTGAGGTTGTGCATTCATTTTAATATTTATATTTCTATGAATAATAGTTTAAGCTAATTTTCAAAACCGTGCACGGGTTAAAATTATAAAGAGGAATAGCGCAAATCGTTATCGAACATGGAGAGTTAAAAAAGACTTTTCCAAATATCCTTAGTTAATCTCATAAAGATGAATAAAATGAGTCGTTCGTATATGTATGATATTGTGTATTCATATTTATAAATAACAGCACGTTTTATTTTATTTTACTATTTTTTAATATAAATTATAAGGGGTATAAAATCCAGAGAGTATTTATTAAATTTATAAAATTATTAAGAAAAATATGAAACTGATTAATATACTTAAGTCCATATACTTTATTTAAAATTTAACAACTAAAGTTTTATTAATTACCATTCTTTTTTTAAGTTTTCATTTTACAAAATCGACACATATATTTTTATACTTATTTATTTTTCTGGATGGAATTTAGATAAGTTCGACAAAACTGAATCAAATTTGGACTTTTATTGACTATAAGAATATTCAATTTTGCCACATAAACAAAATGGTGCACTCTCGTTAGTCCAATTGATTTTTTCAACATTCTCTTGTCACTTATTGAAAATCTCTAGTTATATAAGAGATAATGTAACACAATATTAATATTTTACATATTATAACATACTGTTTAGCAAAAATAATATATAATTTTTTTCATAATATATACTTATCATTTTAATCATATATATAACACATCACTCGTAAAAAAAATAATATTTTATAAGCAAATTAATGGTTTAATTAATTGTTGTCAAGTTTTCATTTCAGTTTAATTAAATATTTTTATATGTTTTTTGATACATTTTAAAATTATTTTTGAGTTGAGTTATTAAAATTACATTTTAATTATTTTACGTTGTATGCCTAAATATTATTACGTAACACTTAACAAAAGTATCACAACAATAATTATTTCACATTAAAAAACTTTGTCGTTATGCACAACTATTTGTATAGTGTAAAGTGAAATTCGTATGTAACTTTATCTGGAGTAAAGTGAAAAACTTTGTCGTTATGCACAACTATTTTACGTTGTATGCCTAAATATTATTACGTAACACTTAACAAAAGTATCACAACAATAATTATTTCACATTAAAAAACTTTGTCGTTATGCACAACTATTTGTATAGTGTAAAGTGAAATTAGTATGTAACTTTATCGGAGTAATTAAGTAGATAAGAAGGAATTAGAATAAGCAAATTTACCTGGAAAGGAAGCTCAAGAGTCGCGATCACACATATGACCAAAATGGAAATGTTCTTCATGGTTGATTTGTGGGTTTTTGAAAATGAATACATTTAATCAAGAAAATTTGAATCTATAAAAAATAAGCCATCAGTGCCATTCATTGCATGTATTGAAGAAAAAACCAAAATAACATGAAGTAAAGTCTAATTTGTTTTCTTTTGACAAATCCACCTAACTATAATTTATGTGAGATGAATTACGCATTTTCATAATTGATTGATACACTCAATTTTTTTTTTCATTTCATTATATCTTGGAATGAAATTATAATTACATAAAATCCTTATTAACTACCTACCAAACAAAAAAAGTATATCATCAAAAGGCTATTTTAGTATTATTACTATGGATTCCATTCCGATCTATAATAACAACCAAACAAAATTATAATTGTAATCGTCATTCAATTACTTCATTTATTCATTCGACATTCATTCCATTCCGTCGCTAATTATGTTTGAGTCTTGATTAAAGAAACAATAATTAATGTAATAATGTTTTATAATGAGGAGGATTGTCACGACGACGTTGTGGGATTTTTATCAACTCCGAGAATATGTTGATTCATTAGGTTAAAAATAAATACAATATTAATGTGATATAATACTAGTTTTAGAATTTGTGCACGGGATTTAAACATCTATTATAGCGGGTAATAATATTTGAATAACCTTGTTTTAAAGTCAAATGTGTAACAATTTATAAATTCATTGTTTTGTATGTTTAAATTTTTTTATAAAATTGTATTAAATTTTTATTACCTATATAGTTATAATAGTCGTACGCGCACAACTTTTTACATAATTTTTATCATTACGTGTTAATATCAATTAATATTTTGTATATATTTTTGTCGCACGAAGGATTTGACTTTGTTTAATTGGCATGAGTTTAGGTTGATATCGTTTATGTTTAACAATTGATATCATTTTCTAGACATTATGTGTGTTTAGTAGCACATAATGTGTCTTTGCTATATGTAGAATCTCTCAATCCCGTCTAATTAATTTCATATCACAGTAACGTGTGAGGTTGTGCATTCATTTTAATATTTATATTTCTATGAATAATAGTTTAAGCTAATTTTCAAAACCGTGCACGGGTTAAAATTATAAAGAGGAATAGCGCGAATTGTTATCAAACATGGAGAGTTAAAAAAGACTTTTCCAAATATCCTTAGTCAATCTCATAAAGATGAATAAAATGAGTCGTTCGTATATGTATGATATTGTGTATTTATATTTATAAATAACAACACGTTTTATTTTATTTTATTATTTTTTTAATATAAAGTATAAGGGGTATAAAATCCAGAGAGTATTTATTAAATTTATAAAATTATTAAGAAAAATATGAAACTGATTAATATACTTAAGTCCATATACTTTATTTAAAATTTAACAACTAAAGTTTTATTAATTACCATTATTTTTTCAAGTTTTCATTTTACAAAATCGACACATATATTTTTATACATATTTATTTTGCTGGATGGAATTTGGATAAGTTCGACAAAACTGAATCAAATTTGGACTTTTATTGACTATAAGAATATTCAATTTTGCCACATACACAAAATGGTGCACTCTCGTTAGTCCAATTGATTTTTTCAACATTCTCTTGTGCCTTATTGAAAAGCTCTAGTTATATAAGAGATAATGTAACACAATATTAATATTTCACATATTATAACATACTGTTTAGCACACATAATATATACTTTTTTTCATAATATGTACTTATCATTTTAATCATATATATAACACATCACCGTAAAAACAATATTTTATAAGCAAATTAATGCATTAATTAATTTTGTCAAGTTTTCATTTCAGTTTAATTAAATTTTTTATATGTTTTTGATACATTTTAAAATTATTTTGAGTTGAGTTATTACAATTACATTCTAATTATTTTACGTTGTATGCCTAAATATTATTACGTAACACTTAACAAAAGTATCACAACAATAATTATTTGCCATTAAAAAACTTTTTTCGTTATGCACGACTATTTGTACAGTGTAAAGTGAAATTCGTATGTAACTTTATCTGGAGTAATTTCGAAGGATGTAGGATCTTAATATTTATTGTGTTGATGATTCGAGTGGTCTTGGATGATGAAAATACATGTTTGCCATAGTTAGAGGGAAAGAGATGAGAGGGAGTTTCTTGCTAGAGACTTGGTTCACAAAATATGGAATGTTAGATTGAAAAGCTCCACCCCTTCCATGGATGGAAGGGGTATTTATAGTTACAATGAAACCGTCCTCCTATCGGACTGTGGATCAGGGATACAGTGGGTAAAGACCCGTCCTTCCTCCACGGTGTTGCTCTAAACTAAACTACGCTACAAACTAACTAATTAACTACTAAATAACGTAAATAACTACAAGTCTACGAGCTAACTTATGCTAGACTATAATTGGGGTGACCGACACTTTAACATGGAATTTCCAATTCCTAACAATCTCCCCCTAAGGGAGGTCACCTCATGAAATACATTTTGCATCCTAGCATTCTATTCATGACTTTGTTCTTGAGCTCGTAGACTTCAATTCTTCAATTCCGATCTTTGTGCTTTAGTAGCGATTCTTCAAAGTCCGATTACTTTGTACTTTAAGTGGAGGCCTTTAAGCGATCCACATCTTTGATGATCTTGAGCTTTCTTTGAGATCATCGACCACAAGAAATCTCGGATTACCCTTTATTGTGTTACCATCATGTGAAATTGTGACTTACGGACCGACATGCTCACACTTTTCGAATCATGACATCTTTCCATCGTAGTAGCGGAAGCTTTCTTGGTTCATGATATTTGCGACAACGTAGCGAAGCATAGTTATAAAATATCGAGCCGAGTTATGTAGATATGCACTAGTCATGATTTCTTCAATTAAGTGTGGATCTTTGTGAGCATGCGGCTTTGGATTGAATCCTCGATTCGATCACCGCAACCGTCAAATGTACCGCAAACAACAGTTAGCAATAAAACACACGAAAGTGTCTTTGATCACTTCGTTGAATTGAGGTACACGCCCACGGTTCCCGGTGATCGATATAAGTCACGCATGTGATCGGTATAATTCAAGAATCTCCTTGATGTGGTTTCGCAATTGTTCTAGTTGTTCTCAAACCGAACGTCTCAAAGAAGACAACACGGAGTGAGTGAACCAATAATTGAGATTCATCGATTGATGAAAAATTGATTTGAAAACAATCGCGTATTGCTTAGAAGAAAGAGTTTTGCAATCTGACGAAGGTTTTATGAGAAAGATCAATTTTCAATCATAAATACTTTTGTATATGAAAATAGTACACATTCGATGTGCTAGAGAAAGAAGAGATTTACACATCGAACGGTTTTCCAAAAGTATTTTTCAATCGAGATACTTTTGTGTTTGAAAATGAATACACATTCGATGTGCTAGAGAAAAGAAGATATGCACATCGAACGGTTTTTCCAAAAGCATTCGTCAATTCATTTCCTGGACCAAGGTTTATTCACGAATGAATCGCCCCATCATTTCTATCCAGTTGTCACAAGCTTGATCTTACGAGAAGATCTCACATGTTACCCACCAAGATCTTGTTTGATGTTGGCTCTAAAAGGATTTCCATCTTCATTGTAAATATTTAACATATCACTCGGATGTTCTGGCAATATCACAAGGATAATGAGTAGGACTCTCAATATATATACTTACTTTCCACATTGTGTGAAACAGCAAGTCTTCATTATTTTTGTGTCCTAATGAGATATTGTGGATGATCTCTTGGCTCTAGACTCAATAGTGCACATTTGGTTCCTCTGCCGGAGACTAGGGAGAAGGTCTCCTTCTTCAATATCAAGAATCTCTAAGAGAAGGTCGATAGATAATGTAGGTTCCCCGTGAGAATGAAACAAGCCCTTTTAAGAGGAACTTGAGTAGCTTGGGAAGTTTAGTGCAGTGCGTCACTGGGTCCATGATGTAAAACCCTAAAAATACGAAAAATGTTAAAAGACTATTTTACCCTTAAAATAGTCAAAATCCTAAAATACGTAAAATACGTAACGTTCATTAAATGAGATTAAAACCTAACTTATAAATAAGCATAAGACCTAACGTGCCAAATAGATAATCAACATTTGCCACGATAAAATAAAAGCCACGATTATTAAAATTTAATGAGTCGACTAGCACGAAGAAAATATTAAACCACTTATGCAATGTTTCGGCCAAACCCAAGTTTTCGGCCCATGCTCTCTTTTCTTGTGAACCGATTACCATCACAGCCCATGGGTCGGTTTCTTGTAAGCAGATTCTCACCCAAACCCACAAGGATCGACATGTATATATACATCACAATATCTCCATATGAAAACCCTAGTCTCAAAAAGGTCACGGCACAAAGATTTCTGGTTTTCTTTTCTTTCCATTCTTCTTGATCTTTTGGTGTTTGTGTGATCTTTGTTCGAGCAAATGCTAAGGTAATCGACTTTGTTCGTCTCAACCTTTTCTACATACAACTTATAAACACGTGAACCTGTAAGACAAGATAATAAATCATGCGTTAGAGTCTTATGTAAATCTGTGACCATATCGCATATGTATACGTATTTGTTGTTTGCATGCGAATTCAGAAAACTCATAAACAAGTATCGAACATGTAACATTAACCGCAAATAATCATGAACATGTAACTTAATCGTAAATAAATTTGAGCATGGGACTAGTTAGTCGTGTTAATAAGCTACGTGTTGAAACAATACACCTCACATGTAATTACTGTTGTGATTTGGTTAGGTGTCGATGTGCATGCATGAGCTGCCCTTGTCGAAAACCTTGTCGAAACAGCCTTGATGATGTCGAGTTGGAATGTAGGTTAGCATTAGGTCGACTTGAGTAAATGGTTAAGTGTTTGTGTGTCGAATGGTGTGTAAGTCAGAAACAACATGATTATAAGCTGTAATTTTTCCATTGTGTTTGGTGTTGGGTCGAAGCAAGGGAAAAGGGTCAAGTTGGGTCTCGTTAACCTAATGTAAATGAGTTGACATGGTGTGGTGGTTTGGGTAAATGCATGCAAGAGTTTGATTCTTTTTCTTCGGTTTTCACAAGTCACAGGCCAAGAGATGGGTCATTAAAATTGTAGCACGTGAGTCAATTTAACACTCGTTAATATGATACTAAAAGTTTGGGAAAACCCTAGGTCATAATTAGGGTCGATTAGGGTTAAGCTAGGTGTGTTGATTCGTTATTTCATGTGAAAATAGTAAGTTTTGAGGTCATTAATAAGCTGTTGATTTAACGATATAACGAGCTAGTATTAAGGGTGTTGTAAACATGCGTGAGTTATGATTTTATGCAAGGAGTCAAATATCATGAGTTAAAGTATTGCATGCATGGTCTCATTAAGGTGGTGTTCGAACAATGTTACGTGTGAGTCTTGGTTAATCATGTAAGTTATGAAGGCTTGTGTAAACTATTTTGAAAGAAAGTCCTAAAATCCGTTCTTGACATTTATAAACCCTATACTTTGAAAGATGATCATATAAGCCTCAAATAAGATATTTATCATATTAAACCCTTAAGTTTACCATTTATCATTTGTAACACAAAAGTTTGGCTAATTAATGATTAAGACTCTAAAATGTCGTAATTCGTCAAATCACTAAGAATAAGAATATACTTACAACTCTAAGAGTGTGAATGCGATAAATCCGTTATAACTTAATGATGCTAACAAGTATTAAATAAATCATAATCCGTGTAGATTCGTTGAAGGAGACGCGACGTTATATCTTCGTGATTCACTCATTCGTTTGCTTTTCTCTCATTTGCTTTAAGGTACAGATATTCTGACCTTTTCAGTAAAGGTTTCTCATGATTTTCTTTCTTTGGCCTTTCTCTTATGCTTATTAGGGTTTCCTATGCCATTGCTATGAACCCTTTCTGATTGTTTGATCTGTTGCTTGTTTGAAACACCTGTTTTATTGAATCATGCAATATCTGACTTGAACGTTATGTTAGAAAGACTTTGATATGCACATTTGTTGAATCTTGCTATATTTGATTATGAACTTCTAAATTGTGAACATTTGGTTATGAAATTCTGATTATGAAAGTATGATATGTGACTACGACATAAACTTCTGACTACTGAACCTTTGAACATGAACCTTATGATATGAATTATCTGATATGTTAACTGTTGACCTTTGTGCTTGATTATGATCTGTTTTATTTATGATAATCTGTTTGACCTAAGTTAGTTTGACACCTGAGCCACTATTTCACTAGTCATGGGGTTCCATGTCCGTGTCGATGATGCACCTCGACATGACTCTAGGGCGATAGAGTGATGTTCGCCACGTCCCTTTCATTATCTGTTTATTGATAGTATGGCCACTATCCGTCATTGGGCGTATGGATGCATCCTAGATCCGATCGTTATTTGATATATTATCGGTGAACGATGTCGTATGTAATACGCGTCTTCATAAAATTCGGGAGCTAGCTACTCAATTATTTTCCGAGGTTACTTTCAATAAGTAGTTACTTCGATATGATAAGTTCGGGCTCGTGGTAGTTAACTAAATCCTTATCTGTTATGTCTGTGTTAAGTATTCTGTTTATGATTCGGTATTTTCAAGTGTTTATATTTATGTATTAGGTTTATTATATGTTATTGTATGTGTTTATGCTCTTATATGATTATGTAACTACCGTATGCCATGCTAGGATATGATTAATATGTTTAAATATGATTTGTATGTTGTCATCGGATGTTATGTTAGTTTATCGTTATGTGAATTCGTTGATCTGTGAGATGAATGTGCTAGTGTGAAATTGAGTATCTTGAAAGTTTAGTATGTATGATTGTTCAGTTAACTTTGTAAACTTTGCCTATTCGTTAGTTATCTGTCTGCTTATGGTTGATCTGCTATGTTTAGACTTTGCTTATATTAAGGTTTGATCTGGCAAATGGTTTAATTATGATATCTGTTTTGATAATTTGCTAATTGCTATGCTATGTCTTTTGCTTATTTAGTTATAGTTTTCCTACTATGTTTTCTATTTGCATGTGTGACCGCCATGATTTGTTGCTATTTCATTGCTACAATATTGGATTAAGTGTGTTAAATGTAGATTAATTGACTTGTATGAATGCCATGTTTACTTTCTAGAAATTGTTTCGTTAGTCTTTAGACTTTTCGCTGGCTTGTATGTACTCTATTTTCTTGATGTGTTTGTGTTTGTGTTATTAGTGTACTATGTGTTGTTCTTATCGCCATTTGTTTCTTTCGGATTGTATATTTGTGCTTCCGTGAATCCTCAATGATTCGTCATTCTCATTTCGTTGTGATTTCGTTATTTGTATCTTTGTTCTGCTTTTAGCTTTTGTTTTGTTATATCATTCACCGGGCTTTGTAAGCTCACCGCATTTTCTTTTCTGCGGCGGTATTAAGCATTCAAGATGAGCTTATGGGATAGGCGATCCGGGTTGAGAGTAGAGTGAGAGCAAGATTTGAAAATAGGGATCTTAGATTTATTTTGATTATTAAGTTATTTATATTTTCTTTTGTAAGTTTTGTAAAGGCTTCGCTATTGTATAGTACTTAAGGTTACGATATGAAACCGTATTTGTGATATCTTTACCCTTGTCGGGTTGGGCGTTACATGACGTCTTGTATTCAATAACAGATGTTACCTTAGTAAACACTAGTAGCATATGTATTGAACCCGATTCACGCCCTAAGGTTGAATTAATGGAGGGCTATTTTTTCACCCTTTTCATATTCATTTCTTTTCATTCTTCAACCCCTTGATGCTTACCGAGACTTCATAACTAGAACCTTGTTGGGTTTATTCCAAGACTAGCTCGTCGGTCCGCACTCTTCCCATATCTCACTTTTCTCCTTTTTTCATCATACCCAAGGACTCTACACTATCTAGTGGATTGTCCTGGGTAGATCCTCCGGCTCTGGCGGGATCGTGGGAACTAATACCTAGCCTCACCAATCTTATAACTCCATACATAAAGTAAATTGGTCGGTCTTTAGTACAGTTCTTTCCTTCTCGAAACCAATTGAAAAATCATTTGGAAAATCAATCAAGGTACTTGTGATACGAGATCAAATCATTTTGTACCTTAATAGTTTTGATCATTTAGAAATGCTCCCCTCAACATGTGCATATGATCTTTAAATTGTTTAGCACATGGAGGCAAGAGTACTTTGAAATATTTCTTTGATCACAATTTCTTTTGAAAAGCCATTTGATTTTCTTTGGTAAATTCTCCCCTCAATATGCGTTGGATATTTGAAAGCATTTTACTACATAGAGGAAAAAGTTCATTTGAAGCACAATTACGATCACACAAGCCATTAAGAAACCATTCGCTCCCCCTCAATATGTGCATCAATATATGAAAGAGTTTAGCACATATTAGAGAGAGCCATCACATCGAATCAAATGATCACCTTTTATCAAATTTCATATTAAATCACAAATTCTCCCCCGATCAAAAATATCAAACCCTTTGAGATTTTGGATCCCAAGTGATTTAATAAGGTTTGGAAAACATGAGAGAATATGTGCCTGATTTAAAAACTCATCATGTTTTTGGATAAATGCTC
Source organism: Chrysanthemum lavandulifolium (assembly GCA_022545495.1). Classification (NCBI taxonomy): domain Eukaryota; kingdom Viridiplantae; phylum Streptophyta; class Magnoliopsida; order Asterales; family Asteraceae; genus Chrysanthemum; species Chrysanthemum lavandulifolium. The sequence continues at coordinate 20,078,176 of CM040246.1, forward strand.
CCCCTCAACATGTGCATTATGTATATTGAAAACATTTGGCACATGGAGGCAGGAGTGCCTTTAAAGGACTAAAACCAATTTCATTTAAACAGATAAGAGATTTAAATCACGATCTCTCCCCGATCAAAAATGTCAAACCATTTGAGATTTGTGATCCCAAAAGATTTAAATCATTTAGAAAATTTTGGGGAAAGACGTGGCAAGATTTGATTTTGAAAAATGACAGATAAGGAAAAAATTAAGACATTAAAGATTGTTAGTGTCAAGTATGATTGTTTTAAGAGATCTTTAAGTAAAATAAAACAATTTCACAATCAAACAAGAACAGAAAAAATTTCATTTTGAAAGACCTTGATTCAAAAGAAAAATCATACCATGACATAACATTAAATCTTTAGATCACCACTTATTATCGTACGAAACGGACTTTTATGAAGAAATATTGTTTGAAAATATTTTATATGAAATCACTCTCCCCCTCAATCGATGACCGTAGTCGATGATTGAGTGACTTAAGTTTTGATAAAATGAAGTCCGGTGATTTTCAAAATTAAGTCCAATTAATTTTCAAAACAATATTTTTCCATTTTTCAAAACAATATTATTTTAAAAATTGTTTAAAAAATGGTATCATCACTATTATCCCTACACTAAGATACGTTAGGTGGTTGAGAAGCTTATGTTGTTCTTTGTAGGGCTTGGAAGAAAACCGTCTGGCGATGCGGTGAGACTTCTTACGTTGCATTTTAATGCCAACCGAGGTCAAATTAAGCTCCGTTTCTTCAATCACTTAGAAGAAAACCATCTGGCGATGCGGTGAGACCTCTTACGTTGCATTTTTCCATGCCAACACTCCATAGAAGTCCAATTAAGCCCGTTTCTTCATTTGTCAACCCAAGATATAGTTACCCTTTCCTTCGCATCCAATCATCTTCAATTGTGGGATCCGGATCGGGAACATTCTTATATACCAAAATACCGCATACGTTAGTGAACACATACAAATATATGGTTGTCGACATCACCCAAACAAAGAATCGACTAATAAAAGTTGATTCAACATATCAATCAGATCATTCAAATGCATGGGAATAATGTGTTTATCAAACTCTAATCATCTAATCCTAACAATCATATCCTAGGCACCTAGTCCTTCAACGTAGGCTAACATGATTTTTAATTAAGCATATAGGATAATTAAGAAAGCCCGTTAGATGATGTAAATTTGAAAACATTCTCCCCCTCAATCAATGACTTATTTTCTGAAAAGTTTAAAAGCGCTGAAGTCATTGAATGAGTTTTCAATTTTTACGAAAACACTGAAACTGATAGATTTACAAGCAACTCATTTTCCACCATTTTGTTAAAACACATATTTTTCTGAAGAATTTTTAGAAGGAAAAAATATATGAGTAGGAACAGCAGTCCTTCGACATACTTTCCTCAATTTGTTTTAGGATAAGTGCACGAAATATTTTGAAAATTGGTTTAGCGCAACACTTTCCTTCCTTGAAGAGCGGGTTGCTATCGTAAATAATAGCAAGCCATTTTTGAAGCTCAGGTTACTGATCTGAAATAATCAGAAGCCATATTTAGAGACATGTTTAGAAATAAATATTTACACCTCCTGCTCGAACTTCATCTAAAGTCCCGTGCCATTATTGAATGACATTTCTAAGACCGTAGATGTTATCGATACCAGAAGACATGTCTTGAGAAAACATATTTTTGGTATTTTTCAATTTTCTGATTTTTATGGGCTTTTGTTGAATTTATATTTTTCTATTTTCTTTTTGTTGGTTTTATATTTTTGTATTTTGTTTTTTGAATAAATATGTACAATGATAGAGAAATAGTTTAAGAAGATGATGATACGAGTACCAAGATAAGGAAATCGTTCAACACTTTGTAGAATATAGAAGTCACCATCTCTTAAACTTTCACCACCAAAGCTTTGAGGCTCTTGAATCGTCGAAGAACTTGAGCCTTACGAAAGTGAGACTTTGGTAGCTTCCCCAAACCAACAAACTAAGAACAAAGACCATTTCCCAAGAAGTAGAAATGAACAAAACGGTCTCATTGAATGAAGCTCAAGACCCCAAAGAACATGAGAACACCAAAGTAACAAGTTGAAACATTGATCATCTCGGTGGTTATCAAATCCGAATAAGCGATGAAGTCCGATTACATGAACTTTGTTGCGTCCCCGATGTACACATTACTCTTCGAGATTGACCATTGTCTATTGGGGAACAATACATCACCATCTTCATTTTACCAAGTGCATTCTAGATATCTTCCATATAACCAATAAGCCCATAATGTACACAAGTACCCAACCGGGTAGAAACAATGACATCACAAAGAACATGTTGAATCACCGATCTCCTCTGCGGATGTCAACCAGAATAACTGATTAAGCTCGATCAAGTGAATATGTTGTGCGACCCTGATGTACACATATCTCTCCTCTGATGGTTACGATCTCATCGGAATCATCATTACATTGAGTACATGAAGCACTAATCGGAAGAACTTTATCATAAATCATATAGAAGATGTCGATAAGCAATTCTCACGCTCCAAATATTCTTCTCATATTTCTTCCAACTGAAAGCTGAGTTAACACATATCGAAAGTATCCAGAGACCACTTCCTCCCAAATGGTTGGAATAATACATCCTTCCCCCAAATAGTTAGAATAACACACCAAAGGTTACGAGTTAAACACTGAGTTTCTCTACGGTTGTGACATTTGTCTTTCCCGGGATTACTTCAATAGAGAAGAAGTATTAAGTTCATCACGTGTACTCGTTGTGTGTTTAGATGTATGTCTCCTTCCCCCTTGCTGGTTTTGATACCTCAGAATCAGCAACACATTATACATACCAAATATTCTTGAAATAGAGAAGAACAAAAATTAGCTCAAATGAATTTTGTGAGAATCAACTGCTACAGAAACTCTCTCTGACTATATTAATCAACCCATATGTAGACAATTTGAAGTGACCATTGTTGAAGAAAACCTGATATACCAAACTTGAAACTGAAGTAGAATTCTCCGTATGTGTTCTAAGCTTGCACTTAATAATGGAAGAACGGTGTCGAGAATCTATGCATCACGCAAATATCTAAGTACTCACTACTCAAATAAAGTATGAGACATTAACACCTCTTGAGATTATCCACATCGTCATCTGCATGTGACACTGAGTAAAACAACGTAACTCCTAATCGTGATAGTTAACCGGTCTTCAACCATCCACCCGACTCATCGGTAACTAGATAAACCAAGTCTTCAACTCAAATTCTTAAGCCCGAGCAAGTTATCAAATAAGAACACGCCTTTGTAGAAAGTCAACTTCAATCTCAAATAAGTGATAAATGATTAACTCTGAAGTAATCAACTTGTGTCAAATGCCCAACACGTGAATAAACATACAATCGGATGTACATTGACCCACTGAATGAACCGGAAAAAAATGATTCCTCAGCATCAATGCATTCTTCCTAAAGGTATACATGTAGAGACTGATCTGGAAGATTCACCAATAATGTCTTCGAGCGGATGAAGTAGTCATTTTCATTAATGTTCATGTGGTTGATTTATAGTGTGCACAATGAGAGGAACAATAATCTGTGAAGATTTGGCAAAGGAATACCAAAGAGCGGATCATTATTCAATAGTGCAACTACAATATCATGATAGTCATTATCAACGCCTTGTGAAGTAACTGGAGATAAGGTTTCTTGAGATTTTTGAGAAGTACTTCTTAGATGGTAAACCAGTTGAGTCAGTAGGAACTGAAGCATGAGCTTCAGAAACTGGATGATCAATATTCGTTGGAGGTTGGAAGTACTCATCAAACATATCTTTGAAAAACAATGACTCCCAAACAATGAATGCCAGTTATCCTTAGTAAGTGAAGCATTAGGCGTTGAAGGAGAGTCATATGACCATAATTCAAGCATCCATCAACATGTTGTATATGCACTCTTCTCCCCCTCAAAAATTGCATCCGAAGTTGCCATTTTGATTTGAACAAGTGAATATGAATATAAACCAATGAACGTAGATCCACTTAAGAGTTGAAAGAGCGTGGGAAAACATGAAGCTTGTTGATGAAGAATGTCGTGAGAATGGTCATAAACATGAAGATTTCTCTTCTTTGAAGATAAAGCGCCTTCAAGCGTACACCTTTCTTTTCTTTGAGAAAGGGTCCGAAGTGTTATCTACAGTCGCCATAATGTTGAAGTACGAGGCCTGAAATGATGTGAACAGACGTCATTGTGTTGAAGAATATCAATGTTGAGTAATTTGAACCCGTGAGTTATGAGATATCAATCCTTTTGTTATCCATACTTTAAGCCGATCCATGTATTGAAGGATCAAGTATCTCGAATCGAGTAAGGACTACTGCACTAATATTACAAACTTGATTGCATATATTTTGGTTAGTGACATCGTATCCAAACCCTTTGGGGTTTCACGGTCAACATTGAGATTGCCATTGGTAAACAACTTTCCTGTAGGTATCCACCTAAGTCCAAAGATCCTTAAAAATTCTACCGGATGGTATCCACTTATGGCAAGGTCTAGGATTGTTAGGCTTTTATGCATAGTGGAAGACTTATCCTTATTCCTAGTTTCCAAAGATTTAGCAGTTGGTAACCATCTAGGTGAAGCTTTTGGTTTTATTTGCTTCATATGCAATCGTAGATGACTTAGTGTAAATCCTAGACTTAACAGTTGTACCATTGCATGAGCATTTATTTTTTCGAGGATTTTGTGAAACATTTATCATGATTAGCATTAAAGATACATTTCAGACACTTTGAGCAAACAACTTGTTTGGATTCGAAATAGATCTAGATTTCTTAGAGGATCGCTATGGGAATAGCTTTAATCGAAACGCAACTACTCTTAGATGTAAGCCAATCCCTAGTCTTTAGATTAGTGTTCCTAGGTAATGGTTTAGAACTACTAGCGGTGCCTTGAAATCTTGAAGAATTAATCACCCTAGGTCTTGTACCTAAAATTCCGTCTTTGCGATTACGTGCCTTCTTTCTAGCCATTTCTAGATAAGAGTTCTTATACAAGTCATTCATATCAATTTTCCTAGGCAAGTGAGGTGAAGTGACCGGTTTTGTCAAACTTGTTTCGCATCAACTTGGGAGGCAAACCGCACTTTGAAAATTTTGATCGTTCGGATCTAAACGCATTCGGTTGTCTAATAATTGGTTTCCCCAAGATTGAAGGTTTTGCAAACTTAGTGTTCACACTATTCCTGTTGTTTTTCCGAGCTCATTTTTAAAGCAACAATAGCGAAACTCTTTTCTGAAGTTGAGTTTTGAGATCATCAATTTTTGCTATCAAAGAGTTTGTTTGTTCTATTGACTTAGTTCTAGCTTCTTTGACAGAGTCACTTAGTTCTATGTGATGCTTTCTCAAAGACTCATTTTCCTTTAGTAATTTGGCCACACAAATCGCTAATTCATCATTTCTCATTTGAATATTATCAATAGTATTAACATCAGAATTACTTGTAACCAAATTACTTTTCACATGCATATTAGAAATAAGTTTCTTCAAATTGTTGATAGTTGACTCTTTGTCTTGAAGCTGAGCTTTCAAAATGTTAATTTCAAAAAGTTCACGGAATTCAGGTATCCGGATTTTTACATGGTTTGTTAAATTGAAAACTTTCTTCTTTACTCTGTATCGCAATTTCAATAGAAATGCAATGTTTTTCAAGATTTGAGAATTTGTTTGAAAGTTCATCAAAACCTTTTATCAACCATATCTTTTATTTTGAAACACTTAATCTCGGACTCGACCTCGATTCTGAACATTTATCAAAGTCATGTTGACATCATGATCGGTTTGTATAAGTACTTTAGCGGATGCACTATGTTGAGCAGATTAAGGGTACCTCATCACATGATACTGTTCATTTATCCGCATCGATATCGCATCCACACCATGTGTAACAAAAGTCACGAACTCTCGGGTCGTTTCAAGCTTATCTATCTCGAGCCCTCAGATTCGGTGTCAATTGATCCAACATCGGTGCTTTACCCAACTCAACACTACAATCTTTTGATTGTGCCCGACATACATTCCCATTTCTGATTTCAGCATCTACTTCTTGTGTGTTAGGAGTAACTGAAGAGCTGGTTAGATCATTAATTGTTGTCTCTGACATTCTGCATTCAGCAACACCCGACCTTTCAACAGATAATTTACCCGACTCATCGCAACAATCTCTCAATTGCACCTGACACTCATTCACACTTTCATCTTTCTAAGTAACTTCCTCAATATACTTCTCCACTTTTTCCATGAGATGGATAAGTGTCTCTATGAACACGCCAATTTCCATTCCAGTGTGTTTCTTGAAAGACATTTCAGTCATGTCTTGATCATAATCGATGTAAATTCCCCACCGATGAATGACCGAAATTGGTTGTGGATCACTTGTAGTGCAAAGACCTTTGGAACTATCCTTTTGTACCTTTTCTTTGTCAAGTTGTAGCTCAATTGCTCGAGGTTTAACAAAGACAGTTCACATTAATGTGGATAAGTCCTGACGGAAGAGGGCAATACATGTTCGTTCCTTTGTTATGTGTAGAAGTAACATGAGGTGAGAGTGAAGTTGTTGAAAAGGTTCAATGCTGCTTTTCTTTTGCATGGCATTCTGTAGCCTGAACAGGTGCAAATCTTTCTCATTGGACTCAAAGCATGAAGAACTCAAATTATCATTGATTGATTCCAACATCTTTAATCGTTCTGTGTAGCATTCATTATTATTGTTGTCCACAGCATCATACAATTTAAGCACGTCTGAAATCACTGGATCAGTAGAGTAAGACATGATGTGGTAGTATGCACGGTATTTTACAAGTCTATGATTTAAACCGAGAAATAGAATCTTTTGCGAGATTTTACTAAAATCAAGACGAAACCGTTAACAATGACCAATGGAATGTGTTAAGATGATGATATATCAACACAATGATAGAAAATGTGTGTTAGGACATATGATTGTTTGTAAGATTAGCGAGAGATGTTGTTTGGTTGAGATTTGGATTGGTTTATGCCCGTTTTTACGAAGAAATTTAGGTCAAAAAACATAAAAACCTCAATAACTTCTGTTCGGAGAGGATTTAGGCCTCGAAGGTTGACCCCTATGAACTTTGGCGTGCCATTCTCCTCGATCTCACGGTCGTTTTGATGGGTAGAACGCTGAAAACGGAGTTACGGTTCAAAAGTTATGGCCGTTTGAAGTTTTGTTGAGAAAAGTCAGCAAGTCGCTAGAAAGACAAGTCGCTAGAGTAACCAAGTCGCTATACACAAGTCGCTATGAACCAAGTCGCTAAACACAAGTCGCTAAGACCAAGTCGCTAAGACCCAAGTCGCTGGACACAAGTCGCTAAAGCACCAAGTCGCTACACAGTCAAGTCGCTAAAGAGCAACTCGCTAAGGTCCAAGTCGCTAACACCAAGTCGCTAAGAACACTAAGTACAAGTCGCTAACAAAATTGAAAGCAAGTCGCTAACTTCACCAAGTCGCTAGCAGTGGTGGAGAATCCACTAAGTTGTCTTGTTTGTCGGCTTGTCTCAATAGACAAGTCGCTAGGACCAAATCGCTAACAATTAACACTACAACTCGCTATCTTTCTTGAAGCAAGTCGCTACGATGAAAAACACTACGAGAACCAAGTCGCTAGCAAGAAAAACTTCAAAACACACTTTTCAATCCAAAACAAGCCCAACCACGGTGATTCAAGCTTTCCAAATCAAAACCCAAGCACTTACAATGATGCTAAACATAAAAGTACACTCAAAATTCAAACTTTAACACAAGAAATGATCCAAATGATGCAAAACCACTAAACTTTTCAAACTCAAAACCATCTAAAACCACTAGAAATCCAAGGATATGTAAGAGATGATCAAACCTGGCTCTGATACCAATTGTAGGATCTTAATATTTATTGTGTTGATGATTCGGGTGGTCTTGGATGATGAAAATATATGTTTGCCATAGTTAGAGAGAAAGAGATGAGAGGGAGTTTCTTGCTAGAGACTTGGTTCACAAAATATGGAATGTTAGATTGAAAAGCTCCACCCCTTCCATGGATGGAAGGGGTATTTATAGTTACAATGAAACCGTCCTCCTATCGAACTGTGGATCAGGGATACAGTGGGTAAAGACCCGTCCTTCCTCCACGGTGTTGCTCTAAACTAAACTACGCTACAAACTAACTAATTAACTACTAAACAACGTAAATAACTACAAGTCTACGAGCTAACTTATGCTAGACTATAATTGGGGTGACCGACACTTTAACATGGAATTTCCAATTCCTAACAAAGTAATTAGAATAAGCAAATTTACCTGGAAAGGAAGGTCAAGAGTCGCGATCACACATATGACCAAAATAGAAATGTTCTTCATGGTTGATTTGTGGGTTTTTGAAAATCAATACATTTAATCAAGAAAATTTGAATCTATAAAAAAATAAGCCATCAATGCCATTCATTGCATGTATTGAAGAAAAAACCAAAATAACATGAAGTAAAGTCTAATTTGTTTTCTTTTGACATATCCACCTAACTATAATTTATGTGAGATGAATTAAGCATTTTCATAATTGATTGATACACTTTTTTTTTTTTTTTTTTTTTTTTTTTCATTTCATTACATCTTGGAATGAAATTATAATTATAAAAGCCCTTATTAACTACCTACCAAACAAAAAAAAGTATATCATCAAAAAGCTATTTTAGTATTTTTACTATGGATTCCATTCCGATCTATAATAACAACCAAACAAAATTATAATTGTAATGCGTCATTCCATTTCTTCATTTATTTCATTACAACATTCATTCCATTCCGTCGCTAATTATGTTGGTGTACTGATTAAATAAAAAATAATTAACAGAATAATGTTTTATAATGAGGAGGATTGCCGCTGACGTTACACAAGGGATTTTTATCAACTCCCGAGAGTATGTTGATACATTAGGTTCAAAACTAAATACAATATTAATGTGATATAATACTAGTTTTAGAATTTGTGCACGGGATTTAAACATCTATTATACCGGGTAATAATATTTGAATAACCTTGTTTTAAAGTCAAATGTGTAACAATTTATAAATTCATTGTTTTGTATGTTTAAAATTTTTTATAAAATTAAATTAAATTTTTATTACTTATATAGTTATAATACTAAATGCAGCACAACTTTTTACATAATTTTTATCATTACGTGTTAATATCAATTAATATTTTGTATATATTTTTGTCGCATGAAGGATTTGACTTTGTTCAATTGGCATGAGTTTATGTTGATATCGTTTATGTTTAACAATTGATATCATTTTCTAGACATTATGTGTTTAGTAGCACATAATGTGTCTTTGCTATATGTAGAATATCTCAATCCCGTCTAATTAATTTCATATCACGATGCGATGTGAGGTTGTGCATTCATTTTAATATTTATATTTCTATGAATAATAGTTTAAGCTAATTTTCAAAACCGCGTGCGGGTTAAAATTATAAAGAGGAATCGCATGAATCGTTATCGAACATGGAGAGTTAAAAAAGACTTTTCCAAATATCCTTAGTCAATCTCATAAAGATGAATAAAATGAGTCGTTCGTATATGTATGATATTGTGTATTCATATTTATAAATAACAGCACGTTTTATTTTATTTTATTATTTTTTTAATATAAAGTATAAGGGTATAAAATCCATAGAGTATTTATTAAATTTATAAAATTATTAATAAAATATGAAAGCGATTAATATACTTAAGTCCATATACTTTATTTAAAATTTAACAACTAAAGTTTTATTAATTACCATTCTTTTTCAAGTTTTCATTTTACAAAATCGACACATATATTTTTATACCTATTTATTTTGCTGGATGGAATTTGGATAAGTTCGACAAAACTGAATCAAATTTGGACTTTTATTGACTATAAGAACATTCAATTTTGCCACATTAACAAAATGGTGCACTCTCGTTAGTCTAATTGGTTTTTCAACATTCTCTTGTCACTTATTGAAAATCTCTAGTTATATAAGAGATAATGTAACACAATATTAATATTTCACATATTATAACATCTTGTTTAGCACAAATAATATATACTTTTTTCATAATATATACTTATCATTTTAATCATATATATAACACATCACTCGTAAAAAACAATATTTTATAAGCAAATTAATGCTTTAATTAATTGTTGTCAAGTTTTCATTCGGTTTAATTAAATATTTTTATATGTTTTTGATACATTTTAAAATTATTTTGAGTTGAGTTATTACAATTACATTCTAATTATTTTACGTTGTATGCCTAAATATTATTACGTAACACTTAACAAAAGTATCACAACAATAATTATTTGCCATTAAAAAACTTTGTTGTTATGCATGACTATTTGTACAGTGTAAAGTTAAATTCGTATGTAACTTTATCTGGAGTAATTACGAAGTAGATAAGAAGGAATTGTAATAAGCAAATTTACCTGGAAAGGAAGCTCAAGAGTCGCGATTACACATATGACCAAAATGGAAATGTTCTTCATGGTGGATTTGTGGGTTTTTGAAAATGAATACATTTAATCAAGAAAATTTGAATCTATAAAAAAATAAGCCATCAGTGCCATTCAATGCATGTTTGAAGAAAAAACCAAAATAACATGAAGTAAAGTCTAATTTGTTTTCTTTTGAAAAATCCACCTAACTATAATTTATGTGAGATGAATTACGCATTTTCATAATTGATTGATACACTCAAATTTAATGTGTCTTGACATTTATACCCTTACAAGGTGAAAATGAGTAAAAGTGATGCGAGTGTATAAATGTCAACACACTCTAAATTTGAGTGTGTCAATCAATTATGAGAGTGTACAAATCACCTGCCTTAATTTATACCCTCTCGCACAAATATTATGGTAATAAGAGGTACGCACACATATAATAAGAACAAGAAGAATACAAGCACAAGGTAGCTGCCAAACACGCAAATTTATTTATTGAAGAAACTAACTTAAAACTACAATTTGATACGATGAGAATCATTACCCTCCACGGTATATATAGACTAACATAGACGCGTTGTACTATAACTAGGATTACATTAAACCTATCCTAAACCAATGAGGACTACTCCATATTAGGATAAACATTAGGCGAGTTGGACTAGCACTCAACTAGTATTTCCGAACACGATCCACGCCATCGCCGCAATCGACTCGGATAATTCCCAACAATCACCCCCGAATTTGTGAGTCGCAGAGAGAAACTCTCGCGCATCAAGTAACTGATAGCAGGGTTCGGGGTCGAGAAAACCTCTTTTTCTACGAGCAAGTTTTTCAACCCTCTAGGCAGTGAACCTAATCGTTGTAGTGTAGTATGGGGTAAGCTTCGGGGATTGATATCGTTCTCTAGGGGAATAGGAATGCTAGAAAGAGATTTATGACTAGAAGGTGGGGTTGAGGATTTATTTATTTATTTTATTTTATTTTTATTATTATTTTTAATCTTTTTTATGGTTTTTTAGAAAACAAAGGTAAATATCTCGGGGTATGTGATTGGGAGGGGGTGGTACTTCTACCAATTTCTCTACTTAACTAATTATCTAATTACTATGGATAGTTTATGTTATTGAGGTGTGCTCATATGATGATTAAAGGTGTGTTCACTTAGATACTATTACTCCCTAGTTATCTTTTATTGGTCGGTTGAATTGTCACGTCCTTTTCTTAATGCGTTGTATTCTAATAGTCGGATGGGGTGCGTATTCCCTAGTTCTATGAATGCATCTCTCCTATAGGATTCACGGGATCGGCAAGTATAATACTATCTCCTTCGAGCACCCTATCGTCATAAAGCACACTCACGCAATAAACACAACGATACCCTAGTTGCAGTCCTAGGCTTTTATCAATTAAGACAAGAGACAACCTAACAACAATCAATAAATAGGTTTCATAGATCTAATCAAACACACAAGTAATTTAGCTAAACCTGTTAGACAAGCAAGCATACACACAATCAATTGAACATGGGGTAGACATAATGATAAATTGGAATAACAAACTTATCTTTATGTGTAAAATAGGGTACGGGACCCTAGAATACTGTTCAAGTCGGACTCCAACTGAGTTAGGGTTTGCTCTCCCAAATTCTACCTCTTAAAATACAAAAAAATCGAATTCTATATATATATATTTACAATCGCGAAGGCGTCGCCTTTTGCTAGCGATGCCGTCAGGTCGCCGTCATTGGGGTTTCGTCTGGGCCAAGTCATCGATGGGATTACCTCACTTGAGAGGTGTGACGCCGTCAGTCTTCATGCAGGAAGTCATCTGAACTATGGATCCTGGGCGTCTGGTGTGAAAAGTATGAGTGACGCCTTCTAGGAATAAGGCGTGATGCCGTCAGGATTTAGGACCAGAAATTCCGCTGAGTCGTCGCATGCACTTCTTGATCAAGTCTTCATAGAGGGACGGCGTCGCCCTTTGGATAGGACGCCGTCAGGTTTAATGATCAGGCTTTGAGTATCTTCGATCTTAACTTTTCCATTTTCTTCATGTTTTTGCTCCTTTTTGTCCAAATATGCTTCATTCCAAAGATTTTGCTTCCAAAAGACCTAAAAAGTGAAAAGGAACGATTTTAAGCATTAACGGATATAAAATGTGTCAAATTAGGGCTTAAATGACCCCTTAAAAGCGTGTTTTAAATCATTATCAAATATCCTACACTTGGTATTTGCTTGTCCTCAAGCAAATGTGCTTTTGACCAATCAATTTATTAGTTAGGGGGCATGAAGCATTGGTTTAAAATAGTTTACAACAAGTAAAAGCGCCAAAATAGTCATAACAAGCACGGAAATTATATACTAGCACCTCACAATTGGTGTTTGGATTCTCTCATCTCTCGGGTTTATATGAAATATAATATGAATGGAAATGAAAGATAAACACTCATTACCGGCATAGTACATAGATTACCATAAGCTTGAGAATAGATCAAACCTCCACCGCTTGGCGTAAGCACCTAGGAATAACTATCTAAGAGGTCTTTACAAGGGTTGTAAAGTTAGGCTTAGGGTAAGGAAGTAAAGGGTTTTGTTGGATAGAGGATATTTAGTGGTGGCAAGTCAAAATCTTATGTTACAAGCATGTAAAGCGTGGCGTTGCTAAGCCAAGACTCGACTCACTAACACTAGATAACTTGAAACAAAACAAACATAAACTTAAAACATAAACATAAAGATAGATGTAGGATGTTAGCCCGTATGTTTTTCTACTTTTTATTTATTTATTTATTTTTGACATCTCTTTTCTTCCTTTTTTTCGATTTTTTTCATACCTTTTACTTTACCATCCTCTATGATAACATCAAAATATAAGGGATTTATAGGAGCATCCCTACACTTGAGTTTTATTTAACTAAACTAATTGACCCGATTTGAAAAGATCAAAACACTTGAAGTATTTAATTATGTAGACAAAGGGAATTTGAAATTACCGCTCTATCCTGCTACTCCATAAAATATTACTTTTACCCGTGAGTCCCATCGTCCCAAAGCGTGTACAAAAGATATGACTCGACTTAGAAACCATGCAAGTAACTAGATAATTGAACTAAGGGTTTAGTAATGATAACAATAATGCACTAAAGATGAGTGCATACAAGGTAGGCTAAGGCGATTTGGGTGTACATTTGGGGTGGATTAAAACAATGTTCTTCATTGATATTCCGAATCGAAACATCACGAGAACCGCGAAACGATAGGCTCGAGGGGTTAACTAGGGTATCTTTACTAAAGATGAGTACATCGCAAGGTGTGGGGTAATTACTCAACCGATGTGGAATAATTATTTATATCTGTGTTTCAAACAAGGGTTATCCTAATGCCTCTTATCATTTAGTTACTCCTAACTACACAAGTGTAGTCTCACTAGCGATCTCAGGATGCATCACAAAACAAGGTCTAGAATCAATTATACTACCGGTACACTCACTAAGCATTAAAGATGAATGCTTTTATTCCTAAAGATCTAGGGGCGAACCTCACATTTTTTGGGTGGAATTTGAGTGGTAAACGGTTTTTTGTGCTAGTCATATAATTTCTATCCATGAGACGCTTTATTAAAACTAAATTTTAGCTCGTAAATGTCATAAAAAAATTTAATTTTGGTGCTAAAATTGCCCTAACAAATATTTTTCATAGTTTATTACACAAATTACTAAGGACAAGACAAATAATCAAGTGAGTGAATAGTTTCTAAGTTCCGCTTTATTCTCCTCCCTACACTTAAACCGAACAATGTCCCCAATGTTCTCGAAGCATCAAAATTATGATAAAGGAAGGCAAGTAAGGAAAAGAAACTAGTACTCCCGATTAGCTCGGTAGGATATGTGTGAAGTTACGGTTAAATCTTCTTCCAAGAAGAATGCATAAGTAATAAACTTCATCCAATGTGTGTTTCTTCTTCTTGTCCAATATAACTCGCACACTTGTAAGAAAACAAACGAAACCTTTATGTAAAATCAGCGGTAAAACTATATATGACACATGACTACACTAGAAAGCAAGTAAGATATAATGCTTGTGGAATGGGTGTTTGCGTTTTTCCGTAAATTAAGACCTGAAAATTTCCAAAAATTTATAAGTTGCACAGAAAATGAAAACTGATCATTATGTTTCTACATAGCCTGATGTCGCCAGGCTTTAATCCTGACGCCGTTAGGCTATCCTGACAAAAAGTGGTCTGCTGCGTTTTTCTGAAAAAATTACATTATTAAAACCTGAAAAAATTCTTGCAAAACATCCATTATGACAAGCATTTGACTCTAACAAACACAAATATATCAATTTCAGTTATTTTTAATCTCATGTTCATGTTCTTTAAAATATATGTGATCTTCCCTACACTACACTACACTTTTTTTTTTTTTTTTTTTTTTGTAAAATACCTTTATATGTAATTAAGACAAGGTTAAAAACAAAATAAAGCATTTTCACAAAGTCTAACATAAGAATAAACAATAATAAAAAAGATATATAAACACACATTTAAAAATGAGAAACAAATATGCAAACAAATAAACATGGGTTGCCTCCCAAGAAGCGCTTGTTTTTGTTCGAGTCACGAGCTCGACTCTACCCTTATTTAACGGATAAAGAGAAAGTTTTCCCTACACTTAAGATTAAGTGCGGGTGATATTAGCGATACACACCCTTAGGGTGGAAATTTGTTACGTGAGAGAGGGTGATGGGTGGTACTTATGCTCAAAGAGGTGTACTTCTTTCATCTAACCTTACCTAATTCTATTGGTGTAACGGGTGAATCAAGTCTTCCTCCTAGAAAGGGATCATCTTCTATCAACTTCAAGATATTTTTAGTTAAGGATCCATCTTGACCTAATAAACCCGGTTTAAACCCATAATGTTTCTTGTTATCAACCCTGAATGGGTGATGTAAGTGTGTAAGGTCATGGGTTACTCCTACATTAGCTTCCACTCTACATGGCTTAGAGTCTACTACCTTTATCTTTGTAACATATTGGATTTCACAAACACACTAGATCATAACCACAAGTAGGCGTATACAAGAGGTTTTTAGAGAGAGAAAGAGTTAGAGGTTTGGGAACTTAGTGAGAGAAAATGAACATATTATTATGAGCTCCAACTCTCTACCTTGGAAGGTAGAGAGTATTTATAGTCTTTACACAAACGCCACCTAACGGGTCATGGATCGGGGCATACGGTGGGTAAAGACCGTCCGTCCTCCACGGTGTTACTTAACTAAATACTACTAAACATTAACTAATCTATGACTACGAGCTTTATAATGATTACATATACTTGAGGTGACCGACTCTTTAATAACCGGATTTACTAAATCCTAACAATCTCCCTAAGGAGGTCACCTCAAGATCACCTCAAAATTACATTGAACACAAACAGATATTACATTAAAATTGTTCTTGCATTCTTGATGTAGTTCTTTGCACAGAGCTCGTAGACATTGATTCTTCATTATTGCATGTTTGGATAATCAATGTGGAGGTCTTTAAGCGATCCACGTGATAATGAGTTTTGAGCCGCTTTTGAGATCATCGACTATCATAAATCTTTGACTCTTCTATTGTGGTGTTGGTATTATGTGATGTTGTGACATTTGGACCGATATGCTCACATTACGGATCATGATATATTCTCATCGAGTAGCGGAAGCTTTCGTTGATTCATGATATTGGCGTGACATAGCGAAGCATGGAGTGAAAATATCGAGTCATTGATGCACTTATCATGATTTCTTTAGAAATAAATGTATTGTGTGAGCATGCGCTATGGATTGACCGCTTCATTACGATCACCGCAAGCGTCGGGCGTGCACGCATACAACGATTAGCAATAAAGTGCGAAAGTGTCTTTGATCACTTCGTTGAATTGAGGTACACGGCCCACGGTTCCCCGTTGATCGAGACAAGTAATGCCCGTGATCGGTATAATTCAAGAATTTCCTTGATGTGGTTTCGCAATGCTCTAGTGTTCTCAAAACGGAATGTCTCAAAGAAGACAACACGGAGTGAGTAAACCCGGTAATTGAGATTCAGCGATTGATAAAAGAGATTTGAAAACAATAGTGTATCGCTCAATAGAAATTGTTTTGCAATACAACGAAGGTTTTAATGAAAATCAATTATCAATCATGAACACCTTTTATTTTGAAATATTTGTACACAAATCGATGTGCTAAAGAAGAGAGTTTTAAGCACAACGACCGGTTTTTGAAAGGTATCCGTCAATCCATAACTCGAACCGAGATTGATTCAAAAGATTGAATCGCCCATTGTTTCTGCTCGGTTGTCACATGGTTGATCTATTGAATAGATCTCACATGCCACCCACCGTGAGCTTGTTTGATGTTGGCTCGAAGGCTTTCCATCTTCATTGTGAAATATGTTTGCAAATCACTCGGATGTTCGGCAATACCACAAGGATAATCGTGGGACTCAAGATATAATCTCTCTTTCCACATTGTGTGAAACAGGAGGGTCTTCATTGAAAATGTCCTAATGAGATTTATTGATGATCTCGTGGCTCTAGACTCAATTGTGCATATTTGGATCCTATTTCGGAGACTAGGAGAGGTCTCCTTTTCAATATCAACAATCTCTAAGAGAAAGTCGATAGATAATGTCGGTTCCCGTGAGAATGAAACAAGTCCTTTTAAGAGGAACTTGAGTGGTTTGGGAAGTTGAAGTGCGGTGCGTCCTTTGGGTCCATGACGCCTTGTCTTCAATACCGATGTTACCTTGGTAACCACCAAGTATATATGAATTGAACCCGTATCGCCTAGGTTGAATAATTGGAGGCTATTTATTTTCACCCTTTTCTCATTCAATTCTTTTTCATTCTTCAACCCCTTCAAGGCTTACGAGACTTCATAACTAGAACCTTGTTGGGTTTATTCGAAGACTAGCTCATCTTAGTCTCGAACTCTTCCCATATCTCATTTTCTCCTTTTTTTCAATATACCTAAGGACTTCTACATTATCTAGTGGATTTTCCCGGTAGATCCGTAAGATATAACTTTTCATACACATCAAACCATAACACAAAGTAGCATATAGATGGAATTCTAGAGAGAGAAAGTTAGAGGTTTAGGGAACTTAGTGAGAGAAAGTGAAAGATATTATTATGAGCTCCAACTCTCTACCTTGGAAGGTAGAGAGTATTTATAGTCTTACATAACTCGCCACACTTTGGGCTGTGGATCGTGCATACTGATGGGTAAAGACCCGTCCGTCCTCCACGGTGATACTTAACTAAATTATCGCTTAACTTAAAGAACTACGACTACGAGCTTTCTAACGATTACATATACTTGAGGTGACCGACACTTTAATACCGGGAATTTCTAATTCCTAACACTCTCCCCAAGTGGAGGTCACCTCAATCATGTACCAAAATTACATAGAATACAAATAGATAATACATTAACAATTGATCTTGCATTCTTGATGTAGTCCTTTGCTCCTAAGCTCGTAGTCATTGATTCTTCACATTGCATGTTTGGTTATTCCAAGTGGAGGTCTTTACCGATTCACGTGATGATAAGTTTGAGCCATCTTTGGAGATCATCACTATCAACAATCTCGACACATCCTTTGTGGTGTTGGTATTTTGTGATGTAGTGACATTGGGACCGACATGCTCACATTCGGATCATGAAATCTTCTCATCAGTAGCGGAAGCTTTGTTGAATCATGATATTGGCGCGAGTAGCGAAGCATGGAGTGAAAATATCGAGTCATTGATGCACTAATCATGATTTCTTTTGAGATGAATGTGTTAAGTGAGCATGCGGCTATGGATTGACCGCTTTATTACGATCACCGCAAAGCGTCGGGCGTACACACACAACAGATTAGCAACAAATCGCACGAAAGTGTCTTTGATCACTTCGTTGAATTGAGGTACACGCCCACGGTTCCCGTTGATCGAGACAATCTTACTGTGATCGGTAGGATTCCTAAGAATCTCCTTGATGAGGTTTCAATTGTTCTAGTTGTTCTCAAACCGGAACATCTCAAAGAAGACAAGACGGAGTGAGTGAACCAAATAATTGTTAAGTCCATTGATTGATGAAAAGAGATTTGAAAAACAATCGTATTGCTCAATAGAAATTGTTTTGCAATACAACGAAGGTTTTATTGAAAATCAATTATCAATCATAAAATACCTTTGGTTTGAAAAATGAGTACGGTCGATGTGCTAAAGAAAGGAGTTTTTAAGCACAAAGACCGGTTTTTCAAAGGTATCCGTCAATCCATCACCGAACCGTGATTGATTCAAGAGATTGAATCGCCCATTGTTTACATTCGGTTGTCACATGGTTGATCTATATAATAGATCTCACATGCCACCTACCGAGGAGCTTGTTTGATGTTGGCTCGAAGGCTTTCCATCTTCATTGTGAATATGTAAACACATCACTCGGATGTTCCGCAATACCACAAGGATAATGCGTAGGACTCATGATATAATCTCTTTCCACATTGTGTGAAGCAGAGTCTTCATTGAAAGTGTCCTAATGAGATTTATTGATGATCTCGTGGCTCTAGACTCAATTTGTGCATATTTGGATCCTATAGCGGAGACTAGGAGAGGGTCTCCTTCTTCAATATCAACCATCTCTAAGAGAAAGTCGATAGATAATGTTGGTTCCCGTGAGAATGAAACAAGCCCTTTTAAGAGGAACTTGAGTGGTTTGGAAAGTTGAAGTGCGATGCGTCCTTTGGGTCCATGACGTCTTGTCTTCAATACCGATGTTACCATCAAGTAGCATATGAAGTAAACCCGGTTTCGCCTCTAAGGTTGAATTAATGGAGGCTATTTGTTTTCACCCTATTCTCATTCAATTCTTTTTAATTCTTGACCCTTCAAAGGCTTACCGAGACTTCATAGTTTGTTACCTTGTTGGGTTTATTCCAAGACTAGCTCGGTCTTAGTCCGCACTCTTCCCATATCTCATTTTCTCCTTTTATCATCATACCTAAGGACTTCTACACTAACTAGTGGATTGTCCTCGGGTAGATGATGAGTCTCTAAATACTCATCATTTTGTACCAAATAAAGCGCAAAATCATCTCGAAAACACTCGAAACACATCAAAATGATCAAAATACCACAAATCGGTGTTTTATGTGTTTTAAATGCAAAATATCAAAATCGGATGAAAACATATCAAATTTGCAAAATTGCGCTTTAGTCCCCAAGTTTCAAAAGTTGTCAAAAATAGTCCACAGTCAAAATTTCAAAGATAAATCACCAAAGGCCCTTTTAAATCATAAGTTGTCAAATTTAGTCCTTTGGTGAAAAATATAAAAAGTTTTGAGAAAATTACAAATTGGTCCTTTAAGTTTCAAAATTGGCGGAATTAGTCCCTGGAAAATTGCAAAGTGGCAATTTTGGTCCTTATACTTTTGAAGATCGTCAATTATGGTCCTTGGAGAAACTTTGAAGTATTGGCAGTTATGGTCCTTGAATTTTCAGAATTGACAACAATGGTCCCTATTATTATTAAGCCCTTTACAAGCCATTGACCCCTTGTCATAATCCCTTTGTGACCCTGCCTAACCATTTTGACCCCCCCTCAATTTGACCTCCCCTTTTATATTATCCTCTCGGTCAAAATAGTCAAAACATACACCCCGTTTTCCTCCAATAAGTCTTCTCTCCAACTGCTCTTCCTGAAATCACTCACCCCCCTCACCTCCACTTCAACATATCACCACCCTTGTCCCCCCACCTTCACACAACTCCAAACCTCAATTAATGCACCTCCTACCCCTTTACTCAATCTCCACTGTCAAAATCCCTTATTCCCGCCAAAATTCAATCAATGGCCAAAAAGGCTTCTACTGATCCAATGGCTAGTATTATTGGTGGGATATGCTCAGAAAGTCAAGGGGAAGCATTTGGAGTATAAAAGAGAAGAAAAGAGAGTAGTAGTTTTAGTTAGTTTTCATTAATGTCGTTTTAATCTTAAAAGTTGTAGTTAAGTAGAAATCCTGTAATCTTTTGTTATTTTGTATCAAACTCAAGTAATGTTCTCAGTTTAATCTAATTTTAAGTATCAATTCCAAGGTTTACTTAAGTTTCATGTTTTTATTCCACTGTTGAAAATTTCCAATACAAGGTCTTATATACAAACTCTTATTAGCTTACTTTTAAACTCAAATAGGCTTATATGAGCTTATGATAGCTTTCTGTAAGCTTTTATATCAGTTTCAAACAATTTTGGATGGTAGTCAACAAAAGTCAAAAAACTTGGTCAAGAATGGAATGGTGATGAACTTGATGATGCAGAGGTTGATAAGGATGAAAATGGGTTAGAATAGATTAGTTTAGGTCAGGTTTGGGGTTTGGTTTAGCTTACAACACCAATTGGATAGTTGTGAGTAAGTTTCTCATTTTCCAATTTCTAGTCAAATAGCATTTTTGTTTGCACCATTATCGTGTTTAATTTTAGTTCATACTTGTTTATTCGGTGTTAATTAAGGTCTTTAGAGTTAGTGTAATCAAGATATCTTGCTTGTTTAGCAGTTTGTCGCTTATTAGTGCATAATGATGGGTTTTAAGGTGTGTTTGGATCTACCTATTAAAGCGTGCTAAAGGTCTATACAATGGTTGGTTCTGTTTGTTCATGCTTGTGTAGCTCACCAAACTCATTTGAGTCTTTCAATTGTGCTTGCTAACACCCATAGTCAAAAATCCATTAATTTGTCTTAAACTTGTCCACTGTTGGAATTTTGAAAGGCAAACCATTTGTTTTGTGTTCAAAAGTCATCAATCTAGCTTGCAGTAGTCTTAATACATCACATCATATCATTTTCAGTTGAGAAATTAGGATCAAAATCCATAAAAGTCAACTTTCCATATTTTCATCAAAAGTCAAATGTTGCAAATTCCAGTTTTGAGCCAAATAGGAAGATTTTTCATGAGCTCAGTTCTGGGCCAATTTCAATGTAACTTGTGGTTTTAGAAAGTGTTTCTGGTCTAGTTGCTTATGTCTATTTTAGTGGAATTTTATAATTTTTTTCAAAAGCTCAAAAGAGCTTGTCATTAAGGGTCCAAGTGCCCTGTGCCCTGCACAGGTTTTATGGAGTTTTTGCAGACCTCACAGTTAGCTCATGAGAGCTTGTGTTGAGCTAATTTTTGGCTTATAGAATCTCACCCAGGTCCTCTTTATGTCCCAACTGTTATTTTTCAGTTTCAGCTTATTTTGAATCCTATGCAGTAGCTTAAAGTAGGCCCCCTTGTCACTGTTTTGTGCTTAAAATCTCATATACTCAAATCTGTTGACCTTGTAATCAGAGGTTGTAGCTTGTTGGTACTTGCTCCATTTTAGTTATCTTAGCTTATTATAGCTTGCTTATCAGTTTGGTAGCTTTTGGTGAGCTTTTGGCTTATCAAGTGCTTATTTCAAGTAAGCATTTCCATAGCAGTTCTATATTCATCCACATAAGCTATTGTTTTTCCATTTTTCTCAGATTCCTAATATAATTTTAGAGTTTTCCTGAAATTTTCAGATTTTTCTAAGCTTGTTTGCTATTTTTCTTAATTTAAAGTAGTTTTTAAGCATTTTTAATTAGCTTTAAATACAAAAATTAAGAAAAGCTTCAAAAAATAATTTTCATTTTCTTAAGTTTAGATAAATATAAAAAGACAAAAAGTATTTTCTAGATTTTCTTAGTTAAATTTGTATTTTCTAGCATTTTAATTAGTTTTAAATAGTTTTAAATTAATAATAAATACATAAAAGTCTAAAAATATATTTTCTGTTTTAAAATTAGTTTTATCATATTTTAGATTTTTCCAAGTTATAATTTCATTTTCTAGGTTAATTTTGTATTTTCCTCTATTTTAGTGCATTTTAAATACTTAATAAATAGTTTTAATTAATAATAATTAAATAAATAGTGTTAAAATAATTTTCTTTTCTATAAATTTTCTCATATCATTAGGTTTGTAAAAATGCATTTTTATATTTTAGGATTTATATTGTGTAAGTTTCACGTTTTTTATTTGTGCGTTTACGTTATTTTTATTTAAACGTAAGTTTTAGGTTTTAAACGTTCATCACTTTAAATATAGTGATAGCGTTTATTTAATATCTTTATCTTTTAATTTTCTTAATTTGTATTTAAGTTGCTTTATTTATTAACCTTTTCAAGAGTGTAATTATCCTATCTAATCCTTTCGATCACTATCATTAGTGATCATTCTATAGTCGATCATGTGTTTAACACACCATTGAGTCTCCGTGGGACTTAACGACCCGGAATCCACTTGTATTCTCGATCTTCATTGTATTTGTGTTTAAACTGTTTTAAGTCTGTTTGACTTGACGGTTTGGCACGGATCAAAATTTTGGCGCCGCTGCCGGGGAGGCTTTAGCGTGTGTTTAGCCTTTTTCAGATCCATTCTTGCACATATTCCATCTTTTGTAAAAAGTTTTTTGTAAAGTTATCAGAAAATCCAAAAATATTTTCATTCTTTGATTTTATCAAAATGTATTTCAAAAATACCAAAAATATTCCTCTTTACCCTCTTACCTTTTTGATTCTTCATTTCTTACCCTCTGTTAACCTTTGATTCTTTCTATGTCTTATCCTCACCCTCTTGGTTGTCAATGGTGTGGTGGTCCTTATAATGGTGGCAATTGCCCCGGTTGTAGCGTGGTGGAATCAGAAGCGGGTGCATCTATAACCAGATCCTATTCCTACCATAACACGGTGATTTATTCCATCGGCTACCACACTGTGATACTCGGCGATTTCTTGTTGTGAGTACCGTGGTGGTTCACACTCCGATTCGATTGTCAATCGGAAACACGCTTGTCTATGAGCGGGTTCCCGATAACAATTATGACTACAACACATACCACTCACGGCCACATCGGTTTCTTGTTGTGAGTATTGTGGAGGTCCTCACTCTAGCTCGGATTGTCAAGCAGGAACCCATTTCCTTGTAACGATTACGGCTCTTCATATCATGACCAACCTCTGATACCGGCTGATTCACTTCCTCAAAATCTTCTCCTTGATCTTTTGGATTTAGTGAAAGATTTGAAGGAATCTAAACACTCCATGATAATCCAAATGAAAAATCAATGGAAGTTTTGTTAGCAAGAGCGGGTCGCTAAATTAGATTCCCAGTTGCGTTTGAAAAATCATTGGGGAATCAATTGCAAAAGAAAAAGCGCGTGATCTAGCTCTCGATTCCGTTTCATTCACGATGGCGATGATGATGAAGATATCCTTGATATCCTACAATTTTATAACGGTTCATCAAGTTCATCGGTTGAAACTCCTTCCATGAAAAGTCGGGAGAAAAGACTATGATGGAATTACTAGCGAGAAGAACAAATGTTAAGCATTAAACATATGTATGCTAGTCCATCTAATCTCCTCATCATTGTTATCACACGATATTCCCACTCACTCTCTAAACATGGGGATGAGCTTAGCACTATTCCGAAATGGAATCGTCTAGTGTTGAGGACCTTATCCCAATCCCGAGAGAGTCACGGGAATTTCGATCATCTGTGTGATATCCCTTTCCTCTTGAGTGTTCTCAAGATCATTTTGAAACTTTCTCGATCTTAGCGACGATTGTGCTTCCTATGGAGACATCGAGTACGTTGAGGCATCACTTCCACAATCGATCTTGATCCCTTCTTGAGGAGTTCTCCGGTGAACTCACTCGCATCAATCCACTCTTTGATTTGAAGCCGATCCGGGAGGCGAAAGTCTCATTGATAATGATCGTTCACTCACTTCTTATCCCAACGGTCAATAGAGAATGTTGATCACGTTGTTCCGAAACATTCAAAGCTACTTTCACCAATCCTCTATTTGAATTCGACTGAATTCACTTCAATTCGAGAATCCACTCTTTGATACTCAGTTGAGGATAGTGATGAGCCCACAATGGAACAAGATTTCACAAATTCACATCATGTGAATGATTCTCTTCATGAGGAGTTCGCCGGTGAACTCTCTCATATCATATCTCCATTTGAGTATGATTGTTTGGATGGCAAAAATCATGATCGGGAGAGAATCTCAATTTGCATAGTTATGACAAATCTTCCCACCCTCCCACCGAGATGCCTTTCAACCCAAAGAGCTCTACCGATAAAATCCAAATAAGTGCAAGCGCACTTAATTCCGAGGAAGAAGATCTAGTTATGATTGTTATCATGATCTTCCTTCTTTCTTCACCTACTCGGTGACTTCTCTCTTCTTCACTCCTTCGGGAGTGAGGACACTATCTTTGACCCGGCATTTTCATTTATCATTTTTGAGCGGTTCTATCTATATCTCATCGGTGTGGAACTTTCACATACTTCAATGTTTATCCAAACATCTTGAATGAAAGTCCGATGGAGATTGTTTCTTCCACTTTGCTTCCCATGAACAAATGAATTGGGTCGAGTCAAGCTAACGACTCGGTAATCAAAAACAAGAGCTAAACATGGGTTTTCACCCGTGTGTTCCACCTAAGTGTGGGGTGATGCCCACATGTTATATATATATATATATATTAAAAAAAAAAAAAAAACTTTTAAATAATGGCCGTAGTATTTCCCTTTCACGTTCTTTGTTTCGCATAACCGGTACTTTGAATATTGAGGGCAATATTCATTTCTAAGTGTGGGGAATTCTCTAATTTTATCATATAATTATACCAATTCCCCGTTTTGGCCAAAATTTTTTTGGAGTAAGTGTTTTACACTTACTCAATTGGTTATCGATCCGCCATGTTTGATAAACTAAAGGATTGGCTAATCCAGAGCAAAGCGGCTCTTGGTAAAGATATATCAAATCCGTTTATATGGCTTGCAATTTGCCCAAAATTGTATGGTATTCACTCACCATATCCTAAAAAGTGAAGAGTTGGCTAGCCCGCAAGGTTATGGCTTGTGGTAAAGGCGATGGAAAATCCATAATTGGTAATCACTCACCAAAGATAATATTGATAATTTATCTAAGAGTTGGCTAGTCCGGAAGGGTGCGCTTCGGTAAAGACAAAATCAAATCCGTTGAAAGGCGGTGGTTTGCTCAAAATCACATGGTTATCGATGTACCATAGTTCTTACTTGAACCGAAACATTTGGCTACTCGAGTAATGGATTTTGGTAAAGAGATTAAAATCCATTATGTTTTCTCAAATCATTGCTAGGGACTAGCAATATCTCGATGTGGGGATTGATGAGTCTCTAAATACTCATCATTTTGTACCAAATAAAGCGCAAAATCATCGAAAACACTCGAAACACATCAAAATGATCAAAATACCACAAATCGGTGTTTTATGTGTTTTAAATGCAAAAATATCAAAATCGGATGAAAACATATCAAATTTGCAAAATTGCGTTTTAGTCCCCAAGTTTCAAAAGTTGTCAAAAATAGTCCCTGAGTCAAAATTTCAAAAGATAAATCACCAAAGGCCCTTTTTAAATCATAAGTTGTCAAATTTAGTCCTTTGGTGAAAAATATAAAAAGTTTTGAGAAAATTACAAATTGGTCCTTTAAGTTTCAAAATTGGCGGAATTAGTCCCTGGAAAATTGCAAAGTGGCAATTTTGGTCCTTATACTTTTGAAGATCGTCAATTATGGTCCTTGGAGAAACTTTGAAGTATTGGCAGTTATGGTCCTTGAATTTTCAGAATTGACAACAATGGTCCCTATTATTATTAAGCCCTTTACAACCATGACCCTTGTCATAATCCCTTTGTGACCTCGCTAACCATTTTGAACCCCCTCAATTTGACTCTCCTTTTATATTATCCTCTGGTCAAAATAGTCAAAACATACACCCCCGTTTTCCCTCCAATAAGTCTTCCTCTCCAACTGCTCTTCCTGAAATCACTCACCCCCCTCACCTCCACTTCAACATATCACCACCCTTGTCCCCCCACCTTCACACAACTCCAAACCTCAATTAATGCACCTCCTACCCCTTTACTCAATCTCCACTGTCAAAATCCCTTATTCCCGCCAAAATTCAATCAATGGCCAAAAAGGCTTCTACTGATCCAATGGCTAGTATTATTGGTGGGATATGCTCAGAAAGTCAAGGGGAAGCATTTGGAGTATAAAGAGAAGAAAAGAGTAGTAGTTTTAGTTAGTTTTCATTAATGTCGTTTTAATCTTAAAAGTTGTAGTTAAGTAGAAATCCTGTAATCTTTTGTTATTTTGTATCAAACTCAAGTAATGTTCTCAGTTTAATCTAATTTTAAGTATCAATTCCAAGGTTTACTTAAGTTTCATGTTTTTATTCCACTGTTGAAAATTTCCAATACAAGGTCTTATATACAAACTCTTATTAGCTTACTTTTAAACTCAAATAGGCTTATATGAGCTTATGATAGCTTTCTGTAAGCTTTTATATCAGTTTCAAACAATTTTGGATGGTAGTCAACAAAAGTCAAAAAACTTGGTCAAGAATGGAATGGTGATGAACTTGATGATGCAGAGGTTGATAAGGATGAAAATGGGTTAGAATAGATTAGTTTAGGTCAGGTTTGGGGTTTGGTTTAGCTTACAACACCAATTGGATAGTTGTGAGTAAGTTTCTCATTTTCCAATTTCTAGTCAAATAGCATTTTCTGTTTGCACCATTATCTGTGTTTAATTTTAGTTCATACTTGTTTATTCAGTGTTAATTAAGGTCTTTAGAGTTAGTGTAATCAAGATATCTTGCTTGTTTAGCAGTTTGTCAGTTATTAGTGCATATGATGGGTTTTAAGGTGTGTTTGGATCTACCTATTAAAGCGTGCTAAAGGTCTATACAATGGTTGGTTCTGTTTGTTCATGCTTGTGTAGCTCAGTCAAACTCATTTGAGTCTTTCAATTGTGCTTGCTAACACCCATAGTCAAAAATCCATTAATTTGTCTTAAACTTGTCCACTGTTGGAATTTTGAAAGGCAAACCATTTGTTTTGTGTTCAAAAGTCATCAATCTAGCTTGCAGTAGTCTTAATACATCACATAATATCATTTTCAGTTGAGAAATTAGGATCAAAATCCATAAAAGTCAACTTTCCATATTTTCATCAAAAGTCAAATGTTGCAAATTCTAGTTTTGAGCCAAATAGGAAGATTTTTCATGAGCTCAGTTCTGGGCCAATTTCAATGTAACTTGTGGTTTTAGAAAGTGTTTCTGGTCTAGTTGCTTATGTCTATTTTAGTGGAATTTTATAATTTTTTTCAAAAGCTCAAAAGAGCTTGTCATTAAGGTCAGTGCCTGCGAGCACATGGGCTCGCATGAGTTTTATGGAGTTTTTGCAGACCTCACAGTTAGCTCATGAGAGCTTGTGTTGAGCTAATTTTTGGCTTATAGAATCTCACCCAGGTCCTCTTTATGTCCCAACTGTTATTTTTCGGCCACTTATTTTGAATCTGTATGTGAGCTTAAAGTAGGCCCCTTGTCACACTGTTTTGTGCTTAAATCTCATATACTCAAATCTGACCTTGTAATCAGAGGTTGTAGCTTGTTGGTACTTGCTCCATTTTAGTTATCTTAGCTTATTATAGCTTGCTTATCAGTTTGGTAGCTTTTGGTGAGCTTTTGGCTTATCAAGTGCTTATTTCAAATAAGCACTTCCATAGCAGTTCTATATTCATCCACATAAGCTATTGTTTTTCCATTTTTCTCAGATTCCTAATATAATTTTAGAGTTTTCCTGAAATTTTCAGATTTTTCTAAGCTTGTTTGCTATTTTTCTTAATTTAAATTAGTTTTTAAGCATTTTTAATTAGCTTTAAATACAAAAATTAAGAAAAGCTTCAAAAAATAATTTTCATTTTCTTAAGTTTAGATAAATATAAAAGACAAAAAGTATTTTCTAGATTTTTCTTAGTTAAATTTGTATTTTCTAGCATTTTAATTAGTTTTAAATAGTTTTAAATTAATAATAAATACATAAAAGTCTAAAAATATATTTTCTGTTTTAAAATTAGTTTTATCATATTTTAGATTTTCCCAAGTTATAATTTCATTTTCTAGGTTAATTTTGTATTTTCCTCTATTTTAGTGCATTTTAAATACTTAATAAATAGTTTTTAATTAATAATAATTAAATAAATAGTGTTAAAAATAATTTTCTTTTTCTATAAATTTTCTCATATCATTAGGTTTGTAAAATGTATTTTTATATTTTTAGGATTTATATTGTGTAAGTTTCACTTTTTTATTTATGACGTTCGTTATTTTTATTTAAACGTAAGTTTTAGGTTTTAAACGTTCATCACTTTAAATATAGTGATAGCGTTTATTTAATATCTTTTATCTTTTTAATTTTCTTAATTTGTATTTAAGTCGCTGTTATTTATTAACCTTTTCAGTAGTGTAATTATCCTATCTAATCCTTTCTGATCACTATCATTAGTGATCATTCTATAGTCTGATCATGTGTTTAACACACCATTGAGTCTCCGTGGGACTTAACGACCCGGGAATCCACTGTATTCTCTGATCTTCATTGTATTTGTGTTTAAACTGTTTTAAGTCTGTTTGACTTGACGGTTTGGCACGGATCGATGATCCTCCGGTTCGGCGGATCATGGGAACCAATACCTAACCTTATCATCCTTATATCACCGTACATAAAGTAAAGTTGGTCGGTCAATTTGGTATTGTTCATCCGCCATTGGATCCAATTGAAAACCATTTGAAAATCAATTCGGATACTCGTGATATATTATCAAAGCATTTTGTACCGAATTGTTTTGATATTTTAAACGAGAACTCCCCTCAACATGTGCATCAAGTATTTGAAAATGTTTTGCACACGGAGGCAAGAGAAAGAATTAACTTTTGATTAACTTTTTCTAAAGATATCAACATCACTTCCTCAACAAATCAAGTAGATATAGCATTTCGGAAGGATGAGGTTTCCATAAATTTGCTCCCCTCAATATGTGCCTCGAGGTTTGAAAAGAGTTTTGCACATACTAGAGGAACTCGAACATTGGGAAACGTAGATCA